>CM060912.1:234486396-235168063 GCA_030737875.1 Allium sativum
AAATTCGTTATCAAAGTCATCATTAAAGTTTCAACATCAGCCATTGCAAAATCATCTATAAATTTAGGTAAAATAAAAATATTATCAATAAAAGACAAAATGATTTATCTTTCTTTAAAAAGTAGTAGAACCATATTACAGATTACAAACTCATGCTCAGTTATCTGAATAACATCATCGGACATTGGAAATTCATTATCAAAATCATCATTAAAGTTTCAACATTAGCCATTACAAAATCATCAATAAATTCAGGTAAATTGTAATGACCCGCATTTTCCAGGGGTATAATTAATTTATTTAATTGTTTAAAATAGTGATATAGGGAATATAATTAAATTAAGTAATTAAATAGTATATTTAATTCAGAAATAATCAAAAATATTGGAAATCATAATATTCTGTGAATGGGGTCGTCCCTTAGATTTAATTCAGCCTAGAATTGAATTATATTGACGAATATATTCAATCGACGACAGTTTGAACGTATAATTATATTATAATTAAAATCGAGCTTGAAATGGCGCTACAGTTCGCGATTTGGCGATTTGAACTTCAACTGAATGTACAGGATTCGTTTTAAGCCGGATTTCTGTGAAACAAGAAACGTGTGGAGCTGGTGAAGTATATCTTTCTAGTGAAAGAGAAAAATCGGGATTTCCTCGGGTAGATTTTGATTTACGTCCAAATCAAAATTTCAGAAAAAGTCGCTGTAGAATTCCTTTATAATTTGCGACGCTTTATTTGCGTTATAAAAGGATTTCCAGTATAAACTGAATATCGAGATAATCTGGAATCTGAAATATCAAACTGTATATTCTGATATGATATTCTGGAGCTGTACGATATCATATGTGAAGATATACGATAATATAAATTTATTTATATTTAATTTAATTATATTTAAATATATTTATATATTTAAATGGGTCATCTAGAGCTTTAAAAATAGCCGGTTTTGCAAACGAAGTCGGAATTCGATGAAACTAATTTTGTTGGACCCGCAGCATCAAATTATTGCTAGATGTCAAGTTTCGTGATTTTTAGAGTCACTGTGTGGCCGTACGGATTTTTAGAGTGAAAAACAGTCAGTATTTTGACAGTTAAAAATACGCTGTGTGAGCATACGGAGTTGGAATTCGACGAAACCAGTTTCGTTGGGACCGTAATGTCAAACTCTAGCTACATGTCCAGTTTCGTGATTTTTGAATATCGTGTGTGATCACACGAATTTTTAGAAGGCAAAACGAATTATCAAAAAAAGGAATATACCGGGAATATTCCCTCTATAAAATATCTAGATATTTTGTTCTTCCTATATATACCCTGTCAACCCTTAAAACCTAATCTATTTTCATTATCTGGTCAGAATCATTTCTGAGCCGCCACATTTTCTTCAAAATAGCAAAACCGATTGTTCAAAATTCAAGAACAAATCAAACATAAATCTATAAATCTTAAAGTATATATATATATATACGATCAGTGCAAGTAGCTCTTCGATCTGGTATTCCTTTTGTTGGGTGCAGCACCTAAAATCGTTCGCTGGGTTTTTGGCAGCAAACCTAGGGTTAGCTAATTGGTGAAGAGGAGGAGTCGATTTCGGTTTTCGACCTCGTTTTTGGTCTCAGCAAGGAGTTTAGCATCTCCCGTGTTTTTTTTGAGGAGTTCGGAGCACATTTGCGTCGCTCGAACTGTCGGGGTGGACCAAAACCTGCTGTCGACGTGTTGAACGAAGTGGTGGTGAGTTGAACGGGGTGGCGATGAGGACGGAGAGGATGCGGAGTGGAGTGAGATGGTGGTGTCTGAGTTGAACTCGGTGGTTCAGGGATGGAGTTCGTTGGGGATGAAGTGGTGTTAATGTCTGTGGAGGAGCTGTGTTGAGCGATTGTTTTGGGGGAGATGAACTAAATACGGTCGGGTATGGTATGTGAGAATGTGGGTGGGCTTTGTTTGAGTATACTGATGGGCCGGTTAAAGTAATGGTAAGGCCCATGATCAAATGTAGTTTTCCATATCAAAGAAAGCAAATTTGTGTAGTGAGGAAGTGGGTTGGAAATGGATTGAAACAAATGGGTATGAGCAGGAGATTAGAAGCTAAGTAAGGTGTGGGTTTGTTGAAAAGAGCCGGGCCGAATTTATTGGGTAAAGCCCAATTTAAAAGTTTAAAGTTTTATTTTAATTTAATTATAAATAGTGTACAAACTTCTATAATGTGTAACTTCGTCGTACGATGTCAGATCGACGAACTGTGACGGCAAGGAATTTCGCTCGATCCGAATCAGTCGTTAAACCGATCTAGACCGTTCGAAACCCATGATCGTTTTAGAACAGGACAAAATAGAACGCAGACGGAAGAACATTTCATTGCTATTACAACAATTCCATCAGATACAAGAATATACAGAGTATAATTGAATAAATAACATTCGATAAATATCAGAGATTACATTAAATTACATAGCAGCGGAAAAATAATACAAAGCACAACTGAAGGTGATATACGGATACAGAGCTTTCCGGATATCATTCCAGCTATAAACCAGGATCCTGTGAATATAAATCTGCAAAACCAAAACTACTAGCTGCCCATGCGGAAAATAGGGGCACCCAGAGTTTAGGTTAAAACAATAAACTCCAGGTCAGTCATGTGACTGGTGTGAGAACTAAAACAGTTATTTAAAATTATACTTTAAAAGAGAGTAATTCAAGGGACCACGCCGTATAACACGGAACGGGTTTCCTCCCAAGAATACCAGTGCTTAGGATAAACAACGCAATGCTTTTTCGAAAAATGAACCTATTATAAGACCCAGGTCCCATCACACAATGCAAGCCGGAGGATAGGGTTTTCCCTTATAATAGCCAAACATGCTTGGTACGTTTAAAAACAAATCATTTGATACTATAATAAGTGTATAGTGTCAAAACATTTCAATCATAAATATCAATCATAGGCGGCATGGGTACCATCTATCATGTCGCCATACTAGTTCTACAATTAAAACCGCAATACACCTATTGGAAATTGGATTTCCGTCATGAGTCGAGGCAAGGGGCAAGCTCCTCTCCGCTTCGAGACACTCTAGCTAATGCTCAGGACTACACACTTTGGGCAGCCACTGGATCGGTTGGGCCGGTCCTCACTTACGTTAGAGGATTATTTATTCCTGAACACACGTTTCCTGGTCCTTACAGACCTATAATCGAGGCGCCTCATTGCAACAACCACAAAGGTGAAAAGTATATAAATGTCAGGGCTGGTAAGTCACTGACATCACCAAAGCTAGAAAGAAACGTCGTGTTCTCCCAACGTTCCGTATCCCGTTTTTACTCATACCGAGGTGTGAGGCTCGCGAATCCACGCTATACACAAAGCTATGCCACAAAGGCCGTGCTTTGATCATCAACCACAAGACTTTGCTTTTCAACAGAAGCCTTGATCTATGCAACTCAGCGTGCCACACAGGCAATTCATGCCATGCGATTGATATTTATCGATATATAACCTCTAAGCTCGTACGTCTCAGAGAAGGGCGTTAAGCAAGAGAATAAATTCTCCGCCGCCAAACAGATATATATTTAACAGAAATCAATCAACACATAATAAAATCCAATGTCAGACACACAATCCATTTACAAGTTCGTTCTAGGTCTGAACGAAACCGGAGGCACTTTCCTCGCATATCCATCGATCTCCAAGTATGTCTGGACGACCACCAACTATTTCCGTCCTCTCGGGTGTACAGCCCAATCAGGATCATCAGTAATTATCCAAACGATGTGAAGACTTCCGGTCTTCGACCACCGTCTTCATCTTCGACATATCGTCGAATCGGTTATTCAGAATGGGTATAAACCCGGACTTTCCGAACAACCCGCGTATATTAAAACAAATGTTACACAAACACAACATACGCCTCATTCCAATTCAGAATATTCTTCTATTCACCAAATCACATTCTTAGGGAAAAGTTCCCATTAATTTTATCCAAGATAAATTCTTTAAAATTTATCCTTTAATCTTCCTTGGATGTCATTTCAAACCAAATTATGGTTTTCCAAACTAGTCGAGATTAGCGAACCACACCGAAGTAATTATTTATTTTATTTCCCAATCCCAACCAATTCATCCCATGAAGCAAAACTGGCAATACTCCATATCTAACACCACGGTATTATCGGTAAAATTAATTACCATTTCACGTTAAAATTTAATTAAAGATTTAACTATCGCTTTGGAGCAAAACTGGTGATACTCCATTCTCGCTCACTTTCTAAATTTGATAATTTAGATTACAAATTCACATTTCAATCTAATTGTAGATTCATTAAAACTCCTTTTATTGGGTTAAAGAACTATTGTCTTTTAAAACACAGTTCACGACAAACCCAAATCAAATTCTATTTATTATCGGGTTAAAGAACTGGTGTTATTTAAAACACTGTTCATGATAAACCCACATCAATTCTATTTAAAACCCATTTCAAATCCAATTTATTTATTTAAAAATAAATGGGTTTTAATATTAGTTCAAAACTAGTTCATTTTGATAAAAATCTATTTTTATCTTTTCAAATGTGGAGTTTTTCATCCCATTTTTTTCCAAATCATTTCTTATGATTTTACGTGAATTATTACTATTTTTAATAATTTTATCAAGGCCCGTACAGTCGATTTCCATCAACGGCCATCGAACTGCACTTACAGCGACCTTTTTCAAATTTGATTTGGACGTATCTCCAAATGCAACCGTTAGATTTTGAATTTCTAATATTCATTAGAAATCTCTTTTCGATCTGAACCCAACGGTTCCGATTTTAGGAGAATCCGACGGTCGGATCTCCCGTAATGTCCGTTTGAAATAAATGGTCGAAATTCACGAACTGCCGCGGCGCGGCGCGGCGCGTTCTTTTCAGGCCATTATATTATATATATAAAATATACTTCGTCGAGTTCTATTTAAATCGAATTATATAAATAGTTTTTAATTCGTTTCAAAAACATTTTCAACTTCCATTTCAATTCAAATCATAATTGAATTTTTCCTTATAAATTCGTTTTAAAATTCATTTCTATTCAATTCAAATTTCAAGTCAATTTGAATTCATTTCAAATTGATTTTTTTTTTACTTCTATTTCAATTTGTTTTCCATTCAATTTAATTCGAATTCGTTTTCTATTTAATTCGATTCAAATTGGTTCTCTATTCAAATCAAATTCGTTTTCTATTCAATTCAATTCGAATTCATTTTCTGTTCAATTCAATTCGAATTCGTTTTCTATTCAATTCAGTTCGAATTCGTTTTATATTCAATTCATTTCGAAATCGTTTTATATTCAATTTATTTCGAAATCGTTTTCAATTCAATTCATTTCGAAATCGCTTTATATTCAATTCATTTCGAAATCGTTTTCTATTCAATTCAGTTCGAATTCGTTTTATATTCAATTCATTTCGAATTCGTTTTATATTCAATTCATTTCGAAATTGTTTTATATTCAATTCATTTCGAAATCGTTTTATATTCAATTCATTTCGAAATCGCTTTCTATTCAATTCAGTTCGAAATCGCTTTCTATTCACTTCAGTTCGAATTCGTTTTATATTCAATTCATTTCGAAATCGCTTTATATTCAATTCATTTCGAATTCGTTTTATATTCAATTCATTTCGAAATCGTTTTATATTCAATTAATTTCGAATTCGTTTTATATTCAATTCATTTCGAAATCGTTTTATATTCAATTCATTTCGAAATCGTTTTATATTCAGTTCAGTTCGAAATCGCTTTCTATTCAATTCAGTTCGAAATCGCTTTCTATTCAATTCAGTTCGAATTCGTTTTATATTCAATTCATTTCGAATTCGTTTTATATTCAATTCATTTCGAAATCGTTTTATATTCAATTCATTTCGAAATCGCTTTATATTCAATTCATTTCGAAATCGTTTTTCAAAATTCATTTTAAAATGAATAAAATCGATATAAATATCGTTCACGTAAAAATGGCGTCAATCTAATCAACACGGCTTCATGTATTTCTATTTTCTAATATTCTATTTCAAATATTTCTTTTTCAAATATTTCTATTATTAGAATATTTCGTTCAACACATGACTAATCTCAACGGATGAGTACAGTCAACACATGAACCTTTATTTTATATTATTCTTTATTTCCTAAATTGGAATGAGGCCCAATCCATCACCATATAATGTTAATTATATGGATTTTCATACATCACACGTATATAATAGC
Source organism: Allium sativum (assembly GCA_030737875.1). NCBI lineage: Eukaryota > Viridiplantae > Streptophyta > Magnoliopsida > Asparagales > Amaryllidaceae > Allium > Allium sativum. The sequence goes on from CM060912.1 coordinate 234,492,661, forward strand.
ATTGAAAAATAATCAACCATCAACCAAAGTGCACTACACTGTATAAGCATCAAATATAGACATCTAACGCTTATAACAGCCTGTCAATCAATCGATCGACATATTTAATCAATCAGGATGAGTGAACTTCAAATTTCATCCCAACACCCGTGTGGGGTTTCAAACAATCAAACACAGATTTTATTTGTGCAGTTGGGCGATGTGTAAAATTTATCGACCCAATCAATGTCCTTCAAATAGGTGTATATAAACAAACCGTCCGGTTTGTAAATGAATATTTTATTTTATCAACTTCCACGTTAAAAATTATATTTTTAACGATAAAATATTTTATTTCAACACATGAATTTCTATTCAGTTCATTCTTTAAATAAAATGATATTTTTATTTTTTCTAACTTATTTTAGAAAATTTCGGCGGCATAACGGCACGATACTAGAAACGGGACGAGGCCTAGCCTTATCCCCGGTCTAGTGAAGGCCCACGCCATTCACACATCAATCAAATCAATTACATCTCACCAAACAATCCAGTTTCAATCAAATAATCTAACTAATTTTTGCAATCAAACAAACAAGTCCATGGTCTGTGAACAATTGTGTCGGGTGTTACTAAACACCGTCTGCATCCTAGTATATATATGTAACTAGAAAATGAAATTGAAAGGTGAGAAATTCTCACCGATAGCTATCCAACTTCACGACACTTCATTTATAGAAATCTTCGTCGTTCTCGCCTTTTTGTCATCTTCGTTGCCCGTAGCCACTACATATGTAAAAATCAAATTTTTACTTCGCTATTCAATATATAAAAATCGAATTTTTACTTCGCTACTCAATATATAAAAATCGAATTTTTACTATGCTACTCAATATATAAAAATCGCATTTTTACTATGCTATTCAATATATAAAATCGCATTTTTACTTCGCTATTCAATATATAAAAATCGAAATTTTACTATGCTATTCAATATATAAAAATCGAATTTTTACTATGCTATTCAATATATAAAAATCGCATTTTTACTATGCTACTCAATATATAAAAATCGCATTATTACTATGTTATTCAATATATAAAAATCGCATTTTTATAATCACGCTATATGGATAAAAATTTCTATTTTTACATTGCTACTATATAGATAAAAATTATATTTTTACCTCGATGTTCTCTATATAAAGATGATATTTCTAATATTCCTATCATGTAAAAATTATATTTTTTAATTCTCTACATAAATGAAAATCATATTTTTTACATCTTCTATATAGTAAAGATTATATTTTTAATACTTTAAAAATATAAAAATCATATTTTTATTACTTTAAAAATATAAAAATCATATTTTTATTACTTTAAAAATATAAAAATCATATTTTTAACTCTCCGATCGAATAAAAATTCTATTGCTAATTTTCCTATCGAATAAATTCAGTTTTAAAATCAAATAAAATGGTAACTGAAAATAGAAAAATAAAATAAAGACTTACATAGAAATAGAAGGGGGAAGAGCAGCGTTCACTGTTGGAGGGGGGTGTCGCTGTGGTCGAGGCAGAGGGTTTCGGGGGGAGGGGGGAAGGGGATCGACGCGAGGCAGAAAAGGGGGGTCTTCGGAGGTGGCGCGTCGATCGATTGGCGGGGGGGTATCGCGTCGCCTCTGGCGCCTGGGGGAGGGGGGGTTCCGATCTGACGAGGAGGGGGGTGTCGCTTCGAGGTGGCGGCGGTTTAAGGGGAGGGGCGATGCTCCTCTCCGCTTTATTTTTTTTATTTTTTTCCTGAAAAATGATTTTGAACGGGGGGGGGGGGGGGGGGGGGGCAGAGAAAGATAAAGGATTCGACCTCGAAACGAGGCCCACCGCCTGTCGTCCATAGCTAATTACCCCCATTCCGAACACAATGGGATATGTACCGTAAGCTGATTCGGCTGTTACAATCAGTTTTTGTCAAAATCAACATATACTTCTATATATTGAATTTGAACACGCATTTCAATTTACCGTGGTCACATACTAACAAGAAAAATTCCAGAAAAATATTTTCTAGCTTCGTATTGACGATACGGTCCTAACAAAACTAGTTTCGTCGAATTCTGAGACCGTTAGAAAAATGGCCATTTTCCGGTCGATTAAAATCAACTAAAACTGGTCAAACGCGTTTTCCTTTGCCACGCTCACATATTGAATCCAAAAATTATGAAATTTGAAACCTAGCAATAATTTGACATCACGGACCCAACAAAAGTGGTTTCGTCGAAATCCGAGGTCGTTTGCAAAATTTCCATTTTTAAGGGCCTGAATTCCATAACGACTATTCAAAATTTTCAACTGGACATATCTTTTGATTCCCGCTATGAAATCTCAATTTTTCGGATTCGTTGGAAAGATATCATCAATTAGATCCTAATGTTTTTGGTTTCACTACAATCCGGTTTGTTTTGCAGCCGGTACATTCAATTGAAGTTTGAAATCGAATTATCGAACTACCGCGCCATTTTCAATTCCTTTTATAATTATATATAATTAATTATATTCTAACGACGGCGTATATAATATATACGTTCTAAATATATTCAAAATACATTTCTCGTCGATAATATTTAAAATAACCTATTTTAAATCTTCAAAATTCGCTAAAATTACCAAAATAAAAAATTTAAACTGGCTCAGAATTTCCGGGTTATTACACGAACCGCAAGTTGCGTTGGGACCGTATGGACGAGAGCTTCACAATGAAGCTGACTGGAAGTGGATTGGGGCTCGTATGAATTTATGGCGAGATAAATTGTTTGATTCAAATCAAATAAACAGTTTATCGTTCTTTAACGATGAACTGCCAATGTGAGTAAAACTCACCAACTCTGAACAGTTTAAAATTTTATGTTGTATTTTTAGAACTGTTAGTAATTGTCTGTTGATTGTTGTGTGTTGGTTGATTGATTGAACTGCTAGTCAGTTAGTGAAAATTATATATATATGTATATATATATATAAACCGTTAAATATTTATATATTGATTCTGCTATCAGAATAATTTATATTGAACTGAAAGTGATGATAATCATATTGTGTAACATTTGTGGATGCAGGGAGACAGGTTGGAGGAATCCGACAGGATTCCTCAACAGTTATTTTATTGTTTTTTATATATTTTGATATATGATGTGAATTATAAACTGTTGTTGATTGTGTGTGTATGGACGATATTGAACATCGTGATTTGATGTGATTGAATACCATAACATACCGAAATGTTGATAAGGGGATTTTCAAAGTGATATTTATAAATAAGAAATATTTATAAATTGGAATATTTATAAATAGGAGATACATTGAAAAAGAAAATAATTTCAAAACATTTTCTTTTGAATGGAAAGGCCTGTGTGGCGGGTTTGGGGATTTTCCCGATGCTCCCGTTACAAAGGAGGTTATGGCGAATTTTTCAGAGAATTTAAGGAGTTAGAATATTTCAAGAATAAATTTGAAAAGGAAATATTTGTAAACCATTTACAAATAGAATTGAAAAGGAAACGTTATAAAAAGGAAATCATTTTTAAAGTGTAGAACCGTTTTTTAAAAGTAAATCTTTTCAAATGAATAAAACGTTGTTAAAAAGGGAAATCTTTATAAAGTGAATAAAGTAAATCGAATATGGTATTCGAAAGGAGTTAAATCGAATATGGTATTCGAAGGGAGTAAATCAAAGATGGCATTCAAAAGTTAGTAAAACGAATATGCTATTCGAAAAGGGTTAGTCGAGTCGAGTTAGTTAAATAGAGTTAACTAGTTCAGTAGAGTTAACCAGTTCAGTAGAGTTAACCAGTTCAATAGAGTTAACCAATGAGTTAAGTAAGAAGTTAACCAGTGAGTTAAGTAAGTCAAGTTAACCAGTGAGTTAAGTAAGTCAAGTAAATCAGTTGGAGTTAATCGATTCGAGTTAAGATTTTCGAGTTGATAATCGAGTTAAGTTATCGAATACCACTTATTCGAAGTAGAAGTTATCAAATATAGTTATTTGAGATAGAGTTAGTCAAACAGAGTTATTCAGGATAAGTTGCCATCTCGTACGACTGCTAGCGTAATTCGTAGGGCTGTAAATAGCCTACGGCGGTCGGATGTTTCCTGAGGGAGTCAGGCGTAACCATTGTGATCGCTGCGATCTAGAGTCAAGCGAATGAAGTTAAATCGAATATTAGCTATTCGATAGGAGTTAAGTTCTTGAGTTAGATTATTGAGATAAGTTAATCGAGTTAAGTTCTTGAGTTAGATTATCGAGATAAGTTAATCGAGTTAAGTTCTTGAGTTAGATTATCGAGATAAGTGAGTCGAGTTAAGTTCGTCGAGTTAAATAAATCGATGTTAGTTTCATCGAAAGGAGTATCGATGTTAGTTTCATCGAAGGGAGTTATCGATTAGTTTAATCGAAAGGAGTTAATCGAATATAGTTTATTCGAATAGAGTAAAGGAGTTAATCGAATATAGTTTATTCGAATAGAGAAAATGAGTTAATCGAATATCGTTTAATCGAATAGAGTAAATGAGTTAATCGAATATAGTTTATTCGAATAGAGTCAGAGCAGTTATCGAATATAGTGTATTCGACATGAGTTAAGTGAATTAGTTAAGTTAAACTAAGTGAATTAGTTAAGTGAATTGGTTAAGTTAACCAAAGTGAATTAGTCGAGTTAATCAAAGTGATTAGTTCAGTTAATCGAGATAAGTAAATCAAGTTTGGTTAATCGAGTTGAATTTGTCAGTCGAGTTAATAAATGGAGTTAGTCAAACCAAGTAAAACCAGTTAGAGTTAATTAATTAAGGTTGACCTGTTAGAGTTAATCAATCAGAGTTAATCAAATAGAGTTAAGTAAAATTAGAACTGACTAAAGATTAGTAAATTGAATGGTTTTTCTAAGTGCCTATCTGATGTTGGTTTCGGCCTTCGGGATTTATACTTAGGGGATTGTTCTCATACTAGTTTACAGTCAGGGACTGATAGTTGGGAAAGAGTAGTGATTTGTAAATAAGCAGATGGAAACGTTTTCCTGTGTTAATAACATATATTTTCTAAACATAGAAAATAAGGCAATGTGAATATATATACATAGATATATGTTGATGATTGATCGATAAAATTTCCATTTGGAAACAATATCGTTGTTTGCACACTTGTTTTTCTTTGATAGTTAAATCACAGACTATCGGAGTTTTGACTATTTTAACGTTGTTAATATGGAGAGACCGGTTGGATTATTATCCAAAGAACCACTCTATATTGGCATAAGCGTTGCTAATCATATATGCCAAAGATAATTGAAGACGGAGTAAAATGCAAGGGATGTAGTATAAGTCTTAGATAACAGTGACTAAGATGGATATACTGAATAGTGCCTTCGCTTTGTCCAGTCCCAGGACAACTTGTATGGACGAAGGTCTGATAGAGTATATCCAATAGATCGCGTAAGTTGATCTGTTCAAACGTATTCACGTTTGGTGGCGGAGGAATTCGTTTCTCTTAGCTGTATACCCGTGTTATTTTTGGATAAGTCAATTTGTGATTTGGCGGGTATGACGATGTGACATTCTAAGCGAATGAGAATGACTTGTATGAATGAATGTCTGACAGAGTATTTCCAGAAAGGTCACGTACATTGATTTCTTCAACCGTACCAAGAGTGGAAGCGGAGAAGGAAACTTCTTTTAGCTGACACGTAATGTATGGTTGTAGACGTCAATTAGTGATTTTCGATGGATCTGACAATGTGGCATTCGAAGTGAATCTGATGTGATGATAACGCGTAACTTCTAGCCTCATCATCCGGTTAATGACAGAAATCGGGCAGGCAGCATAGCTAAGTCGGTCGCACTGAAGTAGGGTGTATAATCACCTATCTAGAGAATATTCATTTGTTTCTTAAAACTATCAATGTTGTCCCATATATATACGGGAACGGTTGCTGATCCCAACCGTTGGTGATGTACATTCGATACATTCAAGCGAAATGAGTGGTCGGTCATGTGTGGCTGAGTTGCAAGATGTTCTTGTTGAACTCCAGTGTATCGTTCCTAGAGTACACTGATCGGAAGGTGGTTCCATGCCTTGTCATAGTTGGAAACCCATTACCCAATACGTGCTTGCGATTTTGATTTTATACTATATATGTAGAACGTGAGATGAAAGCGTTTCTGCTAGATTGATATATATTTGTACTTAGACATTATTATAATATCAGAATGATATTGCTTGTCAAAGATGTTGGATTCTCATAAGGGAAAAACCCATTCCGTATTCACGGCGTGGTCTTATGAGATATCATATATATATGTTAAACTGTGTTAAACTATTTTACTCACACCAGTCCCATGACTGACTCGAAGTTTATTTTGTTGTTTTCCCTAAACTCTTGGGTGCCTAAATTTGTACGGGCAGTCAAGTAGTCGGGATTTACAAATATACATTGAAGAGCTGGAGCAGGAGGCTTCAGAATCATATAGCTATAGTTTATTTCCGCTATGTTGTAAGTGTTGTACCCTGATAAGTGCTATTGTATACATAACTGTTATATTTCAAAGTTATGTTATATATTATATGTTATTCATTCCGCTGTGATATTCGTGTTACTCTGATGATGTAAGTTCTTCTTTTCTTCTTCTATTCTAAGTTTCTACCTTATCTATCCTCACCCTCTAATTTCTTTCATTAATTACCAGGATTTTTCGATGTTTTGGTTATCGACATCGTGCTTATGTCGAAAACCAAAGTCGCTCAAAATCTGGGTCGTTACAGTTGGTATCAGAGCTTAAGTTAAGTTTTACCTTGGCTCTGTGGCGTGACTCGGTAGAGATAGGGTTCGTAATACCCTAGATTGAGTTGAGTGTATATATACGAGTGCGTATTTGTATTTGATATAAAAATTGTTTTATATTGTGGAGATTCATTGGCTGAGTTGTTTATGAGTTCTGGTCGATCAGTTTGATCCACTGTATCGGTAGGAGTAAATAAACACTTGAATACGATGGACCGACACAGTATGTATATGTAATATATTATCATATATTAGATATATTGGTTGTAATTATAATCGAATGAGATTATAAAGTGAAATGGTTATATATAACCAATCAGAATCATATAAGTAAAGTATATGAAATAAGATGAATTAAATATGAATTTAAATCAGATTTTGAATTAAAATAAGGAAATTTTAAGTTCCTGGGAGATTTTGAGATGTTTTCAAAATGGATGTATTTAGTAAGGGTTTTGAAATGATATAGTGTTGAAATCACTTGGGTCGCTGGAAAATAATTCCGATGATGACTGCGCAGTATCATCATTGTGATTTTCGAGTTCTAAGTGGTGGATTACTACCAAAGATTTTGATTTGAATTGTTTTAAGAAAACAAGTTGGTTAGAAATTCAAAGGTTTTGAATTGGTATTATGATTCCAAATTTGATTTGAAAGAAACCCAGGAATTTGAGTTCTGAAATTAAAATTTAACTAATGAAATTAAATAGATTGAGATGGTATAAATGACTAAATAAATTGAAATTTAACTTGAACTGAGTTAAATAAAATTGAATTGGATTAGAGACAATCTAGAATGGAACCAAATTGATAAGTCAATAATTTGGAATTTGATATTGGACTTTGAATGAAATTCGATTTGGATATGAGGATATGAACTGATTGGAATTTGATTGAGATAACACTGGTATATGATGAGTTGATAGCATATGGAAGTGATAGAGTTGATATGCCCGACAAAAAGGTACAAGTTTATATTTGATATAAGCATGAGATTTATGAGCCAAATTGGCAAACCGCTTGGCTGTTTGATTTTCTTTTGGGTTAAAGAAGGCCCAGAGAGGCGAGTTGGAGTTTGAGATATTGACCAGTACAAAGGAGGTGCTGGCGAAATTTTACGAAAATTTAAAGTGTTAGGAAATTTTCAGAATTTTTGAAAATTTTAGTTAGTCGGAATGAATAAATATTTTTGTCGATATTAATTGGTTTAGTTGAAATCAAAAATAAGGGGTAAACAAATCTTAGGAATTCCAATAGATAGGGTCGTCCTCTAACTTAGCAATTTCGAGGACGAAATTATTTTAAGTGGGGAAGAATGTAATGACCCGCATTTTCCAGGGGTATAATTAATTTATTAAATTGTTTAAAATAGTGATATAAGGAATATAATTAAATTAAATAATTAAATAATATATTTAATTCAGAAATAATCAAAAATATTGGAAATCACAATATTCTGTGAACGGGGTCGTCCCTTAGATTTAATTCAGACTAGATTTGAATTATATTGACGAATATATTCAGTCGATGACAGTTTGAACATATAATTATATTATAATTAAAATCGAGCTTGAAATGGCGCTGCAGTTCGCGATTTGGCGATTTGAACTTCAACTGAATGTACAGGATTCGTTTTAAGCCGGATTTCTGTGAAACAAGAAACGTGTGGAGCTGGTGGAGTATATCTTTCTAGTGGAAGAGAAAAATCGGGATTTCGTCGGGTAGATTTTGATTTACGTCCAAATCAAAATTTCAGAAAAAGTCGTTGTAGAATTCCTTTATAATTTGCGACGCTTTATTTACGTTATAAAAGGATTTTCAGTATAAACTGAATATCGAGATAATCTGGAATCTGAAATATCAAACTGTATATTCTGATATGATATTCTGGAGCTGTACGATATCATATGTGAAGATATACGATAATATAAATTTATTTATATTTAATTTAATTATATTTAAATATATTTATATATTTAAATGGGTCATCCAGAGCTTTAAAAATAGCCGGTTTTGCAAACGAAGTCGGAATTCGACAAAACTAATTTTGTTGGATCCGCAGCATCAAATTATTGCTAGATGTCAAGTTTCGTGATTTTTAGAGTCACTGTGTGGTCGTACGGATTTTTAGAGTGAAAAACAGTCAGTATTTTGACAGTTAAAAATACGCTGTGTGAGCATACGGAGTTGGAATTCGACGAAACCAGTTTCGTTGGGACCGTAATGTCAAACTCTAGCTACATGTCTAGTTTCGTGATTTTTGAATATCGTGTGTGATCACATGAATTTTTAGAAGGCAAAACGAATTATCAAAAAAAGGAATATACCGGGAATATTCCCTCTATAAAATATCTAGATATTTTGTTCTTCCTATATATACCCTCTCAACCCTTAAAACCTAATCTATTTTCATTATCTGGTCAGAATCATTTCTGAGCCACCACATTTTCTTCAAAATAGCAAAACCGATTGTTCAAAATTCAAAAACAAATCAAACATAAATCTATAAATCTTGAAGTATATATATACGATCAGTGCAAGTAGCTCTTCGATTTGGTATTCCTTTTGTTGGGTGCGGTGCCTAAAATCGTTCGCTGGGTTTTTGGCAGCAAACCTAGGGTTAGCTAATTGGTGAAGAGGAGGAGTCGATTTCGGTTTTCGACCTCGTTTTTGGTCTCAGCAAGGATTTTAGCATCTCCCATGTTTTTTTGAGGAGTTCGGAGCACATTTGCGTCGCTCGAACTGTCGGGGTGGACCAAAACCTGCTGTCGACGTGTTGAACGAAGTGGTGGCGAGTTGAACGGGGTGGCGATGAGGACGGAGAGGATGCGGAGTGGAGTGAGATGGTGGTGTCTGAGTTGAACTCGGTGGTTCAGGGATGGAGTTCGTTGGGGATGAAGTGGTGTTAATGTCTGTGGAGGAGTTGTGTTGAGCGATTGTTTTGGGGGAGATGAACTAAATACGGTCGGGTATGGTATGTGAGAATGTGGGTGGGCTTTGTTTGAGTATACTGATGGGCCGGTTAAAGTAATGGTAAGGCCATGATCAAATGTAGTTTTCCATATCAAAGAAAGCAAATTTGTGTAGTGAGGAAGTGGGTTGGAAATGGGTTGAAACAAATGGGTATGAGCAGGAGGTTAGAAGCTAAGTAAGGTGTGGGTTTGTTGAAAAGAGCCAGGCCGAATTTATTGGGTAAAGCCCAATTTAAAGGTTTAAAGTTTTATTTTAATTTAATTATAAATAGTGTACAAACTTCTATAATGTGTAACTTCGTCGTACGATATCAGATTGACGAACCGTAAGTTGCGTTGGGACCGTATGGACGAGAGCTTCACAATGAAGCTGACTGGAAGTGGATTGGGGCTCGTATGAATTTATGGCGAGATAAATTGTTTGATGTAAATCAAATAAACAGTTTATCGTTCTTTAACGATGAACTGCCAATGTGAGTAAAACTCACCAACTCTGAACAGTTTAAAAATTTTATGTTGTATTTTTAGAACTGTTAGAAATTGTCTGTTGATTGCTGTGTGTTGGTTGATTGATTGAACTGCTAGTCAGTTAGTGAAAATTATATATATATATCTAATTATATATATATAAACCGTTAAATATTTATATATTGATTCTGCTATTAGAATAATTTATATTGAACTGAAAGTGATGATGATCATATTGTGTAACACCTGTGGATGCAGGGAGACAGGTTGGAGGAATCCGACAGGATTCCTCAACAGTTATTTTATTGTTTTTTTATATATTTTGATATATGATGTGAATTATAACCTGTTGTTGATTGTGTGTGTATGGACGATATTGAACATCGTGATTTGATGTGATTGAATACCATAACATACCGAAATGTTGATAAGGGGATTTTCAAAGTGATATTTATAAATAAGAAATATTTATAAATTGGAATATTTATAAATTGGAATATTTATAAATAGGATATACATAGAAAAAGAAAATAATTTCAAAACATTTTCTTTTGAATGGAAAGGCCTGTGTGGCGGGTTTGGGGATTTTCCCGATGCTCCCGTTACAAAGGAGGTTATGGCGAATTTTTCAGAGAATTTAAGGAGTTAGAATACTTCAAGAATAAATTTGAAAAGGAAATATTTGTAAACCATTTACAAATAGAATTGAAAAGGAAACGTTATAAAAAGGAAATCATTTTTAAAGTGTAGAACCGTTTTTTAAAAGTAAATCTTTTCAAATGAATAAAACGTTGTTAAAAAAAGGAAATCTTTATAAAGTGAATAAAGTAAATCGAATATGGTATTCGAAAGGAGTTAAATCGAATATGGTATTCGAAGGGAGTAAATCGAATATGGTACTCGAAAGTTAGTAAAACGAATATGCTATTCGAAAGGGCTAGTCGAGTCGAGTTAGTTAAATAGAGTTAACTAGTTCAGTAGAGTTAACCAATTCAGTAGAGTTAACCAGTTCAATAGAGTTAACCAATGAGTTAAGTAAGTCAAGTTAACCAGTGAGCTAAGTATGTCAAGTTAACCAGTGAGTTAAGTAAGTCAAGTAAATCAGTTGGAGTTAATTGATTCGAGTTAAGATTTTTGAGTTGATAATCGAGTTAAGTTATCGAATACCACTTATTCGAAGTAGAAATTATCAAATATAGTTATTTGAGATAGAGTTAATCAAACAGAGTTATTCAGGATAAGTTGCCATCTCGTACGACTGCTAGCATAATTCGCAGGGCTGTAAATAGCCTACGACGGTCGGATGTTTCCTGAGGGAGTCAGGTGTAACCATTGTGATCGCTGCGGTCTAGAGTCAAGCGAATGAAGTTAAATCGAATATTAGTTATTCGATAGGAGTTAAGTTCTTGAGTTAGATTATCGAGATAAGTTAATCGAGTTAAGTTCTTGAGTTAGATTATCGAGATAAGTTAATCGAGTTAAGTTCTTGAGTTAGATTATCGAGATAAGTGAGTCAAGTTAAGTTCGTCGAGTTAAATAAATCAATGTTAGTTTCATCGAAAGGAGTATCGATGTTAGTTTCATCGAAGGGAGTTATCGATTAGTTTAATCGAAAGGAGTTAATCGAATATAGTTTATTCGAATAGAGTAAAGGAGTTAATCGAATATAGTTTATTCGAATAGAGAAAATGAGTTAATCGAATATAGTTTATTCGAATAGAGTAAATGAGTTAATCGAATATAGTTTATTCGAATGGAGTTAGAGGAGTTATCGAATATAGTTTATTCGACAGGAGTTAAGTGAATTAGTTAAGTTAAACTAAATGAATTAGTTAAGTGAATTGGTTAAGTTAACCAAAGTGAATTAGTCGAGTTAATCAAAGTGATTAGTTCAGTTAATCGAGATAAGTAAATCAAGTTAGGTTAATCGAGTTGAATTTGTCAGTCGAGTTAAAAAATGGAGTTAGTCAAACCAAGTAAAACCAGTTAGAGTTAATTAATTAAGGTTGACCGGTTAGAGTTAATCAATCAAAGTTAATCAAATAGAGTTAAGTAAAATTAGAACTGACTAGAGATTAGTAAATTGAATGGTTTTTCTAAGTGCCTATCTGATGTTGGTCTCGACCTTCGGGATTTATACTTAGGGGATTGTTCTCATACTAGTTTACAGTCAGGGACTGATAGTTGGGAAAGAGTAGTGATTTGTAAATAAGCAGATGGAAACGTTTTCCAGTGTTAATAACATATATTTTCTAAACATAGAAAATAAGGCAATGTGAATATATATAGATATATGTTGACGATTGATCGATATAATTTCCATTTGGAAATAATATCGTTGTTTGCACACTTGTTTTTCTTTGATAGTTAAATCACAGACTATCGGAGTTTTGACCATTTTAACGTTGTTAATATGGAGAGACCGGTTGGATTATTATCCAAAGAACCACTCTGTATTGGCATAAGCGTTGCGAATCATATATGCCAAAGATAATTGAAGACGGAGTAAAATGCAAGGGATGTTGTCTAAGTCTTAAATAACAGTGACTAAGATGGATATACTGAATAGTGCCTTCGGTTTGTCCAGTCCCAGGACAACTTGTATGGACAAAGGTCTGACAGAATATATCCAATAGATCGTGTAAGTTGATCTGTTCAAACATATTCATGTTTTGTGGCGGAGGAATTCGTTTCTCTTAGCTGTATACCCGTGTTATTTTTGGATAAGTCAATTTGTGATTTGGCGGGTATGACGATGTGACATTCTAAGTGAATAAGGATGACTTGTATGAATGAATGTCTGACAGAGTATTTTCGGAAAGGTCACGTACATTGATTTCTTCAACCGTACCAAGAGTTGAAGCGGAGAAGGAAACTTCTTTTAGCTGACACGTAATGTATGGTTGTAGACGTCAATTAGTGATTTTCGATGGATCTGACAATGTGGCATTCGAAGTGAATCTGATGTGATGATAACACGTAGCTTCTAGCCTCATCATCCGGTTAATGACAGAAATCGGGCAGGCAGCATGGCTAAGTCGGTTTCACCGAAGTAGGGTGTTTAATCACCTATCTAGAGAATATTCATTTGTTTCTTAAATCTATCAACGTTGTCCCATATATATACGGGAACGGTTGCTGATCCCAACCGTTGGTGATGTACATTTGATACACTCAAGTGAAATGAGTGGTCGGTCATGTGTGGCTGAGTTGCAAGATGTTCTTGTTGAACTCCAGTGTATCGTTCCTAGAGTACACTGGTCGGAAGGTGGTTCCATACCTTGTCATAGTTGGAAACCCATTACCCAATACGTGCTTGCGATTTTGATTTTATACTATATATGTAGAACGTGAGATGAAAGCGTTTCTGCTAGATTGATATATATTTGTACTTAGACATTATTATAATATCAGAATGATATTGCTTGTCAAAGATGTTGGATTCTCATAAGGGAAAAACCCGTTCCGTATTCACGGCGTGGTCTTATGAGATATCATATATATATATATATGTTAAACTGTGTTAAACTATTTTACTCACACCAGTCCCATGACTGACCCGGAGTTTATTTTGTTGTTTTCCCTAAACTCTTGGGTGCCTAAATTTGTACGGGCAGTCAAGTAGTCGGGATTTACAGATATACATTGAAGAGATGGAGCAGGAGGCTTCAGAATCATATAGCTATAGTTTATTTCCGCTATGTTGTAAGTGTTGTACTCTGATAAGTGCTATTGTATACATAACTGTTATATTTCACAGTTATGTTATATATTATATGTTATTCGTTCCATTGTGAGATTCGTGTTACTCTGATGATGTAAGTTCTTCTTTTCTTCTTCTATTCTAAGTTTCTACCTTATCTATCCTCACCCTCTAATTTCTTTCATTAATTACCAGGATTTTTCGAATGTTTTGGTTATCGACATCGTGCTTATGTCGATAACCAAAGTCGCTCAAAATCCAGGTCGTTACATAAATTATAAATATTATCAACAAAAGATAAAATGATTTATCTTTCTTTAAAAAGAAATAGAACCATATTACATATATTTTAGTAATGGCTGATCGTGGTATCCATATTACAGATCTTTCACGTAATGATTTATCTTTCTTCAAAAAGCAGTAATACAAATATTTCTTCAAAAAGCAGTAGAACTATATTACAGATCTTCAAAAAGCAGTAGAATCTTATCTTTCACGTTAGCATTCCATTAAATGTATAATCACGACAAATCTTTATCCACGACGATGCCAGATCTGCCTTACCATATCATCGATGTAAAATCTCCCAATCATATACTAATTATACATCTGAATAACAATCTAAACCTCACCTCAACACCTTGACGCCTTCCTGCATCGGTCACACACTCGAGGACAATCCTTACCTGAGAAGATTGCTTGAGAAGAACGCCTCAGAAGATTAACTGAAAGCCAATTTGATTTAAGAAGAAATAATTGCGTTCAATTTGAAAAACTGAAAGCAAATTTGATTTGAGAAAAGAACGATCGATTTTTTCCTGGAAAACAATTGTTTCAAAGTCGCATCCTTAAAAAAATTAAGCCAAACTAGTAAACCCTTCATGCAAATTTCCACTTGTTTAATTATAGACGTTATGCTAATATTTGGTCCTAACATTAAGGTTATAGAGAATGTAAAGAAGATGCTAATCAACAATTTCGATATGAAAGATTTATGTGTTGCTGACGTTAATTTGGGAATTAAAATAATAAAAACACCTAGTGGAATTGAATTATCTCAGTCACACTATGTCTATAAAGTAATTGAAAGATTTAAAGAATTTGGAATTAAAGGAGTACAAACACCTTTTAATCCATCAGAAGTACTGCATAAAAACACTAAGAAGAGTGTAATGCAACTGGAATATTCTCGTGTAATAGGATTTCTAATGTATCTCATGAATTGCACAAGACCAGATATAACTTATACAGTAAGTCGATTGAGAAAGTATACAAGCAACCCAGGAAACACTGGAAAGCACTAATGATAGTGCTTGGATATTTGAAAAGTACCAAAAAATATTTCTTACATTATGGGAAATATCCTGTTATCTTAGAAGGATATAGTGATGCAAACTGGATTGCCGATTCAGAGGAATCAAAATCAACTAGTGGTTATGTGTTTACCCTAGCAGGGCCAACAATGTCATGGAAATCTACTAAACAGACATGCATAGCTCGATCCACTATGAAATCAAAGTTCATTGCTTTAGATGAAGTAGGCGAAGTAGCAGAATGACTTTGTTACTTTTTAGAAGATATTCCATTTTGGCCCAAACCTGTGTTGGCTATATGCATACACTATGAACCAAGCAGCGCTAAGCAGAGTGCAAAACTTTGTGTATAATGGAAAGTCACGACATATTCGTTGACGCCATAACACAATTAGGCAGTTACTCTCAAATAAAACTATTTCCATTTATTATGTGAGAACAAATGATAATCTAATGATCCGTTTGCAAAAGGTTTATCAAGAGAGAAAATTGTCTGCACATCGAGGGGAATGGGTTTAAAAGCCTAAACCAACAAGAGTTATCTTATACGGAAACCTATCCTAGCGACTGGAGATCCCATGGCCTAGGATCAATAGGCAAACCAGTTATGAATACCTCAACGTAATGCATTTTTGGACACAGTCCTACTCCATTCCTATGGTGCACAATATAAATGCATGACTACAGAAGTGTTACAAGGTTAATACAATGTTTTTTTAATGTTAAACATATCTTGAAAATAACAAGTGGGGTATATGTAGGATACTCTTAATGGTTGCGATCACCTATGTTACTGTGAGCAGGGTCGGCTCTATGAGAATTTTAAAGGCTTAAATTCTCTACAACGCTCGCAGAAGCAAGAAGTGTTTAGGACCAAAATGAACGCAACCAAGAGATTTGATGAGAAGGAAATCAATGCTTCGTAAAACTTATTGTCTGGATATACAATAACAGATGACAGTTGAAGATGAAATAATTCATCGATTAGCCAAGTAGACTAGATAAGTTTTAACTAGGGAAAGTTCAAAGTGAAATATCTGCTTATCCATGATAAAGCATTATTCCATATGTACTCTGTGATATTTCGCTTTGCGTGGGGGAAAAGTATAATATCATTCATATGAGGGATTGTTGGAATCCATAAGTAATGAATGAAATATACTTTGTGAACAGGTGCGACTGTTTGGTGAAAGGACGCGACTATTAGCGGCATGATTTTTAACGAAAGGACACTTCGCGAAAAGACACTTGCTTTCACCAATGGTCATATCTCAGCAAAAAACACTTCGCGAAAAGACACTTCCTTTCACTAACGGTCATATCTCAACAAAAAGACACTTCATGAAAAGACATTTCCTTTCACCAACGGTTATATCTCAGCGAAAAGACACCTCCTTTCACCAAAAGAGATGCGCCTGTATGAAAAGGTATGAACATGACCATTCAAAAGAAATGCGACTGTACGAAGAGGTACGAGCAAGACCGTTCGGAAGAGATGCGGCTGTACGAAGAGGATCGGGTGCGACCGTACGAAGGGATACAGATAAACTATAAATAAGGAGGAAAACTGACCACTTTCCTTACTTATTCCAATCCGATCTTCCGTCTCTCTTCTCTGGTACTCTTGTATAAAATCATAGAGTGACATACTCATTACAATCTCATGCAGAATACGTATGTTGTATCTTGGATAATTTTGAAATAAAATTCTTAAGGAAATTGTTACGAGAAGCCTCAGACATCATCCGGTTAGATTTCTATTTTTTATATTTATATACGCTACTTCATAATATTTCCATTCCTTATGTTGTGCTATTTCTTAAAATGGTATAACGTAGTTGTTGTAAATTGATTCAACATATTTATTGCTATCATTAGCAAATATTGAATCCCAAAGTAGTGGAAATTCGAGTTATAAACTTATGCGATGAGTTTATAATTGATTATTCTATGTTTTGGTATACTAGAATAATAACAGGCATCACCTGCAAATAGAATACCATGCATAAAAATCCCAAACTATTTCCAAAGGCAATCATTTAACGATATGACATTCACCACAAAAGCATGAAATTACTTATATCCAAATTACAGAGCAGATGCAAAAGCAAACTGCAGTACTGCGCAGAGCCCATCACCACAATGACAAAATTAACTCACAAGGTACATCACCAGTATCAACCTAGCACCACACAAAGGCAGCAACCAAGGTGACCCTTGTAGAGAAGTAAAGTTGCACACAAAATCCATATCATATCCACATTGGACCATTGACATAACCAAAACATTGACCGAAAGCAACCATTAAATACCATGAAGCATCATACTTCAATGACATAGTCAAACCATGACACATGCACCAAAGCAGATAGAAACCAAAGTTTGATGTTACCATAGCATAACAACTGATCGAAACAATACTCAGCACAACTTGCATCTTTACGGACATCAGTAGGATGATGAATTGTTTGTATGCACCCAAAAGCCTAGCACGACAACCAAAATCAGTGGATAAACTTCATTATAGAGCAATCATCGAGGTATCAACACCGACGAGGAGGGAAAATGGCTCAGGGAAGAACTAACCAGTATCCAACTAATCACGTCCGAAAAAATAACAAGCCAGAGGCCAATACACTACAAGGAAAAGTAAGCTCAAATTCCAACAAAAAATAACAAAAATCTTCACATAAACAAAGAAAAGGGGAGAAAAAACTAAAGGTCAGAAACTAGTAGAAACATGCCACGCTCTCAAGCAACCATCCTCTGTAGCAACGCTATAACCGAGGAAGGTGACGGGGGATGTGGCGCATAGCCAGAAAACAGACCTGCGAGCTTGCATAGAAAAATCCTAAACCCAACACAAAAGATCAACTGCAGATCTAAGAAATAAATCTAAAAAGACTAACGCGTGAGATCTATGTATGAAGCAAACTTCAAAGCAAAAGTAATGGTAAAAAAATGTAAGGATGGGGAAGAAAGGTGTGTTGAAATGAACAGAAGTGACAGATGAAAGAGAAAATAGAAATAGTGGTGGTTGCGCTTGGAAAACCATAGTCCCCATTAGTGGATACTTTGAAGCTATGTACTTCTCTTCTCTTTTAACCAATTATCTTAGTAATAAGGTTAAACATTATTCAAAGGTTTAGCAAATCATGTTTTGAAAAATAAATGGGTTCGGATCCATTGAAAATGATTCGAATTTAAGGAACTTTCCTTAATGATCTGTGAATATATTTTCGAAGTATTGAAAATATATAGTTTGTGAATATACTTATACCATTGAGATAATTACATGGAAATGTTTACCAAGTATACAAAGATTTCATTAAAAAGAAATTAAATAAACGAGGCTTAATGATTTCCTTGGAAATTAAATATATGATTGATGTGATTATTTGCATGTTTCTTAATTGTTAAATAAGAAAATATTAAATCTTAACTTAAAGAGAAATCCTTTTAAATTGGTAATATAAAATGATCCCATACTTAACACCGAAGGATTTAACTTAGGAAATATCTTGCCAAAGCACGGGAATTATGTGGTACATTTAAACATGCTTATTCCTATTATAGGGTAAACAATAAGGAGATTCGTCTACTTAAACAGTTAGGGTGATCCTTGCTCTTGTGTATTGCCTGTTTATTTCCAAAACAACTGGAGTAGAGATCGCCGGGAATCTATCATTTGGTTTATGGTCGCTTAGTAAACGTACACGTAAGAGATGATACAAACCAAAACCACTCCGAAAATCATATGTATGTTCTATAGAGGAGAATCGATATTATTTTGGATCCATGTGAGATTTCGACACCTATTGGGGTATGGGAATCTAGGAGACATTTCAAGATCTTTTGAGATGTGGAAATTCCATGTGTGATTGCAAAATTGTTGAGGTAAGCAATTCCAAATGGGATTTCGTGACCAATCTTTGGTTGTTATGCATGAGCTGGAATGTTGAACATCGCATCATCGTCGAAAATGACTAAAACTAAAGATGTGAGACAAGGTCAGTAGGATTGGAAAACCCATAGGTGTAGTAAAACCCCTTTTCTATCAACACTTTCAGATGTTTAGCATGCCATGGAGATGCATTCGATCTTAACAAGACTTGGCATGTTTTTCTTATAGTGCCTTGGTTAGTTGAGTGTAATGCTTTAAAAGGATAACTCTTGTCCTTGTGCAGGAGGACCATTCTCGAAGTACTTAGGGAACCTCTATGGAAACCCTATGCAATTACCCGGCATACCATATCAAGTTTTGATTATATACCTGGTATTATTTTGATGTACGCTCTCAATCATCACAACTACTTTATTATCTATGTTTATTCCCTTAGACATTATTATAATATCATGAGATGTTGATATGAAATGGTTTGGTAACCTTAAGGTAAAAACAGGTTTATGTTTATGTGCATCATGGTCTTAGGATACATATTATTTTGGAATTTTTTATAAGAAAAAAATCCAATTGAGGTGTGTTTTCTTACATATGTTTACAAACTGATCGGGGTGTTATTTCGTTATAATGCTCGGGTCAGACCATGCATATTTGCATATTATATTCTGATTATTCTGAAGCTTCAGGAGAAGAATTGGAAGCCAAGATGTACACTTGTATATTCTTTTATTTTTCTATTGTATATGTGATGTACTTATTAGCGATTGTGATGAAATGTTATTATAACTCTCCATGCTGATTTATATAGTGCTCTGAAGTATGTTCAAATCATTATACGTATAGAAAAAAATTCTATTTGGTAAAGATCATGTTTACCTTGCAGATTATTTGTTCCGTGGTGAGATTCTATTCTGTATCTTCTTCTTTCTCCCCTAACAACCTGTGTTTTTGTCACTTAAGTGTTTGACATGTGAATATTGTGGATGTATTGGTTCAACCTTTATGGTCGAAAATGTGGGTCATTATAGTTGGTATCAGAGCTTAGGTCAAGCAAACATCTAGGCTTTGTTGGGGTTAACTCATTAGAGATATGATTATTTACACCATGAAATGAGTCTGAGTGTATTTTCGTGAGAGCACATATTTGTTAGTGTTGTAAAAATGTATTATATTATGTTGACTTATCTATATTGAGTGATTTACGATTTTTGGTTGATATGTTGGACGCCACGATATTGATAAGGATTTCTAAACTCTTGAATAGGCAAATCAACACTGTATTTTTTGAAATTAAGCGAATGAAGTAATTATATCTAGATTATATTCTAGTATAAAATAAATAATTTTCATGTTATATAGTTAATTATGATATGTCGTTTGCTAGATGATGATAATATTTAGTTACCATCAAACTATTGGTTAATTAAGTATGCTTGATCGATATTCGAGCATTTATTTTTGATTGAATTGAATAAGAGCACTTATGAATTCAGTTTCATAAGTCATTCGATAAAAATAATGAATTAAATTCCAATTCCAATTTCAATTAAAATTGTTTATTTTGTTAAGCAAAGGTATAAAATATGAAATAATTTCATGAAAGTAAAGAAAAATTTATAATTACAGCCTATAGGTATCATTCATAAATAGAAATGGATCAAAACTGGAAGTTATTAATTTAAATTTCGAAGTTTCAAAAAAAAATTCAAAAGTTTTGAAATAAATAATATTTATAAGTATGAATGAAATAAAAGCACTAAACTCACTTCGATCATTGGAAAATATTTCTGATCATGATCGCGGCTTCAGCGATTGTACATTTTTTAGTTTCAAAGTGAACAATTTCTACCATGAGATTTGTCTATAGCTATTAGATTAAACCCAAACATTTGTTTAAAAAAGTTATGATTTTGATGTATAAAAGAATACACGTATATTATTATTTCAAAATAAATTGGGTGATTAAATTCTAAATCTTCAAGTTAAGTAGTGTATTAACTCAAATATCTTATTCAGTTGGGTAACTTGGGTGTACATCTCATATTGAGATATAAGGCTGTAGTTTTCAATTAAAAAGAATAATGAATTTCTCCGATGAAAATGGATGGTCAAAATTTTAGGTTTTTATTGGAAATAAGTTAACGGTGTTCTCAAAAGTAAAACAACAGTCTAACTTATAAATATAACTAAGTTTGAAAAATTAAATTCTAGTCGAGCTCACTACATAGATGCAGTTTATAATTTTCTGAATTGTAATTAAATCAAAGGATAAGATTCAATATAAATCAGATTTTTCTAACAAGAATATTCCGAACTTAATGGAATATAAGTTTTAAATGAAAGTGAAAATTAAGATTTCATCTTGTAGATATTTAGATATGTCCAAATTGAATTTTTGAAATTGCTAAGTTTTGGTGATTCTTAAAAATATGTTTTTCAACTCATAAAAAATTAGATTAAAAAACTAAGTATGTTTTATAATATGTGTTAATAAACTTAATTATGAAATGCCTAACCATTGAGAAATACATATGTGTTACCCCAAAACTAATTTATGTTGAGTATGAATGTTATTAAGTAGAACTTAACACAAACTTGAGTTTTAAAGTGACAGAAATATTTAAAGTATTCATTTAGGCTTTTGGACTAAGCAATGATTTATATGGAATAAATAAAAACTAATTTTTAGTCTAAAAGAAAATATACCAAATGTGTGAATAAATGTGAATAAAAGAAATTGGTATCGTAATGAACCAACTGCAAACAAGAACGTATGATAAATCTATATTGTTCAATTTGTACTTTTGTTTGATCTAAATTCAAGTGCATGATTTTAAGATTATTTACGCCAATCCAAGTTTAAAATTTTCACTCGATTCCTGACAATCAATGTTGGATATGAATTTTTGAGATGAATCTGAAATTTTCTATCATATTATGTGTAACGACCCACTTTTTCCATACAATTCAAGCCAACAATTTACGACACATGTCAACTCGAATTGCATAGAAAAGTAGATAGTTAAGAGAAAGAAGTTAGAGGTTGAGAAAAAAAATGAAATATTAGAATAGAAGAAGAAGAAGAAGAACCAACACATAATCAGAGTCTCACGTCGCAACGGAACAAAATATAATATAGAAATAAATCTTTACTGAGAGCTTGAAATAAAACTTACAATCATCAGAGTACATCAACACATCTAGACAATTATAATAACCTGTCCTCATATACAATCACACAGCGGAATAATAATGGTATAATATCATTCGTCTAGACTCTTCTAGCTCGTCTCTTCACATCATTCGATAACCTGGACCTGTAAAACTCGGTCTAACCCGAGCTTTACAAACGTTGGATCAGTCTGGTGAACCAGAGTGAGAAAGCACACTAAGTTATCATCCAACTTGATTTTAATGTCAAAATCTTTTCGGAAGAAAATGATAATTGTAAGACCAGTCCACACATAAACACAAACGGTTTTTACCTTACGATAACCCAAAACATTTTGAAATCATATCTTTTCTGATATTATAATAGTGTCTAAATACAAGTAAATAGCAATCTAGCAGAATTCTTGCATCTCACGCTCTACATATATAGTATACAATCAAAACCGCGGGCTTTTATTGAAGAATGGACTTCCAACTATGGCAAGGTATGAGACCACCTTCCGACAGTGTATCTCTAGAGAGGAATACACCAGAGTTCAACAAGAACATCTTGCAATCTAGGCTAAACATGACCGACCATTCACTTTGCTTGAATGTTCCAAATATATTGTCACCTTACAGTTGCTAGCAATATGACTGTTCCGGGAAGATTCAGAAGTGAAAAGAAGAACAAATATGAATATTCTTTAGATGGTGATAATACACCCTAATGGGAGCGACCCACATAGCCATGTGACCTACCCAATGTTGTACCATTTCCCAATTGATGAGGCATGAGATTTAGATCTTCTGTTCAAAACATTTGGCCACCATTCACTTTGAATTCCACACCGTCGGATCCGCCAGAAAATCACTAAATGACGTCCATAAAAATACCCTTGTTATTTGGTTAAGAGAAAGGCCTTTCTCCGCCATCAACTATGGTACGTTTGTAGAAATCAACGTACGCGATCCCTTTGGAAATACTCTGTCAGACATCCGCCCGTACAAGTCTTCTAGGAACAGGATGAACCGAAGTCATCTAGGAACAACTAGTAGTCCTTCCAATCCGAACATTCCAATCATGATAGAATCATGAGTCATAATAACTCTAGCGACCAAACCAGAAAAATTTAACATGTAGCTCTATTGCTCATGAAGATCAACAGTCTTCAATGGTTCCATCTTCAATCATCATCTTCCATCTTCTGTGTATTTGCTGGTCAGAATGGTATTCGAATATAAATTCGATCCCGGTCTTTCCGTACCAACAATCGTATAGGCCAGATTTGATAGTCGGTTATTTAACTATCAAATAAACAACCATTCATCCATAAAATAAAATAATTTTACTGATTTAGTACCCAACATCATTTAGCCTCTTTAATTAACCAGTCGTTAACTAAATATTTAAGCTTGGAAAACATTTCCCTTTCTTATTCTTTTATAAGAATATTCAATATCATTCCACTTCTACTCATTGGCTCCTCATTGTAAATTGGTAAGTGGATAAATCTCTAAGCATAAAACCCCGAAGGTCGAAACCATCACCAGATTGACACTCGAAAGTTAGTCAACTCAACCATCGTACAATAGGTTCTAATTTCTATAAAAAAAAAACTACATCCAATTCCTTCTCATATTATATATATCTTTAAAAAAATATAAATAAAGCTTGATTTAAATTTAAATCAAATATTATATAAATTCTATATTAAAAGCTTACTTCAACCTATTTTGGTTAAATCTTAATAAAACTCCATCCCTTGCTTAAAATACGCCATTTAGGATTGAATCCTTATAACTTATCTTGCCAAACCATTTTAACTCAATTCGGGTTTCTATTTCGATTTCCATTTTATATCTTCACACTTCTGAATTTCATCCATTCATAACTCATTTCAAAAATCGAACATACCTCATAAAACTTAGCTTTAAATACCTTCTTCTACGAATTTTGGAAATACAATTAAATAAAATTCCAAGAAGACTTGAATTTAAACGTTCATATATATTTAAGATACATATGTTTGAAAACTCATTTAACCATGACAGTGCTTTATGGTTTCATTAATCTCCATTAATTTAATTTCAAGATCACCACTTTGATTATTATAAAAGAAATAATAATAAATTTCAATATTATAACAATGATTTTCTTCATCATTAACCATTTCTATCTATACAAATTTCACAATCGTATATCATTTAAGTAGTTGACTTATTCGACTTAATCCATTCAATTGGCCCTTCCATTAAAAAATAATTAATGATATAATCAATTTTATTAATCCCATTTACTTTGATTATTATTAAATAAATAATAATCAAATTTCAATATAATACCAATTTAGTTGTTTCTTAAAAACAATTGCTCCCAATTTATTAACTATTGGGTTAATATCTGCTCACTTGCTTATATACATAAGAATTTGCTTTAATAAAATCATTTAATGATTCCTCAAAACTTAAATAATAATTATTAATTTCCTTTTTATATATTTTTTCAATTATATTTTCTTCTAATCTCACTAATCATTTCCAATTTTGCTTACAATATCATTTCATAAAATTAACTAAAATAGTTCCATATAACTTCTGTAACAAATATTATAAATTCCATTCAATACTCTTTCCATATAGTTCAGTTTATATGAATTTCAATTTATAACTCTTTTGGCAATCTTGCCTTAAAATCCCTTTTTTTAGACAATTATCTCAATTCCAAATATATGCCAATATTCATATTCTATTTTCAGTTCCATTATTTCACTAATCTCATTTACGAAAAACACATTCATCACATTTCATATATTTATAATAAACATTTGCAGAAATATTCATTTATTTACGAAAGATCACTTTCAATCTCTTTAAATCAATTCTTGTACATTTCCAATTCCATCAGTCCATTTCAGTATCTTAAAATCTTTATAAAATTCCATTTATGCCACTTAATCCCTTCTTCAAAACCATTTTAATCTTCTCATTTAATTTATACCATTTAACCATTTATTTATTAACACTTTGGAATTCCCTTTTATTTATATTTTAAATAGTTATAAGAACATAAATAAATCTTCGACGTTTATTTTTAAAATAAACATCATATTTCAAATATATAAATATAAAAATAACTTTGAAACCATTCACAATCTATTTAACATCGATTTCCAAAATCTTTCCTTTTATCAACGGTACTAAAGAGGTAAATATATGCTGAAGTACCAAACCGTGAAATATAATTCGATTTCACATCCAAATGAACATAATCATATTGATAAACATTATCAATAATATTGAGAAATCCTGTTGGATGTTCCAACCTATCAATCCCTACATCACAATTTGATATTATTCAACATATATTATGATATAATAAATTTTAACAAGTATTGTGAGGAATCCAGTTGGATCCCTCGAACCTGTTATTTCATGCATCAAAATACATTACCTCAAATAAAATTATTTAATAATAATTATCCAATATTTAAACTAATAATTTCTATAACAGTCAATAATAAAAATTTAACACAACAAACAACTCATTACAATAAACACATTTATTTATAAACGTGACCAACATGTTAAGTTACCTCAATTGGGTCCAATCATTAAAATAACGTTTTAGTTTTCACTGAAATTAAAAAACGATTTGGTGTTCATTGGTTCAATCAATCTATGCATATATATTTAACAAACAGTCAATCATTAGCAACCAAACCATAACACACAACTATAAAACCAGACTTATATAAAATATAAGTTGGATGAACTAAGTGAGTTTAACTAAAATTCATCTGATTCATTGTTTAAAACAGCTTGTTTCAGTTAATTCCAATTCTGTCTAGTTCTGTTCCATAGCGTCATACTCATCAAGACGATTCCAACTATATATTGTTTTTCCCCGATTCTGGTACGCAAAAGTTACAACCATTATACGTATTCGATTTAATTTAAATAAATTACTAATTATTTTAATTATAATTTAACTTCCTAATTACCTAATTAACAATTTAATTATGAAATTAACTACTAATTAGTTATCATAAAACTAATTGTGTTTTACATTATATGCAGCCGATCCGATTTGAATTCAATACTAGCCTGGCTTGGTTTATCCAATTTGTTTTTCCTTAATTAACTTTAAAATTAAACTAACCAGTTTTATTAAACTTAGCAGTCCAGTAAATTCGAAATGGAAAATAAGGGCCGACACAGGTATAATGGAAAACTAATTATGTCTTAAGATTTATTTAATTCCTAACCAGGGTTTTAAGTTAACAAATTTCTATTTAAAGTTAATATAAACTTAATTAATAATTATGTCATTTATCTCCTAATTAGTTAAAATAATGATATGTATTTACGTTTGTAAAGGTTGGCCAATCAATTTGTTTATATTGCTTTCGAATGCCGCTCTTCACCTTTGTTCCAGGCTTCCAATACAAACCTACGTGCCGACTTCAGCAAGCCGCAGCGCCAACTCCCGCTAGTAATCGACCATCCATCACCATCAGCGCGAGAGGCCAAGCCCCCTCCATCGTCGACCTGCACAGCTCCCTCTCGGCCCCACCCTCCTCTGGTAATATATCCAAACCCGCCACCATTCTCGCATCAAAAACTATCCTACCCATCGCCTTACCACTGATCATCACCGGACAATCTGATGCCTCTTATTGCGGTCTACCATGTTGTAGTTGAGTGATTATCCAATGGGTGAATCGATTATGAGATTTTAGTGGAGGATTAATTTGTTTTTCTGGTTCTTTCATTGTTGGGATGGCGGCTCCATTTTTTGTTGACCACGCATTTGGTTTCCTTAGGTTATTAACTGCTTTGAGTATATATATGGTTATAAATTAATATTTTATTATTTTATAAAACTTATAGTGAAGTATTGTGCTAAAACTATAACAAACGACCTCTAATCAATATGAAATTTTACATTGAGCATAAATTGATATTCCAAACACGATGGAAAAGGTTTCGTCGAACTCCAAGTTCGTCTGTGAAAATTCCTTTATAACTCATATATGTTAATCGATGCACATTTAAATTGCGTTTGATCATAAAATAAATCCAATTAACTTGAAAATTAAAATACTACAATTATGAATCATTAGGGATTTAATAAAATTAATTTTGCTAAAAATGGAGTTCGTTAGAATATCAATTATTCTAAATTTCCAATTAAAACGGCAAATCAATTAAATAAAAACCAAGGCGTTTTTTGCTACTGTCGTTCCATATGATATTGGTTTACCACGAAATTTCGTTTCGTACAATAATTTAAGTCACGGTTCCAATGAAACTAATTTCATCGAAAACCGTGGCCGTTTGCAAAATGGCCATTGTTAAGGCATATACAAATTAAATAAAATATTAATTAAATTCCAAAATAATCTAATTAAATAATTATAAATTATTATTATCGAAAATATCCATAAAGAATATATGGATAGCTTCAAATATAAACAAATATGGATTTCAAACTCAGTATTTACAAATCTTGAGTTAAACGATATCCAAATATATTAGAAACCTGTTTTAAATTAATAAATAAACGTTATCTTTTCTTAACGATTTCCATAGCGATTATTTTAAAATTTGATTTGGACATACCTAACAATCTATAAACTAAAATCTCGATTTTTTCTTCCATTAGAGAATTATAATCAACAAGATTCAAAAATTTCTTGTTTCACAGAATTTCGACTTAAATCGGATCCTGTATATTCACTTGAAGTTCAAAACTCAATATTACGAACTACCGCGCCATTACGAGCTTGTTTTAAATTAATTATAAATTTAACGTTAAATCTTCGTTTTAAAAAAACGATTTATGTACAAAAATTCATTCATATTCCAAATATTTAAAATAGATTTAAATATTCAAATGACCCAAAAATCTGGGTCGTTATAATATGTGGCTACATAAGGAGAATGACAGTTTCTAATCATGAAAACAGATATAAGTATGCACCAGAGGTCGAGTGAATGATAATAATTTGAAAGTGAAATTATGCGATTGAACGAACAATTGAATTTGAAAATACGGATGAATGGTATATTTATATCGTATGTACTTTAAAAATAATATCATCTGTGTTATTATCTTGTGGTAAATTTAGAAAATTAAATCTTGGAATTGTTTGAGGTAGTATGAATGGTCGATTAAGTGATAACCTAGGGTTCTTAAGCGTAAGGTGACACTTAGTGGATTGTTCGTCATCCTTGTGTGATGATGGGGATTCACCTGAGTGAATCATGGGCTATAATTTTAAGAAATATAAATACTACATTATATTATTATGTGATGATTGTTGTTGATCGCATATGATGTTACATTGCAATTGCATTGTTTGTGGATTTGCATCATTTTTGTCAGTTGCTTCATATTTTCTTCTTGCTTATGATTGCGATATTGTTATAAATGTTTGCTGATATGATACTAGTTATTGTGTTACCTGTTTGTTTTCTTAATTCTTTCTGGATCATGTAAGTGAATACAGGTTATAGAGGCAAAAGTTGCTAGCTACTTTGGTTTCATAAATATAGTTTAATCACCCGAGTATAGGCACGCAATTATTTTCTGATTGAATTGAGTGATTTTTATGACCTAGATATGAGTAACACTTCTATTTTGATTTTCTTTTTGATTAATTGAGGCCTTGTGGCGTATTTGTGATTTTTCTTAAACCTAGCCATGCAACAGAGGTGCAACCGAATTTTTCTTAAATATTCGACTTAGAAAATATAATGACTGTTTTTCAGTAATTGACTTTGAAAATTTATTGGATTTGGTATCATTTTTCCTACCTTACCAATTTTGGAGATGAAATATTTTTAAGGGGAAGAAACTAACAATTTGGAATTTTAATGGTTAAATATTAAATCAATATTAATACTAATATTCATTTAAAAAATTAGATAACTTGAATTCAAATTTTTATGAGTTACTTTATCTATTTTAAATAGTGGGATAGTAATTTCAAATCTAAAATAATTGTGAATGATTTGGATTTTAAATCTAATAAGAATTTAAGTTATGGTGAAAATTTAATTAAGTTCTATTTTGGATTAGGAAAATAATAAGAAATTATTATAGTGAAATCTGAGCAATTTATACCGTTTAATAATAAGTCATTTTAATTAAGTGTGACTTTAGTAAAATTTCGAACTATCTCGGATTTCGAGGAAACCAATTTCATCGGATTCGATACAGTAAATGTAACAACCTATATTTTTGGAACCAAATTAAAATTTATTTTAAATTGATTTTCATAGAAATTTAACATTTTAGATGAATTATTTTAAGAATAAACGATGTAAAATTAATTTTTATCGAAGTTAGAACATATAAATTTAAAATTTAATTAAAATGAGCTTGAAATGGCGTAGTGGTTTGAAAATTCGACTTTAAACTTTGAACGAATGTATAGAATTCAATATAAGTCAGAATTTGATAAAATAAGAAATCTTGAAATATTTTGAATTGTAATTTTCTAACAAATGCAAGAAATTGAGATTTCACTTTATAAATTGTAAGTTATGCCTAAATTAAAATTTAGAATAGCCGCTATGGAATATACATATATATATATATATATATATTAATACTATATATAGCCCTTAAAATCGCCATTTTGCAAACGACCTCCATTTTGAACGAAACCACTTCCAATGGGTTCAAAATGTCGTTTGCGTGTTCGGAGCTTGGAGAATTGGCACTTGGGTTAGGTCTTTGTTTGGCTAGACCTGGCCACTTAAAACACCCCCAAATCATCCTCCTCTCCTTCATTCACATCCTCTCTTCAAGAAAAAATAGAAATGGGGGAAAGAAAGGGAAATAGAAATTCCCTAAGCCCTACCTTAATCTAGGAGCTAAAATCTTGTAGGAATCAAGTGCAAAATCAAAGGAGGAGCTTAGGTAAGTCCATCTCTATCTTGTCCATCTCATTTCCACTTCAATTCATCGAAATTCCTATGACCTAATTCTTAAGGTACATGTTTTTATGATCATAGGTTGTTGATTCTATTGTTTTATCGAAGACAGATCGTTCTAGTTTGCTATTGGATCGATTCCTAGTTTCTAAACAAACAAAGGTGAGTTCTTTGTGAGTTTTTCATGAATTCACATCTATGCCATAAGCTATTGGCTTGCAAAAGTGTAACTTAGTGTTCATTTGGGTTTACATATGCATATGAATTGGTTAGATAAGTATACACTTTCTTGTTCATTAGTTTATGTTCCAATGAAGTGAAAATTATGACTAGGATTTTCCACACAATCTAATTCATATGCTACTAGTTGATTTGGTGATATTGTGAAGCTTCGTTGTTGCACCGGCAAGTTCTAAGACTTCACAATTCGCTTAAATTGTATTTGAATGCTTTGGTTTGGAATTTAGTTCATTTTTGAGCTTATAATCAAAATCATCGCAATCTTATGCATATATGTTTGTGCATGTGATCATGAGTGGTTTTGGCGAGATAAGGAGGCTTGATTTAAGCTTAGAAAACATCATATATCATCACCAATGATTCGAGCTCGACCAAAACCGATTGCACATTCATTGCCTAGGCAAACATTTACCCAGGTTTTAGCTCAGACGTCTGTCCAGAGGGAGTTCATACGTCTGTTCAAGCTCTCGGGAAATTATTTCCTTGTAAATAGACATCTGTCAAGAGGAGGTTCAGACATCTATCAAAACTCTTGGGAAATCTTATCTTGTAAGATCATACGTCTGTGCATTTTATGTCAGACGCCTGACCTGTGCAGGAATGCACATTCTATCTTATGCATCCTATGTTATGAGATTTATTAATCTAACTTTTTCCGAATTGAATGTGGTGTTAAATTGTTTTGGTGAGCCTTAGGGGCCTCATTGGCACTTAGGAATCATCATAAACCATCACCATTGATCCGGGATTGTCTAAGGCCGATTGCACATTCATTGGCAATCAAAATATCTAGTTGATTCAGCTCAGACGTCTGACCAAAATGTGTCAGACGTCTGTTCAACCTCTTGGGAAAAAAATTGCTTATTGTCAGGTCAAATGTCTGTCCAGGGGGGGTCAGACGTCTGCTGGCTATTCTCTGTGGTTGACCAGTGGAAACCATGGTCAACAATTTAGGTCCATCCAGGCTCTTTCCCAGCCGAGTTTCGGCCCATTTTGCCTTTGTTTATGACTTTTCATTTTCTCTAATTCGTAGATTTCAGCAGCCCGATTCTTACGAAATCGTTTTATTAATCATCAACTAAAGAATGGCGGCAATATTTGTTTGGTGATTAATAGATGTTTACAGTTGTATTGTTATCATTATATTAAACTGTGAAAATATCAGATGAGTTCACATGGACTATGATGTAAACCCCACACGAGTATTAGGATGATAATTTTACACAACGCCTAAGTATGCAAATAATAATCATTTGATGTTGATTGACAACACCACACGGGTCTATGAGAATAATTTCACACATCTCCCTTGTGTTTAGTTGTATATCAATCAATTGATTGACAGGCTGTATTAAGTGTTATTTAATTATTTGATGCTTATACAGTTGTAGATGCACTCTGGATGTGAATTGAATGCTTAATAGTTGTTTATCACTATTTCTGAATACATGCGATGTACGAAATCCACATAATTGAAATTATATGGCAATTAACTGAGTCACATTTCGATTCAGAATACGAACGAATATTTTAAATTAATATTCAGTAAAGAATCAAAATATGATTTTGATGTCCGAGTTTGGTTGGACACGAAAATATTGAAATAATTTTAGATGAAATACTCCAAGTTTGAAAAGATATTTTTAGCTGAATGAAATGGTTAACAACTAAAATAAAGATTGTTTTAATATAACCGGAATTTTCCAACATATGAATTAGAAAGGATTTGAAAGGAAATAATCTTCGAAATATTTCGATATTGGATTCCGTAATTATACGGATATTGTGGAGGAATTTGGAAGATATATATATCGTTATTCCCAATACGGTATCTGTTAGTTTCAGAATTTGATACTGAATATAAGTCGATATGATTTCTATCAGAGCCTTGTATTTGATATCAAACTGGATTTTGGGTTTGTCGTGAATGGTATCTTTAATAATATCATTCTTAAACCCAGTTGAGAATAGAGTAAATCTTTTCATTAAGATTTAATGAGATTTTCCAATTAATGAATATAATTGGAATTAAATGATAGTGGATTTTGGGTTATTTGCTAACGATGTTTTAAATGACATTAGTTCCTAGACCCGGTTAACATTTAAGTTATGAATTGGAATTTATAATCTTTTAATTAAGATTAATGAGAAATTTTCCAAAATAAAGATTTCCAATTTAACGTATTAAATTGGAATTGAGTGGAATTCGTTTTAGGGATAATCGAAATGAGCTTTTGTGAAGAAAGACATTTACTATTAATGGAATTTAAAAGGCATTGATGTTTTTCCACTTATAGTATTAGTTTGATACGAAAATTTATATCGATTATATACTGTTAAGATTTCCGTGAAGGTTCCAGTTTAATGGAAGATGATTTTGAGCTTATCGTGAACTGTTTTTAAATGACATTAGTTCTTTAACCCGAGTAAAGACATTATTTATTTATTTATTAAATTTGAATAATCATTAAATAATGATTTTTGAGATTAAAACTAAGTGGAGTGTTAATGAATCTTTAATTAGATGAAAAGCGAATAAGGTAATTAAATTTATCGAATTCAAGAAATGTTCGAGAATGGAGTACCACCAGCTTTAATCCATGAGATAGTTAAATCTTTAATTAGATTTGAACGTTAAGTGGTAATTGAATTTACCGATAACACAATGGGTGCTAGGTATGGAGTGCTACCAGTTTTGCTCCATGAGATGAATAGGTTGGGACTGGGATAATAAAATGAACGATTACTTCGGTAAGGCTCGATAG
Source organism: Allium sativum (assembly GCA_030737875.1). Taxonomy (NCBI): domain Eukaryota; kingdom Viridiplantae; phylum Streptophyta; class Magnoliopsida; order Asparagales; family Amaryllidaceae; genus Allium; species Allium sativum. Next base: position 234,525,928 of record CM060912.1, read on the forward strand.
TCCCGACTAGTTTAACAAACCTTTATTTGGTTAAAGATTGTTAAAAGATAACATAAAATCTTTTGCAATGGTTTTCAAAGAAAAATTTAAACAAGTGGTTTAAATGAATTATATCTTTGACAATATTTATGAGAATGATTCCTAATGTAATGGATATTTGAATAAAAGAATAATCTAGATTGGAATGAGGCGTATGATCTGTTTATACTTCACATGATTATAAGTTACGCGAGTTATTCGGAAAGTCCGGGACTAATCCATTCTGAATAACTGATATGATGACTAAGTTGAAGATTTGAAGACGGTGGTGGAAGACCGGAGGTCTTCACATCGTTTGGATGATTACTGAAGTCTTGATTGGGTTGTACACACAAGACGAGGTAATAAGTGGTGATCGTCCAGACAAACTTGGAGATCGATCGGATATGCAATGACTTCTCTCCTGTATTGGACATATGGGACGAGGGATAAGGTGCATCCGGTTTCGTTCAGACCTAGAATGGACTTGTGAATGGATTATGTCTGACATTGTATTTTGTTTTGTATTGATTGATTTCTATTAAATATGTATTTATTTGGTGGTGGAGAATTTATTCTCTTGCTTAACACCCTTCTCTGAGACGTGTGAGCTTGGAGGTAATATATTGATAGATATCAGTTGTATGGCATGAATTGACAATGTGGCATGTTAAGATGCAAATGATCAAGGCCTTTTTCGAAAAGCACGGCCTTGTGGATGATGATCAAAGAACGACTTTAAGTAGCATAGCTTTGTGTATAGCGAGAATTCGCGATCCTCACACCCCCGGTATGAGTCAAAAGCGGTTTAAAGGACGCAGGGAGTGCATATGTTTCTTTCTAGCTAGAAGTGGTGTCATGGTATGGAGCCCAGACATTTTTACTTATGTGGTTAATGGATTGTGAGGCGCCTCGGATATCGAGCCGACTAAAAGGCTCAGTGATAGGTCTGATAGGACCAGAAAACATATCGTTCAGGAATAACCAATCCTAAAAAGTAAAAGTGGACCGTCCCTGCAGGATCCAAGGGTTGCCCATAGATGTGATCCTGGATCATCTTGCTAGAGGTGATCCGAATCGATTAGGTGACCATCCCTTGCCTTGACTCATAATGGAAATCCAACTTCCAATACAACATTTTTTAGTTTTAGTTGTAAACCTATGTATGGTGACGTAATATATGGTACTTATGTCGTCCATTATTGATACATTTATATTTGAAGTTGTTTTTGACACTATGCACTTATAGTAATAACAAAATGATTTGTTATAAAGCATACCAAGCATTATTAGCTATTATAAGGTAAAACTCTATCCTCAGGCTTGTGTTGCATTATGTGATAGGACCTGAGTCTTATAATAGCTTCATTTTTCAAAAGCATTGCGTTGTTTATAAATTGTTTTATTTTAGAGTATTCATGGGAGTGAACCCGTTCCGTGACATACGACATGGTCTCGTGATGTACCCTATTTTAAAGAAAATTTTAATAATTGTTTTGAGTTCTCACGCCAGTCCCATGACTGACTCGGAGTTTATTGTTTTTATTTAAACTCTGGGTCCCTAGATTTTCACAGGGCAACTAGTTGCTTTGGTTTTGCAGATTTCTATTTATCAGGATCCTGGTTTACAGCTAGAGCTATATACAGAAAGATTTATATCCGTGTATTTCTTTAAGTTGTGTTAGTTGATGTATTTCTACTACGCACTATATTCATGTATTATATTTTCCACTGTAATGTAATTTAAATCTTTGATATTATTTTTCCATTGTGTAATATTTATTTGTACTCTGATATATTCTTGTACTCTAATGTAAATTGTTATGATAGCAACGAAATGTTCTGTCTTCTTATTTTCTGATGCGTCGTATTCTCATACAATCCGCATTCTCCGTTTCTTCGGAGGCCAAGCGAATTCGGTGCGTAATAGTTTGGTATCAGAGCTTTGGTTACAAAGCTTGAGAACAAGACACATTAGAACCGAATGAAAGAACTCATCGGAGATAGGATTAGTAATATACTATAAGAGTAACTCCTTAGAGATAGGGTTAGTTACACCGTAGAATGAGTTTGAAGAGTGTTATTTATAAAAATGAGTTTAGATTTAAAAAAATTATCTTATTATAAGATTTAAGTATTTATTTGAGTTTGGACTATCAAGTATACGAAGATTTTGCATATATGCATCATGAACGCATATACAAAGTCTCAAATATATTAGGTAGATATAGAATCACACTATAGTCTCTCAGAGATGATTCTGATGATAGTGATCGCATCTTCAGCATTTATATTTGAGTTTCGAAAGTGGGATATCTATATATTTCCAATTGGTTGGCGTAAGAACCAAAACTTAGTTAGGATTTATGTTGTGATTGGGCATTGAAATATGATTTTGAGTATATATAAAAGATATGTGTTTGAAAAGCTAATTAACTAATTGATTGTTGGTTGTAGTGGATGATAATTAGTCTGACTAATTAAAATATTGGAATAATAAACCCAATGTGAAAATGAAAGGTAAAATTTAGCCCAATCGAATTTAATATTTAACTGAATTGAAAATTAATTCAAATTGGATATATATGTATATGTATGTATATGTTACTATATTGATTGGGTTTGATGATTTTATAAGCCGATTGGCTAGCCTCTTGGCTTTTGGGTTTTCTTTTGATATATGAGAGCCTCTAGAGGCCATTTGTAGTTGTACCGATCAATTCGTACAAAGGAGGACATAGCGAAATTTTTCGAAAATTTAAGGCGTTAGCCAAATTTTGAGAAATTAAAAAGTTCTTAGAATTGGAAATTTTGAAGAACTTGAGTCAAGCGCAGGTTGGGTTGGTTAAGTAAACGAACTTCAGTTCCTTCTTCCTTCTCGGGAACGAAAAGATTTATGTAGGGAAGATTGTAACTACCCGCATTTTTGAAACCAATTTAAAATTTATTTTTAATCGATTTTCACAGAAATTTAATATTTTAGACGAATTATTTTGAAAATAAACGATTTAAATTTTATTTTTATCGAAGTTAGAACGTATAAATTTAAAATTTAATTAAAACAAGCTTGAAATGGCGTGGTAGTTTGAAAAATCGACTTTAAACTTAGAATGAATGTATATAATTCAATGAAGTCGGAATTTGATAAAATAAGAAATCTTGGAATATTTTGAATTGTAATTTTTAATGAATGCAAGAATTTGAGATTTCACTCTATAAATTATAAGTTATGTCTAAATTAAAATTTAGAAAAACCGCTATGGAATTTATATATATATAGCCCTTATAAATCGCCATTTTGCAAACGACCTCCATTTTCAAAGAAACCCCCTCCATTGGGTTCAAAATGTCATTTGTGTGTTCGGAGACTATAAACATCAATACCTTTGGAGTTGGGGAAATTTGGTCTTTTTCATTGGACTCACTGGGAGAGCAGCGCAATCATCTGTAATTTCAACCCATGAGATTGTTTGGTTGTTGCTAGCTTAGTGTAATGAGGTTGGAGGTGTAATGACTCGCCTTTTTACCCAGTTCAAGCCGGTAATTAAACCAACTCGAAACATTTATAAAGACAAATTGTTAAAGATACCTACACATTGGAACATAAGAAAATGAATTTTTCATTATTATAACAATAATTTTACATCAAAGTTACAAGAGGTCTATCAGAGTACAACTGATACACATCGGAAAAAACATAAAACTCTCAGCGGAATACTAATGATCCAAATGTAGTTCCGGCCTTAATCCAAAATCTTCTCTAAGCTAATTCCAAGACTAATATGCAAAACTAAAACTACCAGGCTGCCTATGTGGAATAATATAAGTACCCAAAGTTTAGGTGAAGGAACACTAAGCTCCAGGTCAGTCATGGGACTGGTGTGGGAACTAAAAACAGTTATTTATTTTGAAGTGAGGTAACTCATAGGACCATGCTGTATAACACGGAACAAGATTTTTCATTATGAATACGAGTGCAAAAAATTTGCAATGTTTTTTTAGAAAATGAAGCTATCATAATGCTTGTCCCACATCATACAATGCAAGTGCACACCTGGCGATTTTTCCCGTATTACAACAAAAAAAATGCTTGATACGCGAAACCATTTGATATTATTAGTGCATAGTATGGAAAACCATTTCGCAAGTAAATGTATCAATCTTAGCCAATATAATACCCTATTCTATTATGTTGACATATAGGTATACAACTAAAACCGTAAAGGTTCGTAGTGGAAAATGGATGCCAACAATGACCAAGGCAATGGATCTTCCTATCCGATGGAAACACCTCTAGAGGGATGTTGCCAGAGAAACAACTGATGAATCTCTTACTAACACAAGACCGGACCATCTCTATATTCTGGTTGGCCAGATTGCAACATGAATATGACATTCCCTGGTTATACCAACCTTTAACCTAGCGCTCGTTTCCATCATCGACATAAAGTAGATTTCTATATAAGTAAATTCCTGGGCTCCATACCATAGTATAGCTTTTTATCTTGAAGGGAAGGACCCAATAACCTTGTTGCATTCATTCTGTTTTAGGTCATTATCGGGTTATGAGGCTCGATGAGGTTTCGTTACACAAAGCCACGCTTATACAAAGCTATGCTTTGATCATCTATAGCTCAATCACTTAGTATGTCACACAATCATTTCGTAAGGTATAACTGACAACAACTAAACATATCACCTTTGAGCACATACGTCTCAGTAAAGGGTGTTAAGCTAAGAGAACATATTCTCCACCACCTATTGAAATATGTTTAGTAAAGATTATCCAATACAGTATAAAATACAATGTCAGACACACGTCCATACAAGTTCGTTTTGGGACTGAACAAAACCGAAAGCGCTTTCTTGCTCGTCCAATAAAGGAGAGAAGCCCTTACAATCCCGAATATCTGCAAGTACGTTGGGACCACTGCTATAATTAATCTCGTTATGGGATGCCCCCCAAAAGAGACATAAACAAGCAGTCCTTTATGTGTGAAGAGCTCGGGTATTCTACCATCGTCTTCAATTATTTTCATTTGCTCTATAACGTTGTTTTATTATTCGGATAGAAACTCATTCTCGGTTTTCTGAATAATAAGCGCAACTTAAAACCATTATGTATTGCATAGGTTTTCAGTTAAGTCTCCTTTCCCTTCAGATTTGGTTACTTAAAACCTTCATTTTAAACCATTCTCAAGTTATTATCCTTTAACAAAAACCACATTTGTTAACTTATTAATCAACATTTGTTCCTCTATATCTTTTTACCTTAGTCAAGGTTTCCTTTAAAATAAAACCTTTATTGATTTAAGGATTATTTCAAAATTTATTCATTAGTATTTAAGAAAGATCTCAACTTTTCCTAAAAATTGTTCTTTAATTAAAAGGTCATCGGTCCCTATTATCCTTTGATTTAAAAGATTAGAATTCTATTTTTATATTCCAAAACATAACTTAATCTCTATCTAGGTTAAATAACGATGTTATTTTAGACACCATTCGTGACAAACCTAAAACCAGTTGATATTGAATACAAGATTTAAACAAAAATTATATCAACTTATATTCAATACCAATTGTCGAACATTATATGCGGAATAATGATATAAATATCTTTCAAATTCCTCAAATAATATACGTCTAAAAATGGAACTGCATATCAAATATACGAAGATTATTTCTATTCAAATCAATATATTTTAAATTTGAAAATCCTTTTCTTAATCAAAAGATAAAATTGAAACCATTTGATATTAAATATAAGACCTGATTATAAATTGATTAACTCGTATTTAATATCAATTCCAATATTCAACTAATACTATAAGGGGGATAACATTATATGTCCTTTCAAATTCCTCAAATTGTGTAAGTTCTATCTATGGTTTTAATATCAATATTCGAATATTATTTCAAACCATATCCAATTACTTTAAAACTTTTAGTTTTGAGTGAACTTAAAATTACTTATTCCAAAATTTATTTAAATACTTTTAAACTTCCAAAGCACTACATTAATCATTAAAAATGATTATCCAAGATTTTGAAAATATTTAGTTTTTTAAATCTTCAAATATAATGTTTTGAAAAAGCGTTGCAGAAGCGTTACAAAAGTGTTTCAAATAAGCTATCTTGATGAAAATAAGTTTTTAAACCCAAAACTTGATATTTTAAATTAAAATTACTTTTAAATAATTAATAATGATTTGCCAAAATTTTCCTATATTTTTATTAATTTTTATCGGCTTCCAATTACGGTCACTGAACTACAAAACCTCTATTTTATTTCAAAATAGATTTGAACATAACTTGAAATCTATAAATAAAATTTCAAAATTTCTTTTTCTGTTCGAGAACTATTATTAGTAGAAAGCAAACATTTTTCATTTCAAGCAAACCCGATTTAAATTGCATTTGTTATAATCGCTTAAAGCTTATAGTCGAAATTCGCGAACTACCGCAAAGCGACTAGTCCCATTCAAACCATATTGCGACTTTGAATAAAAAATCCATCCGATTAACTTTTAATATGATTATAAACCTTTTTAAACATATATAATAAACTCATTTAACAAAACATTTTCAATTTTTCACTTCAAATTCAATTATAATTCAAAATTGAATATTTAATAATATAATATTAATAAAATATTATTATTTTTCAAAAATTAATCCTTTGAACCTCAAACTTTACATAAACCAAATTAAATATTATATAAGACTAATAGAATAATCGATTTGAGTTTAAAACATCATTCATATATCAAACTCAAATCCAATTTTGGGATTCGTTATTCAAAATCGATTTCAAACTTCGATAAGTCGTTTAATGTCAAAGTCTCTTTCAATTTCACTTCGTTCTTTGTAAAAGTTGTTTGTACATACTTTAATTTCATTTCAAAACCACTTCAGATATCAAATTCCAAACTTCATTTTCAACCTTATTTTCCATATTAAATTAATACCAAATGGGAAAGAGACTTAACAAATCACCTTTATAATTCCATAATCATGGTGTGATCGGTGTGTGATGATCTATAAATAAGAATCATATGCACATCCATAACAATCATTAACAATAACATCATCACATGTTATTAACTACATGCAAGCGTTACGATAATCAACGCTTATTAGTGTGTAAGTGTCACTAACTATACAACCATTCATCCTACATTTCACACATATATTTAACGATATATTGATATATATGCACTTAAACAAGTGTGTAGACTTTCTCACCAGTATTTCTACTCCATCTAACTTTAGTTGTAGGACCTTCTCCGAACTGAAGGACAGCGTAACCGCGTATCGCACTATAATTTTTCTGACTCTGAAAATAGACCAACTTCCCACCGGTTTTTGTACTAGCTACTCTATGAATTTGGAAAAGAGTCCAACTACAAAGTCGTAGGAATTTCTTTTCTCTACAGTTCAATAAAAAGTACTTTCCTAATTCGGATTATTTTTTAGTAAGATAAGGTCGAAATAGTGAAGGTATTTTCGGGTTTAGTGAAATGAAGCCAGAAAATATGGCCTTCAAAGATTCGGATTTTAAGACTAGCTAGGCTTAAAATTTGGAAAAGTGCCCAACGTGAAAGTTGTAGCCAATGAAAAAATACAGATTTGAAAAAAAAATCATGATTTGGATCAGTTCTGGAGGTGTTTTGGCCTCAGGAAGTTGTTTGTCATGGGCTAGGGGCGGAGAGCGAGATGAAGGGGGTGGTGGTATATGGAAGTGGTGGCGTGGGGGTGCTTGGCCGATGTTAGTGGTGGAGGTAGGGTTGTGAGTTGGTGAAGGAGAAGGTGGGGAGGTGGTTGGCTATGGGTGGTAGCCCGAGAAGAGAAGGGATGAAAGAGGAGGGGAGGAGGAGGAGAAGAAAGGAGGAAGGAGAGGGAAAGGAAGGAAAGATGAGAGAGAGGAGGAAGCAGAGGCTTAGGGAGCCATGGATGGAAAAAGGGAAGAGAATTTAGGAATGGATAAGGAGAAGTGGCATGGAAGAAAATGTGAGAAGAGGGACCCCTTTTTATAGGCTCACAGAGGGTATTTTGGACATTATGCACATGGACACATGTCCATTTCTAAGGCTACATCCCATACACCATGACATCTCATAAACCACCATCCAAAACCATGTTCTAAGCTATGGTTTTTTAGTAACACTTTAGTCACATCCTAAAAGTGTCACAAAATTTAAACACTTTATATATGTGTGACGGCCCGCCCCGCACCAGCCGGCATTTCCTCCGTAAGTGCGTTGTACACATGCCCAGCTAGCACGGAACGGTCGTCAGAAGAAAAGAAAGAAGAGAATGAACTAACAAGGAACCTGTAAAATGTCTCACAGCGCATGGAACAAAATATAATAACAACATACTTGACATAAAACAGGTGAGACAGTGCATAAGCTGAAAATAACTAACATAACAGCGGAAAATCCAAGTACAGCTTATGATCCAAAGTTAACATTATTACAACTTTTCAAACTGTCTCAAAAAGCAAAAGCAAGATAAAGGAGGTACACTACTAATGCCCAAGTAGCGACCATCAACGACACAGGGAGAATATCTATATATCATACGTGGAAGCCTCCTGCTCACCTCCGAATCAGCTACTCGTGCATCACCAGCTAACCTGTCTCTAGTCTGCTCGTGTGAGCACCCAGAGTAATAAGAAGAGACATAAAACTCTGGGTCAGACATAAAGCCTGGTATGAGCGATAAGCATCTAAACAGAACAATAACAGGTAGACTAAACCATACCTGAACCTGGACCTGCAACCAAAGAGTTAGCACTACATACTGTACAACACTCGAAGGTGCCATTTCAAATGGTGCAAAGATAACGGGGGTGGGGGTGTGCATGTCATAGGGGTGGCAAACAATCAAACATAGCAACCATCCTCACATCTCTCACTCAGTGCGTAAAGCATACGATATTCACCACTTCGATCACCCAACATACCTTGCTACGATCACTTTGCCCCATGAAGTCATAAATGGCTTCACCGCACTGATACATAACCACTAATCCTTTGCTATGTCCACGTTGCCCCATGGAGTCACAATGACCCCACTGCATTGGCTCATAGCCTCACTAATCCCTTACTATGTCCACTCTGCCCCATGGAGTCACAATGACCCCACTACACTGGCCCATAGTCTTACTACGCATCACTTTGCCCCTCGAGTCATAATGACTCTACTGCACTGATAACGTAGTCTTGCTACCATCACCTTGCCCCTCGAGTCATAGTGACTCTACTGCACTGATAAGTAGCCCATCATCCTTTCTCAATGGTGAATCGAAGTTATGAACGTTGACAACTCCTTAGCACACGTCCCGCAGCAAAGTCCAACCATGAAGTGAACTCATTGGTTTCCAACTGGATCCTGAGCTCTAACTTCCATTTGGACTACCTTTGCATCTCGGGTTATTGGTCATCACCGGATCGGTTCGGATCTCCCCCTAGTCATCAGTTCGGTTCGGATCGGAATGCTCCTCTTCACTGGATCGGATCCGATACATCAGGCTCCCTCACAGCACGTCGATTCGGATCGGCAGACGTCGCCCCTAGTCGGGTCGGGTTCTTCAAGCTCGATAGTTACGGATCGGTTCGGAGGTGGCTAAACGGATCGGGTCGGGGTGGCACATCGGATCGGTTCGGAGCACGGGCTTCACCCTTTTTCCCCCAACATTGGATCGGTCTCCATCTCCACGCGGATCTGGTCGGGGAGCTACTGGCGGTTCGGATCAGAAAGGCTAATCACGATCGGGTCGTTAAGTCCAATCCGGTCCGGTTCTTGCAACTTCCAGCAACTTGTTTATACGCCACTCGACGGCGTTTTCGACCAATCTAACACTTTTAATCAATCACAAAGCATACCATACAGTCATAGCAACATAGGGAATCAACCACAAACACCAAAACAACAATATGATAGGTTAAAATGGATCAAAGCTAGCCAAAACCCCATATTTTCCCTTAAGCATGTTTAGGTGAAACTAATGGTATGATTAGCAAAACTTAACTAAATTAACCCAAATTCATATCAGAGGTCTAAAACATCATTTGGAATTTTATCAATATTTTTCCAGAATTTTATCATGTTTAAATTCGCTAATTAACATTAATTACCCTTAATTAACCATGATTAGTGAGGAACTATGCAAATCACTCACCTTAGCCACAAATAAGACTTAGATCTGAAATAAATCAATGATTTGGTGCGAATCCCAATGCTAAGCAGCAGCTCTAACGTTGATTTGGTGTAATCTTCCTTGATTTGATGTTGCTAAGCTTAATCCTTAATTAGAAGGTGATTTGGAGGTGATTTAGAGGTTGGAGGCCATTTTTAGGGTTTCTAAGAGGTAAGTGGAGGCTAGAAAACTGAAATGGAATGACTCTCTAACCCTTTTTAGCCTCCCCATAACCCTAATCCCGAAATGGGTTATGAGCCCATTCACTAATCACCCTATTTGGCCCGGTTAAGCAGTTTTTCACCTTACAAACCTTATTTCAGCATATCTCCCAAACGGTGAGTCCGTTTGGCTATTATGACCACTCTACGGAAAGTTAAACCATCAAACGAGTCTAATGGAAGTGGTTTCAGGTCAAAATTCCGTTCCAATCAAAAGTTATGGCCGAAACAAGACCAGCTAGGGGCAAAACGATCATTTAAAAATCGACAAAAATTATGAACATGGGAAATGAGTCTAATAGTTGTTTCCCAAAGTTACATGACCATACGACTTCATATGGGAAAGAAATAAATATTCTACGATCCTCTGATGCGTAGAATGCGGGTTGTTACAATATGTTACAAAATACTACTTCTAGGTTATCGGTTAGCTATTTAACAACCGGCGATTAATGTTATCAAATTATGACGAATTTAATTTTAATAATTCAAAATAGTTATTTTATTTTATTATCTATATTTTTTCAAAATTCATGTATATATATAGCTAAAATTGATTATGTTTAAAATAGTTTTATAAATATGTACTTCGAAAATTTGTTATAATAAATCTGACAAATCCTTACTTAATATTATACCATTATATTTTGACAAATTCGGATATCTATTTCATTTAGTCGAACCATATTTATATTAAAACTAATTTAAAATTCATGAACCAAATTAAATTAAAATTATATTCAAAAATCTTGATTTCAAATTGGTTAAAAATTCTTGACCATTATAGGGAGGGAACATTGTGTTTCATGATGTAAATCAAGCGATTAATGTCTATTGTCCATTGATTGTGATTTATCGAGTTCCTGTATTTGATTTTGATGCCTATAATTATTGATGGATTTCTCTATGATAATCATGTAATCATTAGATGACTACAGTCATTAAGCTTATTAATGAAAGATTTCAACTTATTAATTATTTCACTAAGAGTGTTTCGAAATAAAGTTATGTAACCTACTTATATTTTAAAATTTAATAATTTGTGTATTTAATATCTTTGAAATTTAATAATTGAGTTATTCATAACTTTCAAATGGAAAAAGAACCCAATCAATTATATTTTATTAAGCTCCTAGAAAATGGCATCCCTTATTCCTCTCTTTTTTCTCGTCGTTTAGATCTCTATCGACTGCTTCTACTCCGTCTTCTCTCCCCAATTCTAACCGATCTTATGCTTCAGCCATCTTAGATTTTCCTCCTATGATACCCATCCCTTCGTCTTCTAATTTGTCAAATAGACCTTGGATTTGGGGTAAGAACGTTAAAGATTTGTGCTTCCGCTGTGGAGATCGTTCTCATGAAATAGCGAATTGCAGAGAGCCAACGAGAAGTTTTTCATGTGGTTTTTTCGATCATAAGAGTTAGCTGTGTTCTCCGATGATCAAAGGTAAGAATTTTTTGATTAATCATTGCTTTCAGTTTTGTCTAAATCTAGTTTTGATTAGGAATTTTTTTTTTATCTAAACCCTTCTCCTTTATGACACGACCCGAACTTCCCCGTGAAGGAAAGCGCGGATAGTGTTGAGAACAACACACAAATGAACGCAGACGGAAGAACATTTCATTGCTATTACAACAATTCCATCAGATACAAGAATATACAGAGTATAAATGAATAAATTACATTCGATAAATATCAGAGATTACAATAAATTACATGGCAGCGGAAAATAATACAAAGCACAACTGAAGGTGATACACGGATACAGAGCTTTTCGGATATCATTCCAGTTGTAAACCAGGATCCTGTGAATATAAATCTGCAAAACCAAAACTACTAGCTGCCCGTGTCGAAAATAGGGGCACCCAGAGTTTAGGTTAAAACAATAAACTCCAGGTCAGTCATGTGACTGGTGTGAGAACTAAAACAGTTATTTAAAGCTTTATTTTAAAAGAGGGTAATTCAAGGGACCACGTCGTATAACACGGAACGGGTTTCCTCCCAAGAATACCAGTGCATAGAATAAACAGCGCAATGTTTTTTTCGAAAAATGAAGCTATTATAAGACCCAGGTCCCATCACACAATGCGACGCAAGTCGGAGGATAGGGTTTTACCTTATAACAGCCAAACATGCTTGATGCCTTTAAAAACAAATCATTTGATACTGTAATAAGTGTATAGTGTCAAAACAATTTCAATCATAAATATAAATCATAGACGGCATAAGTGCCCCATACCACTATGTCGCCATACTAGGCTCTACAAATAAAGCCGAAATACACGTATTGGAAATTGGATTTCCATCATGAGTCGAGACAAAGGGCAAGCTCCTCTTCGCTTTCGAGACACTCTAGCAAATGTCCTAGGGCTACGCACTCTGGGCAACCCTTGGATCTTCAGGGCCGGTCCTCTCTTACGTTTGAGGATTAATTATGCCTGAACATACGTTTCCCCGTCCTTACAGACCTAAAATCGAGGCACCTCTTCCAACAACCACATAGGTGAAAAGTATATAAATGTCAGGGCTGGTAAGTCACTGACACCACCAAAGCTAGAAAGAAACGTCGTGCTCCCCCTGCAGTCCTTATCCCGTTTTTGACTCATACCGAGGTGTGAGGCTCGCGAATTCACGTTATACACAAAGCTGCCACGTAGGCCGTGCTTTGATCATCAACCACAAGACTTAGCTTTTCAACAGAAGCCTTGATCCATGCAACTCAGCGTGCCACACAGGCAATTCATGCCATGTGATTGATATCTATCGATATATAACCTCTAACCTCGTACGTCTCAGAGAAGGGCGTTAAGCAAGAGAATAAATTCTCCGCCGCCAAACAGATATATATTTAACAGAAATCAATCAACACAGAATAAAATCCAATGTCAGACACTTAATCCATTTACTAGTTCGTTCTGGGTCTGAACGAAACCGGAGGCACTTTCCTCGCATATCCATTGATCTCCAAGTACGTCTGGATGATCACTAACTGATTCCCTCATCTCGGGTGTACAGCCCAATCAAGATCATCAGTAATCACCCAAACGATGTGACGACTTCCGGTCTTCAACCACCGTCTTCGTCTTCGACTTATCGTCGAATCGGTTATTCAGAATGGGTGTAAACCCGGCCTTTCCGAACAACCCGCATAAATTAAAAACAAACGTTACACAAACACAACATACGCCTCATTCCAATTCAGCAGCCACTAATCGCAAATTAGCAAGAGAACAATTTCCCCAAGTATTAAACCCGAAGGCCGAAACCAACATCAGATCAATACCAGGAAACCATTCTTCTTAGCTAACCTACAGCTAGTTTCTAAATTCTACATTCTTAGGGAAAGGTTCCCATTTATTTTATCCAAGATAAATTCTTTAAAATTTATCCTTTAATCTTCCTTTGGATGTCGTTTCAAACCAAATTATGGTTTTCCAAACTAGTCGGGATTAGCGAACCACACCGAAGTAATTATTTATTTTATTTCCCAATCCCAACCTATTCATCCCATGAAGCAAAACTGGTAATACTCCATATCTAATACCACGGTGTTATCGGTAAAATTAATTACCATTTCACGTTTAAATCTAATTAAAGACTTAACTATCGCTTTGGAGCAAAACTGGCGATACTCCATTCTCGATCCTTTTCTAGATTTGATAATTTAAATTATCAATTCACATTTCAATCTAATTGCATATTCTTTAAATCTCCTTTTACTGGGTTAAAGAACTAATGTCATTTAAAACACAGTTCACGACAAACCCAAATCACATTCTATTTACTATCGGGTTAAAGAACTAGTGTTATTTAAAACACAGTTCACGATAAACCCATGAATCAATTCTATTTAAACCCATTTCAAATCCAATTTATTTATTTAAAAATAAATGGGTTTTAATTTCAGTTCAAAACTTGTTCATTTCGATAAAAATCTATTTTTATCTTTTCAAATATGGAGTTTTTCATCCCAATTTTTCCCAAATCATTTCTTATGATTTTACACAAATTATTACTATTTTTAATAATTTTATCAAGGCCCGTACAGTCGATTTCCGTCAACGGCCATCGAACTGCACTTACAGCGACCTTTTCTGAATTTGATTTGGACGTATCTCCAAATCCAACCGTTAGATTTTGAATTTCTAATATTCGTTAGAAAGCTCTTTTCGATACGAACCCAACGGTTTCGGTTTTAGGAGAATCCGACGGTCGGATCTCCCGTAATGTCCGTTCGAAATCAATGGTCGAAACTCACGAACTGCTGCGGCGCGGCGCGTTCTATTCAGGCCATTATATTATATATATAATATATATATTTCGTCGATTTCTATTTAAAGCGAATTTTATAAATAGTCTTAAATTCGTTTAAAAACATTTCAACTTCCATTTCCAATTCAAATCAAAAGTGGATTTTTCCTTATAAAATCGTTTTAAAATTCATTTGGATTCAATTCAAATTTCAATTCAATTTGAATTCATTTCAAATTGATTTTACTTCTATTTCAATTCGTTTTCAATTCAATTTGAATTCAATTCGTTTTCTATTCAATTTGATTTGAATTCGTTTTCTATTCAATTAAATTCAAATTAAATTCGTTTTCTATTCAAATCAAATCGAATTCATTTTCTATTCAATTCAATTCAAATTAAATTCGTTTTCTATTCAATTCAAATTCGTTTTCTATTCAATTCAAATTTCAATTCAATTTGAATTCATTCCAAATTTCAATTCAATTTGAATTCATTTCAAATTTCAATTCAATTCAAATTAAATTCATTTTCTATTCAATTCAAATTCGTTTCGCTTTCTATTCAATTCAAATTCAATTCGTTATATATTCAATTGAAATCAAATTCGTTTTCTATTCAATTCGAATTGGTTTTCTATTCAATTCAATTCAAATTCGTTTTCTATTCAATTCAAATTTCAATTCAATTTGAATTCATTTCTAATTTCAATTCAATTCAAATTAAATTTGTTTTCTATTCAATTCAAATTCGTTTCGTTTTCTATTCAATTCAAATTCAATTCGTTGTATATTCAATTGAAATCAAATTCGTTTTCTATTCAATTCGAATTGGTTTTCTATTCAATTCAATTCAAATTCGTTTTCTATTCAATTCAAATTCAAATTGGTTTTCTATTCGATTCAATTCAAATTTTAAAAATGAATATAATCGATATAAATATCGTTTGCATCAAAATAGCGCATCTTTAATCAATACGGCTTTATATATTTCAATAATTCCATTATTCTATTCAATAAATGAATCTATATTTTTGTCAACACATGACTAATCTCAACGAATGAGTATTGTCCATGTGTGACTATTTTTGTTATTTAATATATTTTATAAAAATTATGGTATCTATCATTTGATTTCAAATCAGACTCCAACCATAAATTAGTAAGAGAACGATTCCCTGAATATTAACCCCGATGGCCGAAACCAACATCAGATCAATACCCAGGAGACCACTCATCTCATCTATTTTCCAGTTAGTTTCTAATTTTCTATATGATAAAGATGTAAATTTTATTGTTAAAATATTTCGTTCAACACATGACTAATCTCAACGGATGAGTACTGTCAACACATGAACCTTTATTTTATAGTGATAAAGATATAAATTTTATTGTTAAAATCTTTCGTTCAACACATGACTAATCTCAACGGATGAGTACAGTCAATACATGAACCTTTACTTTATAATATTCTTTATTTTCTAAATTGGAATGAGGCCCAATCAATTACCATATAAAGCTAATTATATGGATTCCATACAACACATGTATATAATAGCAACGATAAATAATCAACCATCATCCAAAGTGCACTACACTGTATAAGCATCAAATATAGATATCTAACGCTTATAACAGCCTGTCAATCAATCGATCGACATACAACTAATTATTGGGATTAGTGTATGTCATATATTATCCCAATACCCGTGTGGGGTTTCAAACGATCAAACACAGATTTATTTGTGCAGTTGGGCGATGTGTAAAATTTATCGACCCAATCAATATCAGTCAAATCAGTGTATATAAACAAATCGGCCGATTTGTTTATAAATATTTATTTATTCACTTTCACGTTAAAATTTTTATTTTTAACTATAAAATATTTTTAACTATATAAATATTTTATTTCCTTTCAACACATTAATTAATATTACCGATTTCACATCAACAACACAAACAAATTTCACAACAAATCAATCAAACAAACAAGCCATCCATGGTCTGTGGATGACGGATGTCAGGTGCTACTAAACACCGTCTGCATCCTAGTATATATATAACTAGAAAAAGAAATTGAATAGTGAGAAATTCTCACCGATAGCTATTCCAACTCCACGCCACTTCATTTAGAGAAATCTTCGTCGTTCTCGCCTTTTTGTCACCTTCGTTGCCCGTATTCACTACATATGTAAAAATCGAATTTTTACTTTGCGATTCAATATATAAAAATCGAATTTTTACTTCGCTATTCAATATATAAAAATCGGATTTTTACTTCGCTATTCAATATATAAAAATCGAATTTTTACTTCGCTATTCAATATATAAAAATCGAATTTTTACTTCGCTATTCAATATATAAAGATCTAATCTTTACTTTGCTATTCAATATATAAAGTCAAATCTTTACTTTGTTATTCAATATATAAAGATCTAATGTTTTCTATTTTAAAAATCTAATCTTCTCTATTTTAAAAATCTAATCTTTTCTATTTTAAAAATCTTATCTTTTCTATTTTAAAAATCTAATCTTTTCTATTAGATTTCTCTATAAAAATACTTATTTTTGCTTGCATATAGGTCATAAACCTAAACCATATACATAAAGATTATAATTTTATTTCTAAACTACTTACATAAAAATTATATTTTTATGTAAAGAAAAATGATTACTTTTTATATAATTGAAAATTAGAACTTCATATGAAAAATGAAATCAGATTTTAATATATAAATGAAAAATAAAAAGAATGAAACAAATAAATGAATAATAAAATAAAGCAAAATAAAACTTACAGCGCTCGTTGACCGAGGGGGGTGCTCTCGGGTGGCGCGCCAGGGGGTCGAACGGTGGGTGGTGGTTGCGGCTAGGGTTTAGGTGGCAGGGAGTTTTGGGCGCGTCGGTTCACTGGAGAAGGGGGAGGGGGTTCGCGCGTCGCGCTGGGGGATAGGGGAGATCGGAGGGGAGGGTAGGGCGGTGGTGTGCCCGCCACTAGCGGCGGCGCTGGCCATCGACGAGGGGGAGCAACAATTCCTCTCCTCCGTCGTTCCTTCTCTTTTTTTTCCTTCTGAATCAAGTTTGAAATAAAAGGGGGGCCAGAGGGAATTAAGGGGAGGAGAGAAGGATATTTTTTATTTATTTTATTTAATTATTTAATTCAAAAAGTTGACTTTTTAGTTCGACCTCGAAACGAGGCCCACCGCCTGTCGTCCATAGCTAATTACCCCCATTCCGAACACAATGGGATATGTATCGTAGGCTGATTCGATCATTACAATCAGTTTCCGTCAAAATCAACATATAACACTATATATTGAATTTGAACGCGTATTTCAATTTACTGGGGTCACATACTAACTCGAAAAATTCCAGAAAAATATTTTCTAGCTTCGTATTGACGATACGGTCCTAACAAAACTAGTTTCATCGAATTCTGAGACCGTTGGAAAAATGGCCATTTTCTAGTCGATTAAAATCAACTGAAATTGGTCAAACGCGTTTTCCTTTGCCACGCTCACATAATGATTCGAAAAATTATGAAATTTGGAATCTAGCAATAATTTAACATCGCGGATCCAACAAAAGTGGTTTCGTAGGAATCTGAGGTCATTTGCAAAATTTCCATTTTTAAGGGCCTGAATTCTATAGCGACTATTCAGAATTTTCAATTGGACATATCTTTTGATTCCCGCTATGAAAATTTGATTTTTCGGATTCGTTGGAAAGATATTCACAATTAGATCCTATTATTTTTGGTTTTGCCAAAATCCGGCTTGTTTTGCACCCGGTACATTCAATTGAAGTTTGAAATCGAATTATCGAACTACCGCGCCATTTTCAATTCTATTTATAATTATATATAATTATTTATACTCTAACGACGACGTATATAATATATACGCTCGATTTCTATTCAAAATAAATTTCTCCTCGATATTATTTAAAATAATTCATTTTAAATGTTCAAAATTCGCTAAAATTGCCAAAATAAAAATTTTAAACTGGCCCAGATTTTCGGGTTTTTACAATCTCCCCCACTTAAAACTTTTCGTCCCCGAAAAGGAACAAAGTCGAAAGTGGTTTGATCAATCAACTCTACGTTCGATCTGGCTTCCATTCTCCAACCTTTCAGTTTCTGAGAATTTTCAAATTCTTCAAAAATTTGGCTAACACCCTAAATTTTCGAAAAATTTCGCCATAACCTCCCCTGCACCGGGAGCCACGGGAAAATCTCGAAATTGCAATATAGGCCTTCTGATCTCAAAAAGAAAAAGAAAAAGCCAAGCGGCTAGCCAATAGGCTCATAAAATCATCATCACCCAAACAAAACAGTAAATTATAGTAAACATGTACCTATTTGTCGGGCAAACAAATTTTATTCTCTGGCTGTAGCCTCCTTGCTATGACCTGTTCACTGTAAGTATGTGTATATGCAAGCAAATGCAACTAGTTTTCAATACAATTCAATATTTGATTCAATTAGGCTAAATGGTTCAAAATTGTCAAACAAATAAACAAACAACACAAACATCAATCAATTAGTGAATTTAACGTTTCAAATTCATAATTTTTGATATATATATACAAAAAATCACATTTTTGATGCCAATTCACAACAACGTATTCTAACTATATTTGTTTTGGTTCTCACACCAGTCTAATGGAAATATATAGATATCACACCTTCGAAACACGAAAATAATTACTGATGATGACGCGTCAATCATCAGAATCAGGTCCGGGCGACTAGAGTGTGATTCTATATCTATCCAGTATATTAAAACTTCGAATATACGTTCATGACGCGCATATGCAAAATCTTTATATATTGGATTGTCCAAATTCAAAATAAATAAATAATCAAATACGTATAAAAAAAATTTCTAAACAAAATTGTTTTCATTTGAAAAATATACTCTTCACACTCGTTCTAGGATACTACTGATCCTATCTCTAACGAGTCATTCTAATTGGATATTACTAATCCAATATCTGATGAATTCTTTCGTATGGTTCTAATGTGTCTTGTTCTCGAGCTCTGTAAAACAAAGCTCTGATACCAAATATGAGGACCCGTAACTTCCCCGTGAAGGAAAGAGCGGATACTTTGAGAACAACCCACAAATGAACGCAGACGGAAGAACATTTCATTGCTATTACAACAATTCCATCAGATACAAGAATATACAGAGTATAAATGAATAAATTACATTCGATAAATATCAGAGATTACAATAAATTACATAGCAGCGGAAAATAATACAAAGCACAATTGAAGGTGGTACACGGATACAGAGCTTTCCGGATATCATTCCAGCTGTAAACCAGGATCCTGTGAATATAAATCTGCAAAACCAAAACTACTAGCTGCCCGTGTCGAAAATAGGGGCACCCAGAGTTTAGGTTAAAACAATAAACTCCAGGTCAGTCATGTGACTGGTGTGAGAACTAAAACAGTTATTTAAAGCTTTACTTTAAAAGAGGGTAATTCAAGGGACCACGCCGTATAACACGGAACGGGCTTCCTCCCAAGAATACCAGTGCATAGAATAAACAGCGCAATGTTTTTTCGAAAAATGAAGCTATTATAAGACCCAGGTCCCATCACACAATGCGACGCAAGTCGGAGGATAGAGTTTTACCTTATAACAGCCAAACATGCTTGATACCTTTAAAAACAAATCATTTGATACTATAATAAGTGTATAGTGTCAAAACAATTTCAATCATAAATATAAATCATAGACGACATAAGTGCCCCATACCACTATGTCGCCATACTAGGCTCTACAAATAAAGCTGAAATACACGTATTGGAAATTGGATTTCCGTCATGAGTCGAGGCAAGGGGCAAGCTCCTCTCCGCTTTCGAGACACTCTAGCAAATGTCCCAGAGCTGCGCACTCTGGGCAACCCTTGGATCTTCAGGGCCGGTCCTCTCTTACGTTTGAGGATTAATTATGCCTGAACACACGTTTCCTAGTCCTTACAGACCTAAAATCGAGGCGCCTCTTCCAACAACCACATAGGTGAAAAGTATATAAATGTCAGGGCTGGTAAGTCACTGACACCACCAAAGCTAGAAAGAAACGTCGTGCTCTCCCTGCAGTTCTTATCCCGTTTTTGACTCATACCGAGGTGTGAGGCTCGTGAATTCACGTATACACAAAGCTGCCACGTAGGCCGTGCTTTGATCATCAACCACAAGACTTTGCTTTTCAACAGAAGCCTTGATCCATGCAACTCAGCGTGCCACACAGGCAATTCATGCCATGCGATTGATATCTATCGATATATAACCACTAAGCTCGTACTTCTCAGAGAAGGGCATTAAGCAAGAGAATGAATTCTCCGCTGCCAAACAGATTTATATTTAACAGAAATCAATCAACACAGAATAAAATCCAATGTCGGACACTCAATCCATTTACTAGTTCGTTCTGGGTCTGAACGAAACCGGAGGCACTTTCCTCGCATATCCATCGATCTCCAGGTACGTCTGGACGATCACTAACTGATTCCCTCATCTCGGGTGTACAGCCCAATCAAGATCATCAGTAATCACCCAAACGATGTGACGACTTCCGGTCTTCAACCACCATCTTCGTCTTCGACTTATCATCGAATCGGTTATTCAGAATGGGTGTAAACTCGGCCTTTCCGAACAACCCGCGTAAATTAAAAACAAACGTTACACAAACACAACATACGCCTCATTCCAATTCAGCAGCCACTAACCGCAAATTAGCAAGAGAACAATTTCCCCAAATATTAACCCCGAAGGCCGAAACCAACATCAGATCAATACCAGGAAACCATTCTTCTTAGCTAACCTACAGCTAGTTTCTAAATTCTACATTCTTAGGGAAAGGTTCCCATTAATTTTATCCAAGATAAATTCTTTAAAATTTATCCTTTAATCTTCCTTTGGATGTCGCTTCAAACCAAATTATGGTAGCGAACCACACCGAAGTAATTATTTATTTTATTTCCCAATCCCAACCTATTCATCCCATGAAGCAAAACTGGTAATATTCCATATCTAATACCACGGTGTTATCGGTAAAATTAATTACCATTTCACGTTTAAATCTAATTAAAGACTTAACTATCGCTTTGGAGCAAAACTGGCGATACTCCATTCTCGATCCTTTTCTAGATTTGATAATTTAAATTATCAATTCACATTTCAATCTAATTGCAGATTCTTTAAATCTCCTTTTACTGGGTTAAAGAACTAATGTCATTTAAAACACAGTTCACGACAAACCCAAATCACATTCTATTTACTATCGGGTTAAAGAACTAGTGTTATTTAAAACACAGTTCACGATAAACCCATGAATCAATTCTATTTAAACCCATTTCAAATCCAATTTATTTATTTAAAAATAAATGGGTTTTAATTTCAGTTCAAAACTAGTTCATTTCGATAAAAATCTATTTTTATCTTTTCAAATATGGAGTTTTTCATCCCAATTTTTTCCAAATCATTTCTTATGATTTTACATAAATTATTACTATTTTTAATAATTTTATAAAGGACCGTACAGTCGATTTCCATCAACGACACGTAACTCCAAATCCAACCGTTAGATTTTGAATTTCTAATATTCGTTAGAAAGCTCTTTTCGATACGAACCCAACGGTTTTGGTTTTAGGAGAATCCGACAGTCAGATCTCCCGTAATGTTCGTTCGAAATCAATGGTCGAAATTCACGAACTGCCGCGGTGCGGCGCGTTCTATTCAGGCCATTATATTATATATATATATATATATAATATATATATTTTTTGTCGACTTCTATTTAAAACGAATTTTATAAATAGTTTTAAATTCATTTAAAAACATTTCAACTTCCATTTCCAATTCAAATCAAAAGTGGATTTTTCCTTATAAAAACATTTTAAAATTCATTTGAATTCAATTCAAATTTCAATTCAATTTGAATTCATTTCAAATTGATTTTACTTCTATTTCAATTCGTTTTCAATTCAATTTGAATTCAATTCGTTTTCTATTCAATTCGATTTGAATTCGTTTTTTATTCAATTCAATTCAAATTAAATTCGTTTTCTATTCAAATCAAATCGAATTCATTTTCTATTCAATTCAATTCAAATTAAATTCGTTTTCTTTTCAATTCAAATTCGTTTTCTATTCAATTCAAATTTCAATTCAATTTGAATTCATTTCAAATTTCAATTCAATTCAAATTAAATTCGTTTTCTATTCAATTCAAATTCGTTTCGTTTTCTATTCAATTCAAATTCAATTCGTTATATATTCAATTGAAATCAAATTCGTTTTCTATTCAGTTCGAATTGGTTTTCTATTCAATTCAATTCAAATTCGTTTTCTATTCAATTCAAATTTCAATTCAATTTGAATTCATTTCAAATTTCAATTCAATTCAAATTAAATTCGTTTTCTATTCAATTCAAATTCGTTTCGTTTTCTATTCAATTCAAATTCTATTCGTTATATATTCAATTGAAATCAAATTTGTTTTCTATTCAATTCGAATTGGTTTTCTATTCAATTCAATTCAAATTCGTTTTCTATTCAATTCAAATTCAAATTGGTTTTCTATTCGATTCAATTCAAATTTTAAATAATCGATATAAATATCGTTCGCGTCAAAATAGCGCATCTCTAATCAATACGGCTTTATATATTTCAATAATTCCATTATTCTATTCAACAAATGAATCTATATTTTTGTCAACACATGACTAATCTCAACGAATGAGTACTGTCCACGTATGACTATTTTTGTTATTTAATATATTTTATAAAAATTATGGTATCTATCATTTGATTTCAAATCAGACTCCAACCGTAAATTAGTAAGAGAACGATTCCCTGAATATTAACCCCGATGGCCGAAACCAACATCAGATCAATACCCAGGAGACCACTCATCTCATCTATTTTCCAGTTAGTTTCTAATTTTCTATATGATAAAGATGTAAATTTTATTGTTAAAATATTTTGTTCAACACATGACTAATCTCAACGGATGAGTACTGTCAACACATGAACCTTTATTTTATAGTGATAAAGATATAAATTTTATTGTTAAAATCTTTCGTTCAACACATGACTAATCTCAACGGATGAGTACAGTCAACACATGAACCTTTCCTTTATAATATTCTTTATTTTCTAAATTGGAATGAGGCCCAATCAATTACCAAATAAAGCTAATTATATGGATTCCATACAACACATGTATATAACAGCAACGATAAATTATCAACCATCATCCAAAGTGCACTACACTGTATAAGCATCAAATATAGATATCTAACGCTTATAACAGTCTGTCAATCAATCGATCGACATACAACTAATAATTGGGATTAGTGTATGTCATATATTATCCCAATACCCGTGTGGGGTTTCAAACAATCAAACACAGATTTATTTGTGCAGTTGGGTGATGTGTAAAATTTATCGACCCAATCAATATCAGTCAAATCAGTGTATATAAACAAATCGGCCAATTTGTTTATAAATATTTATTTATTCACTTTCACGTTAAAATTTATATTTTTAACTATAAAATATTTTTAACTATATAAATATTTTATTTCCTTTCAACACATTAATTAATATTATCGATTTCACATCAACAACACAAACAAATTTCACAACAAATCAATCAAACAAACAAGCCATCCATGGTCTGTGGACGACGGGTGTCAGGTGCTACTAAACACCGTCTGCATCCTAGTGTGTGTGTATATATATATAACTAGAAAAAGAAATTTAATAGTGAGAAATTCTCACCGATAGCTATTCCAACTCCACGCCACTTCATTTAGAGAAATCTTCGTCGTTCTCGCTTTTTTGTCACCTTCGTTGCCCGTATTCACTACATATGTAAAAATCGAATTTTTACTTTGCGATTCAATATATAAAAATCGAATTTTTTACTTCGCTATTCAATATATAAAAATCAAATTTTTACTTCGCTATTCAATATATAAAAATCGAATTTTTACTTCGCTATTCAATATATAAAAATCGAATTTTTACTTCGCTACTCAATATATAAAGATCTAATCTTTACTTTGCTATTCAATATATAAAGATCTAATGTTTACTTTGCTATTCAATCTATAAAGATCTAATCTTTTCTATTTTAAAAATCTAATCTTCTCTATTTTAAAAATCAAATCTTTTCTATTTTAAAAATCTAATCTTTTCTATTATATTTCTCTATAAAAATCCTTATTTTTGCTTGCATATAGGCCATATTTTTATTAACCTAAACCATATACATAAAGATTATAATTTTATTTCTAAACTACTTACATAAAAATTATATTTTTATGTAAAGAAAAATGATTACTTTTTATATAATTGAAAATTAGAACTTCATATGAAAATGAAATCAGATTTTAATATATAAATGAAAAAGAAAAAGAATGAAACAAATAAATGAATAATAAAATAAAGCAAAATAAAACTTACAGCGCTCGTTGACCGAGGGGGGGTGCTCTCGGGTGGCGCGCCAGGGGGTCGAACGGTGGGTGGTGGTTGCGGCTAGGGTTTGGGTTGCAGGGAGTTTTGGGCGCGTCGGTTCACTGGAGAAGGGGGAGGGGGTTCGCGCGTCGCGCTGGGGGATAGGGGAGATCGGAGGGGAGGGTAGGGCGGTGGTGCGCCCGCCACTAGCGGCGGC
Organism: Allium sativum; assembly: GCA_030737875.1. Lineage (NCBI taxonomy): Eukaryota > Viridiplantae > Streptophyta > Magnoliopsida > Asparagales > Amaryllidaceae > Allium > Allium sativum. Next base: position 234,551,317 of record CM060912.1, read on the forward strand.
GCTGGCCATCGACGAGGGGGAGCAACGATTCCCCTTCTCCGTCGTTCCTTCTCTTTTTTTTCCTTCTGAATCGGGTTTGAAATAAAAGGGGGGGCCAGAGGGAATTAAGGGGAGGAGAGAAAGATATTTTTTATTTATTTTATTTAATTATTTAATTCAAAAAGTTGACTTTTTAGTTCGACCTCGAAACGAGGCCCACCGCCTGTCATCCATAGCTAATTACCCATATTCCGAACACAATGGGATATGTATCGTAGGCCGATTCGATCATTACAATCAGTTTCCATCAAAATCAACATATAACACTATATATTGAATTTGAACGCGTATTTCAATTTACTGGGGTCACATACTAACTCAAAAAATTCCAAAAAAATATTTTCTAGCTTCGTATTGACGATACGGTCCTAACAAAACTAGTTTCGTCGAATTCTGAGACTGTTGGAAAAATGGCCATTTTCCAGTCGATTAAAATCAACTAAAACTGGTCAAACGCGTTTTCCTTTGCCACGCGCACATAATGATTAGAAAAATTATGAAATTTGGAATCTAGCAATAATTTAACATCGCGGATCCAAAAAAAGTGGTTTCGTCGGAATCCGAGGTCGTTTGCAAAATTTCCATTTTTAAGGGCCTGAATTCCATAGCGACTATTCAGAATTTTCAATTGGACATATCTTTTGATTCCCGCTATGAAAATTTGATTTTTTGGATTCGTTGGAAAGATATTCACAATTAGATCTTATTATTTTTGGTTTCGCCAAAATCCGGTTTGTTTTGCACCTGGTACATTCAATTGAAGTTTGAAATCGAATTATCGAACTACCGCGCCATTTTCAATTCTATTTATAATTATATATAATTATTTATATTCTAACGACGACGTATATAATATATACGTTCGATTTCTATTCAAAATAAATTTCTCCTCGATATTATTTAAAATAATTCATTTTAAATGTTCAAAATTCGCTAAAATTGTCAAAATAAAAATTTTAAACTGGCCCAGATTTTCGGGTTGTTACACTTTAGCTTTTGAAGGGCTCTATCTTTGTGATAAGATTCTTTGGCACTTTGATTTTCTACAAAATGCAATCCTATGGGATAAATTTCCAATTTTGATTTCGGTTTATCTACATGTTTTTCCACCTCTTCCTAAACCTATCTCCTTTAAAGATCATTATTTTCAATTTTGTTTAACTTACTTACTTTTGAAAAAATATATTTATATATTGATTTCCTTTCGATCTAGTGCTTTAAAATGTTTGATGTAATGCTTTTTCTTTTTGATGCATTAAACTCTTATGTTATCTCTAGCAGTAGTTTTCAAGCCAACTTTATTCTCTTGTTTGAATATCCAAGTCTATCTGTTAATCCTATTGGTGTTCCTATAATTCTTCTTGTGAAGCTCACTCCTCTTCCAAAGATCAATTTTCAAACCATTCTCTTTCTTCTTTTATATCCACTTCGGGTAAAATTGCTCCTCCATCTAATATGTTCTTACCTGCATCCCGTTTAAAATTGGGTTCTGTAGCGAAGGTGGCAGTTTCTATTAAATTTGATAAATTGGCTGGTATTAATGAATCCAAGGATATGGTGCATGGAAGCCAATTATGTCAGATCATGGGGAGCCAGATGATAGTGTGCCAATTTTTTCCGATTATTGTTTGGGGTTAGATTAGGATTGTTCTGCAGATTAGATTGATTCCTTCACATCTAAAGTATTTTTATATAATCGTTTTAAGATTCTTATGGAAGCCGAGAATGGTATCAGTACAAAACAGAGTAAGGCTGATGAGTTTCCTTGCTCGGTATTGGATGTTGATTATTCAGTTGTAGAAGGTTTGTTGGTGCCTGAGAAGGTGTCTATATTGGAGGACTTGTGTTGTTTGGAGATCGCAGGGTCTGTGTATTTTTCTTCCTTAGTTCACATTTTGTACCTTGTATTTGTTCTATCCTGCATTGCTCAATTGGGTGGTATAGTCTCCAAAAATGTGCAAGGACAGATAGGCAATATTTGATCTTTGGTTTTCTATGGCCATCTATGGTCGATAAGGTCATCACTGATTTGTTGTTGTTTAAAAGTGATGATATTTTGGACAGTATTGAGGATGGTTTCAACAGTATTGGTTAGGGATTTTATACAAAATTTGGGTGAAGTGTTTGATCAATAGTCAACAACGATTTCTCCTTTCCAGTGGTTGGTTTCGATGGGAGTCCTAAGAATGTTTTTGATGTAACTAGAGCTTTTGCTTCTGCATTAAATTGTTTAATTGAGAGTGATCAGGTTGTTGATGTTGTTGATCTAACTAGGTTATCTTCTTCCATCCATTTCGAAGTTGATGCTGGTGTTTGTAATATGCACGGCAGTGTGCCAATAGCAGGAAATGTTAAGGCTCCTTATTTTGTTCAGCTTGTTAGTGGATATGTCCAGTGTGATGATGAGGGTGGTACTCATGTAGAAGGTTTTGTTGATGGTGGTGATGCTGGGGTTGATACTGGTGTTTGTAATGTGCATGGCTGTGTGACAATAACATCCAAGGTTGAGACTCCTTATTCCGTTCAGCTTGTTAGTGGATATGTCTAGCGTGATGATGAGGGTGGAACCCATATAGTAGGGTTTGTTGATGGTAGTGAGGTTGGAGTTGATTCCGGTGTTTGTAATGTTCATGGAAGTGTGCCAATATCAGGAAATGTTGAGGATCCTTATTTTGTTCATCTTATTAGTGGATATGTCCACTGTGATGATGAGGGTGGTACCCATCTAGTAGAGTTTGTTGATGGTAGTGATGATAGGGTTGTTAATCTTGCTGAGATGCCTGCGGTTGTTTATTATGTTGATAATTATGGGGATTTGAATGATGTTATGATTCCTTCAACTATTCAGTGTGTTGATGGCTCTGGTTTAGCCTATAATTTGATTAAGAATAGAAGTAAAAGGAAGTTTATGGATGGAAATCTTCCCGATGTTATTAGTGTTGTGTGTCGTACTGCTAGAATTAGTAGCAGATTCTCGAGTTCCTCTTCTTCTTTGTCTTCAGGTATGGCTCCTTGTCTCGGTAGTACATATAGCATATAGTCCCTCTACTCTTTGTGATTTGTCTTCTGAGGCTTTATATTACTTAGCTAAAAATTATGGTTTTACTTTTTCTGATTCTGATATAGAAATAGATTTTATTTGAAATAAAGAATTGGACAGGATTAAATCACTCAATAAATGAAGATCATTAACTAGAACGTTAAGGGTCTACATGACCTAGAAAATGTTTAAAATTGATATCTTTTCTAAAGATTATTCAATAGATATAGTACTATCGCATGAATCTAAACTTGAGTTCCCTGATGCTAGAACTTTAAGATGTCTAGGTGGTCTTTATATTAGTGATTGGGATTTTTTGCCTGCTAAAGGTAGTGCTGGTGGTTTAATTGTTTGGTGGAAAATTTCTTGTGTTAGACATCTTCAATCTTTCATTAAAAATCATTTTATGCATATCATTTTCACTAATATTAGTGATGATTCTATATTAAATATCTCTAATATTTATAGTCCTTGTAATAAATTAGATAGTAGGTTGTTATGGAGTAGTGCTTAGAAATTAAATCACTTTCTCCTGGTCTCTAGATCTTAGGTGGTGACTTCAATGTTACTAGATTCCTTAGAGAAAGAGCTTCTAGAGAAGGAGATTTTTCTACCTTTGAAGAATTTGATCTATTTATTGTAATAGTAATTTAATTGAAATTAAACCGAGTAGTAGACTTTGTACATCATCTAATAGGAGAGAATTACCATCTATGGCCCTTCTACATAGGTTTTTCATCGGTGATGAATTTGAAGATAATTTCCTTACTAGCACTATTGTTGCTTGACCTACATTTTTATTTGATCATTGTGCCATTATTCGTTCTTGCTCTATTCCATGTTTTAACGTTAAATTGTTTAGATTTTAAAAAATGTGGTGAGTAGAGAATAATTTTTAAGATTTAATTACTATAAATAGCTATCAATAGGTAATTTCAATATTTTATATCCTTGTGATATTGCTAACGTTTAGGTTTGTAGATTTAAAGAACTTAGGATTTTTCTTAAAAAATGAAATAAAGAAGTTTTTGGTAATATTAAGCTTAAGAAAGATTTTTTTAAATAATATTTTAATTTTAAACAAAACTTAAGAAAACAAGTTTTTAAATATTTCAGAAAAAATATTCTTCATAACCACAAAGAGTAACCTAATAAAATTATGTTACAAGAAGAAATTATGTGGAAACAACGGTTTAGAATTAATTGGATGGATGACAAAGATAAAAACACTAAATTCTTTCATAAAGTTGCAAATAGTAGAAAAAGGCGTAATACAATCAAGTCTATCTTCGTTAATGGGGTTGAGATTTCCAATCAAGTAGATCTTAACAATGAATTTACTAGTTACTTTAGAGGTATTTTTGGTAAAACTAATCATTTTAAAGTTAAGGCTAACTGGAGTTTATTATGTAATGATAGTAATTTTGTTGATTTAAATGATTTGAATAGCCCATTTACTAAGCCTAAGATTTTAAAAGTTATTAATGATATACCTTCGGAAAAAGCACCTGGACCTTTTATGGTTTTACCATTTTGTTTTATATTACTTTTTGGGATATTTTAAAAGATGAGTTAGTTTCTCTTTTTAATGAGTTTTTTAATGGTAATTTGCAATTGGGTAGATTTAAGTTCACTAATGTTTTTTTAATTCACAAGAAAATTGGTGCTAATTTGTTAAAAGATTGTAGGCTTATACCTTTATTGAATTGTTATATTAAAATTATGTCTAAACTCTTATCTAATAGATTAAGCTTCAAAATGAATGATTTAATTGATAGTTCTCAGACTGCTTTTATTGAAGGTGGGAATATTACTGATGGTGTTGCCACTGTTCAGGAGTATACTAGTATAACCACATAACGGTGGGAAAACCAACTTTGTAATACATCTTGATTTACTTTCCATTTTATGAAAAAAAATACATTTCCATGTTATTGTTTTATATATATGGTCATATTGAAAATTTCACCCAAGTAACCTACCATTTGTTCATTCATAATTAATATTTATGACTAATTTGCGCATGGAATTCAAGAGTGATAAGAGAAAATAAGCATCATGGTTTTGGCTTTAAAGGCAAGGCTATAAGGCTGCAATTAATGTGAAATAACTTTACATATGAAATGTATGTTCCTGGACAACTTTTTGCATGACATATATGGATATAAATAAGGTAAACAATTACCATGCCCCATTAGGGAAAATGTTGAGATTTATAAAATTAACCAGCTAGCTACTCTTGAGTTCCACCTCTTTTTTTTGAAGTGATAACAAATTATGTAATCAAAATATTTTTTTTCCTATTATGGATAGATATTAAATGTGCATTATTACTTACCATTATCACTATCTCTTTTCAATTAAGGTTTTGTTGATGACTTTTCAATTAGAGTTAACTGATGTTTTTAATGGCGTTAAATTTTTAATGTGAAAATTGAAGCTTTGTCCTACGTTCCAATATACAGAACCATCTGATATATTTGTTTCTGTTATCTGATATATTAGTAGACATCAACTATTACTTTACATACGCATGTCTTTTACTAAATTATCATTTTTTCATCTTCTTTTTCTTCCCTCTTTCCAACCTTAAAAACACAATTATCCATAATTAGAAATTCGTTATACCAAACTGAATGAAATTTAACAAAACAGGCTTTACTTCTTGCAATAATTTTTTACATTTTTCAAAAATTTCTCAATTTTAATAGAATTTCTTAAATTTTAGAAGAAAAATATCAATATATTTAAATTACAACGATTATTTTTAGTGTTGCCTTAATTGAAAATTCAAGTTTCATGATAAAATAATTCATTAACCTTTGAACAAATATATATATATATATATATATAATTCGTATCAAATTTTATTACTTTAAAGTTTATTTTATTTACTATTATTTTCTTATTTCCAAAAAATATATTTTGTTTTAAAAAAATTAATAACTTAAATAAGAAGTAATAAATAAATAATGATTAATAGTCCTAAATAATTAAGATTGAATAATCAATATTCAATTATAATTAAGTAGTAGTTACTAATTAACAATTGATGAATAAGAAATAATAATCAATAATAATTATTTTTAATGATTCATAATTAATATGAAATAACTAATATATATATATATATATATCGTAAAAAAGACGGCAAAAACTGGATTATATAGTTATTGTTGCAGGTTTTTCAATGAGCATTAATGAGTCAAATTGTATAAGTCCTGTATATCAATTGATTGTATAAAGTGAATTTAATTAACATTAAAACTGGTCATAAATGCACATAAAGAAAAAAAAACAAGGAACTGATATATAAGGCTTGTAATGATTATTCAATAGACATTGCAATTAGTGCATCATTCAAAGGAGGATAAAATGGGTATTGTAAAAAAGCTTCAGACAGACACAAGTTTTCGAAGGCTCGGTAGAATTAAGAAAAACCGACAAACTCGGTTTGATTAACTACTGTTGTACGAATAACGTGACTTTTTTTTGAACTGCAAGCGGGGTTAAATGGGTCCTACCATCTTTATTACTAACACTACAAAAACAAAGAGACAAAGATCAACTAGTACAAAGAATGATAGAAAGGACCAATACATACTTAAGAGTAAAAATACCATTAAACACCTTATTGTTCCTCTCTATCCAAAGCATATGTAAAGTTTTCTTCAATATCTTCAAAAGTAAACATCCACTTATATTCTTCCATCTTGTAAATTTAAAAATTAAGAACCATTCTTCCCCCAAGTCAATACAAGGAAAGTGGAGACCATAGTGCTCAAGCATTTTCTGCCAAACAAAGCTAGAATAGTCACATTCAAAATAGAGATGCTTCATTGTTTCAAAATCTCTACCACACAACACGCATTCATCATCATCAATCAATCCCATTATCTTCAACTTACTCTTTGTATTTATACCATTCATCGGAATACGCCACATAAAAACATTCTCGCAAGGAATAGATTTTGGGCTCCAGATTTTTGAGTGCCAAGGGAATACATAGAATTATGCACTAAACTATGGTAAATGCTGGAAATAGAATGGGGTTTAGAATTCCATAACCCGTGAATTCTGTCATCGGGAAAGGGGTTCCTTAAAATTTTGGACCATACATTATTAATCATACCTAAATTACATCGAGGCAGACATAAAACCCCATTGCGAATCAAAGTACCCATCACATCACCTTCCCGAACTCCAGAAATAGTCCTTGTGTTGTAATCCACAACATCAACTAATATAGTTCCTGCATTGCTCCATGGGTCAAACCAGAACGAGACTTTACTTTTGAATTTTATACCACTTTGAAACAAAGGCAAAAGCTTTTCTCTAGCCTTCAACATACTTCTCCAAGCCCAACTGCAATCACCTGGAATCGCCATACTCCAAAAGTTTTTATCCTTAATCGGGTTAGTTCTACACTAAGAAGCCCACAAGTTTGAATCATAGTTAGAGATCTTATCAATTCCAATTGATACAACAGCTCTATTCCATGCACGAAGGTTGAGCACTCCCAAACCACCACAAATGTGAGATAAGTAGACTTTATCAAAGGAATCTGGAATCAGTTTTTTGGTGAATGGGTTACTGTGCCATAAGAAGGCGTTAAGAGCAGAATTAATCATGTCAATTATCTTGCAAGGAAAAACGAAAATTCTAGCGTAATAAATAGACATTGCCAAAGCCAAGGATTTTACTATCACCAACCTTCCAGCCATAGAAATTTTAGATGTAGGCAAGTAGGTATTCTAGAGATTATAATTTCGACAAGAGAAGGACATTGAGCAATAGAGAATCTTGCAGAACAAATAGGGGGCACCAAGGTATTTCTCATCTTCAAGCATAGGAGAGAGGCCAGACACAGAATAAATGATGGATTTAATTGCATCAGAAACTCCACCACATTTGATTTTTGATTTAGCTATGTTTATGGATAAACCAGAAAGATGAGTAAAAGATTGAAGCACCAGCAGAATGCCATTAAGGGATTTAGTATATGGCTTTGTGAAAAGGAGAAGGTCATTTGCAAAGAGAGAGAGAGAGAAGAAATTTTGGAAGATTTACAGTAGGTATGGTAGTCGATGAGTCTAGCATTAAAGGCCGAGGCTGATAAAATTGAGAATAGTTCTATCACACAAACAAAAAGGTAAGGGTAAATGGGATCGCCCTGTCTTAATCCCTGGTTAGCTTTAAAGTACCCAAAACTTGAACCATTAATACTCAAGGAGATGTGAACAGAAGATATGCATGTATATATCCAGCATAGAAATGGTATTGGAAAATTCATCTTGAATAAAATGCATATAATAGTATCCCATCTAACTGAATCAAAAGCCTTTTGGATGTCTAGTTTTAAAACACATCTTGGAGAGATATAGGATCTAATATACCCTTTCATTAATTCAGAAGCAAGCAAGATGTTGTCTGCAATGTCTCTCCCATGTAGAAAATCACTTTGGTTTGGAGACATAATTCCAGCAAGAGCTAACTTAATTCTTCCAGCAACGATTTTTGATATACATTTATACAATGCATTATAACAAGCAATAAGGTGGAACTGAGTGACTGAATTTGGCATGTCAACCTTATGTATTAATGCAAGCCGAGTTGCATTAATGCCACCTAAACAATTTACTATGCAAAAATAAATTTTTAATAGCCTTAGTTACTTCGACACCAATAATAGGCCTAGCTGAACTTAAAAAAGTGAGAATTAAAGCCGTAAGGGCCAGGTGAGCTCGTAGCTTTCATGGAAAACATGGCTTTCTTAATTTCTTCATCCGTTATTTAAACTATCATTTTATATTTCATATCATCAGGGATAGAAGGAAAATTAATGTGAAAAGAATCCAAGGAGATAGGAGAACCAGAAGAGTTACCCAGTAGAGAAGTAAAATAGTGAAGAAAAGCACCTTAGAATGCATCACTACCACCATACCTATTGCCAAATGAATCATGAATAAAGTTGACAGAAGATGCAGCCTGCTTTATCTTGAATGAATTATGAAAGGCTGAAGTATTCCTATCTCCAACGGTATTCCACCTCAATTTGCTCATCTGTTTTGCCATCTTTGCTTCAGTAATTATTGCCTTTGCTAAATCAGAGGATAATTTCTTTACTTGAGATGAAATATCGGAAATTTCCCCAACAATCTGACAAGATTGAATAGTAGCCTAGATCTGAAATTATTTTACTCTTATAGAATTAGAAGGCTAGATCCATTCCCAAAAATGAACTTTAGACCAAGCCTTCAAAGTGAATTTAAGTCTTTTAAACATTTCCTGCATAATAAACATAGTATTTCCATGTACCTGCACATTCCAACTGTTAACAATAGTCAATAAAAAAATTGGGTGATCCGTCCAAATGTTAAAAAATGAAAAAGAGGATTAATTACTCATGTTGTTCTTTCCCCAATCCATAACCACGGGAGAGTGGTCAGAAAGAGAAGGAGGAGGAATGAAAGTGTAAAGGAAAGGTCACAAACTAAGGGCAGAGAGGTTCATGAAGGATTTGTCAAGTTTACAATAGGTTCTGATGGTATTTCTAGAAGAGTTATTTCATGTAAATTGCTCTCCTGAGGTAAAAATGGGAATAAGATTGGATTCAAAGATGGCATTGTTTAGTGGTCTAGTTTGCCTGAATGTAAGAGGAGTACCTCCCTGTTTGTCAGTAGAGAACTACAAGCAATTCCAATCCACCAAGAAGATCCATGGTTGAGAGATGGGGTGGATAATACGGAGAGAATCAAGAAAAGTCTGCCTAATAACTGAACTATTATCAGCATAAACAGTAGCCAAAAAGAATTTTGAAGAGGTAGGTGTGTGAATTATTTCAGAGTGAATGAACTATTTATGCACAACAATGGGATTAACAAAGAAAGTTGAGGGATTCCAAAGAATAAGAGGTCTGCCGAATGGAGCTTGAGATAAGTTATGAATGTTTCTCCAAGATGCTATGATGTTTTGAACAGCTTTAGTAGTATAAAAGTGATTCAGCTTAGTTTCAACTATGATCATTAAGTGAATATTAAAAGTGGATATCAAGTGACCAATTTCAAGTTGTTTAGCTAAGGGGTTAGCTCCCCTAATATCCAATAAGAAATTTTGTTTATCATTAAGAAGATTGAGATGATGCAGCTCTGGTTTTTACTCCAAAGGGAGGAATTTTGGGTGTTTGGTGAGACGCCATGGATAGAACTGACTGTTCGGAGGAAAAATCAGTTGAATTGTCTAGGTCCTTTCCAGAAATAGAGTTTTTCTTAGGATGACCTCTGCTTCATTTGAACACTCTATCTCTAGGAATAGGGAATAAAGGAGGCTTTGGGATTTTTGGAAATGAAGAGAATGAAGGATTTAATTTATTGGAAGGAACAGCCGATGAAGAGAAATTGTTTAATTCACCAAAAATATGGTTTGGCAAGGAAAGAGATGAATAAGGAGAGACAGTTTGGTAATGAGAATGCTTAGAAAAGATTTGATTTGCACTGCTAGGAGTGTGCATGGCAGAATCATGCACAGAGGAATCAATGATGGAGACATTCAAATTGGAATCTTCAGAGGGATGCACCTGCATATCAAGTAAAATAAAAGGGTTGGATAACAAAAGCTTATCAGGAGGTTTAGGAGAAGGAGATTTGGAGGTTGAAATAGGCATGGATAGGTATTATATAAGGAGAGATAGAAGATCTAGGATTTGACAATGTAGGAAATGTGAAAGGGATGCTCACATTAACATTCACTAGATTTTTTCCACTACTTTCAACACTCATTTCTCGCGTTAACTCCAATTCATCATTGTCTTTTGCAAGGCATTCCTCATCAATAATCATACAATTTTCCTTACTACCACCTTCATTTGTGTCATTTTATGTATTACCATTCATTACTTCATTGTTACTCTTCTTTGGAACCCTCCTCCAAGCCTTCTTGACATTTTTGTTTCTTTTTCTTTGCACTACCGTAAATCCATCTTGAGATTGAGCACATTGTTGATCTTCTTCAAGTATTACCTCATTTCTCTTTCCAATCTCTTTTCTCTCTTTTATTCCAGTTCTTTCCCCATTTTTTAGATTAACTTGAACTTTGTGCTTGTCACAATGCTGAGTCATATGTCCAAAAAATTTGCATTTTGTACATATCAGTGATTTTCATGAGTACTCCACAACAATGTTAGGACAAGTCTCATCACCAACAACTAAAGAATAACGTGACTTGTGTTGCTCTTAAACTTGATTTTGCAAAAGCTTTTGATTCCAATGACTGGTATTTTCTTAAGGATTTATTAATATTTGGAGGTTTTAGTAATAGGTGGATTGGTTGGGTTTGGCCACTCTTGAAGTCTAGTAGTTCTAATATTCTTGTTAGTGGTATTCCTGGAGGTAAAATACAGTCTAATATGGTCTAAGGCAAGGAGACCCTCTGTCTCCTTTTCTGTTTAACCTAGTTATTGTTGCTTTTTCTAGAATTATTAAGCTTGCTACTAGGAATGGTGTGCTTGATTCGGTGAGTTGAGATATTATTAATGATGGTATGTCTGTTATGCAATTTGCTGACGATATTTGATTTTCTCTTCACATTTGCCTAAATCTATTATTTCTCTTAAATTTATTCTATGTAGTTTTGAGTTGATTTCGTGTTTAAAAATTAATTTTAATAAGAGTTCAGTTTTAGTTCTTAAGGACTATCATAATTATGAAAATTTAGTGGCTTATACTCTCAACTGCAATTTAATGAAATTTCCTATTGAATACCTTCGTTTTCTTATTAGGCCACATAAATTGGTTTTAACAAACTCTGTGTTATCTTCTCTACGCATAAATTGGATGTATTTTTATCGTTTTACCAATTGGGTCATTGAGAAAATTGATATTATTAGATGAAATTTTCCCCGGTGCGGGGATAGTTCTTTCTCTCGTTCCAAATGTTTGACTCAATGGAATACTGTTTGTAAACCTAAAAGTGAGGGTGGTTTGGGTGTCTTGAATTTATACAATCTTAATATTTTCATATTATGCAAATGGTTGCGAAAATGTAATGATTGTAACATAAATTGTATTTGGAAAGAATTAATTTCGAATCAATGGTATAATGGAAATTTTAATCTTAGCCTTAGCTCTTTTAATAATCCTAATAATGTTTCTCATTTTTGGAAATCTAAAGTTCTTAAATTTGAAATCTATAAGATAAGTGTTATCTATATTGTACATTCTGATAATAATATTTCGTTTTGGGATAATTGTTGGATTTCTATTATTCCCTTAAAAATTAGCTAAGGATTATATGATATTCGTAATTTTAAAAAGTCTTTGATTTCTGACATTCACAATCAAGATCAGGCGTTTCCTTGGAATTTTAGTTTCAATCGTGTTCTATTTGGTCCTACTCTTAAACAATTTACCTTACTTTGTACTAAACTTGATTTATATAAGTTTGGTAATGAGAAAGATGTTTACCTTTGATGTTGGGATAAAAGTGGTTCTTTTTTTCTATAATTTTCTTTGTTTTACTAGGGTTAAAAATATAGTTTTTGATTACCTTTGGAATGCCAATGGTCCTCCCAAAACCAAATTACATATGTGGCTCATTGTACATTGTAAACTTAATACTATTGAATTATTAAAGCTGAAAAGTATATACATTGATAAAAATTGTTATTTTTGTAATAGTCATTTAGAAGACATTGATCGTTTATATTTTGGTTGTTTTATTACTAAGTTTAATTTATTTAGCATTTTTAACCTTTCCAATTTTCCCTTTAACTTTGAACACTTTGATTGTGATTTTATTGGAATTCTTACAGATTTCTTTTTAAAGCTAATAACAAATATCTTTGTGATACTATTTTTTTAATCATTGTTGGAATATTTGATTCGAAAGGAATTTATATGCTTTCCATAATCATAATGAAGACATTAATAATTTTATTTATAGAATTTCTTTCTTTTGTTTAAATTGAATTTCAAATCCTTCTTATAGACTTAACAAAATTGTTGATTTTAAAATTTTTCTTTCCTTCATAAGATCTCATATTTTTTTTCAAATCTAACTAATTTTACACAACCAGTGATTTATCAGGGTCTGTCGAATCCAGTTAGTGATACCTGCTATTTTATCTTATCTTCTCTACTGTTCTATTTCATGATCCTTTTATATTTATGTTGCTGTTTGTGATTCTGGTTTTGTTTTTCTGCTTATATCCGTGAATGTTTGTCACAGTTCTATTCTGATCGTCTCTTATTTCTCATTCTATTTGTATTGCATTTTTTTCCTATTTATGTTCATTTATATTATTTATATACTGTGAGCTTCATTTAGTAATAACAGGTTTAGGATGGTTTTTTTCCTTTTTTGGACTCTAGATTTTAGTTTTTGTATTGCTGAATATTTTATCATAGGACTCTAGTTCTTAGCCCTGGAGGGTTTCTTTTTCTCTTTTCATTGTAAGGGGTGAGTTTTGATACATGTCAAGCTTGTTGACATTTTTTTTTTCAAGTGTGGAATACAATTACATGAGCGATCTCCTCCACGTGAGGATCACTCATTTCTCTCAAAAAAAATTAATAATTGAGTTGATAAATAAGTTAATAATTTTATTTATTAAAAACGTTTTAAAAGATTAAACAATTATTATTTAATTATAAATATGTTAAAAGAGAGAATTCTTAATTTTTATTAAGGCTTAAAAGTTCTTGAATTATTTCACTATTAATGGCTTAACTTTATTCAATTATCTTATTAATAAGGCTAAACAATTTGTTAAATATTTTATTAATAGATGTTTTGTTTATTTAGTACTTTTTATTTATGATTGTCTTAAGATAATTAAATAAATATAAAAGTGTATAAAATTAGCAAATTATTTTATAAAAAAATTAAACTTTATAACTAAAATTCTGTAAAGAAAATTTATAAACGACATTTATATTTAAATATTTTATTCAAAGGTTTAGCACACAACATTTTGAAAAATAAATAGGTTCATATCCATTAAAAAATGATTTAAAGTTAATCCTTGATGATTTAAAATCCTTAATGATTTATGAACATATTTTCTAAGTATTGAAAGTATAATAGTTTGTGAACATACATATACTGTTGAGATAAGTATATGGAAATGTTTTCCAAGTGTGCAAGAGATTTAATTAATAAGAAATTAATTAAATGAGTTATTATTTCCATGGGAAATTGAGTATATGATCGATGCGATTGTTTGCATGTTTCTAAATTATTATATAATCAACTATCAAATATTGGTTAAAGAGAAATCCTTTTTATATTGGTAATATGGAACGTTTTCATACTTAACACCGAAGGATTTGACTTAGGAAATATCTAGGAGAAACTCGAGAATTGTATGGTACAACTAAGGTAAGTGGTGTTATACTATACGCATACGCTCATGGCTTTTCTAGGGCAAATGATAAGGAGATCCATTCACTTAAACGGATTGATCCTAATTCCCGCACTTGTGTACTGTGTAACGACCTGCCTTTTTGATCGCTTCAAGTAGGTAATTAAACCAAGTCGAACCGTTCAAAATGACATATTGTTATTTAGCTTATGAGGTTCAAAAAGAAACAGAAATTACAAAATAAATAACCTACAATATCTCACAGCGGAAAATTTGTTCAAAATATTAGAGTTTACAAAATTTTACAGCGGAATTTAACTACAGACATTTTATAATAAAATAAATTTTACATAATTTTTGATTCATAATGCGCGCGATTGCATCGTTAAGTGTCTCTCTTCTTTGTAAGTTGAATTCTATAATCTATAACACCCGGATTTGACCCAAGAATTCCATGCAAAACACAAAACACTCGAGTCAGAATTAACTTTATTCAAGTAAATCAATTTCAATAAAATACTAAAATATAATAGTCAATCCTAATTGTATGAGTTATAACTTTAAACATATGTTAACTATCGAATAATCAGATCAGAGAAAATGTCTAGCAACAAAATGGCGACATTAATTTGCTGAAAGTGGTATATATATTCAGTTTCAGGCAACATACAGATTTCAGCAATATTAAAGGAATACATATCAAAAAATGTATGCAACTATCAAGGAGAATGGTGACAACATATTCAAGCTATGCGAAGGAATGTATGTGTATGCGAAGGAATGCATATATACATATGAACTGGGAATTATCAAATAAACACACAGGCAATTAAAGTTCCAGTTTCATCAAAATAGAGAACCAAAAAAAACAAGGGGTTTGTTATTGACGGTCCAATTTATGTTAAGGGGAAGCCAAATTTTAAGGATACTCCTTTTTTAAATTGTTAGGGGGGGTCAATGCATGTAGCTAATTTTTTTAACTTCTTACACTTTTACCCTTACTTTTAAAAACTTACGCACTGTAAAATCATCAAACCCCTAAATCAAAAACCCTAAATCGTATAACTGCAAACAACGTCAGGGAATAGTTGATATCATATGCATACAATTTGATAAACTAAAATTAGATCTTAACCCTAACAATATTTGCATATGATTTAATAAACTGAAATTAGATCTTAACCCTAACAATACGTGCATACGATTTAATAAACTAAAATTAGATCTTAACATCTCATCACTCTGATCAACTTCAACATAATGCTCACTCTCCTATGTCAATATCATATTGTTTTCTTTTTCGATCAAGTTTTTTTTGGATAATGTTTGATTTCTCCACAACTAATGTTGTTGATTAACCATTAAAAATTAGATTAATGAACAAAAGAGTGAAATTAAGCCTAAATGGATAATAAGGTAAGATTACCTTTATTTGTTAAAGGGATATCTCCCCCATTGGTACTCCTCTTAAAAAAATTTGTTTTTTTTTTAAATTGGCCCTTCCTTAACAATATTTGGAATGTGAATAACAATGCCCAAAAACAACTCAGGTAACATATTTCGAAGAAGCATGACATATAAACTAGTATAGTGATCAAGTTTTTTTTTTTTAAAAAAAAAACTTTTTGGGTGCAAGCAACTACATATGCCTATATATCAACCATCAAAAGAAAAAAAACCTTTCCTTTGATATATACCCAACAATAATGATGGTCAAATTCATGGGAAATAGGCATGCAAATCAAATATAATAAGGCAACATAATACAACCCTAACAACTATCCATAACAATTAACAATCAAAGCTTCATGCAATCAAATAACCACCATACTAACTAGAACTACTATATTCTAGTATTTCATATGAGATTGACCACTTGAAATTAAAAGTAAATCGTGAGAGGGTACTCACCTTTCAGCGTTGTGCTGGTGGAATAAGGCGAAGAGAGGGGAGAAACGTTGGCTCAATCCAAGGCTACGATGGAAGACGGTGGCAGCAAAACGAATTTTGGGGAGGAACGAAGGTGTTGCTAGACTCAAAGGGAAGGAGGAAGCAAAGGAGGTCAGCGAGATTTTGAGCAACGTTTGGCGGCTTGGATTGTGACGGTATGGTTATTGGAGGTGAAAGGCTTCACTCATTCTTTATTTTTTTATTACTATTATGATGTCGAATCCTCATATTTAAAAAAAAAGGAAGATACAATGTGAAGAAGGAAGATTGGGTGCTGCTTTATATGAATGGACAGAAACGAGAAAAGGGAGAGGAGCAGGCATACTAGAAATGACATGGTGCGTGTAGGTGAAGAAAAAGGTTTGTCAATTTTGTTATAAATGTAAACACAAGCTGTCTATTCAAAAATTTAAACTATTCCTATTATAAATGTGGATGCAAAGATAACCATTTGTTTTGTTTTTTTTAAAATGTTATTTATATTTTTTTTCTCATGAATGTGCTTAATATAAGAAGGAAAGCATTTATGTTGTATAAAACATTTTATACTGTATATTATATGCAAACATTAAAACATGTTTAGGGAAAAATAGGAAGCATTTATTTATACCATATATATTATATGTAATATAAAATGTTACACTTGATATAAATAAAAAAATTTGAAGGGTGTCATAACTTATGGCTTGGAAATGAATTAACAAACATTTTGTTTTGTATTCAAGCAAAAACTGATGACTAAGCATTAAAATTTACCTTTTATTTATTTTGTTTTAAATGTAACTTATTAATTATTCCATTTTTTTTTACATTAATTGCTTTGTTTTAAAAGGAAACTTAATGAGTGGGGCTAAAATTTGAACAGACAAAAATAAAGGGATTGAGAATACGTGGATATTAGAACAGAAGGGCAATATATTTACACTTGACGGAACAAACTTCCGTATATTACTACGGAAATTCTTACACTGCTACATTTAATTAAGCGTATTCCAAATACAATTAAATTTGGTTGCAAATCTTTAACGTTAATGCTATTTAAACTGTGCATTATTTAAATTACTTTTATATGAAAATAATATTTTTTTTAGGGATTAACGTTTCTTTATAATTCTATTCCATGTTTTAATTTCCAAACAAAAACACTAAATAAATTTTATCATTTAATTCTTGTTTTCAAATCAAACATATCTTATATATTGTTGACACTCAGCTTTGTGTTAATTTCTTATTAAAAATCATATTGAACCATTCATGATTATCATAAATTTTATTTTAAAACCATTTTAAATTCAATAGTTAAATTAAATTACATAATCGAAATATACGGGATGTTACATAATGTTTATCTATTTCCAAAAGAACCGGGTTGAGCTCATCAAAAATTGATTGTTTGGTTTATGGAGCGTAAGGTAAACAAAAGAGTGTACTCGTAAGTGATTACACAAGCCAACATCATTTCGAAAACCATATATGTGTTCTATAGGGGAGAATCACATATTATTTTGGATGTTTGAATCCATGTAAGATCTTGAGATCAGTTAGGGTATGGGAATCCAGGTGAGATTCCAATATCTTTTGAAATGTGGGAATTCCGTGTGTGATCCAGAACCTGTTAAGGTGAACGAATCTTAATGGGATTTTGTGGTCTATCTTTGGTTGTAACGCATGCGCTGGAATGTCGGAAGTACTCTCATCGTTGGAGATGACTAAAACCAAAGGTGGGAGACATGACTAATAGGGTTGGAAACCCCATAAGGTGTAGTCGAGCCCTTTTTTAGCAATACTTTCTGATGTTTGGCATGTCGCGGCAACTCATGCGATCTTAGCAAGACCAAATATGTTTTTTTTATAGTACCTTGTCTAGTTGGGTATAATGTTTCATAAGGATAACTATGATCATTGTGAAGGGGGATCGTTATCGAAGTACTAAGGGCACCTTCATGAAAACCTTACACAATTAGCGAGCATGCCATATCATGTTTTAAGAATATACGTAGTATTTTTGTGATGTACACTCACAAGTATCGCAACTACTTGATTGTGTGTATCTATACCCTTAGACATTATTATAATATCATGAAATTTTGATACGAAATGATTTGGTAATTGTACAGTAAAACTCGTATGTGTTTTTGTGCGTAGTGGTCTTACGATACATATTATTTGAAATATTTTTATAAGATATAATCTAGTTGATGTGTATTTTCTCATGTTGGTTTACCAAACAGGTCCGGATGTTATTTTGTTATAATGGTCAGGTCAGAATGAGCATATTTGGATCATTTTAAAGCTTCAGTAAAAGAGTTGGAAGCCCAGACATACGTCCGTATATTCTTTTATTTTTCCACTATATCTGTTATGTATTTATCAACAATTATAAGGAAAGACTGTTATAACTGCCCAGGTGATTTATAGTTTATGCTCTATGTATGTTTAAATAATTGTATGTATATATGTCTTTCTATTTGGTAAAGATCACGTTCATATTATAGATTATTCGTTCCGCTGCGAGGTTCTATTATATATCTTCATCTTTTTCCCCTAACAACATGTACCTTCATCACTTGAATTTTCGACATGTTAATAATGTAAATATATTAGTGTCGACCATTGAGGTCGAAAACGCAGGTCGTTACAGTACCCGATCCCTTTCTTAAACTTTTTAATTCGTACCGATTTAATCCCATCTCTACCCTCGCAACCGAACTGATCATTGACTCGTCCTTCTCTTCCCTCTTTTTTCATCTTCTCTTCCTTTCCACTTCCAAAGGCTACCTCAATCTGATCCCACATCCTACCCTCCTTTTCTCCTTCCCACAAGCCTTCATCTCCTCACCAAAATTTCCCCAGACCATGGCGACTTCACCCTCATTGCCTCTAGCACCTTATCCTTGCCTCCAAATCTTTCTCACCTACCCAACTTCAATTCTAGATCTCTTTACCAAACTAAAATGGAAATCCCACCTTGTTGGTCAAGAAATGTTGTTATAAGTCCTTATGAAGTAGAGGGTAAGATGCGGACGATAAGTCATATAATGAAATTGAGGTAATAAAGGATAATTTTTTCTTCGATTTCAAAACCATATCCACTTCATATATTTGATAAAAATGATATTTTTATCATCAAAAATATTTATTCAACACATGAATATTTTTAGCACTTCATATTCACAATAAAATGTAGATTTTGTTGTTCAATCTATATATTCGACACATGAATGTTTTTGACTTCACACATACGATAAAAATATGATTTTTATCGTTCTAGTCCTTTATTCAACACATGAATATTTTCTATAGTTGATATATATAATAAAAATGTTATTTTTATCTTTCAAACAAATTTACTCAACACATGAGCTTCATTCAACACATGAATCTCTATTCAACACATGAATATTTTCTATAGTTTATATATATAATAAAAATGTGATTTTTATTGTAAAACAATTTATTTAAAACACTAATATTTTATATAGTCTATATATATATGATAAAAACGTTATTTTTATCTTTCAAAGAATTTATTCAATACTCGAACTCCATTCAACACATGAATTTTATTTCAACATTCAACACATGAATTTTATTTTAACATTCAACACATGAATTTTATTTCAACATTCAACACATGAATTTAAATCAAACACAGAAATATTTCAGAAAATTTCGGCAATATAACGGCAGGGTAGTTAAAACCGGCACCGTCCGTAGTACGGCTCCTCGCTCTACCTTAATGCCTCGCAGCTTTTGACAATGGGGATTTTCAATATGTAGTTCGTACGCAGACGAATTTTCCCATATACTAATCCTATTGGGATTTCAACCACAATCAATCATTTCAAATCAACCATTCATGATATTCACCAAATTTTCACATCAACCAATAATCCAAACAATATCACAACCAATATATATCGTCCATAGTCTGTGGACGAGGGGAGTAAATATATATAGATATACGTATATAAATATATTTCGATTTCATTTCAATATCATTTCAATTTATTTCAACGCATATATCATTTTTACAACGCATATATAACTTATACATCGAACATACAACTTATACAACGCTTATACATGAGGTGTACAACGCTTATATAACTCATACTTCGAATATATAATTTATACATCGTTGTTTTCCATATCGTTTATAATTCAGAAATCTCACATTGGGTTCCACTCCACCAAAAATTTTAGAAGGCTCAGAAAAATATGCGGTCTCTTCTAAAATGTAGAAGACGTCCGCACGAGTCCACTGTCTCTTGTTTCACTGAATTTCGACAAGAAACGAAAAAGATATGATTTTACAGTGAAATCATAAACCGTAGCGCTTTAAAGTGCTATAGAACAATTAAAATAATATACTGTTGTTACCTCCACGATATCTTCAAAACTAGGTTTTGGTTTTTCGTGAAATCCGCGAAGCTATGGGCAATCGGCCAGCACCACAGCGTAGAGCGTCGAGAGGGCTTCCAGGCGAGGGTGGTAGGGTCCAGTTCGATCTGGGCTATCGTCGGCGGCGGCTCTTCAAACGTCAGCACTTCGGAGGAGTGATTCTCGTGACTCGCACGACTATATGAGGTGCTCCAGGTATGGATTTGAAGCTCTCGTCGAGTTCTACGAAAACCTCAACTGGGTGGAGTGCTAATTTGGCGTGTGGAGGGAGTTAAAGATGAGAGAAGGGAAGAATCCCTTTTCGTCGTTCGTGAAAAGGGTATCGGGTTTGACCTAGGGAGAAGAAAGAACGTGATTGGTCAGGATTTTTATTTATTTATATATTTTTAAAATTTCAAAAATACCCCTCATCTCATACGAATTCCAGTCCAAACCCAACGACTGTCGTCCCTAGCTAAATACCCCCATTCCGAACACAGTGGGATATGTTTCGTAGGCCCATTCGACTGTTTCAGTCAGTGTCTCTTCAAATTAAAATATAAAACATTCAATATTTGTTTTGAACGTACATTTCAATTTGCCGGGGCCACATATCCTAAAAATCCCAGAAAAATAAATCTAGCTATGTTTTGATGATACGGTCCCAACAAAACTAGTTTCGTCGAATTCTGAGACCGTTTGAAAAATGGTCATTTTCTGGTTGATCCAATTTAATAGAAATCAACCAAACACATTTTCCTTTGTCGCGCTCACATACTAACTTCAAAAATTATGAAATTTGAAACCTAGCAATAATTTGGCATCCCGGATCCAACAAAAGTTGTTTCGTCGAATTCTGAGGTCGTTTGCAAAATGTCTATTTTCACAGGCTATATAAATTCTATAGCGACCTTTCTGAAAATTCATTTGGCCATAACTTTTGATTCCCGCTATGAAACTTCGATTTTTCAAATTCGTTAGAAAGATATTCACTAACAGATTTAAATATTTTTGGATTCACTAAAATCAGTTTTATTTTGCACCCAGTACAGTCAGTCAAAGTTCGAATTCAAATTTTGAAACTGCCGCGCCATTTCAGGCCTTGTTTATAATTAAAAATAATTATATTTATTTTCAAACATCGATTCAAACATACTTTTCTTCGTTATTATTTAAAATAATTTATTTTAAATATCTAAAATCCACTAAAATAGCCAAATTAAAAATTTTTAAATTGGCTCAGATTTTCCGGGTTGTTACAGTTGGGAATTACAAACTTACAACTTTGGAATAAAGCAGCCATTTCTGCTTACTTCGAGAAACTGTTTGATAAGGAAGAGTGTTTGTGGTCTCAATGGATTAAAAATAATATAACTGGTAAAAAAAACAATTCTAGAAAATGTCAATTTCTCAAAATGCAAGTTGGAGCTGGAGGAACATCTTGAAGTTAAGAGACACTTTTCTTCCTTTCATTCAATGTAATTACAGAATTATTAGAACTCATCATTTTGGCATTCACCTTAGTCAAGCCCTAGTGTCATATTGAGTGAGATAGTTGAGCATAATTTGAAGGAAAACTCTGGAATTTTTGATTCAGCAAAAGTGCAGGACTACATACGTGATGGCAGATTAATTTTACCATATTCAAGTTCAAGCTTTTTTAGACAACTAAGGAGACAAATTTCTGAGAATTTCAAGGATACTGGTTATATAGGCTTACCATGGTAGGGGAAGAGACACTATATTAATCGTGTTTATTCATTGTTGCAAGAAGATAAAGTCATATTTCCATGGGCATCAAGAATTTGGTACAACAAAAAGCTCTGCTAAAGAAAATCTCCTGCTATGGAAGGTTATGGCCAATGCCATCAATACAAAGGACAAGCTCCACAACATGGGGATTATTGCTGATAATACTTGTCTTCTCTGTAGAGCTAATATTGAATCTAATGTCCATATCTTCTTTGAATGCTCTTATGTATTTCAGATTTCGCATAGGCTTCTTGCTAATAGAAGTTTTTATAGACCATCGAAGAACAGTAAGTTGGAGTGGTACAATATATTCAAGGCAACAAGATGGAGATGTGAAAAGTC
Organism: Allium sativum; assembly: GCA_030737875.1. Taxonomy (NCBI): domain Eukaryota; kingdom Viridiplantae; phylum Streptophyta; class Magnoliopsida; order Asparagales; family Amaryllidaceae; genus Allium; species Allium sativum. Next base: position 234,574,182 of record CM060912.1, read on the forward strand.
TAAGGTGCTTCTTCAGATTTTTAAGAAATTTATCTATGCTATTTGGAGGGAAAGAAATAATAGAGCTTTTGGCATTGGAAGTTTAAATGCAAATGAGTTATATGCGGCTATTCACAAGAGTATTCTTAAAGTTATTAAAATGGGGAATAATGGTGCATGATCAAGGTAATGGTTGCTAGCTATAGTTGATGTTAGTAGAAGCATGTTTCTTTTATACAGTGTTGAGTTTTTTCTGTGCATTCGTGTAATTTTTTCACTGTTTTTTCTCAATACTGTGTAATAGGAATAGTTATCATCTTGTATAGATAGGGAATTGTCGATCTTTTTACATGTATATTCTTTATATTCGATTCTGGTGTTAATAAAGTTTACATTTCCTTTCAAAAAAAAATTCTCCGTGAGGATGGAGGAGAACAAAGGCTCAGATCGTATGGAGATAAACTGAGTAAGAAGAGGGGAAGAAATGAGCATATATACGAAATTTCTCTTCATGTTCCTTATCCGTTCAGAAACTACTCAAGTACCTGATCGATACCAATCCTTGGAACAAACGAGTGAAAATGAACGAGTACGGATGAGAATGTCTTCCACGCACATATACAACCTTATACTTGCATACATACATATACGTGTGTGTGCTCACATATTTCATGTATGTAAAACTTCAAATGCATCATGCAAAATCAGTACTTGCATGTGATTTTGCGTGAGTCCACTAGATAATGACTTTATCTACACTTAGGTGTACTTAGGGGTCAACAACTAACATCCAACTTCTTGACTGTATAAAGGTTGTATATTTACCTATGAATTCTAGAAAGAACTCCAACGTATATCACTAATGCCTGACAACTCAAATGACATACTCAATATGAATCAAGCAAAGAATATCGCCAATAGACTGCATTTACATACTTATACCACCATGAATCAACCAAATATCTTATCTATTCAAAAACAACAAATCTCTTGGCACATACAATTAGCTAAAAAGATAAAGACCATTTGTGAAAAGCTATAAGTAGTCCTTCCCAACAGCTAGATTATTACACGAATACAACTAACATGCACCCTCTACGCTTCTAAATGATTATTAAATAAATTTACAACCTATCTAACTTAAATATAAAATAAACTTCACAATCTTATCAAGAGCATACTTTAAAATTTTAAGGCATTTATTTCCTATATTTCCAAAATTATGGTGTATAGACATTACTTCACAATTATTTAAACTTACAAGATGAGTATGCATGATTACAACCGGCAACGTTCATTTAAGCCTACAATTCAGTAGATCTTGCAAAATAAATAACAATCAAATAAATTTTAATGGTATCCATAAACCATATTATACAAATAATGGATCATTGGATTTGTTTGCCTTTAAATGAGAGGTGGAATTCAAGGGAGATCCAATGGTCCATAATTTATGTATCAAATTTTGTGTTCAAATAGATCTTCATAATACATATGCATATATATATATATATATATATATATATATATATATATATATATATGGGGGCTACTATTTGGACACAAAATTAGACACAAAGCCTCAACCGTTGGATCTTTTTGTCTTTATTTGGTATGTGGAGATGTGTAATTCATGGGTGATCCAATAGTGGAGATTAGTTGTGTCGCCAATTGTGTCTAAATTTTATGTTCCAATAGACTTTCCCTATACAGGGGCTACAAATAGCCATTAGAATTACAAATCTGAGATGAGATTTGAGCTAAGGGTGGAATCTAGATTTATAAATGTAGAGTTAGCCTTTTTGTAGAATCGATTCACTTTTTCTCTTCTATTATTTTTTGCCCATCTTTGATTTATATGTAAGTGTGTGTTTGTGTGCATATGATTTTTATAATTTGTAACATAACAGAAGAAGGTTAAATGATAAAACTTTGACGTTCTATTTTGAAAATATGAGAGAAAAAGTGAGGGCACTTGGTCTGCGTTTATAATCACTTGAATCATTTATATCCATTAAATTTGTATTAATTAAATCTGGGTCGTTAGGGTGAGGTTCAACCATAGCTGTCATAGCCATAATCGTTCGACCATTCCCCATAGACGGTTAATCGACCCAAAGACGAGGCCAAGCGGTGGAGCTCCGCAGTTATTATTATTTATTTTCTTTTTAATTATTTTTGAATCAAAAACTTCAAGCATATATAATTTCTTCGTTAGAACTCTTGTCGCAATATTATATGAAATCTGCTTCGAAAATCACCATGCACAAAGTGATACAAGTTTCATGGTCAAGCTCCAATGTTTACTTAAATATTTTAAGCATTGATAATTATTTGTTAATTCCCTATGATTAATTACTGCTTATTTTATGTGATCCTACAAATGCATGTGATATTAGATATTTATACTATCAAGATGACTTAGAATTTTCCTAAAACAAAAATACAAATTTTGAATTTAAGTTACATTTTTCTTGATCTCCCTAATTTCAAAAGTACAAAAGAATATGACGATAATAAATAATTATACACAGTTAAAATGCATTAAATGCATATAGTATAAAATTATATGTATACTCGCATGTATAATCTCTACAATAACCAAATGGTAACATTTCGAATATGATGTGACACTTCTATCCTGCATCCGTATGAACATCCATTTTTCATGATATCGGATGTTAATCCATTTAAGAAAATATGAAAGGAAATGAGTTTCCAATTTACATTACATACTTGTAAGAATTCAAGGCCTGACAGTTGCCCAAAAAAGAAAAAAAAAACGACCGTAGTTCTAAAGCAAAAATGAGTATAAGTTATTTGATTTTGATATTCCTTCTTTTCACTTATTAAATTTTAATTCCAGAAAAGAAGTAATATATGATTAATAGCTTTGGACTCATCTTTTGAGAGCAATTAAAATGTAAAAAAGCAATGAGGGGAGAAATGGAATGGGATGAAGACTAAAAGGAAAAAATGGGGGCATATTGATTTCGCTGAAGATATCGGGGGGTTGGGCATTAAAATTTGCCTTGTAGCGAACAGGCAATAAAATTCACATAGCCTAGCCCGCTTAAGCTCGGCCCTTATCTGTAGGTTTATATTGCAAATGATTTCTTTTTAAATATACTTGCAATTATGGCTAGGGTATGATTCAAACTTCAAAGCCATCTCCTAGCTTCTCCATAAAATGTCAAAGTTTGATAAAAAATCACACGAAGTAATTGTGCTTTCTGATTCAGAATCGGAATCTGAAAGTGAATCTTACAATTCTACATTAAGATCAACAGTGTCACGTGCTACTGTAAGCCCTAGCTCGGTTGTAGTGAAGACGGAAGTTGTGAAGAATGAACGAGTGAAGGAAATCGAGGACGACGATTGCTACATCCTCGATTATAATCCCTTTGAATCCTTTGCGAAGGACTTCCAGAAGAAGCTTGATTTGTGCGTTGATGGAAAAGACGACGATGGTGGTGATTTGTGCTTCATTTTTCAGAAAGGCGAGGTTCGATTTTTCGCATATACCTTATGTGATGTTTTATCGATTCGTACCTTATGTAAATTGTTTGTAAAACCAATTTACAGTTATAGTTACTGAACAGTGTTATCAATTTACTTCAACTTATAAGGGCATGTTGGGTTCATGGATTTAGTTTCAAACAAACTGCATAATGTAGAGCATGTTGATATGATTGCAATAACTCGTTTGCTCAAGTTACTAAATTTAGAGATAAAAAAATCAGTTAATGTCATAATTAATTACAAACGCAACAATGTGATTCATTCCTTCCAAAGTTGTGGCATCCGGAACGTGGGATGCGTCCTTAATGAAAATGGGCTAAAATTTGATTTGGCAATAACCAAGTAATTCAAATAGTTGTTCTTTTGTTGAGCTCTGTTGAGGTAATTCAAATGTTATTATTATGGTTATTTGTCTACTGTGAGTAAATATAATGTGAAAGGATCAGTCCGAAACATTATGTTCTTTTAGATCAGCAAATTTGATATGTTTTGAAATTATACTGAACAACTTTGTGTTAAGCTTCAATTTTCCAACCAGTGCTACAACTATACACTTTTATAGTTTCAGATTGGATATTCTTGTAAACCCTTTCTGTATGGTAAAATTACATTTTGGATTTGTGTTGATGGTAGGTTACATTATAGATGATAATTTAGAATCTTAAGGAGTTCCTGAACTGGTGCAAGGATCTAGAGTTGTCAACGGATACTTTCGGATACGGATAGTGCCATATACGCATCCGCAACCATTTTCGAAAAAACGGATTTTCACATCTGTGGATACGGACGGATATTAGATAATTATCTTACCTATTAACCATCGATAAGGAAATGTAAATTGAAAATTTTGGTTTAGCATGATTTTTGTTCAATGCCATGGATTATAGAAGTATATCAGATCAATAAGCATAATGATAGTAAGTAGTTTTGATCATCTAATATGCATTAACTGCATAAAACATAAATCATTAACTTAATAAAACAGCAAATTTACATCATTTATTGTACTAAACATACAAAATAGCCTTAAATTTTGATAAATACCAGACGGAGACGGATTTTGGAATTTTTGTATATCCATTGACAGCCTTGAAGGATCCGTGTACAAACGCTTGATTTTCACCTTGATGTACCCTATATTTCATGTGGCTTATGCTAAACATTTGAGTTGAGCCAAAGATTGTATGAATCTCAGTTCTAAATGTACTAAGAGCAACCAATGACAATGGTATAGCAGTCCACTATAAAATGAATATGGTAATTCTATAAAACTAAGGGGGCAAAAAATGTATCACATATGGTATCCAACTCAATCGGTTGTAGAATGAAACAAATTTGTTGTTAGTTCAGGGGAAAAATAAAGTGAATTGTGGGTAGATAAGTAAAAAAGAATTAAATAAGTTTCTTTATCTACAATTAAGTCCACAACAGTAGTCTAGCGGTTAAGGACTTTGCGTCATGGTAACAGTGGTGGGGTTTGAATAAGGCTGTCAATGGATACCCGAAAAATCCGAAATCCGTCCGCATCCTTATCCGAAAAGCGGATAAATATCCGATATTCGGAAAAGCGGATGCGGATGCGAATATAGGCATATCCGCATCCGAAAATTATCCGTCCGTTTTTTCTCCCGATTATAACTTAAATTATGTGTATTTCAACATAATTAAATATACTAATTTATTAATTTGCAAAGTTAAAAGTCTAACTAAATGCTTGTTAATTGCTCAAAATTATATATTATCATCATATATATTTATTTTTAGCTCTTTAGTAATCAATTTGGTTGAAAAAACTTAATATTAAACTAAAAAAATTCATTTATGTTCATTGATTTATCGATCGTTGGCAGAGCGGATAATTATCTGATATCCGTCCGTATCCGCGGATGCGGATATCCGAAAATGGTTTCGGATGCGGATACGGATATGGCACTATCAGTATCCGTTGACAGCCCTAGGTTTGAAACCCGGAATGGCATGCTAATAACTTACCATGTGCATACGCTAAGATGCACCATATATGTGGTGCTCACGGATCCGGGTAGGTGCATTAGGAAGGGTTTTACGACTCCGGTTAGTTTCCCTCCCGAACAAATTCGTTTTTTTTTTTTTTTTTTTTTTTTTTGAAAATTCAATTTTAGTTTCCAAAATGATACCATTGAGACTTATGTCAACCATAGTTATCAAGGCGCACGCTTAGGCGCGCCTAAGCGCAAAAAAGCCCAAGGCTCAAGGCTTGCGCCTTTTTGCAGTTGGAGTGCGCCTTTTTGCAGTATGAGGCTCTTTTTTTTTCTTTTTCTTTTTTTTTTTTTTTGCTAAATGCAAAATTTTGTTTATAGATAGTTAAATAATAAATTTGATTGTTCAAAAAATTATAAAATATGGTTTAGATTTTAAATCTTATTAATAAAATATGTAAATAATTGGATGAATTATAAAATATGGTTAAAAAATTATTTTGTAGGTAGTAAAATAGCATATCAAACTCATATAAAAGGCTTACAAAAAAGCCCTAGGCTCAATGCTTGCGTCTTAGCGCCTTAACTACTATGTCAACTGTATCTTTGAGCATTTACTGCACAAACACTAAAAATGCAAAAATGGTAAAAGTAAATTATTGTTAATTAAACTGAAATAACTAGAGTTGATATTAACTAAGCTTCACAAAGTGCATAAGATAATTGATATGAAATTCAAAATGGGTCTTCATTGCTTATTGAACAAAATCCACAAATGGAAACCATCATAGCTTTTCAGTATCAAATGTACGATTTCATTTTCAAGCTATTAATTAAAAACTTGTAAACATACCAAGTAATTGTGCGCTTGATGGAATTCGGATCAGTTAAGTTGTACTAAAGTTCAACTGGAAAAACATGACTAGGTTCATCAAAATTCAAAAGGATGTAACAATCACCGAGATTCACTGGTGAACAATGAATAAGTTGAGGTTATGGACTAATTTATTTTGGTTTTTCATTAACAAGAAGTGTCCAGTACTAAAATTGAGTGAACAAAATTATATCCTTATTTGTTTGGCTTATGCTATACTCCTTGAGTTTATTTCAAACCTTGTTTTGGGTAACTGTGTTATGCTCAATTTGTTTGGAAAACCAGCTTCTTGTATTATGGTTGATCTAACTACCATACCTATAGGTGGCTTGCCGCGATTTTCCTCACTCAAGGCATTTGTGTGGTGAGTTCATCTTCAATAAATCACCGGATCTGAGCTGCTGCCCTCAGGTATGCTTCTCAAATGTGTACGATAATTATATCGTTAAGTCACAATGGAGGGCATGTCAATGCTTTGAAGTTTGAACTGTTTGCAGGATCTGACTTAAGTTCAGTTAGCTTGCTTTTGCTCATTAGTTGTTTGTCTGAGCTTATCTATTAATTGCCATGGTGATAACATGGAACGTGTCTATTGTGCAGTGTTATTGTTATGTTTGCGATAAGCCGGCTCCATGTTCATATTGGCCCTATCACTGCCATGCTACAGATAAAGATGATAAGTGGAAGATCATGAGGAAAGAAAAGCAAATTTCGCATAAAATAGTCGAAATCCGAAATGCAGTTGAAAATACTTCGTAGATGAAAATGATGTACGTCACTAATATTTGACGAGCTTATATATGTGTATGTGTTAATGTAAGTCAGTCAGCTGGGTTTCTGGTTTGGTGTCGGGTTGTTGTTTTGCTGCGGTTTGGAATTTTCAATCATTACTATGTTATTGGGTGATTCAATTGTACGCCTACCAACTGCCATTTGAATCTGGTTATTTGGCAAGTTTGTATGCTATTCGTCTATTATTACGGTACTTGGTGCTTGGTAGGGATCGATATTGGATGTTATTTTGTGATTTCTAGCTGCTGATAAAATGGTCAGTGTACTGCAATTGAAATTGTTAAATTATGACGTCCAGTATGGTTCTTCAATTTGAAGTGCTTGGATGTTGCACGTATATGCGTATACCCGTTCATGTATGCATATGCATGCACACATAAGTACCTATGAATGCATATGCACTTTTACATAATACATGCAAACAAAAATAATGATAAAATTGGCACAATTCTTAAATAGAAGGTTCTAATAAAAAGGGAAAATACAAATTGATTCATTAAATGAAGGAAAACTGTTACCTAGTAAATTCATTGATTAGTCAGAAAGATATATTAAATACACATGAATGATATTTTATTATATTAATACAAACTTTTGAGAAAACACAAACTTAATGGGCCAATGTTACAATGACAAGAGGCAGAAAAATTCTTCTAACTTTAAGACTGTGACACCAAAAAACCTAGATTTTTTTGTGAATTGATAACGATAATTACTAAGATCATCATTAAAAATGAGTTCTCGTTGACACAGACAAATATACAGATAAAGCATTATTAAATCTTAAATTTCCTTATTTTTACACTGGAAAGAATATTGATATTGAGCTCAAACCAAAGGACGTGTCAACACGAACATTCAATAAAGTACTAAAATTCTAGACTAGCAAAAAAACAAAAATAAAATAATAATCCATTTTTGTAAGAAAATGTCGGATTAAATCCCGAATATTGTTATAAAATGAACACAGAAGATAAGAAATAAGGAAGAGAGAACATTTCTGTTCATTCAGATGTTTTTTTCTTTCTGTCACATTGGCTCCTTTATATATAGGCTTTAGAGCTGATGTTTAACTTTTTCCTATGATGTGGGACTAAACAGAGAACTAATAAAAGCATATTCACAACATTTATATATATTACAACACTCCCCCTTGAATATGCGTCTTCAAAAACTTGAATGCTCTGCTAACTTGAAGTTGTCCCTTTTAAAACATATATGATGATTGCTCCCCCTTATTATTATCCTGCTTGCATATATCCGTTCAGTCAATACAATTATTGTCTGTTGCCTTCAAAACTCTATCAGGAAAACCCAATGGGAAAAACCTTGAACGAGAAAAAGAGTACAACGTCTGACATTATGAATATCATATTAAAATGATATTCCTTAAAAGAGTTTGATTCTTCAGGATCAAAACAATGCCTCATTAAAAACTTTTTTATGAAAAACCCTGTGGGAAAAATCATAAATAAGGAAAAGAGTGCAAATTTATTTCCTCTTTAGGTAACATGTTTTACAATGTTACCATAAGGGTTGATACTTCAGGATCAAGATAATGGCTCATTAAAAACCTTACTAACAAAAACCCAGTGGGAAAAATATTAGTGAAGGAAAAGAGTACATTATAGCATAATTTTATATGCTCCCCCTTATTTATAACTCATTATTCAATTAGTCCATTGATGTAGTCGACGCATGCCAATTTTGTATATCATCTTATGGAATGTTGATTTGGAAATTGCTTTTGAGAACGGATCTACCCTCTTTTCTTGAAACTGAATTTGTTTCTCCTCTTTCTTGTTATCCTTTTATGCATATGTGAAGAGAAATTTAGAAGAATTGTGCTCCATCCTTTCATACTTGATATAATTCACTTGAATCTGAGCCATGCAAACTGCCTTGTCTTCTTCATAAATAATAGTTTACTGCATCAAAATATGTTTGATACTTCTGGATCAAAACGTTGCCTCGTCAAAACCTTACTAAGAAAAATCCAATGGGAAAAATCTTAGTGAAGGAAAAAGTGTACAACATACAATGTTATGGCTCGTTAAAACCTTATTAAGAAAAACCCAGTGGGAAAAATCTTAAATAAGGAAAAAGAGTACATTATAACTTATTTTTGTATGTTACTTTTGGGTTGATACTTCTGGATCATGACCCATGCCTCATTAAAACCTTACTAAGAAAACCCAATGGGGAAAAACTTAGTTAAGGAAAAAGAGTGTATTATATCATACTTATGGATGCTCCCCCTGATTTCAAATTTCCTCTGAATTCGTATTCTTTTTTCAGTAACTCAAATTGCTTAGAAATACATCTTAATGGAGTTTTTTCTTCTTTTAAAATTTCACGTGCATTTTCATGCTTCAGGCATGCTTTCTTATTTAAAATGCCTCCCTTTTGTGATTTGTATGATACTAATATTCATTTATGAATACACTTCAGGTACTTATAATTTTCTATTTCAATCGAACTTGCATGTTGCAATACATATTTGATGAATAAGACAACTTTCATTACTAAGCAGAAAGTAATCTACTCATCTTGAAGTATATCAAGATTTTCATTACAACAATACTTAGAAGAATGTTGCAATCTATCATCCATGTTCTTGGTATTCTTTATAATAACAAATGTTATTTATGTTCTTCAGGAACTTATATATTATAATAAGTTTTGCATATCGCAACTACCACTTCAATGAATATTAAGAGTTTTATTACAACAATTTTTGAAAGCAGGAAGTGATCTACTCATCATGAATTATTTCAAGATTTTCATTACAACAATACTTAAAAGAATGTTGTAATCTACATTTCTTTCTCTTTATCACTACCAAAGTTATTTAAATTCTTCTGGAATTTGTATACTTCCATTGTTTATACCTTCAGGGTATTATAAGTGTTTTAAACACTTTTACCACTTTAATTAATTCAGTTATCTCTGAAAATACAATGCTCATGGCATTAATATGTTGTTGACACTCTATGGTGCTTCAGTTATTATATATATATTTCTATTTTTATCTTATGAACTACAGGTTCATATCTTATGGACTACATGTCCATATATCTTATTTAGGAGAATTTCATGATGGCCAATCATGTTTCTCTCTAATATGAGATTTTTAATCCATTTATAAATATAAGCGCTTTATTATTTATTAATTTATCATCGATGATTATTTCTTGTCAGTTCTATTCTTAATTTATTGAGATCTCAAAACTTATCATGCTTTAGGTACCTAAACCACTTCTGGGGTTATTTTGACAATCATGCCATGGGTTTCTTTCAAAGTACCCTTAAGTGTTTCTTCAGGAACACTCACCTCCTTTATTTTGCATCTTTATGACTTACTCCCAAGATATTTTGAACTGACTTTTATACCATATTTTCAGTTGTGATTTACACTTTTTCATCCTTCGGGGATTCAAATGTATATTGGAGAAAGTCTATTAGGGACATAGTTGATAATTTATGCAAGTTACTTAACACTTTGCATAATTCTATGTGTTTGCAAATATTTAACATCGATGATTCATTTATCCTCCCCCTCAATGTTGACAAACATTATCACTTTAAATAATAAACCTACTTTGGATTCATTTTTGATCCATTATAGCATCATAGCTAGCAAATACATTAGATGTATTTCAATTGTAGGAGGATAATGCTCTTATTAGTTGATAAGATGCATTCTTATTGTATTGCTTATTCCCTTTCAATGATCTAATGACTTGGAGGAATTTTCTATCATTTGAATATGCACATGACTTCAGGTCATTCAATATTGATGTCAATCGACTGCATAAATTATAATATGAGTTCATAACAACTTCAGGTTGTTAATTAAATATCGCATATATGTATATATACGTGCGTCCACGTATTACATATGTAATTGATTTGCATATTCTTTCTCATTCAAGTTATTGATTTTAGAACAAATTGTTTATAATGTTCCAATCATTAATTTTTGCTTATCAAGCAATGTCAACGTGAATCTTAAAGATCGTTTCATAATATCCAAAATATCTGATTTGGAACTGAATTGAACTTCTGGTTCAAATGAAATATATGAACAACTTCGAGTTGTTAATCCATATTGAACTTCTGGTTCAAATAATATATAAACAATTTCAAGTTTGTTAAACTATATTGAACTTCTGGTTCAACTGTATTGAACTGTTGGTTCCACTATATTGAACTTATGATTCCGCAGTATTGAACTTCTGGTTCCACTGTATTGAACTTCCGGTTCCACTGTGTTGAACTTCTGGTTCAAATAAAATATATAACAACTTCAAGTTGTTAAAATTTATTCTTCAATACAATATGTAAATATTAATATATTAGCAAGATACAACTCATTTTGAAGATTGTGAAATCTTTGGATATCAACTTTATTAATGTTATTATTTCACATTGTTTCAATAAAGCTTCAGGCTTTTGAATTATCAAGTATTTCCAATTCATTGATTGAGGAACTTCGAGTTCCTATGCATATATATACACATGCATATCAATTTTATAAATTTATGATGAATTTCTGGTTCTCAATCTTTTAACATACTTCTATTTTAGAAGCTTTTACATTCTTGCTCATTGACAAGATTTCAAACTTGTATACTTTATCAAAAATGTTTATATAATACATATACATATGTATATAATTCAAGACTTCAGGTCCAAGACTTTGAATTATACAATTTCCAATATAAATATTTTCTTTGCACAACTTCAGGTTGTGGTTCTATCCTTTCTTCCACAACATTAGTTATTACTAGCTAAATACATCGAATAATAATACATATGTTTATTCTTATTCCAAATACAAACATACATCAATTAACTTACCATAGCCAATGCTTTTAATACATTTATAATAATATGGTAATACAACATATATTACCATAACGGTACATATAATGCATTTATTATAAAAATAACGGAAATAACCATTATACGGCCTAAATATATGAAACAAATAAATAAATTTTACTTAAAACAACATAACAAAATTTCGATCTAGCTACAGTATTGATCAAAACTGAAATAAACAACTTATAGTTGTACTGCATTACCAATAATCATATTTTCTAAATACCATGTACATGCATAATATCTGATCCAGAATTGAGTACAAATGCATAATTATAGAACCGGGATTTTGCATTCTTTAATATGAATGATTCGAAAAACTTGCAGTTCTATGCATAAAATTCACAACATAAAAAAATTTACATGTTTCAAATTATACTATCCATATATAGATCTTTCTTTTTATATCAAAATTACTTCTTACCATCATAGAAACTGCAGGTTCTAAGTTTTCCATTTTTATAACAAAAATTACTTTTGCATTCACTTCCGGTGTGCAAAATTAAGATCAATATTTAGATCTTAACTTAATATGATCTTCGAGATGCATATTTTCTTTAGTCATTAAATTTTGCATCATCATCTTTGATATTTGAAAATATTTCAATGCAAATTCTTTTATAGACATATCAGAATAAATATTGCTTCTGGGATATTGCATAAACACCATTTATGCAGTTTTAATACCTTTTTTTTTTACAAATATTTATCGCCTTTAATTGTAGAAATCTCTTCTGGAGACATTTATTATTTTCAAATAAACAGATCTCTTTTGGAGATATTTTACCATTTCCAAATATACAAATATCCTCTAAAGATATTTTGTTATCATCACTTCTGTGATGAACTTATCTCTTCCAGAGATAAATATATACAAACTATTGAAATGTCATATCAATATACATTCAAACCTTAAATGCATTAACAAAATCAGGTGCATTAAATAAAAATAAGATTCAAGAGAGAAAAGAAATCACTACTTTTGGAGTGTATGATATTCCTTTAGGGAACATATCTTTTACTTATGTAATTGCAATGCAACAAAAAAAAAATCTAACATCTCTTCTAAGATGTTGGATTTGCTATATAAAATTAAATCTCTAAAACATCTCTTCAAGAGATTAATATGTATACTATATCTTCAGGATATTCAGTTAATATAAACTGTACATGAAAGATGTCAGTTAAATGAAACATGTTTAGAGATTTTCTATTGAATCTGATGTTTTTGTCACATATTATAATGTGTGTGTCTCTTTTAACTTCTTCTGGAAGTACAATCTTTTTATGTTACAACTTTTAAGAAAGCTTTGGGCTTTTGTTTCATCTTTCTCATTTGCATATGAACTTCAGGTTCTTTATTTGCATATGAACTTCAGGTTCCTCATTTGCATATGAACTTCAGGTTCCTTACTTGCATATGAACTTCAGGTTCCTTATTTAAAAAAAAAAATGTATATGAACTTCAGGTCATTTACATATGAACTTCAGGTTCCTAATTGGTTTACATCATGAGTTTTCAATCTCATTTCCAGTGATAAATAAATATTGCTATTGAATTTAAGTGCTATATCATTATATTCTATGCCCATAACTCTGTTGGATATACATAAAAAAATCATTTTTTTTAAAGACATATTCTGTCTTTATTGGATATATATAAAAAAATCATTTTGTTTCCAAGAAATATTCTGTCTTTAGTCTATCTAAAAAAAAATTACATATGAAAAATAATTGTAGATCGAAAAGGATAAAACTAGATCTACCTCTACATCATCAATAATGTAAACAATACATATATAATCAATTCTCCATTTGCATTTGAAAAACTCAAAATTAGATTTGCAAAGAATTGAAAGAAAATATTTACACATATTTAGGACCAGAATAGATAATTAGATCTAAAAAGTTAGATCCACTAAAATAGAATCTAGATCTACAAAAACTGAAAAGAAAAGTGATCTAGAAGTATGGATCACATCTAAGCAGAAGATACAACAAGTTCATATATGTAGATCTATGTGATTTCAAAACATAAAAAAAAAAATTAACTTACATGATAGATCTATAAATATAGATCTAGAATATTTCAAACAATAGCTCTAATAGAGTTTCGTGCTGATAACGTGTTATAAAATGAACACAGAAGATAAGAAATAAGGAAGAGAGAACATTTCTATTCATTCAGATGTCTTTTTCTTTCTGTTACATTGGCTCCTTTATATATAGGCTTTGAAGCTGATGTTTAACTTTTTCCCATGATGTGGGACTAAACAGAGAACTAATAAAAGCATATTCACAACATTTATATATATATTACAACAAATATTGGTATTTCGTAGAGTTTTCTTACTTTTTTTTCAAGTTTAAAATAAAACTATGGATTATACCCTATAACGAATCGTCTTTCTTACTTTGAAAGACTACCCATTGAGGTTTAAAAAATGAAAGATAAGAACTAAACAATTTAGATTCTCACACGCAACAGAATAATATACAATAATCACATAAAACCATGCATAGTCACTACGATAATAGTGACACATTAGATAGTACAATACAACAGTTATAACCATCTGCATATTACATTACTAAAAAATAATCCAACATACACAGCGAAAATAAGATATATAGCTTCGATGAAGCTATCTGTTCCAATCTCCTCCAAAAATGTCTTCGCGAGAAACCTAGTTCACTTGACTATTCATACAAATTGAAAACCCAAGAATTTTTAAGGGATAAACAAAATTCCGAATCAGACATAAGTTTGATGTGAGTAAACTTTAACAACTAAATTTACACTTGGAAGACCTTTTAAAATCAAGAGTATCTCGTAAAATCATGCTGCATTTAAACACGGACGAATTTAACCTTATGATAACCAAAACTATTATAGAAATTATGTGAAATTACCGTAATGTCTAAGGTTTAAAGTAGATATATAACATACCTAAAATTGTTACATTTACATAATTTCAACATAATATGTATGCAACTAATACCGTAAAGGGTCATATTGGGAATTGGATTTCATACAATGACTGGGCTACTAAGGTATCATCCGTCACAGTACCTCTCTAGATAAACGTACTAAGATCGCAAGAACGTCTTGCACCACTATTAACATAGAATCGGCCTACCACTCAAATTGACATTACAAAATACATTATGATCATGGTTAGGATCAACAATCATACAAAGCATACATAATAGGATTAACCGATCTAGATTTAGTGATAAATATACCCTAACGGATGCAACCCAAACAACTTTGGTGCATATCCCCTACTTTAATCATTACCAGTTGATGAGGCATAAGGCTACATTATGTATCTTTATAAACACTACTCACTTGGAATGTTTAACATTCATCCATACAAGTCATTCTGGGTTTTGAACGAACTAAAGAACTACTTCAAAGTCTTCTTTAAGTTATGCCTTGGATTGCTATAATTCAAACACTATGTTGACTCGAAGTAGTTTCAAATAACTCATTATATGATTCAGATTTCTCCAAGCCAACATTCGATAATTAAAAAGTGTTCGTTTATTCGATAATGGACAACTCCATTATTTAGGGTGTCATATTTACATATGGAAATTCCGTCCCTATGCTTAAGTTATCATCAGCCGCTTATTGAAATTAACTCTCTTGTACTTATCACCTTCCCAACATTTAGCACTATGTTAAATACACGATGACTCACTTTCAATTAAAGCGTTTCACCATTTTAGAGTAACTACTCTTATTTGTTTGGCTTTTTAATGGTACAGACAAGGGATCCTTGATTGAAATAATTTTTTTTTAAGGAAATAAAACTAACTTGAAAAACATAACCAAAAGGGTATAAAGTAAAACTCAACTAGATAAAATCTCAAGTTGATATTAAATAACTCATTTGGAAAATAAATGTTAATAGCTCATCATTAAATCAAAATCAAATCATAATTAAAGCTTAATTAATCCTGGTTCAGCCTTAATTTAAAATAATTAATCTAATCTTGTCTAACTAACAATAAGTTTTAAGAAATAAACAAGTAAATAAATACAACTTAATTAAGTAAAAGTTAAATAATAAACTTGATTAAATAATTTCAATCATAACTTTAATAAGTAACTAAAACTATTTTAATTAGAATAAATCATAATTAACTTATTAAATAATTTCTTAAGTATTGCTTACTACTTAACTAATCTTAGATTAATTAAGCCATTAAGTAACACAAAATTAATTAAAAATTAATATTCTTTAAGAAAATAATTAATTAATGCATTACCTTTATTTAAAATAACTTAATTACACTACACCATAATGGCCATAACCCTTTTTTCCAATTGCCAACACTTATTTGTGTTATAGAATAGTGACAATAATATGTGTTGCTTTATTTAAAATGTGTTACTAAAAATGAAAATTTATAATTTTTTTAGTGGTAACGCTTATTTGCAAGGTATGCCTGGTTCCCGAGGGCAAAAACGTATACACCCCATTTTTTTCTGTCGTAACCTTATACTCCCCCATCCCGTACACTTTTCACTAATTTGGCAACATTAAAATGAATTACAAAGCGGAAAGCGGGAATAAGGTGATTTAGAGAAATGCGATTTCCAATTCAACTTCAGTGATTTCGAGTTCGACTTTGGTGATTTCGAGTTCAGGCAATTCTTAAGGGATCTCAAGCGGGAACAAGGATTTTGTGTTCGGTAGTCAGATTTGAGGCAAGGAAGCAAAACTCAATTTCGAGTAGGTGATTTCTGCGATTTTGGTTATCATTTTATTAATAGTTTGGTTTGCCTTCATAACTTTGGTGAGTAAAAATTTATATTCTTGGAAAAGATATAATTTTGATTTTACTTACCATTATTGCTGCATTTTTTTTTATCGATTTGATGGATTACTTGCGAAATTTTGAATTTATATATGAATGCATGTATGTGATGTTGGATTAACTTGAGATCCGAAGTCTAAAAACTGTGAATGGTTGAAATGATGTGATCTTGATTATGGTTAGTTGTTGTGATATATAAACAGAGATTCAATCATATATGTGTTGTATATGATAATAAAGTTAGCATCTTGACTTGTTAAAAATGACTTGAGATCCCTTAAACCAAATAATGTCTTACTATTTTAATTTTACTAAAAAAATTTCGAGTTTCAAACTTTATTTTAGTTTTCATATTTAAACACAATAATAAAGTTAGTACATATGTTATAATAAATTTAGCATATTTATTTATATATAAATAGAGGTATAATCATATATTTGTTGTATATAATGATAAAGTTAGCATCTTAGCTGTGTTTGTGAGATTTTAGTTTTCAAACTTTATTTTAGTTGGAACTTAAATTAGTAAGGATTGGGTTATTTTCCAAGTGATAATTTAGATAATTCAGGTAATTTAAACTAGTAGGGTTGGAACTGAGTTTATAAACTCGATACCAAACTGTGTTTATAATCTCGGGTTGGAACTGAGTTTATAAACTCGATACCAAACTGTGTTTATAATCTCGCTTAAAACCAAGTTTATAAACTCAGTTTCATACTGAGTTTGTAAACTCATTTGGAATTGAGTTTGTAAACTTAGTAAGAAACTGAGTTTGTAAACTCATTTTTTGAATTGAGTTTATAAACACAGTTCTAATTGAGTTTATAAACTCAATATGAAACCGAGTTATAAGCTCAATACCAAACTAAGTTTATAAACTCACTTGGAACTGTGATTATAAAGGTCTCATTCTGGGTTTGTAAACTCAGTTGGAACTGAGTTTGTAAGCTTAGTTTTCGAATTTAGTTTATAAAATCAGTTCCAACTTAGTTTATAATGAGAAAAAGTACCAATTATATTGTTTGTTGTGTTGGATGTAGTGTGACATTAATAACTTAATAATATACACCTTTAGGTTTTATTAAAATAGTGCATTCCATCCAATAAAAATGTAATTTGGTAATGTTTATCAATCATAAAAAGCACCATACACATTAGTTTAACATTTCAACACCACACATAAGGCACATAAAAACTAAGTTTGCAGATGCAAGTAAAACACAAACATATTTCTCTATTCAAGTACTATGACTATATGTGTGTGGATATATGTTTGCATCCATGTATTTATGCATATGAGAAATATGTTTATGTGTTCACTTATCCTCTAATATAAAATTGTTTAAATTTTCTGGCTTGCCCTTGTCGGACCTATGCATTGGGTAGTTAATGCCCATATCAGAGGCTTTTGTCAAGAGAATACTTGACATACAAGATAATTTTTGTTTTGAGAAAAATTACTTGGGGTGTGTTCTTGACGAACAGAAACGAGGTATTTGAGTGTGGAATTTGAGCAGTGTATTTGAGCGTGGTACTGTAGCGAACGGAGAATGTGTTTTTTGCTACGAACGGGGTATTTGAGCGAGATATTTAATTGTTATGAATTAATTAAATATTGATTTTTAATTGGACCGTTAAATCTTATTAGCGAATGTGTTTTTACCGTCTTAAACAACAATATAGTCGATGCAAATACATTAACACCATTAAGCATTAACAATCTACAAAAAAATGACATTAAGCATTAACAAATAGTCTGCAGTATGCATTAAGCATTAACAAACAGTGTACAGCAAAACATTAAAAAATATGGTGAAGTGGGACTTGATACCTAGTCATTCTCCAACAAGCCACATGCACTTACCAACTAAGCTATGCATGCTTTCATTATCAAGTGGGATTAGATGAATTAATGAACTTGCGTCGGACGCATCCGATGCCAACACCATAATTCCCAACAACGAGCAAACGTTCTTCCTGAACGGGTAAAAACTTGTTGGCGTCCGATGCGTCAAACGCGAACAAAATCCCCAACGTGCCAAATTTGGACAGCGAACAGGCCCTTACTTTATTTTTTCCAGCTCACCTCATCTTATTTGTCTCTTTTGTCATATGCAAATATCCACAAGTTTCCATGTGGTGCCTTTGTACTTGCAACAGTTGCTTTCCTTTATACATGCACAAGATGGTCTTTACATGTTATAATGGTCGGAGTTGTCCATTTGAAACACCCATGGTACTAGCATAAAACTTAATCAAGTACAATCCTTCTCCTCAACTTATTTTTAGATCTTGGTTTTATTTTACTTTTTGTTGTATTCGAGTATAGCCTAAATGTTTTAATGGGATAAATATATTTACTAGTTACAAGGACTTAATTATATAAATGCATTACTGCTTAGGGATTCAACACAGTAGATGGAGCACCATGTGAAATCCTAGTACCTCTTGTGCATTCATCGTTACTGAATTGTACTAATTTTTCGGACATAGACCATAGAAGTAGGAGTAATTAGGTCCAGTTATAAATAAATCTTTAGTTTCTTTCGAAATGATTAACTTTGGTTAGCCTTTTCATGCTTTACAGCACCTAATTTGTTTCATGTCACTTTAATCACCGACAAAACTAGCATCTATATGAAAGTTAACCCTTTGGAATGGGTTACTAAATTTTAATTATATTTAGGTTTATATTTCAGTTAATGTAATAACTTTTATATTTTAGTTTTATAAATTTTGAACTGAGTTGTACTTAGTACCAAACTGAGTTTATAAACCCGGTTGGAACCGAGTTTGTAAAACGAGTAAGGAACTAGGTTTGAAAATTCAGTATGAAACAGAGTTTATAAACTCAGTTTTCGAATTGATTTATAACCATAGCTTATTTGAGTTTATAAACTTAGTTGGAACTGAGCTTATAAACTCAATTTCATAAGGTTAGCGTGTTTAATCATATTAGTCCAAATCCCGTAATTTGCTCCGCCTTGGTTATGCTTATTTGTGTTGGTAATGGAGAGTAATTGTTCTTGGAGTTTGGCCAGCCTTGTGCATAAAAGCATGAAAGGATATCCTATTGCAGTCGGGCCATGATATTATACTACAATATGTGACTTGATACACATAATTATACAGCCAACCTTTGTTCTTCCTTCTTTAATACACAAATTTACCTTTTCAGTAACGTGAACATTGAAAACATGTTTTGATTTAAAGAATTAATCGAACATAAAGTGAAATTCTATGTAAAATAAAGAAGCGGCTTACCTTATTGTTGCAACAGAAATAATGAAAAGATAGGCATATCAAGCTGAGTAGTTGAGTTAAACTCAGTTTCGAACTGAGTTTGTAAACTCAGCTGGAACTGAGTTTATGAACTCAGTATGAAACTGAGTTTATGAACTCAGTTTTCAAATTGAGTTTATAAACTCTGTTTCAAACTGAGTTAAACTCAGTTTAACTGAGTTTATAAACTCAGTTGGAACTAAGTTGATCAATTCAATTTCATGAGGTTAGCGTGTTTACTATGATTAGTCCAGATCCTGTAATTTGCTTCGCCTTGGTTATGATTATTTATGTTGGTAATGGAGAGTAATTGTTTTTGGAGTTTGACTAGCCTTTGTTGGTTTTGAATTGGCATCCCTGGTTTGGCATGACCTGCTTATTTTTTAAGTCAGGGTTTCTTTTTTTTTTTCTTTTTATTGTAGTAGCAGAAACATGTATGAAAACAATAAAGTCAGATAGATGGATTATATGCATAAAAGCATGAAAGGATATTTTATATATCATATTGTAGGTTGGCCTTGATATAATACTGCCAATATAGGACTTGAGACACATAATTGTACAACCAAACTTTGTTCTGCCTTCTTCACAATTTTACTTTTCCAGTTGGAAACTGAGTTTCAGAATTTTGAATAGTTGTAACCCATCTTAAGTTATTTTATGGATACCCTTCTATAGCATAAAATGTACTTTAACGGTCTTGGTATATTTGGATATTTGGATGAGATAACTCTATGCTTTGATGTTAACATAGGATTCAAATTTGAAATGAGGTTCAATTTAGATAGTTCTAAATTAAAGTTGGTGCATCTTGATATTGTTGCTAATTATTTATTTTTTGAAGATGTCCATCTACTCAAGGCCCTCGACCGATTAACATGATTACTTCCTATGGTATCGTTCGTTGGTCTATTCAGACGATTCAGCTGATCCTCCTCAAATTTTTTGTTCAGCAGAATCTCAGATACCAACTTCGTTTATCGTCTACGAGTGAATAGAGTCGAGCTTAGAAAGAGATTTGGCGTTATTAAGTGTTGGAGTAGTACAGTCTCGAAGGTTACTATGTCGTTGCAACATTGAACTAATATTCAGAACATGTTATTTGAATAAAAACGTTGGTCGTCGATATTTTGTTTGTACAAACATAGGAACTCTTAGAGATTGTAGATTCGTCCATTGTACTAAGGAACCACTATGTGATCGTAGTGTGGAATTTGCATTGGAAGCTCTTGAAGAAAACAAAAGGCTTAAAAAGGAACTTAAATTGTAAGACTTTATCGACTTTAATCGAAAAAAGGCGTGTCGAAATTAAAAAGGTATGACTTTGAGCTTATAATATTTACTAATTTATATATTTCGATATAAGGTAAAAGTTTCTTATGCTATGTCCATGTGGTTCTTTTTGGGTGAAGTAATGATACATTTTTTTCTTATAGGTGCAACGTTGATTAGAAGTACATGATATATTAGGACTATTTGAAACTTAATTGATGTTATTTCATTAAATGCATGCAAGAAGCAGTAGAAGAAGCGGAGAAAAAAAAATTGGTGGTACAAGCTATGCAAATTTTGGATGTAAGGTTCATCAATTTTAAAGTAGCCTGATTAAATTCAATTTTTTTGCCTAATTGTGTACACTTAGCATACTTTTTCACAGTAGCAAAATCGCTATAGTTGACTTCATTGAGTTCGCCACCATACAACTCAGCAGTTACACCTAATTGTTCGACACTATATTTTGATTCTACCCTTCGAAAAGGAACATATGCCTGAACAATTCCATCTCCATCTACTAAAACTACTGGGAATGTTTCAAAAAAAGTAGGCATACGACGTACTAAAAGCTCACGCCCTTCTTTATCTCTAATGATGGGATGCCCTAACCATCCAACAGCTGTTCCATCCCTGCTATCCATTGAGCCCGCTCTGAATAATCCCCCTTTTTCTAGATTATTACCAATGTAATCATAAAAAGCTATTTTTTGGGGAATTTTAGACCAAGCTTCCGATAAACTTAGATTTTGAGCTAGTCCGGCACCAACTCTTCGATATATCTCTTGCTGGAAGTATCTCCGATCCCACTGATAACGAGTGGGACCAAATAACTCAATTGGGGTTGTTTCTGCACCATACCACATAATTCCAGCAATAACAAAAGCTACAAAAGAAACAGTCGCGATACTACTAGAAAGTACAGTTTCAATATTGCCCATACGTAATCCTTTGTAAAGACGTTGAGGCGGACGGACACTAAGATGGAATAGGCCTGCCAATATGCCCAGTGTACCTGCTGCAATATGATGAGAGGCGATTCCGCTGGGAACAAAAGAATCAAAACCTTCCGCGCCCCACACTGGACCTACAGATTGTGCTTTTTTCGGTTAGTCCATAAGGATCAGACACCCATATTCCAAGACCAGATAAGCACGTTACATGAAATGCGCCAAAGCCAAAGCAAGCCACTCCTTAGAGAAATAAATGAATTCCAAAGATTTTGGGAAAATCCAAAGAAGGTTTTCATGTACGATCATCATAGAATATATCTAAGTCCCAATACACCCAATGCCAGATGGCCACTAAAAAACACAAGCTAGAAAACACAATATGTGCTCCGGCCATGCCTTAATAGCTCCAAATACCCAAATTCGTTATAGTTCCTCCTGAAATACTCCAACCATCCCATGAATTGGTTATTCCTAAACGAGTCATGAAGGGTATAACGAACATACCTTGTCTCCACATTGGTTCAAGAATAGGGTCAAAGGGATCAAAAACCGCCAATTCATATAAAGCCATCGAACCGACCCAACCGAAAACTAGAGCCGTATGCATTATATGGACAGAAAGCAATCGACCGGGATCATTCAATACGACAGTATGAACATGATACCAAGGCAAACTCAAAGAAAATAGACACTATGTAACTTTATCGCATTGCAATAGACTTTATTTAGCTAATATTTTCAAAGAATTCTTTATGAGAAAAGGTTACTACTTATTGTACTCCGTTGAAAATAACGGCTGAATTCTGTTCGTAAGAACAAAGAGAAGCTGATCTATTCTATACCCGATAAGTACCAATACGCAATGAGAGCATTAGTCCTATTTTGGGGGAATGAATGTATGGATCCTTTTTATTATTCGAATGATCTATCTCTTCAATTAAGATTTTTAGTTCTTAATTCTATCTTTCTCTAAATACCTTCGAAAAAGATAATAAACTCATTCTTACGTTTTCATATTAAAGTGAAGAATAGTACTTAAATTTTTTCTTTAATTTAATGCCTATTGGTGTTCCAAAAGTACCTTTCGGAGTCCTGGAGAGGAAGATGCTGTTTGGGTTGACGTATAGTGCGACTTGTCAGACATATTGGGTCATACGGAATTTCCCATTTTCTCCTCCGATCGAAATATCCTCCGTTTGCCCAAGAAATATTGTATTGGTTGAAGAATCAATCATGCGTAGCGTGAAGTTAAATTAGATTAAATTAAATTTAGGAGCTATATTCTTAATTAGAAGAACTTATGGTTAACTTGGACTAAAAAAAGGGGGTATCCAGGCTCTGCTCATAAAATACCAAATGGGTAATAGTAACATATGTAGAATTACCACTTGTAGCTATGCCTAGAAGATTCCACTATTTTATTTATTTAATTAGATAAGCACTCTTAAACTGCCATGTCAACCATTATAATAAATCCATTGAATAGTTTTTTGGAGACATGAAACGAATTGGAAAAAAAAACTCGTAGCAAAAAGAAGTAGTACTGAGATCATTTATCCTACATGTACAACTAGAAACGGATAGATCTTTCCCCGGAGTAGAACATGAACCTAAAAGAATTCAAAGGGCCCATTCAGGAACAAGAAAATGACATCGTGATTTAAATTTCGACGAAACAGTACATTAATGAGAGTTTACTTGAATAAGTTCAGTAAATTATTTTTTGTTTTAGGGAAGGGGTAAAAACTCTTTCTTTTTTTAATGAAAGAAAAAAAACCTTCATTAGAAAAGCAAGTATCTCTTAAAAAAAAGAGAAATAGGATTGGAATCAACACACTGGTTCTTTATTTTCGCAATTTTTTTGAAATGCATCCAAAGATGCACGTACGGTTCAAAAAGGATATAATTTTTTCCTAATCAACTGAATTTATCGAGAAAGATTACTTTTTTAAGGCCAAGAGGTTGATAGCGAGATCTCAAATCAACTTGTTGGTCTCATGGTATATCTCAGTATAGATGATGATACTAAAGATCTTTATTTGTTTATAAATTCCCTTGGTGGATGGTTAATACCAGGAATCACTATTTTTTTATACTATACAATTTGTTTCGCTCGATGTACATACAATATGCATGGGATTAGCCGCTTCAATGGGACCCTTCATTCTGGTCGGAGGGGAAATTACCAAACGTCTAGCATTCCCCCATGCTTGGCGCCAATGAGTTTTTATTAAAATAAAATAAAAAGAAAACTATGTCTTCGCCATATTGAATATGAATAATAGGTAATAATAGCAAGACATTTCGAGTTCGAGATGAACAAACTATTATTGTTTTTTCTAATATGATATTTTCTATCTAGATAATAGTATGAAAAAAGGTTATTTCCGACTTGATCTTCTATGTCGGGAGTGCATTTCAGTGTCACAAACCATTTTTTTCCACATCAAAAGCCTTTTTATGATATTTCTCTTATGAAGAAAAGAGTATGAATAAAAAGGAAACTTTGGAATTGCTAAATCATAGACGAGATAAATATAGAAAGCAACAGAACCATCATAGTATTTTTTACATTTTTATATGAATGAAAGGAAGGGTGGTAAATGGATCATAAAACAATCTAGATCGGATGGATTCTTTTTCTTCTTCGATAAAATAGAAAGGGGAAAAGGAAATTCCATTACAGAGCCATATGCAATGCACAAAAGGTGCCTGTACGGTCCGTCGTTCAATTCTATTTTTTTCTTGTTTTTTTAGTCCTTACTTTAATCCAGTTTTTCAAGATAGAAGAACCCTTCATGCATAATGTTAAATCAATATTATCAGGGTTATGATTCACCAACCTACTAGTTCTTTTTATGAGGCACAAGCAGGGGAATTTATCTTGGAAGCGGAAGAACTACTCAGACTTCGTGAAACCCTCACAAAGGTTTATGTACAAAGAATAGGTACCGCTTTATGGGTTATATTCGAAGACATGGGAAGAGATGTTTTCATGTCAGCAACAGAAGCCCAAGCTCATGGTATTGTTGAACTTGTAGCGATCGAAAATGAAACTATTGGGGATTTCGCCTAAATATATGATTTCCTCCATAATTCCATTTTTCCTGATTTGATATTGAATGTAAATAATTCGTAATCATCAATAAATCAGGTTAACATCGATCTAAACCAACCTGTTTTATTATATATATGTATGATATGCTGAAAATTAAACAACTTATTAGAAACACAAGACAACCAATACGAAATATCACGAAATCCCCCGCACTTAGGGGATGCCTTCAACGACGGGGAACATGTACTCGGGTGTATGCGCGACTCATTTAAATCACGAGTTCAAACAAAAGAAATACAACCATTTTTCAAGTACCAATCACCAGTATCAAGGAATAAAGATAGATAGGATGGAAAAACTTACTATCTATAAAGCTAAAGATTCATCATCTACCTATATTTTTGTGTATGAAATTTATGGTTTCCATTGGTGCAAATCTAATCACCTCAGTTTGATATGAGAAGTAATTCCCCATTGGTAGCAAATAGTTATCTATTAAGCAGAGGAAAGAGCACTATAAGAAGCAAAAAGGATATGTTCCTATTTTTGAAAGAACGGACTAACAAGGTCAGCTACCTAACCAACTTTCATAATTAAATGTCGTCATTGTATGGATAACCCTTTTGTGGAAAGAACTATTACTGATTGGTAGAGCTAAACTAAGGAGTATGAACTATACAAGTTCACAATAACATTTGGTTAAATGAAAGAAACAGCTCTGGTGTATAGAGAGCACCTCACCGTTTACAAAGTAACCATAGAAACGATGGAACACACTATTTTTTTTATCGCTAGAATTTATTCTTTCCGGGTATTTTACGTGGAAAGAATAAAAAATCGTGGTTGGGAAGGTAATAGTAGCAAAATCCATTGGAATTTATATTTTATATATCGGAATAATCTGTTTTGGTATTAATTAACTAGAGGGATAAAAGAATGACTGAAAGAAAAGAAATCAATTAGTTATTCGTTAAATTTTAATTTGATTCAGTGACCAGAGTAAGACGAGGATATATAGCTCAGAGACGTCGAACAAAAATTCGTTTATTTGCATCAACCTTTATAGGGGCCCATTCAAGACTCACTCGAACTGCTACTCAACAGAAAATGAGATCTTTGGTTTCCTCTCATCAGGATAGGGGCAGACAAAAGAGGGACTTTCGTTGTTTGTGGATTACTCAAATAAATTCAGCAACTCGTGAGAATATGGTATTCTATAGTTATAGTAAACTAATACACAATCTGTATAAGAAGCAATTGCTTCTTAATCGTAAAATACTTGTGCAAATAGTCATATCAAATAAGCATTGTCTTTACATGATTTACGATGAGATTAGAAAATAAAAGTGATTCAAAAGTAATATATCATGTATATATATAAATAGCGAAAACAGAATAGAATTCCCCGGAGAATGGACTCCGGGAAGATGGAATAAAAATGAATTTAAGAAACTAAAAGATAAGTAGTGGGAATGAACGAACATTAAAAAAAGATTTCTTCTTTCTCTATTTGTTGTTTCTTATAACACACTGGATTTGAGGTTTTTTGAGCAAAACATCAATCTGAGCTTGAGTTCCACTTGAAGTTTTGAATCGATAGGAAGAATACTCTAAAAGTATATCTATTTATTATGTGTTCTGGGACTAGCCGTTCTAGGGATCGACTCAGTTCTCTCAAACTGTTTTTCATTATTAAGAAAAGGTAACAAAGATAAAATACGAGCTTGTTTTATAGCAATAGTAATTAATCGTTGTTGTTTCAAGGTTAATTTATTCACCTGTCTAGATAATATTTTTCCTTATTCACTAATAAATCGACTAATTAAACTCATGTTTCTATAATCAATTTGATCTCCTGATTCAATTGGGGGGAAACGCCTGCGAAATGATCGCTTGGACTTGCGAAAAAGTTGCTTGGATTTATCCATGGTATATTCCTTATCTCTAAATTTCTATTCCTTTATTCATTTTAGATATGACTTAAATGCATTTTCTTTTTTTGTTTGTATATTATATATTTATATACATATATATGTTAAGTTTTTATTTTTACCGTTCCTTTGAAAAATAATACAATACATATGTTCCATTCGATCTATTTCTTTATGCCCCATGAATCGTATGTTTGCGACAATAACGACAAAACTTTCTCAAGTCTAATCGACTGGGTGTATTGTGTCGATTCTTTTGAGTAATATATCTAGAAATGCCCGACAATTTCTTATTGACACCATTTTAGGCACAATTAGTACACTCCAAAATAACTCTAACTCGGATATCTTTAACCTTAGCCATGAACCTCCTTTAAATTTTGGATCGACTTAATTCTTCTACTTTTGACCCGAATCTAAATCTAAGAAGATGAATAAAAAAAAGAATATATATATATATATATATATATAGAAATAAAAATTACTAACTAGTTAATTGCAATTAATACTAATAGAAATTAATAGAATATAGTAATTTAATGTGAGTAATACAATTTTTTCTAACTATCAATTATTCTTTCCAGTATTTCATTTAAGTATCCTTTTTACTATGCTAAGATTTCACGGAATTTTTTACCTTATACAGGAACCTCTTTTCCATTTCTGTTCTCCAAAATAAAATAGGATCTTAAACTATAATTAGAAAAGGGGAATGACAAAGCATCGGGGAATAAACGATTAATTTCTATCAATAGACCCGCTAAAGAACCAAACCATAGAGTATAGCACGGGTGGTGTGGAGAGATATGTTTTTATATCCCGCATTGAAAATCCTCCTTCTTTATTGTAATACATACATGGTCAGATGTTGTAGTTCAAGATCATTTGTCTTTTTAGTATGAAGTTCTATACAAAAATAAATATCTACAATGAGCAGTAGATGATGTTTTTCTATCCTTGTCCCTAAAAAGAAAGGGGTACCCCTTTCTTTTTTCTTAAGCATTTTGTAACGACTCGCAAATCCATACCGTTTGAGCTGACTGAATACAACCCACGTCCAACCCAAAATGCACGAAAATACGAATCATTAATAGAAACAAGTTAGAGGATGAGAAATAGAAAATTAGAATAGAAGAAACAGATAGAATATAAAACCGAACAATAACATAGAATCTCACAATCGCAGTGGAATAAAATATAATATAAGAAATCACTTTTGAAATACAAATTGTATTTTCACTTACATACATCATCAGAGTACATCACATATATAGCACAACGGAATAAACTTAAAATGTATAACGCTGAAGCCTCCTGCTCCAAGCTCTTCCAGATAAATCTATAAAATCCTGAACTATTAGTTTGCCCGTACAAATTTGGGCACCCAAGAGTTTAGGGAAAACATAAAAGAATAGACTCTAGGCCAGTCATGGGATTGGTGTGAGTAAACGATTAAAACAGTTTGATTTTTAACTTTCAAAAACCTTTTGAAAGAAAAGATAATCGTAAGACCGATCCACACATAAATACGGATGGTTTTTACCTTATGATAACCCAAAAACATTTCTGAAAACAATATTATTTTGATATTATAATAGTGGCTAAATACGAATAAATAACAATCTAGCAGAACGCTTGCATCTTACACTCTACATATATAGTATACAATCAAAACCGCGGGTGCTTATTGGAGATTGGATTCCGACTATGATAAGGTATGAAACCACCTGCCGATAGTGTATCTCTAGAGGGGAATACACTGGGTTAAACAAGAACGTCTTGCAACCTGGCCCACACATGACCGACCACTCATTTCGCTTGAGTGTATCGAATATATTGTCACCAACGATTGGGAGCTACCTACTGTTTCCCGAAAGGGACAGCATCGAATAGAATAAAGAAGTAAATGGAACTTCTCTAGATAGGTGACAATACACCCTAATGGGAGCGACCCACATAGCCATGTTGCCTGCCCGATTTTTGTCATTTCCCAGTTGTGAGGATTGAGGCTGAGCTTACCTTTGGATAATACATGTCTTCATTCACTTTGAATGTCACGTCGTCAAACCTGCCAAATCACAAATTGATCTCCCAAAAAATACCATGGGATAAAGCTAAGAGAAACGAACTTCTCCGCCACCAAAACGTAAATACGTTTGAAGAAATCAACTTACGCAATTTATTAGGCACACTTTGTCAGACATTCATCCATACAAGTTGTCCTGGGTCTGGACAAACCGAAGGCATTATCCTGTAAATCCATCTTAGGAAATTTCTACCTAGGATCGATAAAACAGCCCTTGCATAACTCCGTCATTAATGGTTTTCAATAATCTCTGACACAAAACGTATATCGAATCAAAGTGGAATTTAGATTCCGCTCTCTTCGAAATGATAACGAAAAGGTCTATATTTCATAGCCGGTGATATAACTATCAAATATAACATAAAATAAATAGATTTTACTCCGTTGGATCCGCTAGTCCTTATATAAAAATCTTTAAATATTTCGATATAATATTAACTTTGTAAATGTATTTATTTGAAAACATAATTAATAATAAAACTCTTATTAACAGTCTTATGTGATAATCTTACTTTTGAACATCGGTTTTAGAATTTAAACGATATTTAACTCTAACACTTATTCTGAACAAAAACTAATACGAATTATCGAAGAATGGTGAAATCGATCAAGTTGGGGTATTTTAATTACCTCTCAGACCTTGAATCGAAATATTTTCTTATTGTCAAAATTCGTAGAAGTTTGATATCCAAAATCTTTGACAAACCAGAATTTACAAATCCATTTGATTCCAAATCCTAAAACTATTTCAAGACAACAACGTTGTTTTGAACCATTGATCGGGTTAATTTAATTTACTTAAATATAAAATCAGGAATCTAATCCAAATAATCGACTTGATTACCTTTCTCTCTGATAATCAAATTATCTTACTTAATTAAAAGATTAATTAAATAAAACATTATTCTGGATAATCTACCCAAATTCAAATTATTATTTAACCGTATAATTAACTTTATCCAAAACTGTTAATTAAGCATTTACTTAGCTTCTCACCATCCATTTTTGAAAATGGATAGTTTTAAAGGATTACATCTAATCTTCCCTTTTTAAATTAATAAATAATATAATTAAAATTAAAATAATCTTTTTAATTGTTTCTTAAGACAATTAATATACATTATTAAAGCTCGAGTATATTTCTGAGTTACTTTACAGAAAATGGCTTAGCAGCTTCAACGATATAGAACAATTCAAATGACATTCAAGTCGTTAACCCAATTTGCACAACAATCATATAAATACAAGTCAATATTATCAACTGATAATATAATATCCCATCATCATATATTAACGGACAAAATATATCAAATTGATATAATAGCAAAACGATGTTTATTTCTGCTAATAGGGTGTTCAAACAATTCAGTCAATCAAAGACATAGTAGAATGATGTTTATTTTTGCTAACAAATGTCAATAAAAATATTTAATTATGAATAACATAATTAAATACAACTAAAGTAATAAACCAATTAATTTAACAGTCAATTCAGTATTTACAGCATTTGTATATCATAATTGATCAGTAGTTTACTCATTTACTCGGTTCAAGACTAAATTTACGGTAGATTAAATTTAACCAATGTTTAGTATAAACATCATTTTAATTTATTTTTAAATAATAAATCAATTTATTTAAAACTTGATAACTACGTCGAAATATACTAACGGTCAAGAAGACCATACACACTCAAGCCAAATCAAACACGTCTTCTTGATCCATGTGAGCCAAATCCCATGCATTGAACGTGCGCACCCATGATCCACCTTTCCTTTCAGTTCTTCCATCTTGTTTTATAGACGTGGGCCAAGCCCAGACCCAAGAACGCCACGTGGCAAAACCCTGGACCAGAACTCCTGCCTTTTGTTTACACAAATATGGCACAATTCCTTAATTCCCCATTCCATTCTTGAGATTCATTTCTGCTGCCGATTTCCCATAATTTTCTATTCCACTTCCTTGTTCTTCTATCCTTCTGCTTGTTTTATGTTTGATTTCATTTTTTTCTTTTTGTTTAAACAAACAAATACTGGGCTTAAGGCCTTTAACACTTGCACCACCCTCAGTATACATGAACAGCTTCCTCATGTTTCTTTGTTATTTTTTTAACAGTGTCGGGTTTGATTAATGATCCATTACTATCTCTCAACTTGAATGCTATTGTTGTCCCCCTCCCCTCATATTTGTTTTTTGGACTATACGTATCAACAACAGGAACACTATTTTGGTCATTAGAGTCTAATGGTGATAGTATCAACTAAAGTAATGATGTTACCAGCCAATTAGTTCGTAAAAATTCTCCGCTTTCTTTACTTACCCATTCCTTCAGTTTCTTCTTAAACTCCCAGGCACGTAAAATGTGCCAACCCATTCTTTATATCCTTCATGTTACTTTGTACCCCATTTATTGGCAGGTCTAATGACCTCGACCAAACCCACTTTCGCCCCTTTTCTCTTCCCATTGTCTAGCACTCACCTGCCAAAACTTCAAACGCACAAACATGCACAACCAAGCTTGTGCATATGCACATCCACGTCAATCGTCGGACGACCATCCAATCACCGCTCGTAAGCCACAATGCCAACCGAGATCGCCTACAATTAACTACTCCGGTCCCCAAACGTCCCGTTCACGAAAATAGTTCCGACCTTGGCAACGTAGACAAGCATTCATCTACTACTTCATAGAACACAGCACCATCACATGTAGAAAAATCCACCTCTGGTGCTCCAACTAATATGCCTATAGTAGTAGTAATATTTCCAACAACCCATGTAACTAGATAATCCACATAAACTCAAAAGTCGATTCGTTAAGATATACCAACTATATTTGACCACCAGATTGATTTGTTATTTATATATTTATGTCAATTTGTATTATTTAGTGCCAATTTGAAACCTGCCCCAAAAGTCTTCTTCTCCTATTTCTTTGCCTGTTTTACAAACTCGTGCACCGTGCATATGCACAGCAACAACGACCATCGTGAGTCCATCACAACCCCATCCACACACCATATTTCTCCCCAGTTTCGTCGCTGACCTTTTGACATTTTAACATTTTAAACTATAATCATTGTTATAATGTTAGTTTATAATCATTTTTGTTAACTCACTGGAATTTTAGTTTTGGACCTTTTGATGCTAGATGGTGGTTAGAACGACAGAGCCTTTGTATACTCTATTTCCAGGCTTATGTTCATTTCAGTAAGCATATGAGGATCAAATTTGTTTCAATACAACACATTCAAGGCTCTTATACGCATCCAAAAGCATACCAAACATATATATATATATATATATATATATATATATATATATATATATATTTATATATATATATGTATGGGTTTGCACTAAAATGATCATAACAGATTTAAGTGAGAAAGAAATTTCTCATTACTGTACTTTAGTTTAGCTGTTTTTTCTCAGTTTAACATGGTTTTTCCAGGAACTATCCATATTCTAGAACTACATCCTCATGTATATACATATAACATAGTCAATGAATGAAAAGGGCAGTTTTATTTATGTTTGGTCACTGGTTGTGCTTCAAATTATAGGTTTCAATTCCAGTTTGAAAACCACTGCAACAAATTCATATGTACATGCAAAATAAATAAACTAGGGAAAATTTACTCACCTAGTTGGGCACTAGGTTCAGGTCTGGGCATATGCTTTAGTTCACTGCCTTGTTATGCTTTTGCAGCTTTGTCTAAAGACTTCTGCCATTAATTTGCTCCATATTTTGGTCTCTGGTTTCAGGTTTAAGTTTTCACACTACTGTCATTTTTTGTTTCAGTTTTCAGTGAGTGCTAAGTGGTGATGGCCAGTGTATATATAGGGGAAAACAAACAATATAATATTACTTAACTATAGGCTTCACATGAAATAGTTTTAGGGTGTCATCACTGATTGAAAAGGGTGCATTGTCTAGGCATTTCTCATTGAAAATTTCTCATCCTTGGCAGAGCTCGGCCATGTGCAAACATATATTAAAAAGTTATTGTGCTCTTAAGCAATACTATTACTTGCTAAAAATATAGGCTGCAGGCTTCATGTTGATTGAGAAGACATGTGATGGTGTTGTCTACAATGCCCCATTGTAAGAAAATGGATAGGCTGCTTATACTATAGACTAGCATGAGCTAAGGTTTAGCCTTAACTTATTGATGCGAAAGATGTAGACTGCCTACACTATGCATTGGAAAGAGGGTTGTTTAGTCACTTAGTTTGTTTCTTACTAACATAGCTAGACTTTGGGTATACATACCATGTGTGCTAAGTTTTTGCCATTGTCCTATCATAAGGTCAGTCTATGATTGCACACCTATTTACTAACTAAAAAAAACAAGTTTCATTCCCAAGCAAATCAATATAGTGTGTTAAATGTAGCAAACGTTAACTTCTACGGCAAACGTAAATTATATATACATAACTATATGTACTTTGTTTACTAAAATAGCCAATCAATGTATGAAACCAATATTATATTTACATGTATATAAAACAAGTATAAATACAAATAAAAATATTAAACATTACTTACTAGTCTTATTTTCATATACACATTACTAAAAATATTTTAAACCATTAAAAATATGTATATTTGGAATTTCCTCAATATTTATGATTCACAATTTATTATTTAAATTAATCATAAAAAAACCATAATAAATCGTATTACAAAAATAGTCAAAAACTGGGACATTACAATCTACCCTCCTTAAAAGAATTTCGTCCTCGAAATTGAAGAGTACGAGGAGATTACAATTATGTCTATTTTAATGGATTTATAAAACAAAAATATGGGTCATCCACTAACAATCACCACAAACAAGGTATCCAAAACACACAGCTTAACTACCAAACATTTTGTGGCAATCCAAACATTCAATATGTTAGCAATTAGCTATTCAATCACGGTCATTTCCATAACTAGAAATATAGTTGGGAAACATTTCCATTTATCGCTATTCTTCAACACATTTACTAGTTCTCGACCGTAAATCGGTAAGAAAATAATCCTCTAAGTATCAACCCCTAAGATCGAAATCAACATCAGATCAATACTTCGAAAATCACTTAACTCGACCAACTTCCAGTGTATTTTCAATTTCTTAACACCAGTTAAATTCTCAAATTCAGCATCCAAATTTCCAGTTTTTATTTATGCCAGTTTGAAATCTCATATCTTGATTCCATTATAAATTCAAAACCTTTGAATTCTCCCAAAACATTTTGTCTTCTCAGACAACTCCCAAATATGTCTTATTTGTATATCTCTTGCTTAGACAAATTCAATTTGGTTCAATTTAACCATTTCAGCTCTTATAATCCTATTTGATTATAAGAACAACCATCGACACATCCATATATAATTAATAATTCCAGAAAATTATTCTTTTATAACAAAAATATAATTTTGGGAAAAATTATTTCATTTACCCATCTTAAAACAATACTGCGTTGAATTGTTCTGCTCGAGGGTTTATAAATACCTATTGATACAGTTGTACACACTTCATCGAGCAGAATTCATAAACTGCTCAACAAACTAACCATCACAATATAAAACAATTTTTATATCAGTTTACAGATACTTGCTCATATATATGCACTCAACTCAATCTAGGGTATTACTTACCTCATCTTTATCGAGTTACGCCACAGAGCCAAGGTTATTATATATCCAACCTTCAACTCTGATACCAAGTGTAACGACCTGGAAAATTCAAGTAGGCTTTTCAACCATCCTCTCATCCTCTAAGGCAGAGGACTACCCTCCCCGCATGGCTTACACTGGTACCCCACCAACTCATTTTACGACCGGCCTTTCGACTTCACAACCAACCCTCCCTTACTTTCGAGGGACATGTAGAGGTAAGAGTCTCCCGTCCGCCACCTAACGCGAAACGAGAGCCCTCTATCATGTGTATCCAGCTCACACAGCCAGCAACGAGTTGGGGTATTTCAATTACCTCTCAGACCTTGAATCGAAATCATTTCTTATCGTCAAAATTTGTAGAAGTTCGATATCCAAAATCTTTGGCAAACCAGAATTTGTAGATCCATTTGATTCCAAATCTTTAAACCATTTCAAGACAATGACGTTGTTTTGAACCGTTGATTGAGTTAATTTAATTTACTTAAATATAAAGTCAGGAATCTAATCCAAATAATCGACTTGATTCCCTTTCCCTTTGATAATTTAATTATCTTACTTAATTAAAAGATTAATTAAGTAAAACATTATTCTTGGAAAATCTATCCAAATTCAAATTGTTATTTAGCCGTATAATTAACATTATCCATAAATGTTAATTAAGCATTTACTTAGCTTCTCACCATCCATTTTGGAAAACGGATAGTTTAAAATGATTACATCTAATCTTCCCTTTTTAAATTAATAAATAATATAATTGAATTTAAAATAATACATTTAATTGTTTCTTAAAACAATTAATATCCATTATTAAAGCTCGAGTATATTTCTGAGTTACTTTACAGAAAACGGCTTAGCAGCTTCAACGATATATAACAGTTCAGATGACATTCAAGTCGTTAACCCAATTTGCACAACAATCATATAAATACAAGTCAATATTATCAACTGATAATATAATATCCCATCATCATAAATTAACGGACAAAATATATCAAATTGATATAATAGCAGAACGGTGTTTATTTCTGCTAATAAGGTGTTCAAACAATTCAGCGAACCAAAGATATAGTAGAACGGTGTTTATTTTTGCTAAAAAATGTAAATAAAAATATTTAATTATGAATAACATAATTAAATACCACTAAATTAATAGACCAATTAATTTAACAGTCAATTCAGTATTTACAGCATTCATGTATCATTATTGATCAGTAGTTTACTCATTTACTCGGTTCACGACTAAATTGATGGTAGATTAAATTTAACCGATGTTTAGTATAAACATCGTTTTCATTTATTTTTTAATAATAAATCAATTTATTTAAAACTTGATAACTACATCGGATTACACTAATGGTCAAGAAGACCATACACACTCGAGCCAAATCGAACACATCTTCTTGATCCATGCGAGCCAAACCCCATGCATTGAATGTGCGCACCCATGATCCACCTTTCCTTTCAGTTCTTCCTTCTTGTTTTATAGACGTGGGCCAAGCCCAGACCTAAGAACACCACGTGGAAAAACCCTAGACCCGAACTCCTGCCTTTGGTTTACACAAATGCTGCACCATTCCTTAATTCCCCATTCCATTCTTGCGTTTCATTTCTGCTGTCGACTTCCCATAATTTTCTTTTCCACTTCCTTGTTCTTCCATCCATCCACTTGTTTTATGTTTGATTTTTTTTTTGTTTAAACAACCAAATACTAGGTTGAAGGCCTTTAACACTTGCACCGCCCAACTTCCTCCTGTTTCTTTGTTATTTTTTTAACAATGTCGGGTTTATTAATGATCCATTACTATCTCTCACCTTGAATGTTATTGCTGTCCCCCTCTCATATTTGATTTTTGGACTTTACTATCAACAAGAGGAACACCATCTTGGTCATTAGAGTCTTGTGGTGATAGTCTTAGCTAAAGTAATGATGTTACCAGCCAATTAGTTCGTAAAAATTCTCTGCTTTCTTTACTTACCCATTCCTTCAGTTTCTTCTTAAACTCCCAGTCACGTAAAATATGCCAAATCATTCTTTATATCCTTCATGTTACTTTGTACCCCATTTCTTTCTAGTTCTAATGACCTCGACCAAACCCAGTTTCGCCCCTTTTCTCTTCCCATTGTCTAGCACTCACCTGCCAAAACTTCCAAAATCACAAACATGCACAACCAAGATTGAGCATATGCACCGCCACCTCAATCGCTGGACGGCCATCCGATCACCGCTCGTAAGCCACAATGCCAACCGAGATCGCCTACAACCAACCACTCTGGTCCCCAAAAGTATTGTTCACGAAAACAGTTCTGACCTTGGCAATGTAGACAAGCATTCATCTACTACTTTATAGAACACAGCACCATCACATGTAGAAAAATCCACCTCTGGTGCTCCAATTAAAATGCTTACAGTAGTAGTAATATTTCCAACAACCCATGTAACTAGATAATCCACATAAACTCAAAAGTCGGTTCATTAAGATATACCAACTATATTTGACTACCATATTGATTTGTTATTTATATGTTTATGTCAATTTGTGTTATTTAGTGCCAATTTGAAACTTGCCCCCAAACTCTTCTTCTTCTCCTATTTCTTTGCCTGCTTTACAAACTCATGCACCGTGCATATGCATAGCAACAACGACATCATGAGTCCATCATAACCCCATCCACACACCATATTTCTCCCAAATTTCATCGCTGACCAACCATTCAAACCCCAGACCAACTCCTCCTCGAGTAAACCCTTCACACCCGTTAAAGAAAAAAAAACAGTCTCAGCACGACCTTATAACCGATGTCGCCAAATTTTTTCCGACCACCGACACACCGTTCAAGCCCCAGATCTACTCCTATTTATCAGGTAATAACGGAGGATTACAAGAACTGATTTACTGCATATGAATTTTAATTAAAACCATGATTTGATTAACCGTGTTATATGTATTCCAATATGTCTTATATAACATATTATTATATTCTATTTCAAAAATGTGTGGTTGGTTTTAACAGCATAACAATGATTATACTGTCTATATTCCTTACGTTAAATTGAGCCATCGTACATGGATGCAGCGGGTTTAATATAAGACTCTTATAAACAAATTTAATTACTGTTCTTATAAATTCATGTGATGTTAATTTAAACCCTCGTCCAGTTAGTTTATACTGAACTCCAGTTAATTTAAACCCTCGTTTTGTCCAGCCTTTTAACATTTTAAACTATAATCATTGTTATAATGTTAGTTTACAATCATTTTTATTAACTCAATGGAATTTTAGTTTTGGATCTTTTGATGATAGATGGTGGTTAGAACGATAGAGCCTTTGTATACCCTGTTTCCAGGCTTCTGTTCATTTCAGTTAGCATATGAGGATCAAATTTGTTTCAATACAACACATTAAAGGCTCTTACACACATCCAGAAGCATACCAAACATAAATATATGGGTTTGCACTAAAATGATCACAACAGATTTAAGTAAGAAAGAAATTTCTCACTACTGTACTTAAGTTTAGATGTTTTTCCTCAGTTTAACATGGTTTTTCCAGGAACTATCCATATTCCAGAACTACATACTCATGTATATACATATAACATAGTCAATGAATGAAAAGGACAGTTTTATTTATGTATGGTCACTGATTGTGCTTCAAATTACAGGTTTCAATTCCAGTATGAAAATCACTGCAGCAAATTCATATGTACATGCAAAATAAATAAACTAGGGAAAATTTACTCACCTAGTTGGGCACTATATTCAGTTCCGGGAATATGCTTTAGTTCACTGCCTTGTTATGATTTCGCAGCTTTGTCTAAAGACTTCTGCTATTAATTTTCTCAATATTTTGGTCTCTAGTTTTGTAACAACCCAAAAAATCAGAACCAATTTAAAATTTTATTTTGGCAATGTAATGAATTTTGAATATTTAAAATGATTTATTTTAAATAATTATGGCTTGAAATTTATTTTGAATAGAATTACAACATATAAATTTATTTAAATCAAAGTTAGAATATAAATATTTATTTTAATTATAAATGGAATTGGAAATGGCACGGTAGTTCGAAAATTCGATTTCAAATTTCAAATGAATGTACAGGATTCAAAATAAACCGGATTTTTGTGAAACCAAAAATATTTGAATCTGTTTGAAAATATCTTTCCAACGAGTCTGAAAAATCTAGATTTCATAGCGGGAATAAAAAGTTATGTCCAGTTGAAAATTCGGAATAGTCGCTATGGAATATAACCCATAAAAATAGCGATTTTGGCGAACGACCTCCATTTTCGACAACACCACTTTTGTTGGATTCGGAATGTTAAATTATTTCTAGGTTCCAATTTTCATAATTTTTGGAATCAATATGTGAGTGTGGTAAATTTAAACGTATTTGGTCAATTCAGTCTGAATTTAATCGACTGGAAAATGACCATTTTTCAAACGGTCTCCAAATTTGATGAAATTAGTTTTATTAGGATTGTATCATCAAAACATAGCTAGATTTATTTTTCTAGAATTTTTGGAGTCCGTATGTGGTCTCGGTAAATTAAAATGTGCGTTCAAATTAAATATACATTAATTTATATTTTGAATTTAGTGAAAACTGGTCGAAATAGCCGAATTGGCTTATGAAACATATCCCATTATATTCGGAATGGGGGTAATTAGCTAGGGGCGACAGTCGTTGGATCTCGATTGGTATTCAAATGGAAACTCAACATTTTTGGAGAAAATAATAATAATAATAATAATAATAATAATATATAAATACACCTCACCCTCATCTCTCTAAACCTAAATTAGATAAAATCCCCACCCCAAACATTCTGAAACCCGTCGCCTGGTCCTCCGCTCCACCTCGCCCACCATCTCCGACGTCCCCGCGCCACAAGCGACCCCGCTGCACCACCCCCTTTCCCCTCTCTCTCTGATCCCTCCTCCTTCAGCCCCCATTCGAAACCCAAAGCCCCACGCCCAAACCTGTGCCACCTCTACTGCCTGGATGCACCACCAGACCGCGCTCCGTCTCTGGCCGGACCCCCACCACCTACAGCAGGTCCACCGCCCCACCCCGACGCCCTTTTGTTCGATTCAAAGTAAGTACTCCAGTTTGAATGTATCTTCAGTTTTAAATACAAATGAATAGCAAGTGAAAAAGATTGGATTTTTCTATATATATTAACATGAAAAAGGTTCGATTTTTATATATATTAACATGAAAAAGATTGGATATATATATATTGACATGAAAAAGATTGATTATATATATATTAACATGAAAAAGATTGGATTTATATATATATTAACATGAAAATGATTGGATTATATATATATATATTAACATGAAAAATATTGGATTTTTATATATTTATTAACATGAAAAAGATTGGATTTATATATATATATATTAACATGAAAAAGATTGGATTTATATATATATAAGAACATGAAAAAGACTGGATATATATATTAACATGAAAAAGATTGGATTTTCATATATATATATATATATATGTGTGTGTGTGTGTGTGTGTG
The DNA here is from genome assembly GCA_030737875.1 of Allium sativum. NCBI lineage: Eukaryota > Viridiplantae > Streptophyta > Magnoliopsida > Asparagales > Amaryllidaceae > Allium > Allium sativum. Next base: position 234,614,819 of record CM060912.1, read on the forward strand.
TGTGTGTGTGATTAGAAAAGAGATTTTTTATGTATGAATCACATTAGATTAAAAAAGAGATTTTTATATGAAAATAAAAATAAAAATATGACTATCATATATGTAATAGGGGCATAAAAATATAATTTTTATATTGTAAACATCATTATAAAAATATGATTTTTATATATGTAACATGGAAATAAAAATGTGATTTTTATAGCATTGAAATAAAAATATGATTTTTATAGAATTGAAATAAATGTGATTTTTAATATAAAAATCGTGTGAAACAGATTGCGATGGAACCGATGAGAATCAATTCCAAATCCAAACCGTTCAGAAACAAAGAATGGAGGAGTGGATCCCAAAGGTGAGAACTCCTCACTTTAATTTATTTTTCTAGTTAGAAATATATATTAGGATGCAGACAGTGCTTAGTAGCACCCAACACCTTTGTTTGAAACCATGTTTGTTTGGTTGGTTGGTTGATTGGTTTAGTTGTTTGAATTTGGTGATTTGGTTGAATGAATTGATTAGAATTTGGTTTGTACATGGCGCGAGCCATTATTAAGCAAGGAATAAGGCTAGACCTTATTCTGGTTCTAGTATCGCGTCGTTATGCTGCCAAAATTTTCTAAAAATATTAGAACAATAAAAATATCATTTATTGTATAATTGAACTGTATAAAATATTCATGAGTTGAAATAAATATTTTATAGTTAAAAATATAATTTTTAATGTATATATGAATAAAATAAATATTCATTTACAAATCGAACGATTTGTTTATGTACGCACATTTGACTGATATGGATTGGGACGATATATTTTACACATCGCCCAACTGCACAAATGATAATCAGTGTTTGTTGTTTGAAAACCCCACACGGGTATTGGGATGATATTGGACATACACAAATCCCAATATTTAGTTGTATGTCCATTGAATGTTTGACAAGTTGTTGTAAGCGTTAATTATTCATATTTAACGCTTATGCAGTTGTGTAATGCACTCTGGATGATGGTAGACTGTGTTTGATTATTGTTGTGTACATGTGTGTATGAAATCCATATAAATAAAATTACATGGTAATTGACTGTGTCTGATTCCGATTCGGAAAGAACGAATATTTGAAAATAACGAATATTTTAAAATGGCGAATAATGAACATTTTCAAATAACTAATATTTTAATATTCAGTAACGGATAAAAATATGATTTTGATGTCCGATTTGGGATGGGCACGGAAATATTAAAATTTATGAAGCCGTGTTGATTAGAGATGCGCCATTTAGACGTGAACGATTTTATATCGATTTTATTCATTTTTATAATGAATATCGAAATGAAAGTGATTTCAAAATCTAATGTTTTGAAAATATTATCATGTATATATTAATGATATGGAATACTCAATGTTGATTTAAAATAGAATATGAAGTAGAAATCGTTTTGAAAACGAATTTAAAACAATTTATAAAATACTTTTTAAATGGGAATCAACGAAATATATAAAATATATATTATATATATATAAAATATATTATATATATATATATATGTATATATATTTAATGGCCTGAATAGAACGCGCCGCGCCGCTGCAGTTCGCAAATTTCGACCATTGACTTTGAATTGACATTACGAGAGATCCGACTGTCTGATTCGCCTAAAACCAAAACCGTTGGGTTCGTATCGAAAAGAGCTTTCCAACGGATATAAGAGATTTGAAATCTAATGGTTGGATTTGGAATTATGTCCAAATCAAAATTGGAAAAGGTCGTTGTAAGTGCAGTTCGATGACCGTTTATGGAAATCGACTGTACGGGCCTTGATAAAATTATTAAAAATATCAATTATTTGTGTAAAATCATAATAAATGATTTGGAAATAATTGAGATGAAAAATTCCATATTTGAAAAGATAAAAATACATTTTTATCAGAATGAACTAGTTATGAACTAGATTTATAATCTAATATTTTTAAATAAATAAATTGAATTTGAAATGGTTTTAAAAATAACCAAAATTTCCAATATATGAATTGGAATGGGTTTGAATCGAAATTATCTTCGGAATGTTTTGATATTGGATTCCGTGATTATATGGATATTATGGAGGAATTTGGATGATATATATATCGTTATTCCCAATACGATATTTGTTGATTTCAGATTTTGATATTGAATATAAGCCGATATAATTTCTATTTAGAGCCTTGTATTTAATATTGAATTGGATTTTGGGTTTGTCGTGAACTGTGTTTTAAATGACACTGTTCTCGAACCCAGTTGAGAAAAGATTAAATCTTTTAAATAAGATTTAATGAAGTTTGCCAATTAATTAGTATTTAATTGGAATTGAACTTAAATGGGATTTTGGGTTTGTCGTGAATGGTGTCTTCATTAACACTGTTCTTAAACCCCGTGTGAAAAGAATAAATCTTTTAATTAAGATTGTTGGAGTTTCCATTTATATTTAGTAACTGGAATAAAATGGAATGTGAATTGGGTTTATTGTGAACTGTGTTTTAATGACATTCGTTCTTTAACCCGATTCACAATGAAATGTGATTTGGAATTTATAAATCTTTTATTAAGATTTAAAGGAAATTTTCCAAAGTAAAGTTAACCAATTTAATAAATAAATTGGAATGGAATGGAATTCGATTGTATAATAATCGAAGTGAGTTTCTGTGGAGGAAGACTGTTAATATATAAGGAATTTAAAAAGGCTTTGCCGTTATTACATTGATATTATTGGTTGGATGCGGAAGTTCATATCGATTATATATATTGATCTATTTTCCATGAAGATTCCATAATGAGTGGAAAGGGATTTTGGGTTTACCGGTGACATTAGTTCTTTAACCCAGTTAAAGATAAGATTAATTTCTTAACTTTGAATAATCATTAAGTAATGATTTTTGAAGATTAAAACCGAATTAGAGTTTTAATGAATCTTTAAATAGATTGAAAGGTGAATTTGATAGCTAAAATTATCAAATTCAAGAAATGATCGAGAATGGAGTATCACCAGTTTTGCTCCAAGCGATAGTTAAATCTTTAATTAGATTTGAACGTGAAATGGTAATTAATTTTACCGATAACACTGTGGTGTTAGATATGAATTATTGCCAGTTTTACTTCATGGAATGAATAGTTTGGGATCGGGAAATAAAATAAAGGATTACTTAGGTAAGGATCGCTAATCCCGACTAGTTTGGATAAACCTTAATTTGGATTGAATTGATATCCAAAGGAAGATTAAAGAATAAATTTAAAGAATTTATCTTTGATAAAATTAATGGGAACCTTTCTCAAAGTATAAGAATATTTGAATAAAGATATATTCTAGATTGGAATGAGGCGTATGTTGTGTTTTCATAGCACTTGTTTATTATATACGCGAGTTATTCAGAAAGACCGGGTTTATCCCATTCTGAATAACTTATTCGACGATATGTCGAGGATGAAGACGGTGGTTGAAGATCGGAGGTCTTCACATCGTTTGGATGATTACTGATGTCTTGATTGGGCTGTACACCCAAGATGAGGTAACAAGTGGTGATCGTCCAGACGTACTTGGAGATCGACCGGATATGCGAGGACCTCTCTCCTGTATTGGACATATAGGATGAGGAATAAGGTGCCTCCGGTTTCATTTATACCCAGAACGAACTTGTAAATGGATGCGTGTCTGACATCGGATTTCATTCTGTATGATTGATAGACATCGGTTGCATAGCATGAATTTCCTATGCGGCATGCTGAGATGCAAATGATCAAGGCGTCTGTTGAAATGCAGAGTCTTGTGGTTGATGATCAAAGCACGGCTTTAATATTGCATAGCTTTGTGTATAGTGCTAATTCGTGAGCCTCACACCCCGGTGTGAACCAGAAACGGGAGAGGACCTCAAGGAGGACATGCGTTTCCTTCTAGCTAGGAGTGGTGTCAGGGTTTTGCAAGCCCATACATTTTACTTATGTGGATGATGGATAGCGAGGCGCCTCGGTTATATTAGTCACTACGGTGCCGATGGATGGTTTGGTCGATATATGACCAGTTTACGCCCCATAGGGTGGGGAATCGCATGGTTCAGGCATTTTAATCCACTCCGTATGGACCGGCCCTGTCGCTCCAAGGGTCACTCAAGCTCTGATCCTGAGGCTCGGGCTAGAGAGTCTCGAAGCGGTAAGGACGATCCCTTGCCTTGGTTCACAGATGGAAATCCAACTTCCAATACGTGACATTTCGGTTTTGATTGTAAAGCCTAGTATCAGAGACATGATAGATGGTACCCATGTCGCCTATGGTTGATACTTTTATATTTGAAGTTGTTTTATACACTACGCACTTATAATAGTATCAAATGATTTGTTTTAAACGTACCAAGCATGTTTGGCTATTATAAGGGAGAGCCCTATCCTCCAGCTTGCGTTGTGTGATGGGACCTAGGTCTTATAATGGCTTCATTTTTCCAAAGAGCATTGCGTTGTTTTGTTATATGCACTGGTATTCTTGGGAGGAAACCCATTCCGTGTTATACGGCGTGGTCCCTTGATTTACTTTATTTTTAAAGTAAAGATTTAATAATTGTTTTAGTTCTCACACCAGTCACATGACCGACCTGGAGTTTTATTGTTTTAACCTAAACTTTGGGTGCCCCTATTTTCCACATGGGCAACTAGTAGTTTGGTTTTGCAAATATTATATTCCCAGGATCCTGGTTTACAAATGGAGATATATTCGGAAAGCTCTATATCCGTGTATTTGTTTTAGTTGTGTTATGTATTATTTCCCCGCTGCATTATAATTTGTAAATCTCTGATATTGATCAAATGTATATTATTTGTTCATACTTTGTATATTCTTGTACTCTGATATAATTATTGTAATAAGCAATGAAATGTTCTTCTATTTGCATTCTGATTTGTCGTGTTCTCAAGCAATCCGTCCTTTCTCTTCTCTTCGGAGACAGGGGAAGCTCGGGTCGTTATAGTTTTGTATCAGAGATTTGGTTTACAGAGCTCGAGAACAAGGCACATTAGAGCAAAACAAAAGAATTCATCAGAGATTGGATTAGTAATATCCAATGAGAATGACTAGTTAGAGATGGGATCAGTAGTATCCTAGAATGAGTCCGAAGAGTGTTATTTTTTAAAATAAAAAAATGAAAATAAATTTTGTTTTGAAAATTTAAACCATTTATTCGTATTTGAATATCTATTTTTTTATTGAATTTGGACAATATATTATATGAAGATTTTGCATATATGCATCATGAACGTATATTCGAAGTCTCAAATATACTGGGTAGGTAAAGAATCACACTCTAGTCGCCTGGAGATGATTCTGATGATGAGCATGACATCATTAGCATTTATGTTCGAGTATTCGAAAGTGGGATATCTATATATTTCCAATTGATTGGTGTGAGAAACAAAACTAGATAGGGTCTATTGTTGTGACTTGGCATCAAAAATGGATTTTTATATATATAAGTTACGTGTTTGAAACGATAATCAATTAATTGATAACTGATTGTGTTCTTTGATTATTGGTTTGATTAACTAAAATTTTGAACCATTAAGCCCAATTGAATCAAATTATTGAACTGACTTGAAAATTGATAGCAATTACATCCCTATACATGTATATACATTGAACAGGACATAACAATGAGGCTAGAGAAGAGGAATAAAATTGTATGCCCGACAAATAGGTACATGTTTACAAATTTATTGGGTTTTAGATGATTTTATGAGTCGAATGGCTAGCTGCTTGGCTTTTTCTTTTTCGACGATGAGGGCCCTGCGTGGCTAGTTGAGGTTTTAAATGTCTCCCCATACAAAGGAGGTTATGGCGAAATTTTTCGAAAATTTAAGGTGTTAGCCAAATTTTTGAAAAATTTGAAAATTCTTAGAAACTAAAAAGTTGAAGAATGAAAGCCTAACTGAAAGTTGAGTTGATTAGTTAAACAACTTTCAGCTCTATTCCTTTTCGAGGACGAAAAGATTTAAGTGTGGGAGATTGTAACAAACCGGAAAATCAGAACCAATTTAAAAATTTTATTTTGGCAACTTTAATGAATATTGAATATTTAAAATGATTTATTTTAAATAATAATGACTAGAAATTTATTTTGAATAGAATTATAACGTATAAATTTATTTAAATCAAAGTTAGAATTTAAATATTTATTTTAATTATAAAAGGAATTGGAAATGGCGCGGTAGTTTGAAAATTTGATTACAAATTTCAAATGAATGTACAGGATTCAAAATAAACCGGATTTTCATGAAACCAAAAATATTTGAATCTGTTTGAAAATATCTTTCCAACGAATCTGAAAAATCCAGATTTCGTAGCGGGAATAAAAAGTTATGCCCAGTTGAAAATTTGGAATAGTCGCTATGGAATAGTCGCTATGGAATATAGCCCTTAAAAATAGCAATTTTGGCGAACAACCTCCGTTTTTTATGAGACCACTTTTATTAGATCTGGAATGTCAAATTATTGCAAGATTCCAATTTTCATAATTTTTGGAATCAATATGTGAGCGTGGTAAATTTAAAAGTATTTGGTCAATTTAGTTTGAATTTAATCGACTGGAAAATGACCGTTTTTCAAACGGTCTCCAAATTCAACGAAATTAGTTTTGTTAGGACCATATCATCAAAACATAGCCAGATTTATTTTTCTGGAATTTTTGGAGTCTGTATGTGGCCCCGGTAAATTAAAATGTGCGTTCAAATTAAATATACATTGATTTATATTTTAAATTTAGTGAAAACTGATCGAAATAGCCGAATTGGCTTATAAAACATATCCTATTGTGTTCGGAATAGGGGTAATTAGCTGGGGTGACAGTGGTTGGATCTCGATTGGTGTTCAAATGTAAAGTCAACATTTTTGGAGAAAATAATAATAATAATAATAATAATAATAATATATAAACGCACCTCACCCTCATCTCTCTAAACCTAAATCAGATAAAATTGCACCCCACCAAACATTCTGAAACCCGTCACCTGGTCCGCCACTCCATCTTGCCCACCATCTCCGACGTCCCCGCGCCACCAGCGACCCCGCCGCACCAGACCCTTTCCCCCTTCTCTCTGATCCATCCTCCTCCGGCACCCATTCGAAACCCAAAGCTCCACGCCCAAACCCATGCCGCCTCCACCGCCTGTACGCACCACCAGACCGCTCACTGCCTTTGGCCGGACCCCCACCTCCTGCAGCAGCTCCACCGCCCCCACCCGGATGCCCCTTTGTTCAATTCAAAGTAAGTACTCCAATTTGAATGTATTTTCAGTTTTAAATACACATGAATAGCAAGTGAAAAAGATTGGATTTTTATATATATATTAACATGAAAAAGATTGGATTTATATATATATATATATATTAACATGAAAAAAAATTGGATTTATATATATATATTAACATGAAAAAGATTGGATTATATATATATATATATATTAACATGAAAAAGATTGGATTTTCATATATATATTAACATGAAAAAGATTGGATTTTCATACATATATATATATACATACATATATATATATATATATATATATATATATATGAGATTAGAAAAGAGATTTTTATGCATGAATCACATAAGATTAAAAAAGAGACTTTTATATGAAAAGCAAAATAAAAATATGATTATCATATACGTAATAGCGGCATAAAAATATAATTTTTATACTATAAACATCATTATAAAATTTTGATTTTTATATATGTAATTTAAAAATAAAAGTGTGGTTTTTATACCGTTGAAATAAAAATGTGATTTTTAAACCATTGAAATAATAATGTGATTTTTAATATAAAATTCGTGTGAAATAGATTGCGATGGAACCAACTGGAATCAAATCCAAATCCGAACCGTTCAGAAATAAAGAACGGAGGAGTGGATCCCAAAGGTGAGAACTCCTCACTTTAATTTATTTTCTAGTTAAAAAAATATACTAGGATGCAGACGGTGCTTAGTAGCACCCAACACCTTTGTTTGAAGCCATGTTTGTTTGGTTGGTTGGTTGATTAGTTTAGTTGTTTGAATTTGGTGATTTGGTTTAATGAATTGATTAGAATTTGGTTTGTACATGGCACGAGCCATTATTAGGCGAGGGATAAGGCTAGACCTTATTCCGGTTATAGTACCGCGTCGTTATGCTGCCGAAATTTTCTAGAAATATTAGAATAATAAAAATATCATTTTTATTGTATAATTGAACTGTATAAAATATTCATGAGTTGAAATAAATATTTTATAGCTAAAAATATAATTTTTAAAGTATATATGAATAAAATAAATATTCATTTATAAATCGGACGATTTGTTTATGTACACACATTTGACCGATATGGATTGGGACGATATATTCTACACATCGCCCAACTGCACAAATAATAATTAGTGTTTTTTATCTAAAAACCCCACACGGGTATTGGGATGATATTGGACATACACTAATCCCAATATTTAGTTGTATGTCAATAGATTGGGTGATAGGTTGTTATAAGCGTCAATTATTCATGTTTAACGCTTATGCAGTTGTGTAATGCACTCTGGATGATGGTTGACTGTGTTTGATTATTGATGTGCACATGTGTGTATGAAATCCATATAAATAAAATTATATGTTAATTGACTATGTCTGATTCCAATTCAGAAAGAACGAATATTTTAAAATAACGAATATTTTAAAATGGTGAATAATGAATATTTTAAAATAACTAAAATTTTATAATAATATTCAGTACTGGATCAAAATATGATTTTGATGTCCGATTTGGGATGGGCATGGAAATATTATAATTTATGAAGTCGTGTTGATTAGACATGCGTCATTTATATATGAACAATATTTATATTGATTTTACTCATTTTTATAATGAATATCGAAATGAAAGTGATTTTAAAATCTAATGTTTTGAAAATATTATCATTTATGTATTAATGATATGGAATATTCAATGTTGATTTAAAATTGAATATAAAGTAGAAATCGTTTTGACAACGAATTTAAAACGATTTATAAAATAAGTTTTAAATGGGAATCGACAAAATATGTATAATATATATATTATATATATTTAATGGCCTGAATAGAACGCGTCGCGGCAGTTTGCGAATTTCGACCATTGACTTCGAATTGACTTACGTGAGATCCGACCGTCGGATTCTCCTAAAACCGGAACCATTGGGTTCGTATCGAAAAGAGCTTTCCAACGGATATAAGAGATTTGAAATCTAATGGTTGGATTTGGAATTATGTCCAAATCGAAATTGGAAAAGGTCTTTGTAAGTGCAGTTCGATGACCATTTATGGAAATCGATTGTACGGGCCATGATAAAATTATTAAAAATATCAATAGTTTGTGTAAAATCATAATAAATGATTTGGAAAGAATTGGGATGAAAAATTACATATTTGAAAAGATAAAAATATATTTTTATCAAAATGAACTAATTATGAACTAGAATTATAATCCAATATTTTTAAATAAATAAATTGGATATGAAATGGTTTTAAAAATAAACAGAATTTCTAAAATATGAATTGGAATGGATTTGAATCGAAATTTTCTTCAGAATATTTCTGTTAGACCAAAAATTGGTTCTAACACCCAAATGAGCTATGATTTTAATGAAATAGAACCAAAAAGCAACGAAGAACACACGATTTATAGTGGTTCGGCGTTAAAGAGCCTATGTCCACTTTCTATTATTTTAATTGATGAGTTGAACGCAAATACAGCAATGATTCTCACTCAACTTCACAATTACAATGCATAAACTCACTCAAATCTCTCAAAAATAGACTTTAAGAGATGATTTTGATCTGAATGTGGTTATGAAATTCGGCTATGGAGGAAGTTAGAACTGAGAATTTGCCAAAAAGATCCTTTCAAATGCCTCTTGATGGTGTATTTATAGGTGAAAAAACTCTTCTAAGTGGCTCCGATTCGGAACTGCATGGCACCCATCCCATAATAGTCGGGTTCGGAGGCTTTCAGATGATGACAGCGCATCGATTTAGTAGGAGATCGTGGGAAATATGGTCGTGCTTGGTCCGAGTCTTCGGGAAACATGTGTAGCAACGGTCACAGGCTTAGAGAAAGGGGTTCGGATCGGCTGCCTCCGATCCGATCCGATGAGGCCACTTGCTATCTTTTGATGCTGCTGACGTACTTCTCCGAACCCAACCGATATGGTATCCGCTTCTTTGATCTCTACTTTTTTTGCATTGATTCACTCCAATCCAAACTGGTAGGTGGCTTTCCCACTATTTGCTCTTTATGTAGCCTAATTCACAAAGGAGGCTAACATTTTGCCCCCTCGAAGTACACTCTTATTTAAGATAAAGTGTGCTTCGAAGTAGTTTGAAAAATAATCTTTGAATTAAAGCAATTGAATGATCGCTTCCATTTACTTGTTGAGACGTGCCACTTCATAAAGTTATGCCTTTCGCTGCATGCATATATCCATGAACCCTATGAATTACTTTCTTCATTTTCAAACAACTTTTAGAGCTCCTTTTAATGTCCAGTGATTCTTCCAGGTGAGCTTTTTCTTTGTTTTTCCTCAAATTCAACTTGCATGCCAAATCAGTTTATATGATCCCTATCGGTTCGGATTCCGACCCAAATGGATTTCCCTCCAGTATTGCTTAACACTGGACTACCAGGCCAGAATGCCTTTGTGGGCCTGAATCCCGGTCTGAACGAGGTAAGAAAGATTAGGAATACGAGCGGTCATCGTAAACTTATATAGGTCCTCCTCCCGTCTTCTTCTCCCTCTCCTTCTTTTATTGCTCTCGCTCAACAGTTTTTGCATTGAAACACAAAAACTTCAAAAACTCCGAAACTCTCTCGTTCTTCTTTAAATTAAACAAGTTGGTAGGTTTAAAATCTCGAATTACCTTACTATAATCATTTTCAGTTTAGATTTGTGGTAGAATTGGGCGATTTGAACATGGTATGTGTTTAATTCCGATGCCGTGGCCTTCTCTCTCCTCGCCGTCGTCGTTGGTGGTGCTGTCACCACCTTGAGGCATTGGGAGAGGGGATTAGGATCTTATTGGATAGTTGAGCACGTAAGTGTTTGGTCTTGATTGGGTTCTTGTGAAATGGAGTTGGGTTCAGTATTGGTTAAGCAAGAGGGGGAATGAAGGAGAGGAGAGGAACTGGGATTGGTTCGAGTAGAGAAACGTTGGAGTGAAGGGAAAGGAAAAATATTCACAAGACCGGATCGGGTCGGAACAAAAGAAAAAGCAAAAAAAGGGGAAACAAAACCCACTTGACCGGGTCGGATCGGAGTAACAGACAAGGAGGAGAAGAGGCATGATTATTCAAGTCAATCCGAACCGATCTGGTTTTACTTTCTTGGTGTGAATACCTGCTTCAGATCGAAACATGACTTTGTCCTCTGATCCGATCCCACTGCACATACCCTAACCAAACCGAAATAGTCTAACTCAATGTGCGAGAATTTTTCCAACTAACTTGATCAATGCTCGGCATAACCTACAACTTGATGAACAGTTAGGATAGCGCCTTACGAACATAACAAACATCAAGAACTATTCTGAAACATTATTACTCTTTTGAACCTTTATATCACGCTCTCATGTGTTTACTTTGCATCTTTATTACACGTAGCACATACCTTAGTTCACATATACACACGGGGGACACGGGCAACTTTACACTAATCCTTGCTATTGTTTCTTCAATAGTCTAGTGATCATGGCCGAGAGACGTTCATCTAGGTTAGCAAAGAAGATGGAAGTTGTGGAAACTTCTGTGAAAGTTACCATTGATGACATATCTTCTTCCTCAGACCCTGAGTGGGACGATGAGGGCCCAGATTATGAAGTAGGAGCGCATAACAACGAAACATCTTCCGATAGTGAAGTTCCTCTGGGAGATGAAGAGGAAGGAGGGATAGGAGATAATCGAGCTCCTGATGAGTTTGAGTCTGCCATTATATTGGAGTTACCCAAAGACTCTGTTGAATCGACAATCGATGACGACAGACTTTTTCGCATATGTTTAAAGCACAGGATACTGAAAAGGGATATCCTGGTGCCATCGAAAGCTGATTGTCCCCACAATCCTCCGGAAGGATTTATGGCAATTACCCAATTGATGTGTATGGTTGGGGCTATTCCACCATTTCCGCCTTTTGTTGTCGACTTTCTGAGACAGATGCGGATTGCCCCCATGCAATTACATCCCAACTCTTATGCTTACTTATATACCATATGTATATAGCATACAGAAAGATTTTAGGCACATAGCCTACTTTCGACGACGTCCATTTTTTCTATAACTTCAAGCATCAGACTCAAGAGACTCCTTCCTTCTCCTATTTTGAATCAGTCCCAAAAAGAAAAATTATTTCTGCTCCATTCAGCAGCAAGGCCGGCGATTCTAAGCTCGAATGGTTTTATATCAGACAACAGCCGGGGTGCGCTAGGAGATAGAGTAAATCAGTTAAAACATCGGTTTTCAAGATCTCAATTTTGAATGTTCGTGCCAGCACATTAACCTTCTTTCTCTTTTGTTTGCAGTTGATAACCCAAAACAAATATCGGATCAGTTGTACTTTGATCGGATGCATCGGCTTCTCAATGGCTATCAAAAATTTCTAACCATCGATGAAGTTCTTAAGGATGAATACCTCCATCATCACGGGCTATTATCCATCACCCGTAGCATAGGTCGTGGGTTGGGTCCATATGTATACATACCCCCAGTGGACATTATTCCTGAAACGAGCGAGGGCTCGAAAAGTCCAGCAATACCTCTTCGGATTTCACCTTCTCCATCTTCAACTCAGGACGATGAGTTGTCCAACATAGCCGAAAAGCACAGAGAAGGGTATACCGTCCCTGATGATGCTATTTCTCCTGAGAAGTCAATATCCCCTAAAGAGCTGCCAATAGACGCTTCTCAAGGAGATGTCCCTACTACCGATGATTCCACATTTCAGGGTTTAGGAGATCTCCCCCTACTTGAAACTATCTATACTTCAGAGGACTTTGGCACAAATCCTTTAATTTTCACTTCTTCAGAGGAGACTACTCCCGTGAAGGCCAAAGAGCCCACTCGTGTTGGTCTGGCTTCGGACTCGGGTTTGTCGGGGGGGAGGGGGGACACCACTTAATATGCACCCAACACAATAACACTTCACGACACTTACTTCTCATGTGAACACTGATTCTGAATTCCACTTACATTGTTGCGCAGGTACAATGTCTCGCCCTACTACGATGTCAGGAAAATACGTCGCAGCATGACTAGACCCCCTTCCGATGTCGAGCATGATCGCCGTGAAAGCTGGGGTAGAGAAGACAGAAGGCCTCATGATTCTTATCGGCCACAAACCTCGCGCTCTCGCTCCCTCATTCGGTCGGATCCAGACCGATATAAAAGCTTATCAGAGTCGTTGAGGAGAAGACACATCACATCCCAAAGACCGAACTTCTCCTCAAGACAAATACAGTCGGGAAAAAAGTCCACCAAAACATACCGACTCACGAGACAAACAAAAGGTTTCTGATAAGCGACCTGAAAAGGGGGATACAGCCATCGTTCCCACTAAACACAGGGACACTGAGCTAACATACTGCAAACCTCTTCCACTGGATGCTAAGTCTAAAGTTAAGCGAGCATATCTGGAGAAGCAATTTCCAGACCATTATTTTGAAAATCTGACTTTCTTACCTGCTCTCGAGCCTATTTCCTCAAAGTGGGCAGATGAGGCTAAAGCGAAGATTGACGCAGTCGAGAAGCAATATTCGGAGATGTTCAAGTATTCACGTAATCTCTCCCTAATCATTCGGACTTTAATTACTGATGTTAATTCGATGAAAAAGACTGCAGATGCCGACGCAAAGGCCTTGAAAAATTTGGAGAGGGACCTTGAGGACACACAGGCCCAACTTGTCATCGCTCAACGAGATGCTACCAACTTCAAACAGCAATTTGAAGAGTTACAAAAGCGTTATTAAGACTTGCTGGAGTCTCATAGTCAAGAGCGTTTGGAGTTGAAGAAACAAGTGGAAGATGCTAAGTCGGACAATGCAAAAATGCAACTAGCTTATAATACTCTTGAGCGAGAAAAAGCCGAGTTAGCAAGAAAAATGCTGAATTGGTGAAATGGAACGCTGACTTGGAATCCAAGTTAATGGAAGCCGAGAATAGGGCTGCCTTAGCGGAGGGGAATGTGGAAAATGTTATTAAATCTGCTGAAGAGACCCGTAAACAGCTATCAGAGCTCAGGAAGAAGTGCACGGTTTTGGCGAATTACTGATTGAATTCTTCGCGCACATAATTTGTCGTTGAAACATCTCTTGGATTGAAGATTATCCAACTACCTTGGTTCACGTATGGAGTCAAATTATCGAATGGGAGAAAAAGGAACTTAAGGTAGATTTCGTCGATGAAGATAAACTTATGAAAAAATATCTAAGAGATGATGAGCCGGCACGTATGGCCGAGGGGCGTCGCCTCATCGCTACTGCTATGGAGGAGGAGAAGCGGATGGCCAAACAAAAGAATATCCCTGAGGCTGGTTCTTCTTCTACTACTGCTGAAACTTCTGAAGTCGAGGGATATGATCCCGAGAACCCGGGGATCTCTCAGGCATCTCTTTTATCTCCCATACCCGAGTCAGCGTCTGAGATGGCAGTCACTCCAGCTGAGAAATCATCGGAAGGTATTTCTACCTTTTCACCTCAATTCGTCAAGGCCATCTCCACTTTTCACCACATAATTGGGCAATCGATGGAGGATCCTTTATTTTCTCCTGAGTTGATAATTGTTGCTTCTCATTCTGTAGGTGTTGAACCGACCGAGAAGACTGGCGTGCCTCAGGGAACCACCAACGGGGTAAAATCTGTGGAAAAGACTCAAGGGGAACAGGATAAAGCTACCACTGTAGAGTCAGGAGGGGGAGCTGAACTGTCTAAGGCCGACAATTCTCATGATGACGAGATGATAGATGCCTTGAAAGACGATGGTGGTAGCGAGGGGCATGAGGAAGACCCTGATGTGGCTATAATTGGGGATTCAAAAAGCGCTGATGACATCACTTTGACTGAAATGAAAGCCGAACAAGACAAACGTATGCAGCTAAAAGTTGAAGACTTGAACCCCGAAAGCCTTAAACCTCTTGCAATGGTGGATCCTAGATCAAGGTTATTCATTAAGCTTTCAACTAGGTCTATTACAGAGGAACTTGCTAAAAAATCTTCTCTTGATTCCAGTGACTCCTGGTAAAAAATCAACCAACTCTAGCACTTCGACTGCGGAGAAGAAAAGGTCGAAACGCATTATGACTGATGCTGAAAAGTAAGCTAAGGCTACTCAGAAAGCTGCCAAAAATCCAAGTCCGATCCAAAGCCCAAGTGATAGAGTGCTTTATTGTATTTTGGCATTTAATTGGTCCGCAATTGTTGCAGCGAGTGCGGCCCTCGCATCTTCTTTTTTTGCTTGTTTTCCTTGTACAAACTCACATGTTTGTGAATAAAAATAGTTTATTTCCTGCAATGTCTGATAGTCGTTAGTTCAGTACTTAAGTGAAAATACAAAAGTATGTCATATTAAAGTTATATAATGAAGTCATCGTTGAGGGGAATATGTACGCACATATATGCCCCCAGTTAATCCTAGGTAAACGAGCCAGAATTATTCAAGATTGATTAAATTAAAAAAAATCCAATTGCCCCCGATTCTCTGACGGGGCCATATTCCTTTTGTCATTGATGCCTATTCTTTCTAGCATCTTTATACTCTCATGTCTCATAACCAGGTTAGAGTGTCGTTGAGGCGGTCTTTCATCTGGGTGCATCTTCACGCCTCAGGGGACGCCGTCTTCCCGTCCTTTATACTCTCTCTCGGTTCTTGAGAGTTAGAGTTAAGAATGTCGTCTTCCCATTCTTCTGTATTTTATCGTACAAACAGTCATTTTATTTGCTCATGCACATAGGTCATCTCCAACTTTCCAAATTTAATTTATCATTTCTTATTTCATGGTCATAATAGAATAATTGTTGAAGATATAAATAATGCAGGAAAATAAACGACACACGATATTTTTATAGTGGTTCAGCTAAGTCGTAGCCTACATCCACTTCATAATCTTTTGTTCACATAAACAGACTTTTTAAGGCAAGTCGTGCCTTTTTACATAGCTTATAAAAACAAAAAGGGGTGACATTTCATATTCAGTTCAGATATCGTCGTAAGTGCTGAGCGTTCCAGGCTCTGGGAATCTCCTCACCGTCCACGGTTGTTAGCTTGAATGCTCCTGTATCAAGCTTCCGTTGCATGGTGTATGGCCCTTCCCATTTTGGACCCAATTGGGTCGAAGGAAGGAAGACTCGTTTCAGTACTAGGTACCCTGGTTCAAAGGTTTTGAAGCGGACTTTCCGGTCATAATAACATGCTACTTGATGTCGATGTCTCGAGGCACGCAAATCGGCTTCATCTCTTTTTTCTTCAATCATATCAAGAGATTCTAGGAGGAGTGCTTTATTTGTCATCGGGTCATTATACGCAACTCGATGAGAAGGGACCTCTGATCTATCGAGATCACTGCTTCTGATCCAAAGGAAAGTGAATAGGGAGTATGGCCGGTAGCCGTCTTAAAGGTCGTCCTGTAGGCCCATAAAGCTAATGGCAACTCATCTACCCATCTAGCTTTGTCCTGCTCCAACCTCTTCTTTAGAATTGATTTAATGGCCTTATTTATGGCTTCGACCTGGCCATTTGACTGCGGGTGAGCTACTGCAGTGTATCGTTTATCAATCTTATATTTCTGGCAGAAGTTTCTGAACTCGATGCTGTCAAATTGCGTCCCATTATCAGTTACGATAGTCTTCGGTATCCCAAATCAACAAATAGTGTTTCTGACCACAAAACTGATCACCTTCCTCGCCGTGATGGTTGTCAGAGGTTCAGCTTCCACCCGTTTTGTGAAGTAGTCCATGGCAACGATCGCGTACTTAGCTCCTCCTCTGGCAATAGGTAGCACTCCAATAATGTCAATTCCCCACATGGCAAACGGCCACGGACTTACCATCGACTTGAGCTAAGTCGGATCTTTGACATCTGTCGCAGCGTCGTGAATAATCAACCGCGTCTTTATTCACGGTGGGACAGAAATATCCATACCGTAATACTTTCTTTGCTAGGGTTTGGCCCCTAGTGTGATCTCCACATTCACCTTCATGCACTTCCTACAGCACATGTTTAATGTCGTCGTGTGCGATACACCGTAATAAGGGCATTGAAAACCCTTAATGATAAAGGACGTCGTCCTGTAAAACGTATCTTGCAGCCTTGCGTCTTACAGCTCGTCTTTCACTCTTTTTTAATGGGATGGTTCCATCTTGAGAAAATTCTTAATCGATGTCATCCAGGATTCTCTCTCTGGTTCAACTTCCAAGGCTAGCTCTACTTCCATTAGGTCGAAACTCGGTGATTCCGACACCTCTATCGGAACCATTTCGGTTTCTTTAGGATTATCAGAACTTACTAGCTTCACCAGTCGATCTGCTTTCTGATTTTCCGCCCTTGGAATGTGTGTTATGCTATACTGCTCCAAACTTTCCAATAACTCCTTTACCTTTTTGATGTAAGTGATGAGTCGAGGTCCTTTAGCAGCAAATTCTTCCCGAACTTGACATACAACTATCTTGGAATCGCAATATATATCTAGTGTCTTCACTCCTAAATCTTTGACGAGTTTCAGCCTGGCAATCAGGGCTTCATACTCGGAATCGTTGTTACTATCAGCAAACTCTAACCGTAATGCATAGTAGATAGATTGTCCTTCTGGAGTTATCAAAACAACTCCGGCGTCGGACTTTCTATCATTCTTGGCCCCGTCCGTATATAATTTCCACGGACAAGCTCTAACTCTCGATCCAAAGTAACTACCTTGTTACCCACCGTTTCCTCTTCAGGAATTGTAAATTCAGCTATAAAATCAGCCAATACCTGCCCCTTATTGATCTTCGTGGATGAAAGTTCAAATCAAATTGACTCAGCTCAATATTCCATTTAAGTAACCGCCCCGATGCTTCGGGTTTTTGCAGCACTTGTCTCAAAGGTTGATCGGTATATACAACTATCGGGTGTGCCTGAAAATAATGGCGAAGTTTGCGGGAAGCAATCAGGAGGCTATAAGGAAGCTTCTCTATCTTCGGATAGTTACGTTCTGCAGCAGCTAGTTTTTTTCTTACGTAATACACAGGTTTCTGGACTTTATCCTCTTCACGTACTAATGCTGCGCTGACGTCATGAGATGATACTGGCAAGTAGATGAACAAATCCTCATGTTCCACAGGCTTTGAAAATATTGGAGGCTTTTCTAAGAAGTCTAATAGATTCTGGAACGCCTCCACACAGTCGGGAGTCCACTCAAAATTTCGATTTCCCCGTTTTATGAGATCGAAGAAAGGTACACACTTGTCCGTTGCTTTGGAGATGAACCTGCCCAGTGCTGCTACCTTCCCAGCTAAGCTTTGAACATCCCTAATCTTTCGCGGCTCCTCTATATTCTGGATTGCTGCTATTTGGTCCGGATTGATTTCAATTCCTCTGGAACTCACGATAAAGTCAAGGAACTTGCCTGATGCCACTCCAAAAGAACATTTCAAGGGATTCAACTTCATCCCATACCTTCGTAGTATGCCGAACATTTCTGCTAAGTCCTTCGTATGATCGGGAGATTTCTTGGATTTCATGAGCATATCATCTATGTAAACTTCCATGGTTTTCCTGATTTGATTGTAAAACATGCGGTTGACTAGGCGCTGATACGTGGCTCCCGCATTTTTTAACCCAAATGGCATCACCACATAACAATACAACCCCAAGTGATAAAGCTTGTACGCTCCTGATTTGGTATGTGCATGGGGATTTGATTGTACCTGGAATAGGCGTCCATAAAGGATAAGAGCTTATGCCCGGCCGTCGAATCTACTAGTTGATCATTTCTGGGGAGAAGAAACCTATCCTTCGGGCAAGTCTTGTTCAAATCAGAAAAGTCAATACACGTTCTCCACTTCCCGTTTGACTTTTTGACCAGGACAGGATTCGATATCCAGTCGGGATATTTCGAATCCTTAATGAATCCATTATCTTTTAATTTCTCTACTTCTTCTTTTAAAGCTGCCGACCGCTCTGGGTCTAACATCCGTCTCTTCTGCTTGACTGGTCGGTGCTTTGGATTAATACAAAAAGAGTGGCTCATAATGGTAGGCGAAATCCCATGCATGTCAACGTGAGTCCAGGAAAACACATCCAGATTTGCCTTTAAAAAATCAGCCAATTCCCTCGCTCTAACTGGATCCAGTTTCGAGCCGATCTTTAGTACTTTTGTTGGATCTTTTTCGTCAATAGGTATATCTATTGTTGTTTCGTTGGGAGTTGCCTTCCTGTCCTCGGGTTCTCTATCCTCTCTGGGATCTACATCCTCGAGCACGTCTGAGGGCGACTCTCTTAGGGCAGGACCCCTTAATTGCTATGCTGAGACCTCCTTTGGAGGGGCGGAATCGTCCTTAGCATCTATATTCAACCACTTCATTAACATCTTTAACTCTTTCATGTAACAAGCTCATCCCGTAGCTTGGTCGCCCCTCATCACCCCAACACCTAAGTCAGTCGGGAATTTAAGCAGCAAGCACCAAGGTGCGATACATGCCCTAAATTCGGCAAGGACCGGTCGGCCTAGGAAGGCATTGTAAGGCGACTCCACATCCAAAACCACAAACAGTAGGACCCTTACTCTCTGGCGATCTCCCTGCCCTAGCGTGACCGGTAGTTCCACAAAACCCATCGGAGCTGTAGATGCTCCGTTAAAGCCACGTATCCAACCTTCACACGACTATAAGTCTTTTACTTCGAGTCTCGTTTGTTTGAAAGCTTTCTTGAAGAGGATATTGACCGAGCTCCCGTTGTCCACCAACACTTTTTGGACTAAAGCAGGGCCAATTGTTGTGGTAATCACTAGTGGATTGTCGATTGGAGATTGAACTCCAGAATCATCTCTATTGCGGAATACGACATCGTCTGACATCGTCTTTTGTTGTTTTACTGGAGTAACGTCTTCGAGGCTACTGCATTCTCCTACCTCAAAATTCTTGGCGGCATTGACGTACTGGTCCATTGCTTTAAAACTATGACTAACTAAGTGAGGCCCGCCTATAATAGTGTTAATGACGATCCTCTTACCCTTTTGCTGAGCTGTGGATTTTGAAGCAGGCCGGTCTTGGTTCGGGGCTTGTCCCCCATGCCCCCTGTCCCTTGGGGTGACCTTGTACTCATCCAACTTCCCTTCTCGCAGCAATTTTTCGACGATATCTCTCAAATGACGGCATTCATTGGTGGAATGACCGTGGGTACCATGAAACAAGTAAAACTTTCCTGTTGCAATCTCTTTCTCAGTAGAATCTCTGGGTGGTGGTTTTTTGTACTGCAATATGCTATATGTATCTAAATAAATGTTCTCCAATGTATCATTTAACGGCGTGTAATTTTTAAAAGTTTGGAATCTGGATCTTTTATTAGAGCTATTCCCGCGGTTCTTGTTCCTTCTATTGTCGTTCCCATTTCTATTGCTATTACCCCCACTCTGGTTGCCAACATTTACTTCTACCTTCCCTGAACTGTCACTGGATTGTTTCACAGCAACGTTAATCTGGACACCTTCCTTCGAGGCCCCTTCGGACTTTCTCTTTCGATTTGCCTTAGCTTCTTCTCGCCTTAAGCGGATATTGGCCTTTTCATAGAACAATTCTCTAGTAGGAGGTAGTTTTCCATCCAAGTAATCCCTGAACTCTATGCCAGGATCTACCCCTTCTATCAAGGCCATCAGGATAGTGGGCTCATGGGGATCACTAACTTTGGTGACGGCCAGGTTGAAGCGATCCAAATATGACTTCAAAGATTCTCCTGGGGCCTGTTTAATCCATGACAAATTTATGACGGTCTTGGACTTTTGGGCATGGAGTTGAAACTGATTCATGAAGCGCTCACTCAATTCTGTGAAATTAGATACCGACCGAGGAGGGAGTCGGGTGAACCACATTAACGCTACATCTTCAAGATAGATTGGAAAAGCTTTGCATTTTACGGCATCCAGAGCTGCTGCTGCATTCATGAACCATGCATATCTCATCAGATGTTGCCCTGGGTTTGTTCTTCCTGAATATCGATCCATCTAAGGCAAGTTGTATCGCCGGGGGAACTGGAAATTCAGTATGTCATCTGTGAAGGGGGTATGACTTCGTTCAATGCCCCAATCTTCATTAGTACACCGCCGGCTCTTGGACATAATCTGGCGCACCATTGCCCATACATCGACATTTGTTAATGTCTGCATATGCTCTTAGATTTGATGTTCGGATTACCCCTGTGTTCCTGATCAGGGGATAACCTCCTGTTTCTGGCGGCGGCTGCTCTACGTTGCTCTCTGTGCTCCCGGTCGATCTCAGGAGGTAGAGGTTGGAGAAGCTGTTGCTATGTGGGGTTTGTAATATTAGGATCCCTGGGTAAGACGTGGGATCCGCGCATGGGTAGCAACATAGGCTGTTGTAGGATCGGGTCATCAGGGCCCAATGCACGAGTAGCGTCTTCTCAGGATCCCAAAGATCCAAAAGTCAATTGATCAAGGTTCTTAGGTCGTTCAAGTGGCCTTCTCTCGCGAGGGCGTTCCTCATCCGAAGAAGATGAATCATCTGTAGCAAGGCGGCGTGTTGGTGAAGGAGTCTTCTGCCTCTGGAGCTCCTGCAGTTCTCTACCCATAGTGATCATGTTTTCCTGCATGCGAAGGTTGTCATGCCTTTGGGCTTCCAATGCTTCTTTAGTGCTCTGTAGCATGTCAAGAAAATGTGAAAAGTCTCCCGGGGTAATGTGATGACCCCAAATCCCGCTCTGACGGAGACAAGGGTAATCTTTGGAATATAACACAGAAACAGATAATAGCAGAAAAAAATTAAATAAATACACCAGATAATGAACAATAGAATATACTGGATAAAAGTAATCATCAGAGTACACAGTATACAGGATCTTACTTAGTACAAATACAGTTCAGCTATACATAAATGTCTACAGCGGAAAATAAACAAAATATGTACAATAGGAGTTGAACAGCATAAAAAGAGATAAATGATAGAATCCATCTTCAGCTCCAGCTATCCAGAAAGAACCAGCTAAACCTGAATACAAGGCTGCCCGTGTAGAAAGAGGGGCACCCGAGTTTGAGAGTGAAACAAACTACGAGTCAGTCATGGGGCTGGTATGAGAAATCTACTCAACACGTATATAATTTGGCTAATCACAGGACCACGCCACTTTCATGGAACGGGTTTACTCCATTGGATTGCCAGAGCTTTAAAACAAATCTTTCTTTTAAACATCGCTATGCTTTTTATAAAAATGAAGCCATTATAAGACTCAGTTCCCATCACACAATGCAACGCAAACCGAAGGATAGAGTTTTTACCTTATAACGGCCAAAATATGCTTGATACGAATAAAACAAAGGCATTTGATATTATTGCTAGTGTTTATATGTTTCGAAGACAATTTGAATCATAACTATCAATCATAGGCGGCATGGGTACCATATATCATGTCGCCGTATATATATACAATCAAAACCGCGCGATGTCGTATTTGGAAATTGGATTTCCGTCATGAACCAAGGCAAAAGATAGTCCTTACCGACTTCGTGACTCTCTAGCCCGAGCCACAGGGTTAGAGCGCATCGACCCTTGGAGCGACAGGGCCGGTCCACCGATGTGAATTAAAATTCCTGAACACTGCGTTTCCCCACCCTTTGGGGTGTAAATGAGCTAACTAATGGCTCCATCGGACCCGTATCGTCCGATCTAACCGAGGCGCCTCGCAACAGCAACAACCACACAGGTGAAAAGTATATAAATGTCAGGCCTGGTAGGTCACTGACACCACCCTAGCTAGAAAGAAACGCATGCCCTCCCTGAGGTCCTTCTCCCGTTTCTGGTTCATACCGGGGTGTGAGGCTCGCGAATTCACGTTATACACAAAGCTACGCCACACAGGCGGTGCTTTGATCATCACCACAAGACTTTGCTTTTCAACAGAAGCCCTGATCACTGCATATTAGCATGCCACACAGGCAATTCATGCCATGCGACTGATGTCCACCGATATACAACCTCTGAGCTCGTGCGTTTTAGAGAAGGGCGTTAAGCAAAAGAATAAATTCTTCGCCGCCAAACAGATGTATATTTAATAGAGATCAATCAACACAGAATAAAATCCAATGTCAGACACACAGTCCATTTACAAGTCCGTTCTGGGTCTGAACGAAACCGGAGGCACAAAATACCTCGCAAACCCATTGATCACCACGTATGTCTGGACGATCACCACCCATTATCCATATTTCGGGATGCCTCCCAATCAGGACCTCGGTTACCATCCAAACGAGGTGAAGAACTCCGGTCTTCGACCATCGTCTTCATCTTCGAATTTCAATCGTCGGTCAATTATTTGAAATGAAAATTAACTCGGCTTTTTCAAATAAATCACGTATATTTAGAATTTCAAATCAATTTATTTCAATGGTTAAATTATTCGACAACACCAATTTTGTTCTTTAATGTAATTTTCACACTAAACACATTCAACCATCAAATACCACATAAATCGAGCAAATTCAGTTTATTTCCATTCCATATTGTTTATGGTATTTTATAACGATTTATCGCTATTTTTATTTATTTTAAAATAGCCAATTTATTCAAAACGACGCTTCGGGCCATAATGCGGCCGTGGCGCTGTTTTTCTTCAGATTTGATTTACACATATCTGGAAATCTATCCGTTGGATCTTCACACAATTTACATCATTAGAAAGGTCTTTTCAAAACGAATCCAACGGTTCCAGTTTCGGGAAAATCCGACGGTCGGATCTCCCGATACAATCGTTTGAAGTTTCAATTTCAAAATATGAACTGCAGCGTCGTTATTCGATTAAATATAATTATATATATATATATATAATCGTTTCTGGCGCTGTTTTTCTTCAGATTTGAATTAAACATTCCAGACAATCCAACCGTTAGATTTTTACAAAGTTGGTGTCGTTGGAAAGATATTCCCAAGGCAAACCCAACGGTTGCGGTTTCAGGAAAATCCGATGGTCGGATCTCCTGATACAATCGTTTGAAGTCACGGTTTCAAAATACGAACTGCACGGCCACGTTTCGTTTTAATTTTATTTATATTTATATATTTATATAAATATAGTTCATTCAACAATTTCAATATCGTTTTCACTTCAAATATTTCACTAACGCCTTTAAATTTTGGAAAATTTCTCCATAACCTCCTTTGTACGGGAGGGGCTGGGAAAATTCCCAAATAGCCACACGGGCGTCTCATGTCAAAAAGAAAAAGAAAAGCCAAGCGGCTAGCCAACAGGCTCATAAAATCATCACCCAAACAAAATAGTAAATGTGTACCTATTTGTCGGGCACAAAATTTTATTCCTCTTCTCTAGCCCCTTTGCTATAACCTGTTCAATAGATATGCATGTACATATATATAGTTTTTATCACTTATCATTTTCTATTCAACTTCATATTTGATTCCATTTGGTTAAAAAAAACACCATTCATTCTAATGTTACATGTATAGACAAAAATCATATCATTAGCTAATTAATGAACATTTTGACTCATGCATATTTATTTGAACGAGTTGCTATTTTTAACACTTCACATTTCAACCATTCATGTGTATAATAAAAATGTGATTTTTATTGTAAAACAATTCATTTCAAAATATTATTATTTGATATAGTTTATATAGGTGATAAAAATAGGATTTTTATAATAAAACAATTTCTTTTAAAACGAGATTATTTTACATAGTCCATATAGTTGATAAAAGGTGATTTTTATTATAAAACAATTTATTTCAAAATATGAATACCATTCAACACATGAATTTCTAATCAACGAATGAATATCGATTCGACACATGAAGGTTTTCTATAGTTTCTATATATAGATAAAAATGTGATTTTTATATTTAAAACACGAATACCATTCAACACATGAATTTCTAATCAACGAATGAATATCGATTCAACACATGAAGGTTTTCTATTCAACGAATAAATATAGTTTCAGCAAATGAAAATAATTCAAACACATGAATATTATTCAAAATTTCGGCAGCATAACGGCAGGGTAGTTAAAACCAGGATCGTCCCTAGTACGGCTCCTCGCTCTATCTTAAAACCTCGCGGTTTTTGACAATGGGGATCATGCATCTAGTTCGCACGCAGGCGGCATGTATATATTTATTTCATTTCCACAAACTAATCCTTTGTGGTTTCAACCAAATATTTCTCAACCACAAATGGGTATTTTTCAACCATAATCAATCAATATCAATCACAAACAATCCCAAACAACCATTCGCTATCAATCAATTTTCACACCAATCACAATCAATAAATATCGTCCATGGTTTGTGGACGAGGGGCGTATATATATATATATATATATATATATATATATTTATAAATAGCAATTCACTTCTATTTCAACACATATATAATTTTTACAACGCATATACAACTTATACATCGAACGTACAACTTATACAACGCTTATACATGAGGTGTACAACGCTTATATAACTCATACATCGACTATATAATTTATACATTGTCGTTTTCCATATTGTTTATAAATTAGAGATCTCACATTGGGTTCCACTCCACCAAAAATAGTAGATGGCTCAGAAAAATATGCGGTCTCTTCTAAAATGTAGAAGGCGTCCACACGGTCACGATGTTTCCTGTTTCATCGAATTTTGTTAACGAACGAAAGAGATACGATTTTTCAAAGTTCAGACGAAATAAAAGACGCACCTTTCACGATGGTTCAAAACTAGGTTTTGATCTTTCGATCAAACCGTTGCACGATGTTGAAATCGACATGCACCACGACGAAGAGGATGGAGAGGGCTCCAGGCGCAGGGGGGTCACGGCCAGTTCGGTGGTCCCTGGCGTTCGTGGCGGCGACGAGAAGTCCTCAACTTCCAGGGCGCGATTCTTGCGATTTACAGCACGAGGAGGGTGGCAACGAGTATGGATTTGAAGAGGAGGCTCGGCTCTACGAAAAACTCCAAAGGAGTAGGTAGTTTCGTGGATCGGAATTGGAGAAAAAGAGAAAAGAAGGGCGGAGCTTTTTCCGCCGTCGACCGCTGAAGAATCGGGGAAGAAAGAGGATTTCGGGGGGGGGGGGGGTTTCTTCTGACGTGGACCACTTGTTTTTTTTATATAATTTATAATCTCCAAAATACCCCTTTCGCCCACGACCCCCAATTCAAACCCAACGACTGTCGCCCCTAGCGTTTTACCCCCATTCCGAACACAATGGGATATCTTTCGAAGGCCCATTCGACTGTTACAGTCAGTTATTCTTCAAATTAAAATATAAAACTTTCAATATTAAATTTGAACATACATTTCAATTTTCCAGGGCCACAATCTGATTCGAAATATTCCAGAAAAATAAATTTGGCTATGTTTTGATGATACGGTCCCAACAAAACTAGTTTCGTCGAATTCTGAGACCGTTTGCAAAAAGGCCCATTTCTGGTCGATCCAATTTAACTATAATTGACCAAAACACATTTTCCTTTGCCACGCTCACATACTAGCTTCAAAATTTATGAAATTTGAAACCTAGCAATAACTTCACATCCCGGATCCAACAAAAGTGGTTTCGTCGAATTCCGAGGTCGTATGCAAAATGGCCAATTTCACGGGCTATATAAATTCCATAGCGACCTTTCTGAAAATTCGTTTGGCCATAACTTTTGCTTTCCGCTATGAAAATTCGATTTTTCAGATTCGTTAGAAAGGTATTCACTAACAGATTTAAATATTGTTGGTTTCACTAAAATCCGTTTTGTTTTGCACCCGGTACAGTCCGACAAAGTTTGAATTCAAATTTTGAAACTACAGCGCCATTTCAGGCCTTGTTTATAATTATAATTAATTATATTCGTTTTCAATTGTCGATTCATACTCACTTTTCATTGCCATTGTTTAAAATATTTATTTTAAATATTTAAAATCCATTATTTTAGCCAATTTAAAAAAAATTAATTGGTTCAGATTTTCTGGATCGTTACAGGTAATGGGTGTAGATGGATCAGGCTGAACATTAGTCATCGTGGCTGGAATCAGAGCGTTGGAGGGAGCTCGAGTAGAAGTTCCAGCTTCATTTTGGTTCGGATCGGTTCACAGTAGCCTGGTCGGGACGGTCTGCTCCAGAGCTTTGAGCGCGTGACCTTGTTAACACGATAGCTTGTTGATCATCTCTGGCATCATTTCCCCTAGCTCCTTGCACTTCTTTTCCTTTGGTTTTAGCCATGATACTCCATTCTTCAACGATTAGTCAACAAGTACTGAAAGATGTTAGAGACAAGGGATTAACTTCTTTGAACTTGAAAGTCCAAATAGTAGAATGATAATCCCAAAAAGGCTGAGAATTCAAGGTTTCTCAGTGAAAGCACCAATATGTTAGACCAAAAATTGGTTCTAACACCCAAATGAGCTATGATTTTAATGAAATAGAACCAAAAAGCAACGAAGAACACACGATTTATAGTGGTTCGGCGTTAAAGAGCCTACGTCCACTTTCTATTCTTTTAATTGATGATTTGAATGCAAATACAGCAATGATTCTCACTCAACTTCACAATTACAATGCATAAACCCACTCAAATCTCTCAAAAATAGACTTTAAGAGATGATTTTGATCTGAATGTGGTTATGAAATTCGACTATAGAGGAAGTTAGAACTGAGAATTTGCCAAAAAGATCCTTTCAAATGCCTCTTGATGGTGTATTTATAGGTGAAAAATCTCTTCGAAGTGGCTCTGGTTCGGAACTGCGTGGCACCATTCCCATAAGAGTCGGGTTCGGAGGCATCCAGATGGTGATAGCGCATCGATTTAGTGGGAGATCGTGGGAGAAATGGTCATGCTTGGTCCGAGTCTTCAGGAAACGTGTGTAGCAACGGTCACAAGCTCAGAGAAAGGGGTTCGGATCGGCTGCCTCCAATCCGATCCGATGAGGCTACTTGCTATCTTTTGATGTTGCTGACGTACTTCTCTGAACCGAACCGATATGGTATCCGCGTCTTTGATCTCTACTTTTTTTTGCGTTGATTCCCTCCGATCCGAACCGGTAGGTGGCTTTCCCAATAAGATATTGGATTCCGTGATTATACGGATATTGTGGAGGAATTCAGAAGATATATATATCATTTTCCCAATAAGATATTTGTTGATTTCAGGATTTGATATTGAATATAAGCCGATATAATTTCTATTCAGAGCCTTGTATTTAATATTGAATTGGATTTTGGGTTTGTCGTGAACTGTGTTTTAAATGACACTGTTCTCAAACCCAACTGAGAAAAGATTAAATCTTTTAAATAAGATTTAATGAAGTTTTCCAATTAATTAATATTTAATTGGAATTGAATTGAAATGGGATTTTGGGTTTGTCGTGAATGGTGTCTTCATTAACATTGTTCTTAATGCTTGTGTGAAATGAATAAATCTTTTAATTAAGATTATTGGAGTTTCCAGTTATATTTAGTAACTAGAATAAAATGGAATGTGAATTGGGTTTATTGTGAACTGTGTTTTAATGACATTCGTTCTCTAACCCGATTCACAATGAAATGTGATTTGGAATTTATAAATCTTTTATTAAGATTTAAAAGAAAATTTCCAGAGTAAAATTTTCCAATTTAATACAATAAATTGGAATGTAATGGAATTCGATTGGATAATAATCGAAGTGAGCTTCTGTGGAGGAAGACTGTTAATATATATGGAATTTAAAAACGCTTTGCCTTTATTCCATTTATATTGTTGGTTGGATATGGAAGTTCATATCGATTATATGTATTGATCTATTTTCCGTGAAGATTCCATAATGAATGGAAAGGGATTTTGAGTTTACCGTGTGTTTTAAATGACATTAGTCCTTTAACTCAGTTAAAGATAGGATTAATTTCTTAATTTTGAATAATCATTTAGTAATGATTTTTGGAGATTAAAACCGAATTAGAGTTTTAATGAATCTTTAAATAGATTGAAAGGTGAATTTGATCACCAGTTTTGCTCCCAGCGATAGTTAAATTTTTAATTAGATTTGAATGTGAAATGGTAATTAATTTTACCGATAACACCGTGGTGTTAGATATGAAGTATTACCAGTTTTACTTCATGGGATGAACAAGTTGGAATTGGGAAATAAAATAAAGGATTACTTCGATAAGGATCGGTAATCCTGACCAGTTTGGATAAACCTTAATTTGGTTTGAATTGACATCCAAATGAAGATTAAAGAATAAGAACCTTTCCCAAAGTATAAGAATATTTGAATAAAGGAATATTCTGGATTGGAATGAGGCGAATGTTGTGTTTTTATATCACTTGTTTATTATTTACGCGAGTTATTCAGAAAGACCAGGTTTATACTGTTCTAAATAACTGATTCAACGATATGTCAAGAATGAAGACGGTGGTTGAAGACCGGAGGTCTTCACATCGTTTGGATGATTACTGATGTCTTGATTGGGTTGTACACCCAAGATGAGGTAATAAGTGGTGAACATCCAGACGTACTTGGAGATCGACCAGATATGCGAGGACCACTCTCCTGTATTAGACATATGGGACGAGGAATATGGTGCCTTCGGTTTCGTTTAGACCCGTAACGAAGTTGTAAATGGATGTATGTCTGACATCGGATTTCATTCTATGTGATTGAAGATATCGGTTGCATAGCGTGAATGCCTGTGTGGCATGCTGAATGCAAATGGTTAAGGCATCTGTTGAAAAGCAGAGTCTTGCGATTGATGATCAAAGCACGACTTTAATATAGCATAGCTTTGTGTGTAGCGTTAATTAGTAACCTCACACCCCGGTGTGAACCAGAAATGGAAGAGGACCTCAGGGAGGGCATGCGTTTCCTTCTAGCTAGGAGTGATGTCAGGGTTTTGCGAGCCCAGATGTTTTACTTATGTGGATGATAGATAGCGAGGCGCCTCGGTTATATCGGTCACTATGGTGCCGATGAATGGTTTGGTCGATATATGACCAGCTTACGCCCCACGGGGCGGGGAAACACATGGTTCAGGCATTTTAATCCCCTCCGTATGGACCAGCCCTGTCGCTCCAAGGGTCACTCGAGCTCTGATCCTG
This sequence comes from Allium sativum, assembly GCA_030737875.1. Lineage (NCBI taxonomy): Eukaryota > Viridiplantae > Streptophyta > Magnoliopsida > Asparagales > Amaryllidaceae > Allium > Allium sativum. Next base: position 234,645,147 of record CM060912.1, read on the forward strand.
AGGCTTGGGCTAGAGAATCTCGAAGCGGTAAGGACGATTCCTTTCCTTGGTTCATAGATGGAAATCAAACTTCCAATAGGTGACATTTTGGTTTTGATCGTAAGGCCTAGTATCGGCGACATGATAGATGGTACCCATGCTGCCTATGATTGATACATTTATATTTGAAGTTGTTTTATACACTATGCACTTATAATAGTATCAAATGGTTTGTTTTAAATGTACCAAGCATGTTTAGCTATTATAAGGGAAAACTCTACCTTCGGCTTGCGTTGCATTGTGTGATGGGACCTGGGTCTTATAATAGCTTCATTTTTCCAAAAAGCATTGCGTTGTTTTGTTATATGCACTAATATTCTTAGGAGGAAACCCGTTTCGTGTTATACGGCGTGGTCCATGACTTACTTTATTTTTAAAGTAAAGATTTAATAACTGTTTTAGTTCTCACACCAGACACATGTCTGACCTAGAGTTTATTATTTTAACATAAACTCTGGGTGCCCTTATTTTTCACAACGGCAGCTAGTAATTTGGTTTTGCATATATTATATTCACAGGATACTGGTTTACTACTGGAGATATATTCGAAAAGCTCTGTATCCGTGTATTTGTTTCAGTTGTGTTATGTATTATTTTTCCGCTAGATTATAATTTGCAAATCTATGATATTTATCAAATGTATATTATTTTTTCATACTTTGTATATTCTTGTACTCTGATGTAACTGTTGTAATAAGCAATGAAACATTCTTCTGTTTGCGTTCTAATTTGTCATGTTCTCTGACAATCCGTCCTTTCTCTTCTCTTCGGAGACCGGGAAAGTTCGGGTCGTTATAGGTTTCAGGTTTAAGTTCACACTATTGTCATTTCTTGTTTCAGTTTTTAGTGAGTGCTAAGTGGTGATGGCCAGTGTATATATAGGGGAAAACAAACAATATAATATTACTTAACTATAGGCTTCACATGGCATAGTTTTAGGTTGTCTTCACTGATTGAAAAGGGTGCATTGTCTAGGCATTTCTCATTGAAAATTTCTCATCCTTGGCAGAGCTCGGCCATGTGCAAACATATATTAAAAAGGTTACTTTTCTCTTAAGCAATACTTGCTAAAAATATAGGTTGCATGCTTCATGTTGATTTGAGAAGACATGTGATGGTGTTGTCTACAATTCCCCATTGGTAAGGAACATGGATAGGTTGCTTATATTATAGACTAGCATGTGCTATGGTTTAGCCTTAACCTATTGATGCAAAAGATGTAGACTGCCTACACTATGCATTGGAAAGAGGGTTGTTTAGTCACTTAGTTTGTTGCTTACCAACATAACTAGACTTTGGGTATACAGACCACGTGTGCTAAGTTTTTGCCATTATCCTATCATAAGGTCAGTCTATGATTACACATCTATGTACTAATTAAAAAAAACAAGTTTCATTCCTACGAAAATCAATATAATGTTTTAAATGTAGCAAATGTTAACTTCTACGGCAAATGTAAACTATATATGCATAACTATATGTACTATTTTTACTAAAAATAGCCGATTAATGTATGAAACCAATATTATATTTACATGTATTTAAAACAAGTATTAATACAAACAAAAATATTAAACAATACTTACTAGTCTTATTTTCATATACACATTGCTAAAAATATTTTAAACCATTTAAAATATGTATATTTGGAATTTCCTCAATATTTACGATTCACAATTTGTTATTTAAATTAATCATAAAAAATCCATAATAAATCGTATTACAAAAATAGTCGAAAGCTGGACGTTACAATCTACCCACCTTAAAAGGATTTCGTCCTCGAAATTGAAGAGTACGAGGAGATTACAGTTATGTCTATTTTAATAGATTTCTAAAACAAAAATATGGGTCATCCACTAACAATCACCACTAACAAGGTATCCAAAACACACAGCTTACCTACAAAACATTTTGTGGCAATCCAAACATTCAATATGTTAGCAATTAGCTATTCAATCACAGTCATTTCCATAACTAGGAATATAGTTGGGAAACATTTCCATTTATCGCTATTCTTCAACACATTTACTAGTTCTTGACCGTAAATCGGTAAGAAAATAATCCTCTAAGTATCAACCCCGAAGATCGAAATCAACATCAGATCAATGCTCCGAAAATCACTTAACTCAGCCAACTTCCAGTGAGGTTCCAATTTCTTAACCCTAGTTAAATTCTCAAATTCCAACATCCAAATTTCCAGTTTTTATTTAAGCCAGTTTGAAATCTCATATCTTGATTCCATTATAAATTCAAAACCTTTGAATTCTCCCAAAACATTTTGTCTTTTCAGACAACTCCCAAATATGTCTTATTTGTATATCTCTTGCTTGTACAAGTTCAATTTGGTTCAATTTAACCATTTCAATTCTTATAATCTTATTTGATTATGAGAACAGCCATCGACACATCCATATATAATTAATAATTCCAGAAAATTATTCTTTTATAACAAAATATAATTTTAGGCAAAATTATTTCTTTTACCCATCTTAAAACAATACGGTGTTGAATTGTTCTGCTCGAGGGGTTAGAAATATCTATCGATACAGTTGTGCACCCTTCATCGACCAGAATTCATAAACTGCTCAACTAACCAACTATCACAATATAAAACAGTATTTATATCAGTTTACAAATACGCGCTCATATATATGCACCCAACTCAATCTAGGTTATTACTTACATCATCTTTATCGAGTTACGCGATAGTACCAAGGTTATTATTCAACCTTCAACTCTGACACCAAGTGTACGACCCGGAAAATTCAAGTAGGCTTTTCAACCATCCTCTCATCCTCTAAGGCAGAGGGCTACCCTCCCCCTATGGCTTACACTGGTACCCCCACCAACTCATTTTACGGCCAGCCTTTCGACTTCACAACCAACCCTCCCTTACTTTCGAGGGACGTGTAGAGGTAAGAGTCTCCCGTCCGCCACCTAACACGAAGCGAGAACCCTCTATCATGCATACCCAACTCACACAGCCAGCAACGAGTTGGGGTATTTTAAGTACTTCTCAGACCTTGAATTGAAATCATTTCTTATCGTCAAAATTCCTAGAAGTTCGATATCTAAAATATTTGACAAACCAGAATTTGTAAATCCATTTGATTCCAAATCTTTAAACCATTTTAAGGCAACAAAGTTGTTTTGAACCATTGATCGAGTTAATTTAATTTACTTAAATATAAAATCAGGAATCTAATCCAAATAATCGTCTGGATTCCCTTTCCCTCTGATAATTAAATTATCTTACTTAATTAAAAGATCAATTAAGTAAAACATTATTCTTGGATAATCTATCCAAATTCAAATTATTATTTAACTGTATAATTAACTTTATCCAAAACTGTTAATTAAGCATTTACTCAGCTTCTCACCATCCATTTAGGAAAACGAATAGTTTTAAAGGATTACATCTAATCTTCCCTTATAAATTAATAAATAATATAATTAAATTTAAAATAATCCATTTAATTGTTTCTTAAAACAATTAACATCCATTATTAAGCTTGAGTATATTTCTAAGTTACTTTACAGAAAACGGCTTAGCAGCTTCAATGATATAGAACAGTTCAGATGACATTCAAGTCGTTAACCCAATTTGCACAACAATCATATAAATACAAGTCAATATTATCAACTGATAATATAATATCCCATCATCATATATTAACGGAAAAAATATATCAAATTGATATAATAGCAGAACGGTGTTTATTTATGCTAATAGGGTGTTCAAACAATTCACTCAATCAAAGATATAGTAGAACAATATTTATTTTTGCTAACAAATGTCAATAAAAATATTTAATTATGAATAACATAATTAAATACAACTAAATTAATAAACCAATTAATCTAACAGTCAATTCGGTATTTACAGCATTTGTATATCATTATTGATCAGTAGTTTACTCATTTACTCGGTTCACGACTAAATTACAGTAGATTAAATTTAACCGATGTTTAGTATAAACATCGTTTTCATTTATTTTTTAATAATTAATCAATTTATTTAAAACTTGATAACTACATCAGAATATACTAACGATCAAGAAGACCATACACACTCAAGCCAAATCGAACACGTCTTCTTGATCCATGCGACCCAAATCCCATGCATTGAACGTGCGCACCCATGATCCACCTTTCCTTTCAGTTCTTCCTTCTTGTTTTATAGACATGGGCCAAGCCCAGACCCAAGAACACCATGGGGCAAAGCCCTGGACTAGATTCCTGCCTTTGGTTTACACAATGCTGCACCATTCCTTAATTCCCCATTCCATTCTTGCATTTCATTTCTGCTGCCGACTTCCCATAATTTTCTTTTCCACTTCCTTGTTCTTTCATCCTTCTGCTTGTTTTATGTTTGATTTCGTTTTTGTTAATTTTTTTTGTTTAATCAAACAAATACTGGGCTTAAGGCCTTTAACACTCGCACCGCTCTCAGTATACATGAAAAACTTCCTCATGTTTCTTTGTTATTTTTTTAACAGTGTCGGGTTTGATTAATGATCCATACTATCTCTCACCTTGAATGCTATTGCTGTCCCCTTCTTATATTAGAATTTTGGACTACACGTGTCAACAAGAGGAACACTATTTTGGTCGTTAGAGTCTAATGGTGATAGTCTCAACTAAAGTAGTGATGTTACCATCCAATTAGTTTGTAAAAAATCTTTGTTTTCTTTACTTACCCATTCCTTCAGTTTCTTCTTAATCTCCCAGGCACGTAAAATGTGCCAACTCATTCTTTATATCCTTTATGTTACTTTGTACCCCATTTCTTGCCAGGTCTAATGACCTCGACCAAACCCAGTTTCGCCCCTTTTCTCTTCCCATTGTCTAGCACTTACCTGCTAAAACTTCCAAATGCACAACCAAGCTTGTGTATATGCACCGCCACCTCAATCGCTGGATGGCCATCCGATCACCGCTCATAAGCCACAATGCCAACTGAGATCGCCTACAACCAACCACTCTGGTCCCCAAACGTCTCATTCACGAAAACAGTTTTGACCTTGGCAACATAGACAACCATTCATCTACTACTTCATAGAACATAACACCCTCACATGTAGAAAAATCCACCTCTGGTGCTCCAACTAAAATGCATATAGTAGTAGTAATATTTCCAACAATCCATGTAACTAGATAATCCACATAAACTCAAAAGTCATTTCTTTAAGATATACCAACAATATTTGACCACCAGATTGATTTGTTATTTATATGTTTATGTCAATTTGTGTTATTTAGTGCCACCTTGAAACCTGCCCCCAAACTCTTCTTCTCCTATTTCTTTGCTTGCTTTACAAACTCGTGCACCGTGCATATGCACAGCAACAATGGCCATCGTGAGTCCATCACAACCCCATCCACACACCATATTTCTCCCCAGTTTCGTCGCTGACCAACCACCCAAACCCCAAACCAACTCATCCTCGAAACAACCCTTCACACCCATTAAAGAAAAAAATAACAGTCTCAACTCGAACTTATAACAGACGTCGCCATATTTTCTCCTACCACCGTTCAAGCCCCAGGTCTACATCTATTTATCAGATAATAATGGAGGATTGCAAGAACTGATTTAATGCATATGAATTTTAATTAAAACCATGATCTAATTAACCGTGTTATATGTATTCCAATATGTCTTATATAATATATATTATATTATTATCTTTAATGATTAATTGGACGAGAATAAAGAGAGAGTCCCATTCTACATGTCAATACCGACAACAACGAAATTTTCTGAATCTATTCCTTGCACACGTTCAAAATCAAAATTTTCAATTAAGGTTAAGGAATTCTGTGACTGAGGGGGTCAAAACCAAGAAGTGAGTTATTTATACCAAGCATTCTTCTTATGGCTAGATCCAATCTTCTGGTCCCTGCGGAAAGGAAAACGAATTTCTCGTTCTTCCTTTCAGGAAGGGAGGATTAGGGAAATCCTATTGATTGTTGCTTTCTCCAGACCTTCGGTAAAAGCATGAAAAAAATGCTCGAATGGTCAAAAATATGTGGTTGGTTTTAACAATATAACAATGATTATATTTTCTATATTCCTTACGTTAAATTGAGCCATCATACTCGGATGCAGCAGGTTTAATACAAGACTCTTATAAACAAATTTTAATTACTATTCTTATAAATTCATGTGATTTATTAATTTAAACCCTCGTCCAGTTAGTTTATACTAAACTCCAGTTAATTTAAACCCTCGTTTTGTCCAGCCTCTTAACTTTTAAACTATAATAATTGTTATAATGTTAGTTTATAATCATTTTTATTAACTCACTACAATTTTAGTTTTGGATCTTTTGATGCTAGATGGTGGTTAGAACGACAAAGCCTTTGTATACTCTGTTTCCAGGCTTCTGTTCAATTCAGTTAGCATATGAGGATCAAATTTGTTTCAGTACTACACATTCAAGGCTCTTATACACATCCAGAAGCATACCAAACATAAATATATGGGTTTGCACTAAAATGATCATAATAGATTTAAGTGAGAAAGAAATTTCTCATAGTTGTACTTTAATTTAAATGTTTTTCCTCAGTTTAATATGGTTTTTCCAGGAACTATCCATATTCTAGAACTACATACTCATGTATATACATATAACATAGCCAATGAATGAAAAGGGCAGTTTTATTTATGTTTGGTCACTGGTTGTGCTTCAAATCACAGGTTTCAATTCCAGTATGAAAATCACTGCAGCAAATTCATATGTACATGCAAAATAAATAAACTAGGGAAAATTTACTCACCTAGTTGGGCACTATATTCAGGTCCGGGCATATGCTTTAGTTCACTGCCTTGTTGTGCTTTTGCAGCTTTATCTAAAGACTTCTGCTATTAATTTGCTCCATATTTTGGTCTCTAGTATTAAGTTTAAGTTTTCACACTACTGTCATTTCTTGTTTCAGTTTTTAGTGAGTGCTAAGTGGTGATGGCCAGTGTATATATAGGGAAAAACAAACAATATAATATTACTTAACTATAGGCTACACATGGCATAGTTTTGGGTTGTCTTCACTAATTGAAAAGGTTGCATTGTCTAGGCATTTCTCATTGAAAATTTCTCATCCTTGGAAGAGCTCGGCCATGTGCAAACATATATTAAAAAGGTTACTTTGTTCTTAAGCAATACTTGCTAAAAATATAGGCTGCATGCTTCATGTCGATTTGAGAAGACATGTGATGGTGTTGTCTACAATTCCCCATTGGTAAGGAACATGGATAGGCTGCTTATACTATAGACTAGCATGTGCTAAGGTATAGCCTTAGCCTATTGATGCAAAAGATGTAGATTGCCTACACTATGCATTGGAAAGAGGGTTGTTTAGTCACTTAGTTTGTTGCTTACCAAGATAGCTAGACTTTGGGTATACAGACCATGTGTGCTAAGTTTTTGCCATTGTCCTATCATAAGACCAGTCTTTGATTGCACACCTATGTACTAATTTAAAAAAAACAAGTTTCATTCCTAAGAAAATCAATATAATGTTTTAAATGTAGCAAATGTTAACTTCTACGGCAAATGTAAACTATATATACATAACTACATGTACTTTGTTTACTAAAAATAGCCAATCAATGTATAAAACCAATATTATATTTACATGTATTTAAAACAAGTATAAATACAAACAAATATATTAAACATTACTTACTAGTCTTATTTTCATATACACATTGCTAAAAATATTTTAAGCCATTAAAAATATGTATATTTTGAATTTCCTCAATATTTATTATTCACAATTTATTATTTAAATTAATTATAAAAAACCATAATAAATCCTATTACAAAAATAGTCAAAACTGGGACGTTACAATCTACCCACCTTAAAAGAATTTCGTCCTAAAAATTGAAGAGTACGAGGAGATTACAATTATGTCTATTTTAATAGATTTATAAAACAAAAATATGGGTCATCTACTAACAATCACCACAAACAAGGTATCCAAAACACACAGCTTACCTACCAAACATTTTGTGGCAATTCAAACCTTCAATATGTTAACAATTAGATATTCAATCACAATCATTTCCATAACTAGAAATATAGTTGGGAAACATTTCCATTTATCGCTATTCTTCAACACATTTATAGTTCCTGACCGTAAATCGGTAAGAAAATAATCCTCTCTAAGTATCAACCCCGAAGATCGAAATCAACATCAGATCAATACTCCGAAAATCACTTAACTCAACCAACTTCCAGTGAGGTTCTAATTTTTTACCCCAGTTAAATTCTCAAATTCCAGCATCCAAATTTCCAGTTTTTATTTAAGCCAGTTTGAAATCTCATATCTTGATTCCATTATAAATTCAAAACCTTTGAATTCTCCCAAAACATTTTATCTTCTCAGACAACTCCCAAATACGTCTTATTTATATATCTCTTGCTTATACAAATTCAATTTGGTTCAATTTAACCATTTCAATTCTTATAATCCTATTTGATTATAAGAACAACCATGGATTACTTCTCCTAGGAGGCAGTACGAAAGGAAAAATTAATTGAGTGATATCAATTAAATAAAAATGAAATAAAATAAGGCATTCATTATCTTTCATTTTTTACATGGATTGGTATGCAAGACTAGGGTAAAAAAAAATACTTTTCTTTACAATTGTAGTTCTTGTCATAAGAAAGCTCTCTTAGTTCAGTTTGGTAGAACGCGAGTCTCCAAAACCCGATGATGTATGGCTAGAGTTTCGCATTTGGTAATTTTAGGCTTCAAATATGAAAAAAGTCTTGCATTTTTTTAATTCTATATTGTTATTACTATGGAATTGGATATTGTTTCTTGATGTTTATTTCATTATAATTTGCATATGTATTGAATTTAGTATCTTTATGTACTGAATATTTTCTGTTAGTTCATACTTCATTGTTGTCACAAATATGGATTTTTTTTTCTTGTTGATTTTATTACACGTTGCTCTATGTTGAGATAATATTATAGCTGAATACATATTAAATAGAGCTTATGTTATCTTGCATGCAAATATTAGTGTTGCATGTTACCAACGTTTCATTAGAATTTGCTTTGCCAAAAAAACATTTCATTAGAATATTGTTGAGTAATGGATATAAGTGTTGCAAATATAATGTTATTAATGCTTATAAACGTTGTGAATGAATATTTGCCAATGCTTATAAGCGTTTGCAGATAAAATTTAGTAACGCTTATAAGTATTATAAATGATTCCCGATGTCTCTACAGTGGCATGTATAAGTGTCACTGAAATTACTAGCGACGCTTATACTCGTTGGGAATCCTCTTCTTTGGTGGCGTAAACCTGAATTATTAAGTTAATTAATTATTAATTACTATTCATAACTAACTAATAATTAATCATCAAAAATTTAATTAAATTTCCATAATCCTTATTTGTAAGTTAAAACATCAAGTTTCCAAAATGTTTTCAAAACAATTCAAGTGTAAAAACTTGATTTCAGCAAAACTGCATTCATAGCGACTATTGCTGTGGATGCAGAACTTGTTGTTCGAGTAATTTTCGAAACTTTACTAAGTTTATTAATTAAAAACAAACTTGAAAGTTTTTAAAATCCAAACAAATCTCATTCTAATGTTTATATTGAAATCGACTTAAAACCCAAATTTAAAACAGGCTTCTATTATAATCAACCACTCCAACCTTAGCATCCATCTTCAGACAAGTTTAGGATGATCATATTGTTTGGCCATGGTCAAGTAGACTCGGCAACGTACATGTTTGGATTGACTACATACTTAAACCAAGGAGTTCAAGTTTGAAAATAAAGTTAAGCACTTGTTTTTATAGCAAAACAAAATCAAAACAAACCAAGATCTCAAGTCTACTTTGAATGTTCACATGCATTTTTCCAAACACATACTTATCAACATAACTACATAATTCTAACATAATATAACTCGTCTTACATAAGCAAACAAAAGCTCATATCATCCAAGAATTCATACTTGTCTTCGTTTTCAACCAAGATCCACATCACAACATCATATGCTGATGCATATGTATGTAGGAGCATAACATGACATTTTACACAACATTTAGCACATGTAGCAATACATAATCTATCACATATAAGCAATAATATTTACAAAAAAATCAACAAAGGTTTACTCACCTAAACTTACACAAAACCAAGTAAAAGGCTACTACTAGAACCTTACAAAAGTCTAACTACTTGCACCGACTTTGTAAAAATCAAATTTTGGAGGGCTTAAATGCAATTTGGCTTGGCCTTGGATTGTTTTTGTTCGGCCTTGGATGATTTTGGATGGACATGGGCTTGTAAATAGAAGATGAGTGGTAGAAAAAGAGAAGAATGAGCTTAAAAATGTTTTTAAAGAAGTTTGGAAGTGTAAAAATCAAAATTTTAAACTTAATTTTCTTTCTTTGAAAGGAAGTCACTAAAACTTTTTGAAAAGTGGGAAGGAAGATGAAAATAAAATGAAAAGAAAGATGAAGAAATGAAATTACTTTTATATAAAATGAAAAGTGGAAATTACAAAACTATCCAAGTGCATTACCTTCTCTTAAATTTTGACAATTCATTAAATCATTCTCTTACACTTTTATGCCATCTCATTTTTCCACTTACATGTTATTTAATAACAAAATGGCACCTATTGTCCTTTATGTATCATTTGTGTAAGTAATAATGGTACTCAAAAGTCTTTTTTATTTACTTTTCTTTTTATTTTTAAAATAAAAAGCTTTAAGTCACAACTTTATTCCCAACACCAGAATAGAATGTTTCTTGACGATGCACTAGGGATGTGATAAAGAAGCATCATTCCCAACATCCCTAATATTTTAGAACAAGCAATTCTCCATCACTCCAAAAAATGGAATGAAAAGCAAGACAAAGAAGAAAACGCTACTCTGCAAGGTCAGATCAGATAGAGAGTACGACAAGTGGTCCTAACTATCTACTCTTTTGTTGCCAGGGAACTAATGCGAATGGTGCAAGTAGTACGAGGTAGAATCTGAGATCTCCTATGAGAAGATCAAAAAGAACTGACACGATGAGATGATACAATCCCTGAAGGGGACGCAGAGGAAGGCTTTCTTCCTAAAGAACAAGAAATGCCTACGTGCATGGACTAATCGAGATTATCTAAAACGACAAGAATATAAGTTACGAGTAAGCTGAGTCAAATGGTCATTAATGACCCTAATCCCGTCCCTTGTAAAAACGGGAAACGAGTCTGGAAAATGAGGAGGAGAATCAGATGATGTATAAATGTAAAAAACAGACGTTACACCTTACTGTGTGGACTCCACTTTTCCAGAACTATCAGCAGGTTGACAATCCTGCTCAAAAATGGGCGTCCAACAACTAGATGGACACGGAGATTGGGGAAGGCGAACCCCCCCCCCCCCCCAAATCCTCTGCATACAACAAAAACACCCCAGGAAAGACCACTTCGATGGTCGACGTATAGTCACTCGCAGAAGTGAATGATATACGCCCCCAACTGACACACAAAACTGACAACAACAAAATAAGCCAACCCAAAATCAACCAGATCATGCAGCAAAGACAAATCATTATCAAGTCATTGGTTGGCTTGAAGTGATCAAAAGGGACCCACTTAGCAAATAAACGCCATAAACCCAGACGATCGAAAAAACCACAAAGAAATAACCCATAATACAGAGAAGAGATAGAACGCTCACCTAGAAACACATAGGTGAACCACCTTCCACAACTATACCCAATAGGAAACCACACAAAGTGCAGGCAAGCCCAACAATCCAGTAGAACCAGACAAAGCGAGGCATAAAAACAACTTAGCAAATCACCTGACGAGGTAAAACACAAAACCCCATATAGTGAAGATCGGAGAAAAGTGAAGACCCCCTAACTGTTGCATGGTCCACAGCCAAATTGGGGACAAAAACACTCGCCACTAGTAAAGAAGCCAATGAAAACTACCCAACACAAACATCAATAGAAATCGTCCCAGCAATAAACAAATCTGGCAAAATGCCAGGCCCAACACCACAACCAACATGAGAAAAATACACCAATAGATGCACACTAAAGGAGCTAGTAATACAGCAAAAAAATGAAGACAAAGGGCATACCTGACAAGGGGACAATGTTGGAGAAGAAAGGCGAAATTCACCCGGGCCAGAACACACAACATCAACGTCACAATTGTCCACGGTTGCCTTGCCAGTCGTAGAAACAACTGACTGCATTCGTTGATTAGAAACATCCCAATTCTCTGTGTCACTCGTTCGATTTGAGGCCAACCATCGTCTAAAAGAGACATCCTTGAGCCAAATACGACCAAGCCGAGGCAACGGATACGAGTCACTATAGGATAGTGAACAAGAGATCGCGTCCCTCTACCAATTGAAGCAGTGAAAACCATTGCTTGTGACTAGAAGGTAGTGCATAGGAGTGTGTGCCATCATTTGCGGCCACCAGAGCGATTACCTTGCACGAACGAGATAGGAAAGAAAGGGAGCTAACCGGAGCCATACGAGAAGGATGACGAGGTCCCCTATGATGACGAACACGCTTCTGCAAACAAACTACTTTATCAATAGTTGGCCATTCTTTCAGAGTAGGTGAGTAACATGTAATTGATTTAAGAAGAAACTGAATAGGAGGCACCAAGTCCTCAAAACTAGAAATACAAGCAGTGGGAGCAACACTACAAGTTGGGGAAACACCCGAACAAACGAAATTGCATTCCACAACAGACCTAGCGGTTCGGGCATAAAAGTTGATCTCCAATGAAAAAAAACATGTTAGGCCACAGATCCATGAAAATCAACCCCACAACTGTATAACAGTGGCGGGCAAGCGCCGAACAGTCCAACAGCGATAAAGTCGAAACCAACACCGATGAGGAACCAATATGACCACAAGCCAAAACAAGCATCCAAAATCGTGTCAACAGTGGGACACAAGCCTACAAACGAACCATTAGCACAAAATCCCAAATCGGGAAAAACCACAGCTATAAAACCCTAATCGACCTAAAAAGAGCGATGAGGCTCAAAATGAGAAGCCATACCGGGCACAACAAGGGCAGTGAGGTTGAGCGGAGCACAAAGAGCGAAAACAACATAAATTAAAATGAGATCGAAAGGAGAAACAGCTAGAGAAGACGCACCATAATGATCGCTAAAATGGAAAAGAGACGACAACCATGAATAATGTCATTGATTTTGGTTTGGTTTGTCGTTGCTATTGATGATGACGACTGTTTTTGAGATATGTATTATTCCATTTTTGTGAATTATATGTATTTATGAGATTTTGTTTCATTCTTGTAGTTTTAGTTGAAGTTTCATGTGATTATTAATCAGATTGTTTTCTAATAATAAACAGTTCATATTTACATTAGATGAAATAATATGTTTATAACATATGTTATGTCTTATAGAATACCTTCGAAATCTCATTCTTAGTTTTTCTTGCTATTGTCGAGGGTGTTAATGGCTTGGTTGATTTACGGTCAAGGGTGAGTATGACCCCTAAAACTAGAGGATAGGTATTAAAGTTATTATGACATATTAGTATTTAGTGTATGTAAATTATTTATGATTTATTAAACGCCTTTATTATAATTAATATAGCTGAAACTTTTGATTATATTCTAAGTGTCTCTAAGAGGCGTATGTGAGTTGAATGTCGGTTTGTCGGCCCAAGTGGGATAATATCTCATCTTATATTAAAGAAGCTATATGGACTAACTTGTTGGTAAGTATAAATTTATGATTTTTCTTAAATGACATATTTAAGCTTCAAAAATTAATATATTATGTATAATTAATTTTAACGTGTAAGTTGCGCTTGTTGTAAAGGGGGAAAGTCAATTGTTGTTTATGAACCATTGGAATAAGAAGATGAGTATAAACAACAGGGATATCCTCTCAAGCGTAAAATACAAAAATAAAAAACTGGCTGGATGAGTGCTACTATTTGGGTGGATATTCTTGAATACTGGAAAACTCCCACTTCGAAGGTAATTCTAGTTTTCTATGCTTGTTATAAGTTTTTTAAAGTTTATATAATTTTTGGTTACTAATTTAGTCAATCATATAATTAAGTAATAATATATGGTAAATATTATTTTTATGTTAAATTTAAAGGAAGTATCTGAATGGAACTTAACAAACATGATGTTATACATCGTGGAAGATCAAAATCCTTCCAAAAATATCAAAAGGGAATCATCAATTCACAAGTTACGATCATAAAGTAGTTATAACATTGTTTAATCATACACATACACACATTATTTAATCATATACAACTTGTGCAAAGAAAAATGGTTGTGACCTTACATATTCGAATGTTTACACTTGCATGCACATCATCGAGAACACGAATGAATATGGTTCAATATCATTTACATGGACGAACCCCAAATCATAAACTATCATGATAAACATGCTTTAGTTTTTTTCTTTTACTTCACATTGTATAAATTATAAATGAAATATTTGTTCTGGAAAAAAATTATTTCTAATAGTAGGAAGTCTAAAATAGAGCGAGCTCGATCTGTCTAAAGGAGTTTAACTTTGAAGAGGTGGATATGATTTTTAAAGCTCTAACCAACGTGTTAAAACGGAACAAACACCATGATTACGATAATTTGGAGACAATGTTTATTGAATTTAACTAATTCATTAACTAAATTATAAATTTTAGTTAATATTACGTATTATATACTATTGACTTACATATGATAACATCTCAAACCGATAATAGGTAATCATAGGTTGAGGAGGAGATAACACATTTGAGAGGTAAGATGTTAGAATAAAAAAGATCAGTGGAAGAGTAGATAATCGATTATGCTGTTAGAGGGGCGAATTATTATATATATATATATATATATATATATATATATATATATATATATATATATATATATATATATATATAGAAAAGTGCGGGACGATTCCTTCTCAGAGGTTGGAAAATGATGTAAATGTTGATTATTAGGTATGGATGTGTATTTTGTTGGATGTTTTATTGATCTTGTACTTTAAACTTGGATCATGGGACCAACACCTTTGTCTCAAGCATTTCGATTTAGACCCAAGAGGTTGTACGTTTGAAACTTATGCAATGTTATTCGAACATATATTGACACGTATTGTGTTGCATACTACCTAAACTTGTACATAAGTATCCGGTTTTAAAAAAAGCCTTGGATTATGATTAATGGTTGTGGATGTTTGACGTTTGGTTTTTGTTATATGTATGACAATGTGATGCATACAACGTTTGTACTTGTGAAATTGGATTTATACGAGGTGAAAAGCGATGAATATATATATATATATATATATATATATGTGTGTGTATTTAAAAAAAAGTAGTAATATGGCGAACAATAGGACGAAAATTCTCCACCATCGCCTACGAAGAAACCGCCAGATTCTCAACTGCTTCCCACGTCTTCTAACACCGTCGCGCCTGTTTCCTCCAGATCTTATGCTAACGTCGTGCGGTCATCCACCACTACAAATCCTTCTCCACATACTCTCCAATTTGTTCAATCCTCTAAGGATTATGTGTATCTTCCTGCAGCTGTGATTTAAAAGTCTGAATCCCTCTGGCAAAACACAATAATTCTACATCCCGTAGAATTTTGACTCTCATTTCGCAAACTCAATGATTATATTATACGAGTCTGGAAACCCAAAGCCGAATTCCGCATTCACTTGGCTTCGAATTACACTTTTGCAGTGCAATTTGATAAAGCAGACAACTTTGACGCAGTAATGGAAAGCTCTACGTATTCATACTTCAGAAAACTGCTTCTGATCGATGCACGGACTCCAAGCTATGATCATGCCAAATTCACTGCAACTGAAGTTCAAATTTGGATGCGGCTGTGTAATTTAAAGTTGGAAATGTGGACGGCAGAGGCCTTGCAAATGATTTCCAGTTTTATAGGGACTCCTCTACGGATTGATGCGAACGCGATTGAACATAAATTCACTCGTTACGCACGAGTGCAGATAGTTATTAATATGGATACAGACTTAAAGAAAACAATTCATATTCTGATGCCGAATGGAAATAAGCATGATATTGAAGTTCAATATGAATACGTACCATTCAAGTGTGAACAATGCAAAGTGTTTGGCCACAAGAAATCAATTCATGAGGTAAAATTGAACCCACAATGGGTAAATAAGAACTCGAATCAGCCGTCTTCATCCTCTAATACTACTCGAGAGCAAGGTAAGGACGATTAACTGGATTTTTTGAACTCGGAGCTACCACCAGATATTCAAATAGAAGACATGGACCATGTTACCAAGGTCATTCATGATAAAACCACTCAGGAAGTCTTTTCAGACGTAACCAGGTTTGTGTCACATAATGAATCTTTCTTACATCAAACTATGCAAAAGCCAGCTAAAACTACTCCTCCTAAAAGAATATTGAGGAGTTCCTCCTCAATCAAATGACAGTGTTAAGCTGGAATGTTAGGGGCAAGAATACTCCAACTAGAATGTCAGATGTACTCAAGCTCCTGACACAATATAAGCCAACTATGGTTGGCTTAGTAGAACATAAGCTGAATAAGAATAATCTGAAGTTATTTGCCACTAAAATTCCATCACACTGGTGATCTTTAACTAACAACCCGTCTAAGTGTACAGGATGAATATTGATGATGTGGATACATTAGTATGGTCATTGCAAGTTATTACAATGTCTCCCCAGCATATCACATGCTTACTTCACAATACTGGTGGTTTTTCGTTATGTTTTACCGATGTCTAAGACAACAACTCTTTCACCGAGCATATGGAACTATGGAAAGGTATTATAGGCAACTCACAACAGATTTCAAAAGCTTGGTTACTGATGTTTGACTTCAATAACGCATCATCTCCATATGATAAACATGGCGGACTCCCCATACCTTTTCAGCAAATTAGAGAATTTCAATTATGTTTAATGCACGCTGGACTTCTTGAAATTAAGCCACTTGGGTTTAAATATGCATGGCGCAGGAAGGGGATGGCGACACATATAGATAAGATATTGGCGAACAATTGTTTCCTTCAAAAGTTTCTTAACTTGAAGGCGCTATCTTTGTCACAGATGACCAGCGACCATAACCCTTTATTGGTCGATCTAATCCCATCTTCTAATCCTAAAGGGATCCTTTCAGCTATAGAAACGATTGGCATTTATGTGACGGATACACTGAATGCACAGACAGGGGACTGCTAGCTTCGACGTGGGGATTCCCAAGCTATCAATTTCAAAGTAAGTTATCTGCTTGCAATGTAGAGTTGAAAAAATGGAATAATTTAAGAAGTCAACATCAGGAGGATATTACACAACTAGAAGATAAGTTCAAACATTTAGAGGTATGCGCAGATCAAAACCCTACGGATTTAGACATATATGAGCAGATGCTTCAAGCCAAGCATATTTGGCAGCAACATCAGAGTACTAGATTTTGGTCTCTTCGGCAACAATCCAAAGTTAAATGGCTTCAGCTCTGGGATACTAACTCCAAGTATTTTTACGCTAAAATGAATGCACACAAGTTCTATAATAATGTCCGAGCTATCAAAAACTCTGTCGGACAACTTGTATATAAAGAAGCAGAAATTGAGGCAGAGGCAATTAACTACTACTCTTCTTTATACAACGGGAATACTAATATGCAATTTCCTTCTTTCCAGTCTGCAAACATTATTAACTCTAATGGACAATTGTTTCTTCTTACTGACATACCCATAGACGAGGTAAAATATGTTGTATTTTCCATACACGATGAATCTAGCCCATGCCCGGATGGGATTAACTCCAAATTCTTCAAGCTTCATTGGGAGAGTCTGCAAATGGATTTGTTAGAAGCTATGAAAGATATTTTCAGATCTGCGAAGTTGCCGAAAGGGATCAACCATACATTTCTCACTTTGATTCCGAAGAATGAAAACCCTACAAACATTACTCAATATCGTCCTATCGCATGTTGCAATGTCTACTGCTAAATTTTCTCAAAAATTCTTTGCAACCGTATAAAGCCCTTCCTTAGTCACCTCATTTCTCCAAACCAATGTGCATTCATCCCTCAACGACACATTGGAGATAATATACTCTTGGCCCATGAGCTTCTCCGAGATTTCAAGAAAGCTGGAATATCCAAATTCTGTGTCAAGGTAGACTTGAAAAAGGCTTATGACAGAGTTAACCAAGAATTTATTTGTTTTCTAATATCTCGAATGGGATTTCCTACTCACTTCGTTAATATAGTATACGAATGCATTTCCACCTCTTCATTCTCTATTCTCCTCCAATGAAAACCAAGAGGGTACATATTATCAAACCGTGGGATCAGACAGGGGGATCCGCTTTCACTGTATTTATTTTCCATTGCTATGCAATACTTCTCATATTTGATGGAACAGTCTGTTGCCACACAGAAGTACACTCCTTGTATTCGCTTTCCACCCGTTAATAAATCTAGTATACGCCGATGATCTTATGATATTTGGCAAATCCAGTCTTTCAAATGCTAATAATATAAAAGACTTTTTTCAAAAAATCAGTACTCATGCAGGTTTAGATGTAAATGAAATAAAGACAATTTTTTTTTCAGTTCATCAACAGCAAACTGGGAAGCTATTAATGTTATCCTATCATTTGAAATGGGAAGTTTACCTATCACATATCTCGGTGTTCTTATCTCTTCCAATTATCTTCATTATTTCGAGTGTAATGCACTGATCCATCGAGTACAAAGCAAAATACAGGGGTGGCACGCAATTATTATACCCATTATTATACCCATATATATATACATATATATATAATTATATATATATACACACACACACATACACACACACACACACACACACACACATATATATATATATATATATATATATATATATATATATATATTTTGAAAATTGGTTCATTTCATTGCTTACTTCAAAACAGAATACAACATAAAAAAGCAAATAAAAGTCCATATTACAAACATTACTAACATATAAAACTAAACGAAAATAACAGCCCAAACTCTCTTCAGCCGAAAAAGGCCCAATTCTTTGCCGACTTCAACCCGTATCCAACACTTCAATCCCCCATCTACTTAACAATACTTCAGTTCTTCCATCTCTTTTCGATCTGCTTCCATTATTCATCACCAAAAATTTGATTTCTCTTTCGATCTTCTTGAGACAAGCCAATGAATCCGTGCTTTTGTCATGAAAAATTCTTGAGTTTCTTTCTTTCCATAAAAAGTATATAGCTGTTGTTAGAGAAGCACATGCCAAATCTTTCAATTGATCTCTATTTCTGAAATTATTATGTATCAACATCACTTCAGACTTCAGATCCGACAAATTGAGCGAAAGATCCAAACTTTGCTTCAAAGAAAGCCATATAAATGCAGAGTAGTCACATGAGAAAAATAGATGTTGAATCGATTCTGGATGGTTCTTGCATAGAGGGCATCGTAGATCTGGGATGCTGCTATACTGCTGGATCCTGTCTCTGGTATTCAATCTGCCAATAAAAGCAAGATAAGTGATAAAAGACATCTTTTTACTATTTTTACCATGCCAAATTACTAAAAAAGATTCTTCTTTTTGCTCATGAACTCGCAGATACTCCCATGCTTTGTGAAACGCAAATTGACCACCTTCACACCATTCATATTCATCATGAACTCTGTTTGGGCATATGGGAATTGACTCTATCTCTTCAATCAGTTCTCTTGTTGCTGGATGCATGTCAGGTATAAAATTCTCATTTCTTATGATGCAGCTTACTTTCTCTTCTGAATTTCCAATTAAATTCAGCCTATCATACCCAAGCAAATCTACTAGGCATTTACTGTTTATCCATGGTTCATACCATAAATAGGTTTCCTCACCCTTTGCAATGACTTTCTTAAACAATTGCTTGGATATTGTTCTTAGTCTTAGAATAGATTTCCATGTTGATGATGCATTATTGTCTATAGCCATTGACCAAAAATAATCATTTTTGCAGTATTTGTTATGTACCAATTACTCCACAGAGATGAATTTGATAGATACTTCCAAAGTAGTTTAACACAAGCTACTTTTTTAAGATCTGATAGGAGTTTTAGGCCTACCCCTCCCTCATCTTTTGGTCTACATAACATTTTCCATGAAACTTTATGTGATGCTCCCCCCCAAAAGAAATCTGCACAAATTGATTGCAACTTGTCTATTGTATATTCTGGAATTTGATATATGAACATCCAATACAATATAATAGGAGTTATAACTGTATTTATCAATTCAGCTCTTCCTGCAAAACTTAACAGTTTTGTTTCCCATCCACTTATCTTGCTCTGAACTCTTTGAATAAGTGCATTACATTCTGCATAATGTAAATAGTTAGCAGACAGAGGAACTCCCAAATATTTGATAGGCAATTCACCTTGCTGAAACTCCAGTATATCTAATATTTGTTCTGTGTTTTTTGCTGAAACACTAAAAAACACTTTAGTCTTTGTAGCATTCACGTTTAATCCTGCACACCCACTTAATTTCATAAAAATATTCTTCAAAGATTGTGCATTAGTAGTTGATGCCTTCCCAAAAACCATTAAATCATCTGCATACAGCAGGTGGGACACTATTGGTTGAACTGCACTACTTGGTTGAAATAAATTCCTTTGAGTAGCCTCATCCATCAAGTATGTAAAATACTGCATTGCTATAGTAAATAAATAGGGTGATAAAGGATCACCCTGTCTTATGCCCCTATTTGAAGTTATGAAACCCTTAGGAATTCCTTGAATCATAATTGAGAAAGTAGCAGTTGACATACATTCATACATGAGATTGATAAAATGAGTTGGAAATCCCATCTTTGACATGATATGACATATAAAATCTCTGTTTACTTGATCATATGACTTTTGCAAATCTACCTTGACACACATTTTTCCCATCCCCTTTTTCTTGAAATCCCTCAAAAGTTCATGTGCTAGCAAGATATTATCCCCAATATATCTTCCATATATAAAACACTTTGATTTTCAGATATTACATATGGTAAGAAATGCTTTAATCTATTACTTAGAACTTTTGAGAAAATCTTATAGAATACATTGCAGCACGCAATTGGTCTGTAATGAGCTATCATAGTTGGTTTATCATTTTTAGGGATGAGGGTAATAAAGGTATGATTTAAAGATTTGGGCAGTTTACCTGATATAAACATATCTGAGATTGCCAACAATAAATCATTTTTCAGTTCTTCCCAATGCACTTTGAAGAATTTTGAATTTATTCCATCTGGACCAGGGCTAGATTCATCATCTATAGAAAAAACAGCTTCTTTAACTTCTGCTAGATCAACTGTTTTTAATAAAAATTGCTGTCCTTTAGAGTTAATGAAGCAAATGGCCTTAAAGCTTGGAAAAGAATTTGTACTTGGACCATTAAACATTTCTTGAAAATAATTGATAGCTTGCTTTTCTATATCTTCTGCTTTATAAAGTAAGTTTCCACTATGATCCATAAGAGCTCTAATATGATTGAAGAATCTTCTATTAGACATTCTTGCATAGAAAAATTTGGAATTGGTATCTGATTGCTGAAGCCATGATGTCTTTGCTTGATGTTTAAAAGCATTGAAATGAATTTTTTGCAGGTCTTTACTCCTTCCTGGCCATCATATAATTCTCATATAAATGTACATCCTCTGGGTCATCATCAGCTACTTTCTCCAATTGATTTGCTACTTCTTCAGCTAGATTGAGATTGTAAGAATTTTTATCCCTAAGCTTGTTCCATTTTTTCAATTCCATCTTACAATTTTTAAGTTTTTGCATAAACTGATAACTCAAATGACCCCAACCTGCTGAGAATATTCCTTTTTGCACTGCTTTCTTATATCCATTTAAACAATGCCAATTGTTTTTGTATCTAAAAGGAAAACCTTTTACCTCTTGAGTAGATACCAAATCTAACATAATTGGATTGTGATCACTGGATCTTTGTGTCAGTGCTAGAGCTTTCATGTGTAGAAATAGATGAAGGCATCTATTATTAACAAGAATTTTATCTATACAAGTTGCTATCCCTTTCCTTCTCCAAGTATATTTAAATCCCATGGGTTTGATTTCTGATAAAGAGACTTGAATTAACAAATTCTGAAATTCTCTTATTTGCTGAAAAGGCACTGAAACACCCCCTCTTTTATCATTTTGACTTAAAACATTATTAAAATCCCCCATTAGAATCCAAGTACTATCTATTAAAGCAGCTTCATTACTCAAATCTTTCCATAAAGATACCCTTTCCACAAAAAAAATTACTTGCATATATAACAGTGAATACCATGTCAAAACCTCCTTTATTTTGAACATTCAAAGTCATATGCTGAAAAGAACTTGAAGTTATCACCACATCCCAAACATTAGAATCCCAAATAATAAGAATTCTTCCAGAAGATACAGTAGAATTATTAGTTAAGTGTCTTCAAGAATTAGGTAACATTGATATGAACATTGCTAAATTATTAGAAGCTAACTTTGTTTCTACTAAACCAACGAGAGTTGATTTAGTATTTTTCAGCAGAGATAACACTTCTTTCATTCTAAAAGAAGTGTTCATCCCCCTGACATTCCAAGTTAACATTGTCATTTAATAGAAAATGAACTCCTTGTACTTCTTTTAGGAGGAGTTACATTTCTTGAAGAGGCTGCAATTTTACTTTCTTTAGCATAGTTCATATTTTTATCAACCATTGCTGAAACATCAATGTTTTTACCCTTATCTTTAGACACTTCTTTCTCTTTTTCTGCAACTGCATCTGCCACATGATTTAAAACATCAGGCATAAGATGATCAGGAAGCTTTGCATTCAAAAAATCTATCTCATCATCTGATTTTGAAAATATATTTGTGGATTCATTCTCTTCTTGCTTATCATCTGCATTCTGCTCTCCTTCATTTTCTTCTCCTGTTTCATTTAATTATGTTTGATTTTCAGATGGGATCTATGTTGAATCAGCAGCAATCTCATGATAATCATCCTCATGCCCAAACAACTTACATTGAAAACATTTAGAAGGTACAAATTCATATTCTACATTTACAGTCAGTTTTGTACCATTATGTATTAATACCGGGATCTCAGTTTTCAAATCAGTTGAAGTATCAATAGAGAGTAAAACTCTTGCATATTTTGTGAACTTCTTTTTTGCTGTGTTTTCATCAACTAAAACTGGATTAGCAATATAACTTGCTAGCATCTGAATAGCTTCTAAAGTCCAAAACTCCATGGGTAGATCTATGAATCTAACCCAGATCTGCACCGATTCATTATGTTTTTTCAAAAAATCATGCCCTGGTGACCATGCCTCAATCATAAGTAATCTCCCATAATAAGAATATGTATTACTTTCTAATATCCTTGAGAAATCTGAATATTCTTCAAATTGGACAGCAAAATCATAAGATGGGGAAACATGAATATGATAGTTACCTATTGGTCTCCATACTTTTTCTATGTAATCTTTGAGCTTAACAGATGATAATCTGAAAAATATAGGAGTTAAAGCAATTGTATTAATCCATGCCTCATTTGATTTATTGTAGATCTGCTCTGACATGATGACATATTCAGCTAAGGGTTTAACAAGCTTCAACTGCCGATCTGCTCGATCTCGTTTAATTGAATCTATAGAAGGAATATTCAGATCTGTGTTCGATTGTAATTGATTTGTATTCGTCTGTATTTTATTCGAAGATTGATTTGAAGATTTGGAAGGTTTAGAAGATCTTAGATCTGATTCGGTCGCCATTAAAATGTAAAACAGAAGTAAAATTTCTTTATCTCTCTCTCTCTCTCTATATATATATATATATAAATTGATACGCTTTTATTATCTTATGAAATAACAGTACAAACATAGAGCTTGAAAACATGAAAACAAAATACAAACATAAGCGAAATACAAAAAGATAGCAAATTCTAAATGAACTAGAGCTGGCATTGGGTGCGCCACAATATGTGCGATCCTTCCCTGCACAATCTACTCCACTACTTTGCACCCACGTTCCTCTAAAAACTGAATTTTCACAATAGTGCCCATGGCTGCAACTTCCACATCTTATTTAAGTAACTGCGTTGTTCACTTCAGTTGCTAAATTGCAAGAATATCTGACTTTTCTCAACAATTTGCATCTTCAACCCTTCACAATGTAATTTCTATGTGACACCAAAAGTTAGACAACATAGAACTAATTTATTAAGGACAAATTTTCAAAAGAGGCTGGTTTTTGAAACTAATGGCACAAATAGGCTAGTTTCAAAATTATTTGCAAATATAGACTAGTTTTGGCCAACTCAATGATGAGTTGGCCAACTTTTTGTTAAAAAAAAATACGGGGCGCACTTGCCAAGTGCGCCAGTATAAATTTACACTGGCGCACTTGCCAAGTGCTCCAGTGTAAATTTACACGGGCGCACTTGGCAAGTGCACTAGTGTATATTTACACTGGCGCACTTGCCAAGTGCGCTAGTGTAAATATCCGTCAAACAACACCTTTTAGTTTCCTGGCGCATACACATGCATATCAAACAAAATAGTAATTAGTTTTTCATTATCACTATTAAATATATATAATTATTTAAAATTGATAACATATTCAAAATAATTAACATTTATTTATTAATTAATATTTAATTATTACAAAGTGGTAATAACAATTACTAGTCGATAATTAAACTTAATAACAAATAATAGTTTATGTAAAATAATTAGTTATTGTTAATTTTTAACAATTAGTAAATAATATTGAATGAATAATATCGATTATTTGATAATTAATATTTACTATCGAACAATTAAGAACTAATAGTTAATAACTGATACTTAGCAATTAAGACTAATATTTAATATTTACCATTTAGTAATTATTTTTTTATAGATAGCAATTACCATTAAATAATTACTTTTAATAATTACTTTAAAAAATAACTAAAATGTAGTAAATAATATCTAATATTTTTTTTTAAAATTAATAAATGCTACTAAATAGCTAACTATCGATAATCAATACTTAATATTTTATAATTAATTTTTAAATGTTATTAAATTATTATCATTAACTAACTAATAGTTGGTTGTGCATTGAAATTAATATTTAATACATAATATAATTTATAATTACTAATAAATAATATTAATAATTACTAATTACTAATTAAAAAATTATAACTAATAATTAATAAATAATATATAATTATAGTTACTAATTAAAAATAATACTAATAATCACTAATAAATATATAGCAATAATATTTGTAATTACGAACTATCATAAATGATTAAATATACATTTGAGCACTTAGCAAGTGCGCAAGTGTAAATTTACACTGGAGCACTTGGCAAGTGCGCTAGTGTAAATTTATACTGGCATGCTTGGCAAGTGCGCCCCATAGTTTTTTAACAAAAAGTTGGCCAGCTCATCCCTGATCTGGCCAAAACTAGCCTGTATTTGCAAATAGTTTTGAAACTAGCTTATTTGTGCCATTAGTTTCAAAAACTAGCCTCTTTTGAAAATTTGTCCATTTATTAAAAATTCTATTATCTATGACAACAAAGTTGTTTTAGTTGATCCAATGCAAACATGTTAAAATATTAAAAATTGTTTATGTATCATAAAACAAGTGGTGATTAATCTTTAACATTGTGAAATACAATGTCTAAAACTAGACATTTCATTTTACAATGTCTAACAAAAAAATTATCATAACATATTACACATACCATTAACATTAATCTTGAAAATTAAAAAATGAATAAAATTGTTAATTATCTATGTGTCATTTGGTTTAACATATACACTTAATATACTGTAGATGCTCTTGATCATAGAGTAGAATTTCAGTTTGTAATTTTGTTGCTTGAAGATACGATTTAATTGCTGGTTGAAAACTTGCGGAATCCTAATATATGAACCGGAGCATCCTTCTAAAGCCAACTTTCTGCTGTTGCTTCGCAAACCATAAAGATGGTACACAATGAATTCGAAAAGCAATTCTAAAGTCACCATAAAATGAATTTTCTGGGTAACAAATACGTTGGAACTTTGTTAACAAGGGGTAAAAAGTCCAGCACTGAAACAGTTGTAACTGCATTTTTAAAATTCTGAACTTACAAACCTTCGCAGTTTTTCCAGATAAAATTTATTGAAATCTCTGTAGAACTTCAAAATTCCAAACAGCAGTTAACATATTCCCAAGAGCATAAAGTAAATGAAGAAGGGGAAAAAAAAAAAAAAAAAGACATTAGAAGTCTGCTACAGTCCTAGAATTCATCTTCATCCATCAGCATTGGATTTGACCATGAAACCAATTTTTTGCTGTTGAAAAGTAGCATCGTTTACATCCATCCAACAAGAAGTAAAACGGTTTTCTAATCGGCAAACATCTTAACACTAAAAGCAACATCGCCATTGACTTCTGCACGCCCAAAATATGGCCAATTGAAACTCACTGGCTATAAACCAGATTAATCACCCGAATTTTGTATATGCCAAAGCATCCCTGTTCCAAATCCAACAA
Source organism: Allium sativum (assembly GCA_030737875.1). Lineage (NCBI taxonomy): Eukaryota > Viridiplantae > Streptophyta > Magnoliopsida > Asparagales > Amaryllidaceae > Allium > Allium sativum. The sequence goes on from CM060912.1 coordinate 234,671,808, forward strand.
GATATTGTAGATGTTCAATTCACATATATTGTCATCTATCCAAAATTTAAGTTCATTCCAACATACGTAGAATAATCTATTTGAATGTTTAAATTTAACGGTTCGAATAAATGTTTGAACGGTGAATAATTAAGCTAAAATTTTGAAAGTGTTAGAATATCGAAACAAGCTCAAATTTTGGATAAATGATAATGTATATTTGGATCGAACATCCATAAAATCTTGTTGGATTCGGATTAGTATAGCTCACAATAAGATAGTGATGCTAAAAGAGTGCTGCAAATCTCCTCCATATGTGTGTATCAATCAACCAAGAAGGAATAAGAACCATGCAACATTAAGATTATTAACACATAACTTTGGATCAATCTTCTTTCTTTTACAACTAAATTTACAAATTGTCTGATAAATTAGCAAAACAGCATGCTTATTCATCATCATAAGAGACATGAAAGTTTGTACTGCAGCCTAATGCATCTGGATCTTCAGCACCACAACAGTCATAGAATTTGGCAGCATAAGGAGGATCATCTGGTCCAAGTTCATAATACCTGATAACATATATTAAAGAAAAAAGGAAGAAAAAAAAAAAAAACTCTTTGTTACATTGAAAGCCTTCTGCAATTACATGTTCAACTCTATGATAACGCTTCAAACCTAGAACTTAAAGATCTAGTTTGGAGGTGAAAAATTAGAAAACTGATAGCATGATGTTATAAGCATATGTTCCATTGAGGTCCAGGAAATCTCACGTAATCTTCTTGCATGGCATATGTTTTAAGTATTAAAAATACTGAAAATAAGGGAGGCACCCCTAAAAGCAAACTTAATATAAAATGGATCATTCTCTAACTTTCTCTTTAAAATACAACACTATTTTACTATAGCAGCCAAATTTCGTATTTTTTTGCTTGTTGCATATTTTATATATATATATATATATATATATATATATATATATATATATATATATATATATATATATATTAAGGATTTTTTTTACTGAAATATCTGCAATTATTTCACATAGTGCATTGCAGACGTTTAAAAAATAAAATTGCAGCCATGTCTACAATTATTCTAAATAATTGCAGATATATCTAATTTTTTACAGTTCATTGCAAACATGTGTTATTATGTGAAAAGCAGCCATATCTTCTACAATTTTTGCAAATAATGGCTTCTTTTTCTGCAATTTTTTACTAAAATTGAATTATTTTTCATTTGCATGCAATTTTCATCATTTTTTTGATGATTTCGCTGCAATAATGTGTTGTTTAAATAAGCGCAAACATTAAATTTGAGTGTTTGAAGGAAACTAGCAAAATTTATATAAAATTCTGCAATATTTCGATGAAGTAACTGCGATATCTGAAATTTTTCGAAAAATTGCAGGTCTTATAAGACACTGAATAATTTCTATTTTTTTATTTTTATAGTTTTTTTCTGCTTTTCTTACATGAATATAAAAATGATTATGTGTTGAATTAAATTTCAAAGTTTAGTAAATTTTTACTTTGGTTTTTGTTGTTTTTTTTATGATTTTCGAAAAACGCAGACCTAATTTATAAAGTTTTAAGAAAAAGAGCTTTTTTTAATATATTTTGAAACTTAAACGCGACCCGACCTAAACTGTCCTTTAAAAATAATGTTTGGACATAAGGTACAACTATGGACTTTCTAACAAATTGTATGCAGTCTGGTTCAAATCTCCAGTGGAATTCTGTTCCTCTAGTTTTTTATTCCGGTTATAGTGTAATCTAGTCAGAATTCGATCCATATCCTCAATTTTTTCTTCAAATAACGGGCTTTGAAAAAACAACAATGGAAAGAAAAATTGAAAAGAATAAAAAAACAGCAAAATAAAAAAAGGCAGGCCATCAACTAATTCCCAAAAAAAACCATGATACGGTTGTTAATTAACATGAAACAAATAAATTTGCATTTTTTTATCAGACACACATCCCTCTCTGTGTGTGTGGGCGATCTCCTTTCTCTGTTCTCCTACTAACTCTCTCTTCCACTCGCACATTACATAAATATAAATGAATGGATATAATTGAGATGCAAAAGAGGTGTCATATAACCCCTTCTATGTGTGTGACATACACATACATACATACATACATACATACATACATACATACATACATACATATATATACATATATATATGCACGTTTCGGGGGCACCCCTACGCTACCGTGAACTACACTAATCCAAATCCAACAAGATTTTGTAGATGTTCACAGTTCACCCACATATATTATCATCTATCTAAAATTTGAGTTCATTCCAGCATTCGTAAAATAATATATTTGATGTTTAAACTTGACCGCTCGAATAAATGTCTGAACAGTGAATAATTGAGCTAAAATTTTGAAAATGTTACGAATGTCGGAACGAGCCCAAATTTCGAATAGATGATAATATATATATGGATTAAACATTTACATAATCTTATTGGATTTGGATTAGTGTAAATCACGAAAGAGAGGGAGTGTTAAAGGGATGCTGCAAAACAGGAGTGTTCCGGACGGTCCTTATATATATATATATATATATATATATATATATATATATATATATATATATATATATATATATATATATATATATAGAGAGAGAGAGAGAGAGGTGGCGGCTATTTGGACACAAAATTACACAAACATAGAGACACAAAGGCTCGACCGTTGGATATTTTTGTCCTTATGTGGATCAAGGGGAATCCAATGGTGGAGATCACTTATGTCACCAATTGTGTCATAAATTTGTTTTCAAATATACTTTTCGATATATATATATATATATATATATATATATATATATATATATAGGCAGGTTTAATGACACCCCAAATAGTGAGCACCCCTTTAGCCTATCACTTTTCCACCACACATTTCCTCCCTCTCTCCTTCCACTCATTCTCTCACCTTACACTCACTTTCCATTCACTTTTTTTAATATGAGTGGCTGAAATTGGGGGGCTGAAATTCAGGTGGGCTCCCTGATCCTATCCCATATATATATATATATATATATATATATATATATATATATATATATATATATATATATAGGCAAGCGTCGGTTGCATCCCAAAAATGCACCCCTTTGGCCTTCCAAATTTCACCTCACGATTATATTAATTAAAATTAGTGGAAGGTGAGAGAATGAATGGAAGGAGAGAGGGATGAAGAGCGTGGTGGAAAAGCGGTAGGCCAAAGGGTGCTCTACTGTTTGAGATGTCATTGAACCTGCCTTTTATACATACATGCATGCATACATATATATATATATATATATATATATATATGCATACATACATACATACATACATACATACATATATATATATATATATATATATATATATATATGAGCGCTCCGTTACACCTGCATTACCTCCAAACAATGCAGTATCCTTGAATGCTGCTTTGATTTATACCACATATATTTGTATCTCTCTTCTCCCACTAACTCTTTCTTCCCTCAAATTATTTATTTAAATGCAAACTTATGGCTCATATAGGAACATTTGAAGTGCTACAAAAGAAGAGCATTGTTGAGCACCCCTGTAGTCCCTAATTTCTATCATACATAAGCGTTTCTCTTTCTTCTCACTAACTATAATTTATTTAAATATAAATGGATGGTCCATATTGAGGGGCAACTGAGATGCTACAAAATAGGGATGCCCTGCAACCATATGCTTTGCGTGTGCACGTGTACACACACACGTGTACTTAATTTCAAGTTAAAAAAGCAGAAAAAAGGCAAGCTTTACACCTTTTGCTTTTTCGCGCTTTAGGCTTTTTTGGATGTCTTGAGTACTGTTAATTTTTCTTAGTTGGTTTTGAACAAATACCGCAACATCAAAAAATTGGTATTAAAATCGGATTTTCGGCATTAGAAACTACATGCAATTCTGGGAATCATCATTAACTCATCACCAACTAAAATAATATTTATAACAACCTACGTAGAAACATATCATCTCTTTTCAAGGAACCGAACTTTCCTCTTTTAGGTCATGTTTTAAATATCAGATTTCGGTCATGTCTTGTCTCAAGAATTTTATACACTATCTCGTATCAGACCAGATCTTAGATGAGATAAGCGTATGGGTGTACATATTGGAGGCGGATTTTAAACTCTATCTCGGACTATTTCAAGTAATTTGAGCATCTATATTTGATATTTCAAAGAATTTGGTAATAATTATTATCTAAATATAAACCTTTTAGTATACATTATTTAGATAACATGATAATACTAAATTTACTTTTTAGATTGAAGCGACACGATTGATTTGACATATACTGAATGAATCCTGCTCATCTGAACAAAAAAATTATAAATCTTTTATTTTTACTCAATCGTTAAAATATATAAAAAGAACTTAGAGGGTCAGTAAAACGTCATCAGAACATAATTTCTTATGGACCCACATAAGAAATAAATGAAATATGGGAATGAAAAAATTATAACTTCTAATGAGATATTGTATTGAGATCTTGCCACAACTTTCACTATCTTGGATGCGATGAGTGTCAAATAACGTATAAATAAATTTTAATTTCTCGTTTCGCTTAACCTTGCCTTGCTTAAATTCCAAAATGCAATCCCAAGCGAGATCTTGGTTGAGATGAACGATATATGTAACAATGAGGACTTTCCTTACGCATTGTGTTTTTTTGCACTTTTCGATGTTGTGTGCATCCGATGCCCTCAAAAGCAAAATATTGCAGTAATTTTTCGCACCTAGATGTGCCTGTCTTGACTAAGGACATGTGCTTTTGGCACAAAAAACAGGCACTAGAAAAGGATATGAAACGAGAATGATTAACAAAAAGAAAATGAAAATACGTTCTTATGTTACGAAAGAACCATTTAAATGGTATTTTAATTGCTTAGTAAAAAATAACTTTTTTGTAATTGTTTTATTTGTTTTAATTATTTTACACAATATAGTTTAATGTATTATTTATAAATTACAAAATGCTAATAAAATGCAACAAAAGACGATTTTTATTACATAGTACTGGTTTTCGATACAAACACAATAAGTATGTCTCTTTTCCAAATTTTCCTATAGCAAGTTGTCTAAGTTCCTCGATCTTGTCCATCGGTAAATGCAAAACTCTGTAGTCTAACTTCCTACATGTCAGAGTGTGATTTTCCATTGACAAAACGCATTATCCTATGTCGTATGGTTATACATCCACTAATTGTCTGAACATCTTCACGTCATACAAAGAAGCTTTACTTGACTGATGTTTACGAGAAGCCAAAAAGGTACCACAGCAATGCAGATGTGCAGAAGCTCGACGGGGGTGAGCGATGATCTCAGCAGTATCGTCCATGAGAAAATCAGCATAAAGTTGGGTGGTCAAACTGGACATTGACAGATGGAGCCTCTAGAACTGTGAATTTGAGGGAGAATGTTCCAATGCAGACTTCAAATATCACAATAAACTCCCTGTATTGCAGAGGTGAGCAAATCTTGAATTTCTTGAACTTACCAGCAACCACATCATACCACTCATCATCTCCTCCGACGCTGTTCTAAACTGCATTGCATAACTCACCTTCAATCTGCAATAGCCAGATTCGGAGGTTCAGTCACGTTCGAGGTTGTCAAACCTTTTCTGTATCTGACCGACGTTTTAATCGATGTCCATCTTTGTGCTAAAGGCGGTCGTGATTTCGTCGTATCAATAGGCAACCTAATCCTAATGGGATACAATGTTGGCGAAGCAAAAGCTGATAAAGACCAACATCCATTTAATTTACAATGTGGCAGGTAGAAGAAGTGAAAAAATAATGGGTCGACGTTCTAAAAATATCAAAAAAATCAAGTAAAACATGAAGGTAAATATTAGTATGAAAAACGCAAATTTTGTGAAATTTACCTCCAAGAAACAGCAAAAAATGACTGATTTCTCCGATTGAAGGAGAAGAAACGTTCTTTGGTCGGTGAAAAAAATGAAAGAGGATAAAATATAAAGGGCGACCATTGAGAAAAGGCGGTGGTGCGTAGAATGCTTGCTACAAGTTTCCAATGGTTCAACCAAACGGTGCAAATGTGTGGACCCCCACCCTTGACGTGTCTGACACGACGCCAACTAGATTGGTCATTTTTGGCTGCAAACATACCTTAAGTAATTTATTTATTTTTATATTTTTTTTGGAATTTCTGAAATTAACTGAAATATCAGAAATCTTAATTGAATAAAATGAAAATGCAAACGGAAACCGAAGTGAAGTTATGTATCTAGTTCTCTAATTAGATTACACACTAGAAGTCTATTAGCATGAAGCTGTACACATAGAAGTGTACCCATCTTGATAATGAACCGGTTAGATTCGGCCTCATGGAAGAACTAAACTGATAGCATCAGAATTTACTAAAATTTAAGTAAATCGACCACAAAGAGTATTGTACATGCATCAATCATTCATTTGTTTGACCATGGTGAACAACGAAGAATTTGAAAATACAAGTTTTACATCGTAGAATATTTAAATAAGATTCTGCATAAATACTAAAAACTACAGTTCACTTCGACCAATTGATCTTGTGAACGATTAAGTAGTTCATTAAACTTAAAAATAAATAAATGCTAACAGTGATATCGAAGCCATGGTTTCAACTGATCCAACTAATACGTATGCGATTAATCATCATGCGTGCGCCATGCCACACAAAGTATTATGATCACATACTAGGATAAAATACGACACAGGTGAAGAGAAAGTGATGAAAACATAAGTTCTACATCGGAAAATATATAAGACCCCAGATATATATATAAAAAAAAAAAAAAAAAAAAAAAAAAAAAAAAAAAAAAACTACCGTTCGGTTGGTTTTGTAACAATTAAGTATTTCGCTAAACTAAATAAAATGCTAGCATAATTGCTTAATTTAAGTTCAAAATGGTATACTATCATGCACAAACACAATCCAAACCCCTACAGCAAGTGGCATAGTTGAAAATGGAGTTGTAACATTAAAATATCAAATACCACATCAGTTCTTATGTATGAACGTACACATGTGGATATCATACACAAAATAACAAAACATAAGGGATATAATATTAATTATCACATAAAATATATTATTATAGCATTTGATTTTGCAGTGCACAAACTAACGCAAATAATATGCCAAAGACTAGAATCTAAATAGGACATTTTTTTGACTAAATAACCCTATAGTTTTCACCATTGTCATAAAATGCCAGTCAACTTAGATATGCCAAGGATCTGCTTGGTGTAGTATTGCTGTGAAGGATCTATTCTGAAAATTAATGTCACCTTAAATAAACAACAGTGAAAGGAAATGTTGTTGAAAGAAAGGTTAGGCCTAGGGTGTTATGGTTATAGTATATTTCCCATACCATTATGATAACGGTACATTTTTCATTACCATGCTATTACCAATCAACCATTACATCGGCATACAGTTTATTTAGTATGATAATGGTAATTTATTATTTTCTACGATAAATTATCTGTGATGTTAATTAAAAATCAGCAGTAACGGTAATTTTATTAGTCAATTTAAAACACATGTACATTCATGTGATAAGCTTTATTATATGCATCTAAAACCAAACAAATGATAAAATTTAATTTAATAATTAAGTGTTCAGAGAAACCTTTTTTCTTATTCATTTACGTCTTTGAGCAACACGCTACAAGTAATACAATAAAGAAGTGTGGCGGTTCTTCAATTGACCGAGCTGCCGTCGAAGATTTCAACTCCTTCATCATTCAGTCGAGGTTGTCTAAGGTCTCTTTTGTTGGGTCTGCTTTTACTTGGTGCAGTAACTAAGAAAGCCCTAACAGAATCCTCTCTCGGTTAGACAGAGTCTTCGTGTCGGAAGGTTGGTTTGGTCTTCCGTGCTCATTCTCTGTTGATCATCTACACCGCACCAACTCAGATCATGCTCCAATAATTCTTAAGTGCTCCCTTTTTTGTCCTCTGGACCCAAGTCTTTTCGTTTCCACTCGATGTGGACTTCTCATCACTCTTTTATGCCTACGGTTTTGGCATCCTGGTTTCCATCTATTGTAGGAAATATTACTGCTTCTTTCTATCAAAAACTCAAATGTCTCAAATCCTATCTTATGACTTGGAACATCCAAGTATTTAAGAACATTTTCGACAGAGTCCAATCGACGGAAGAAGCCCTTATCCTGACTGAAGCATCTTTCGATGCGGACCCATCGCCTTCTAACAAAGCGGAGTGGATCCAAGCTCAGATCGCTTTCTGTTCCGAGTTGAGTATCGAGAATGATTTTCTTTAACAAAAAAATCGAATTAAGTGGGCTGTCGATAGAGATTCAAACTCGAAATTCTATCGCTCCTTTATTCGGAAAAAGAAGAGAATCATTTCAATCCGTCAAATCCAGCGCCCTGATCTCTCCTTAGCTTCGTCTCCGAAGGAGGTTGAAGAGACCATCATCTTGCACTTTCGTTCTTTTCTCCAGTGTCCATCTGCTGATCTTTCAAATCATTTTCTTCTTTCCCACATTCCTCATCTTGTCCTAGACCCCGAGAATCCTACTCTTTCGTGCCCCCAACTACGGAGGAGATTCGCTTGTGTTTTTTTGCTCAGAAAGTAGAGTGCGAGTGGTTCAGATGGTTTTAACAGGGCCTTTTATTGTTGAGTCTGAGAGGTCATTCGCTTTTGACTTCACTCTTGTTATCCAATTCTTTTTCTCAGGCGAGACACTATCTAGGAATTGGACGTCTACTAATCTAGTGCTCATTCCTAAGTCCGAGAACCCTTCTTGTTTCGAATTCAGACCGATCAGTCTTTATAACTTTTCGAACAAAATCATCTCGAAGATCTTATCTTCCAAACTTGCACCTATTCTGGATCGTATCATCTCTTCCTCTCAGGCTGGCTTCGTCAAAGGTCGGCTGATCACCGATAATGTCCTACTAGCGCAAGAGTTGTTTTCTCAAATCAATTGCAAGATTCATGGGTCTAATGTGGCCAATAAGCTGGATATGACTAAAGCTTATGACCGCATGCCTTGGTTCTTTATTATCTAGGTTCTCCGTTCCATTGGATTTCCGGAAACGATCATTGGTCTTATCTAGAGACTTATCTCGAGTTATTGGTTATCGGTTTTCATTAACAGAGCGACCAAATGTAACAACTCGCTATTTTTAAAGTTTCGAATCGGTAATAAAACCGACTCAAGATGCTCAAAATGGAGAATCGTTATTTAGCTTACGGGTTTAAAAGGAATATCACACAGAATCACAGACAGAAAATAGCAACGGAATGAATTTTATATATGAATATCAGAGTTTACAAATAGAATTTATTATACAGCGAAAGCAATTTATAAATACAGTACATGATTTTAAATAAAATAGAAGTTTATAGTTTTGTCGATCGCGCGCGTGTGCGTCTTCACATGCCTCTCCAGTTTTGCGAGCTGAATATCTAAAATCTGCAACGCTCGTATCTGACCCAAGCGTTTCATGCAAAACACAAAACACTCGAGTCAGGATTAATCATTGTTCAATAAAATAATTTCATTAACACCATATAACACGTATACATTTGAATCTAAATTAGTGAAAGGATGAACTATTAAACATGGTAGCATGCTATTATGAAAGAGTTAAAAGATTACACATCCACGTTTGCTAATAAATTCATACATTAAAATTTTGAACTTCTCTCTCTTCGTTTGGTTTGCAGGGCGTGAAACTTGCACGTTTAATTGCTTTGAATTCCATGTGCATATTTATGCATTAAATATTGAATTGTAACTTCCATATATATATATATATATATATATATATATATATATATATATATATATATATATAACACATAATGACAACATTAATAATAAATGTTGAATTGTCATTCAGGTCCTTTTATTTTCTTGATGTTATATCTCTTCCTTTCATATACATCTGTTTTAAATGGAAATTATATCGTACAATATATTCATATGCTACTTTATTCCATTGGCCTTTCATTTTCAGGCACTATTTTTATAATTAAACGCAATACATTCATTCCTTTGTTAATAATTTAATGCATGCGGTCCATGTTCAAAATAAATGCAAGTCACGTTTTATATTCTTTTATTTTTGTGAAATTTTTATCCTTTAAAATCTGGAAACACACGTCATATATTTATTTATTTATACAAAAGGGTTAAGTAAATTAAATGAATAAATAAAGACGTATGGAATGGTTCAAATCTTGTAACTGTTGCATCCCTAAAAAAATTGTCACTTTTATCGCATTTGTTTATTGTTCAAGTTAATGCATATTACCAACCAAAAAAAATGAAAGGCTGTAACCACTGCCTCTTCATAGCCGTATATATATAAAGATGCAACGAAATTAAAGAAGATTTGAATCGGTGAGAGACCATCCGATTCTTTTGGCCAAACAGTTCTATTTATATCCCTATTCCTTTACTTGGATTGCTACCGTTTTCTATTCTCATACCCATCTTCTTAGATCTGAAAGCACCATTTCAAAAGAAAAATGGCCTCCTTCCCATAATATATATATATATATATATATATATATATATATAATAAAAATCTTCATCGCTTAAATTAAATCACCACCGCCTTCCATTGAATTGAGACCGACGCTCTGTCGCTGCCTTGCATAGTCATCACCTTCGACGATTGAAACCAAGCCCGCAACCAGCAAATCGCTCCACCACGCCTCAAATCAAATCGCCTTCTGATCAGTCGCAGACACTTCGCCCAAATTAAATCAAACCGCGAACATGCGTTTCAGAAAGTCGCCGCCTGCGTTTCCTTGCTACGATTTAAGGTGAATTTCGACTCACGATTCATCATGTTCAAGTGATTTGATTTCAGTTGTACAAAACAAAGTAGTTCCCTTTATTCTTATGTTTTTGTTGTTTGCTTCGTCACCTTGAAAAATTTTGATTTTGGGTTGGGATAAGTTATGCTGATGAGAACCGATACTACTCTTGTGGTCAACTTACAATAGATGTTAAACTGTTAGTGGGTTATTGGCTTGTGCATATATTATGTGTTGCCATGGTCATAGTCGAAATATCATTATATTACAGTTACAGTTAGGCGTCCAATTTATGATAAACAAACAAAAAAATTTGTTATTTGCATATCATTTCGGTTTAATGGTCAAATTTTCCTCAGTATTCGTTCTATTCTATCTAACATGCTTTTAAACTTTTTTATTCATGAAAAACAAACATATAAAGTTGAAGGAGTAAACTTATAAGCATGTATCACTTCTCCTGCCATGTGTATGTTGGTCTACTTAATATAAACAGTTGGTGTGTGCATATTTTGGTCTGCCATGTGTTTTTTTTTTTTTTAAAGAAGGAAAAAAACTCACAAGTATAGATGTATATTAGCGGTCTGATTTTTATTTGCATGCATTTACATATTTTATGGAGCTGACATTTTAGTTGCCTTTTTATCATTATATGCATATACCTATACGGTCGGCATGTATATTTCCATATACATGTGATGCTTAAGCCTAAAAAATGGGTTGTTTGTGCCTCCAACATTAATACTCAATCGATTATGCTGAGATTTCAAGGTGTGTAAATTCTGGTACGACCCATACATTCTTAGATGATAATATAAGATAAATTTGGAAATCCAAATTGTTTTAGTCCAAACCTGGAACTTGGTTGCATTAAAGTATACATGAAAATGCCAGTACGAGTCTAATGTATATTATGTCCTAGTTGAAACGATGTGGCACCCTGAAGTATGCACATGCGTACAAGTATTCATAGTTGGTTTCTAACCTTAAGTTGGCCGCTAACTCTAAAATTCCTAGATCATTTCTAGTTCTGTTTAATTTTGGTTGGTATGTCCTTCACTTGTAATTGGCATATATTTTGTCATCACCTTTAATTTCTTGTTTTCTTATCTTGCATGTACTAGATTTGGTATCTTAAAGGTTGATTATATCACTTAGTCTGCATCATGTACTTGATCTGTAACATTTGTTAAATAACTTAAAATTTTGTGTTTGAAATGATTTTCTATCTTGTTTGGCCATGCAGCCTTGCATTGATTATCATGCATTAACTTGAACATCACCCAGTTACCTCATGGTTGACTGACCTACATGCTTGAAATATGTATGTATAATTACTTTACTGTACACCGATTTCTTTTGCTGTGTATACAATGTGGACTTGAACCTATCCACTTAAATTTGGACATGCTATCGTTAGGCCATGTGTAACAACCCGCACCTCCGTTCACGCAAGATATTGTCCCCAACTTAGCCACCGAATAGGTATGGGGTTTTGTTCCTCAAAAGGCCTCGGCGTTAGTAAGAGATGAGCTCTACTATGTAAATACTCACTTCACACAGGCTTCCACGATGTGGGACTTAGGGATGTTACATTCCCCCTCCTACAGAGCCCAACGTCTCCGTTGGCTCACAAACAACTCACCCAGGCACTGTGGTCCACATAGGAGCCACAATTCCGACTGGGTATTGGCTCTGATACCACTATAACAACCTGCACCTCCGTTCACGCAAGATATTATTCCCAACTTAGTCACCTAATAGGTATGGGGTTTTGTTCCTCAAAAGGTCTCGGCGTTAGTAAGAGATGGGTTCTACTATATAAATACCCACTTCACACAGGCTTCCACGATGTGGGACTTAGGGGTGTTACACCATGCTAGTACCACGTCTTATTGTGTTAAACCTGTGAATGCATAAGTTTCACACCCTGCAAACCAAACGAAGGGAGAGAAGTTCAAAATTTTAATGTATGAATTTATTAGCAAACGTGGATGTGTAATCTTTTAACTCTTCATAATAGCATTCTACCATGTTTAATAGTTCATCCTTTCACTAATTTAGATTCAAATGTATATGTGTTATATGGTGTTTATTGAAATTATTTTACTTGAACAATGATTAATCCTGACTCGAGTGATTTGTGTTTTGCATGGAATGCTCGGGTCAGATACGAGTATTGCAGATTTTAGATATTCAGCTCGCAAACTGGAGAGGCATGTGAAGACGCATACGCGCATGATCGACAAAACGGTAAACTTTTATTTTATTTAAAATCATGTACTGTATTTATAAATTGCTTTCACTGTATAATAAAATTCTATTTGTAAACTCTGATATTTATATATAAAATTTATTCCGCTGCTATTTTCTGTCTGTGATTCTGTGTGATATTCCTTTTAAACCCGTGAGCTAAATAACGATTCTCCATTTTGAGCGTCTTGAGTCGGTTTTATTACTGATTCAAGACTTTAAAATAGCGAGTTGTTACACCAAATGTTTCTTCCCTTTGGGAAGGGGGTTGCAGAAAGGAGAACCTCTCTTTCCAATGCTCTTTGTTATCGTCGTGGAGGCGCTTGTCCGAGAGGTTCACGCCCTCACAATTCCTGGTCAGATCCATCGGTTTGGCATTCCAAGTGGATATCCTGTGATTTCTTCTTTACCGTTTACGAATGACATCGTGATTTTCTCCAACGGTAATCGACGTTCCTTTCGTCGGCTACTATCTTTTTTCCAACTTTACGAAGCTTGTTCGAGGCAATTAACTTATGCGTCGAAGAGTTGCTTTGTTCCTTCTAAGTCCATGGACCCTCAGAAAGTCTCATAGATCGCATCATGCTCGGGTTTTCGGGAAGCCTCTCTCCCTCTTTCTTACCTCAATGTTGCTTTGTATCGAGTTAGGAAGCTCAATACGTTATTTGATCCCTTAAATGACAAAGCAAGGTGGATTATTTTGTGCTGCAACTCGACCCTCATCTCCCAGTCCGGTAGGTTGGTTCTCATCAAGTCGATGCTTAAGTGTTTTGGATCGGATATCTTTGCAGTCATGATCCCTACTTCTTCCTTTTTTTGTGTCCACTATTCATTAGCCTCGTCCTTTTACTGGGATAGTAGAGACGATTCTCGAAGACACCATTGGATTTCCTGGAATATCATCTGTCATCCTAGGCGCGAAGGAGTTTTCGGTCTTAGAAGGCCTCACGATGTGTGCAAAGCTTGCACTTGTAAGCTTTGGGCTCATTTCCGAACCTTTGACTGTTTGTGGGCTTTGTTTCTTCATGCTAAGTATAGGCGTCTCTTATATTCCGACTTTTCCGAAACTCCGTCGTACGCTAGTTAAACATGGAAACCGATGCAGTTAGTCAAGTGTTTCTCCATTAGGTCTGCCTAGAATTCCGCTAGAATCTCGACATGCAGAAATCCTCTTTTCTCTTTCATCTGAGACAGTCGCATTCCTCCCAAGGTCTCCATCCTTATGTGAAAAACCCTCCATCAGAGGCTTTTTTGGATGTAAACCTAATGAGGATCGTGGAAACAAGAAATGTAGGACGTGGCCACGATTTACGATCCAGTTCATACGTACCCGATCCCGAAACAAATGCGACCGAAAACGTTAGCGGTCGCGACCTGAAATGTCGACAATGACGATCCAGCGACCTGGATTTGGTGGTGTATCTCATTCTCATCTCTATGGACGGTGGGGTTTTTGCTGGCGGATCTTATATATTTATCGTCTGGATGAGATTATTAAAAAAAGAGGCATTTGAATGGGGTGAGTGAAGGTAGCTAGGGTTTTATTCATTTGTTGGGCATAGAAATAAGGGAGGCAGGGAAGAAGATGATAACGCATAGGTTTTTGAAAATAATAAATGACCCCTCGATTTGTGTTGTACAGCTGTATATGGGATGTAATATACATTGGAAGGATAATTATATAATATATTAATTTGTATGTAGATTGGAAGGACAGCTATACGTTTGCAAGATCTTCACAAATTGTATTATTTAACTTTCAAATTTTGGTAATTAACCCAAAAAAAAAAGTCTTTCCAAAGTAGAAGAAAAAAACATGTTTCGTACCATTGCATTCCCTTATATCGAAAACATTAAAGACAACTTTCCACGTATCCGTTTTCGTACCATGTTTCATATCGAACCATGTCTTATGTAACCATGATGAGGATTGGAATTCCTCTGGTGTCGCGTTGTCGCTGCTGTCAGGTTGGTTCCTCGGAATCAATCGCACACCTGTTCTGTGGCAGCGATTGAGCTTTCGCGGTTTGGTCACACTTCGGGAACTTTGCTGGTACTATCGAACTTCAACCTTCCCTGCTTGAATTGCTTCAATTGTGGTAGACTAAGGGAAGGATCTTAGGTCGATCCTTCATGGGCTTATTCCTTGTCTCATCTGCTAGCATCTTTGATGCTCCGGGAACAAGGTGGTATTTGATGATACCCCCATGGCTTCGGGATCCGTCATTCGTAGAGTGTCGAACGATGTTAACTTCGCTTTTCTAAGCAGACCATTCAGGGGAAATTTCAATTCTTCTTCTGTTTTGTTAGCATGTGTTATCTCTATCACTCGGGGTTCGCGCCTCAGAAAGGGTGTGGGTTGAGGGGTTTTTTTAGGTTGCTTGTCTGGTTTGGAGGTTACCAAGAGCAGCTTGAAGGGTGGTGCTGGTTTGGCTTCTGGGCTTAGCATTGGGGGTTGTAGCTGGTTGCTTTCTAGAACTATTCGGGAGCGTGACCTTCTGTGAGCAGCCTTGCTAGGAGTTTCTCTCGTCTTCTCTATCGGTCCCGGGACATGGTTCCTCACTCCATTCGTACTGGGTCTCTGTTGGTTTTCCAGTCTTGTGGATTAGTCCTTATTGTTTCGGGATTGTTTTTTTTTTTATGAGAACCCTATTTTCCGTTTTTGATTGTCTATTGTGTTGTAGTACCTGTACTTTGTTTCTTCGTTTTTATTTAGTTCCCGATTTTGTATGGTAGGTAGGGTGTGAGATCTTCACACACAAGGGCTGATTTTTTTGTGAGCCACTAGAGAAAGATGTTTTGTTTTTCTCCCCATGTGATTATCTATGTTCTCTTTTGTTTTAAAAAAATAGAAATAAACATGTGTTGTAGTATAAAAAGATGTCAATTTATGGAAAAATATTTACAAACGATAATTTAGCATTACCAATATAATGGTTACAAAATTATCATCATATCAGTCGATCCGTAACTATAAGCAATTTTAGCTTACCAGTAGAAACAGTGTGGTAACGATATATATGAAATGACAAGAGTAACCATTATCATAACATTCATTGTAAAGACCCAACATTTTATCAATTGATTTGAGAGTATTTTAAATATTTGATTAATGGGTTTTAACAATCAAATAGACCTCTTTTAATTTATAAATAATAACAGAAAATATTTTTTTGAATTTTTTTAGCTGAAAATAGGTAGTTCGATGAAAAACAGAAAATATGTTTGAAACACGTTTTCCGCATTTTCAGGTTTTTATTGAACGGTAAGTTGTTAGACCTTTGTTTACGTATTTAACAACATTTAAATGGTTTGATTTAAGCTATTAAAACATTTTATTTTTAATTATAAAGGAATATAATAATAATACAAATTAACTAATAAGGCATTGTTTGTTTAAAATGAGTAATACTGATTACTGAATGAGAAATGTTGAACATTGAATACTGGTTGTTGAATGCCTAAAATATTATTTGTTTACGTTCTGATTGGAAATTAGTCTTGTGAACATAAATTACTATTAGACAATATTACCTCTCGAAGTTAAAATTAATTATTCTTTGATGCAGCTGTCATACAAAACACATTAAATCATCTTATTTTATGTCTTATATTTATGCAAAAAAAACCATCAAATGCCTACGTATGCAAGTACTACAAAATCTAAAAAACAAGTCGAAAGTAGAAAATTTGATGATGTAAATATATTTTATAAAAGTTCGGCCAAGAAGAAAATATTTCAATATAATAAAATTGATGCTTGTATTGTGTTTGGATTACAAATTAATGTTTTCGGCATTATTAATATGTATGTATGTATGTATGTATGTATGTATGTATGTATGTATGTATGTATGTATGTTCAACATATTGAAATAAGTTATTATAAAAATATTAGATGATTTTGTCCAACTTATCATAATTACTTAAAACGTTGATTCATGTATGAATTGCATATTTTATTTTAGTTTTCATTTACCTTAAATAAATGGGAGTTGTTCAACTCATCAAAATTATTTACTAATAATTTTCAGCGCTTGCATTACAAATAAAAAAAATCATTTTTATCAACCAAATTATAATTTATCATATTTTAAATTCCAATTGAATGTAACTGTCGCAGTAGGTTGCCATGAATCGATTTTCATTGACAGACTTCTGTATACATATAATTGGAAACTATCTACAAAATTAAAATCAAAACCAAAAAATCACCTCATCATAGAAGAGGATACCAAATTGTGTTATGTCTAAACTTTTCTAATTGTTTGGTATAATTAAAAGACTTCACAGAACCATTACATGTTATCTTGCAAGACTTGCATATGTGTATAATTTGAAAATGTAGCATGACAAGCGATTAGCACTTACAGTAAGCATCATAATTTTGTTATTCAATTATTAGGTGAACTAAACAGCTTAATGAAAGCGCTTATTTCAAAGCAAACAAGCTAAGAACCCTTTTATCGCTTATTTCATTAATCATTCACAAACAAACTAACAACCTCTGTATCGCTTAATTAAACATTCGGTCCTTTGTATCTCAAGACAAACACAGCCTAGGGATTCATAAAAACAATAATTACACATCAAACTTATCCCTCAAATTTGAACATCCAGAGTATGATGTCCGGCATACTCCTAAATTCCTAAATCCTAACCCACAATAGAGTGATTGTTGATTAAATATTTAAATGGATTAAGAGCTTCAATCCTCGGCTCAGTCGTTACAAACGCATAGATCGGCAAATACAAATTCAAAATCGGTTCCTTTGTTTCTAAACAAATCAGTCACAAATAAACAAATTAGTTTACGCAGAACCTTAGCTTTAATTGTGCGTAAATAAAATAAAATAAGGAGCTACAGAATAGAAGTACCTTTTCTGATCATCATGACGTCGACAAACAAAGAAGGAAGGGTGGAACCTGCAAGAAGAAGACGTATTTGAATTGGGATCGTAGCTTATCTTGCACCGCCGACACAACTTTTCAGTTTTCTTTGATGATTCTACTTTGTTTAACTTCTTGTCGCCATTCTCCATGGCACTGTTTTCGATTTGGAGAAGAATTCCTGCCTGCTGAGACATTACGTCCAGGGAACACTGGTACCGTTCGCAGCAAATATTGACAAGCTGCAGTCTGAGCGTCAAAGCCGTCAAACCAAAACCAACCAGAACGAGATACTTGAGATACTACTGTCACGTTTGAGCGGGTCTATTTGAACGTGGTACGGTAGCTACGAGAAATGTGTTTTTAGCTGCGAACGGGGTATTGTGGCGTATTTAATTGTTAAATTAATTAGTTTGATTTAATTAAATACTAATTTTGTAAAACAAAACAACTACATTTCATTACACAAAGAAAATACAAACATAGATACAACAGAAATACAATAACATGATGACATAAACCTCCTACTTGTTGGTATTTATCAGAGAAGTTCGGTATTCTTTTGTGTGGCGTTTGTCTGTAAGCTCTGATATCAACCAGCTTTTCGTTATCTCATCCGGAAGAACAGTGAGCATATCATTTATTTTGGGGTCCAAAACAAATAATAGTGCGTCTGCAATATCAAACTCATCCGTTGATCCAAGATGTTGCATGCGAGCTACAGTATTTGCATAATTTGTAGAACTTCTCGTTGATTCCACGCTAGTACCCGTATTCGGACTATCAGAATGCATGCCAGATTTTTTCGACTGTCTCTCATGCATTACGTCAATGAGCATAGCCATCTTATCTTCATTTTCGCCACGTCGCCTTCTTAAACTTTGACGTGCAGTTGGTTGAGTAGGCGGATTCATTGGATTTTGGGTTGACGGAGGGATTATTGGAGCTTCATAAATTGATGGATTAATTGAAGTTTGTTACAATGGAGGATTTGATGGCAAATTCAAATTTGGAATATGATTATTTTGCGTTTCATCCAACGGATTAAAAAACTCATCAAAAGCCCATGTTCTGTCAAATGTGTTTTGTGTTGATGGCGGCGTGCCAGTCTGCGACGGTTGTACGGTAGCAGCAGGAGTGTACGACAATTGACCAGTTGCATTTGTCCCACGAAATAATTGTTGCATCGTCTCCAATTTTTCTAGTGGACGTTTCTTATATTTCATAACACGTTCCAAATTCTTAAATGTAAGAAATAAATTGTAAGAAACTATCTATAAACAAATGGTAACAAAATAAATTTACAGACCTTAACACGATATTCCCACCATCCATCGATGTCTTGATAGTTTTGTATGGCATCGTCGAACTTTTCTGCAATGACTTTATGAACACCTTTTTTATTGCTGTCACAAGCACCATATGCGTCAACAGAACATTGCAGCATAATCTGAGTTGCAGTAAATGACCAGTGATGTGCAAATTTTCGATTGGCCATACTGAAAAATGAAAAACAATATATATTAGAAATAAATTTAAAAAAACAAGAAAAAAACTAGGTTGAATAACGGAAAATAATATGAACTCCAAACTGTAAAAAAACCTGATGCTGCTCGAATTCGGTTGAAAAGAAATAGAAAAGGATTGGGTTGGTCTAGTGTGGATGAAGAGGTAGGTGAAGGTAATGGTTTTATAGGGAGAAAAGAGGAACGTTGGAAATCGTCTCATCTGGAAGTGGAAAAAGTAATTGGCGTTCGACGCGTCGAACGCCACCAAAAACCTAAACGTGCCAAATTATTGTTGCGAACGCACCCTTGGTGTCCTGGTGCATCGGAAGCTAACAGTAGAAGTGAGCGTTTATTGGTTAAAACCAATTAAGCCAATCAAACCGGTCAAGTTTGGTCGGTTTGGTTTGGTTTTGTAAGTTAATTAATTGGTTTTGATTTTAATTTTATATTACTTCGGTTTATTGATCGGGTTTGGTTTTAATATTTGTAAACCGAACCAACCAATCAAACCAAATTTAAAAATTAATTTATTTCAAAGATAAAAATTTACAACTAACACTATCATTATTTACAATATTTTCATTACAATATTATTATTTTTCTTTAATTTATATTGACATTTTAAGAAGAAATGTTTGATTTCTAAAATATTTGAATCACACGAACTCAATTATTTGTTTTAATCCTATGTTACATTAACAACTAAATGATGTATTTCATTTTAAGATAAGCCAAAAAACCAACCAAACTGAACCAAATATCATCGGTTCAGTTGGTTTTGGTTTTAAAAAAAAATATTGGTTTGGTTCGGTTTATCTTTCTTGAATGGTTATTTTGGTTTCTACATTTTTGATTGGTTTTCAAACCGAACTAACCATTTGCTCACCCCTAGCTAATGGTTCATTTTATAGACCGTTCGCAGCATCCTTTATAAACCATCCCCCTTCATTTCTCTACCAAACAAATCCACCTCCCACTTTTCTACGCGATTTTTTTGTCGATAAACGAAGCTATAAAACAAAAAATATACCTTTGTGTTTACTTTTTTTTATTTCCTTATATATATTTTCCTTGGAATTTTTCTGATTTTTTTTTTAATTTTTGATTTTCAATATGTATTCCGAATCTGGTTCTGCTACTTCCAACCTTTCGCCAATTGGACAAATGAACGGGAGGTAGCTTTTATCGATATTTGCATTTAATTTTTAGATGATTGAACAGCTGGGGCGAGTAGCTTTTATGGGATGGTCATGAATACTTTAAACGGCCGTTTTAATCTGGGTTACATAGAAACTCAGATTAGAAACAAGTGAGTAAACTTAAAACGATCGTTTCTTGACTGAGATAGACTATCATGGATACCGGGCAGGGAATGGGATCCGGTCAATGATCGGTTGGATCGTACTGATGTGTGGTGGGAAAGCGGTCCAATCAGAGGATACAAGTGATTCAGAAACAAGTGATTCAGAAGAAATCCACCGTTGAAGTTTCGAGAGCAGAACCAACATTTTAGCGGCTGTTTAGGCAAGTCTACTTGCCTATATCTGACACCTCCTTCTGCACCTCCACCTATACCAACTCAGTCTTTCACCGTTATCGACGCTGATTATTATTCTGATTAGATGACTATCGGAAACCCACCTTCTGCTCAGGTACCTAGGCACATACATACTGAGCGTGGCAACACGAGCCTCTCTTTTGTGATCCCCACCTTGACGATGCCTGTAATAACCGGGAGATCCGAACCAATTTAAAATTTTTATTTTGGCAATTTTAATGAATTTTGAATATTTAAAATGATTTATTTTAAATAATAACGATGAGAAATTTATTCTAAATATAGTTAGAACTTATATATTTATTTGAATCGTCGTTAGAATATAAATATTTATTTTATAATTTAAAAGGGATTGAAAATGGCGCGGTAGTTTGAAAATTCGATTTCAAATGGGTGTATAGGATTCAAAATAAAACGAATTTTAGCGAAACCAAAAATATTTGAATCTATTTGAAAATATCTTTCCAACGAATCCGAAAAATTGAAATTTCATAGCAAGAATCAAAAGTTATGCCCAGTTGAAAATTCAGAATAGTCGTTATGGAATTCTGGCCTTTAAAAATGGAACTTTTGCAAACGACCTTGGTTTTCGATGAAACCACATTTGTTGGATCCGGGATGTCTAGTTATTTCTAGATTCCAAAATTCATAATTTTCTGAATCAATATGTGAGTGTGGCAAAAGAAAACGTGTTTTAACAGTTTTAGTCAATTTCGATCGACCAGAAAATGGCCATTTTTCAAACGGTCTCGGAATTTAACGAAATTAGTTTTGTTAGAACTGTATCGTCAATACGAAGCTAGAAAATATTTTTTGGGAATTTTTAGAGTCCGTGTGTGGCCCCGGTAAATTGAAATGCACGTTCAAATTCGATATATAAATTTATATTTTTATTTTGATGAAAACTGATCATAACGATCGAATCAGCTTATGATACATATTTCAATGTATTCGAAATGGGGGCAATTAGCTAGGGACGATAGTCGGTGAGTTTGGTTTTGAGTTCGAATACAAAAGTTGCTTTATATGGAATTAAAAATTATATATAATAAAATTAAAATTCAACCCCTTCATTTACATTAACCCCCCTCTCCTTTATTTTCTCTCCACGCTCAGAAGTTAGGAAAAAAAACGAACGAAGGCGCGATGGGGGAGCAGCTCCAGCCACCACCGACGATGGCACCTCCGCCTCCCCAGGCCGCGCCACCACCCCACGACCCCCTCCTCCTCTCGCACCTCCTCTCTCCCCTTTCTCTCTCCCTCCTTGTCTGAAAGAAACCCAATTCGTTCATGTCTGAACCCAACCCCCCGCCCCCTCAGTTCGCCAGAAGCCGCTGCCGCCCTACAGATCTTCGGCGCCTCGTCATACCCCCCTTCTTCTTCTAACAGTGAGTTTTTTTGTGTTTATTTAATTTATTTTATTTCAGATTTCTTAGGAAATGATCTTTAAATAAATCTGATTTATATTTAGGAAGCGTTGAATTTATTCTTGGTTTCTATTTAAATAAAAATATGATATTTAACCTAAAGATTATATTTTTACATATAAAAAGATTGTATTTTTACATATAAAAAAATTGTATGTTTAAATATGAAAAGATAAGATTTACAAACATGAAAAGATACGATTTTTATAACGTAAAGATTAGATTTTTAAAATATAAAGATTAGTTTTTTTAGTAGAAAGTATAGATTTTTATTTAAACAAAGTCAAGCGGTTTATTTTAATAAAAGTATGATTTTATTCATAATAAGAATTCGATTTTTAGTTATATAAAATTTGATTTTCAGTCAGATAAAAATCCGAGTTTTAGTCGTATGGAAAATATGAAGTTGAAGCCATCAAAATATGATTTTTTATATAGTAAAGATTATGAAAATATGATTTTTATAGGATAGAGAATATAAAAATACGATTTTTATATATGTTGTAGCGAAATAAAAATTCGATCTTTATATAAGAAGTAGGAATATAAAAATATAATTTTTATATAGAAAAAAGCGTCGAAAAAATATACGAAGTAGAAATAAAAATGTGAATTTTATTTATTGGAATGGAGCAATAAAAATATAATTTTTATTATGAATAGAAGTGGTAAGGACTGCATTGGAATTTCAAACAAAATCCATGCCATTCAGAAATGAAACGGTGGAGTGGAAACCCAAGGTGAGAACTTCTCACTTTTAATTTATTTTCTAGTTGAAATATGTACTAGGATGCATACGGTGCTTAGCAGCACCCGACACCCGTTGTCCACAGACCATGGATGACTTGTTTGTTTAATTGATGTGTTGCGAAAGTTGATTGTGTGATGTGGAATGAATAAATATTTTATAGTTAAAAATATAATTTTTAACGTGTATATAAAATAAATATTTATAAACAAATCGGACGATTTATTTATGTACACACATTTGACTGATATTGATTGGGACAATAAATTTTACACATCGCCCAACTGCACAAATAAAACTTGTGTTTGATTGTTTGAAACCCCACACGGGTGTGGGATGAAATTGGCCATACACTAGTCCAATAATTAGTTTACGTCAATCGATTGATTGACAGGCTGTTATAAGCGTTAAATATTTATATTTGATGCTTATGCAGTGTAGAATGCACATTGGGTGATGGTTGACTGTGTTTGATTGTTGTAGTGTACGTGTGTGTATGAAATCCATATAATCACATTATATGGTAATTGACTGTGTCTGATTCCAGTTCAGAAAGAATAAATATTTTGAAATAACGATTATTTTAAAATAACGAATATTTTAAAATAATATTTAGAAAAGAATCAAAATTTGATTTTGATGTCCGATTTGGGATGGACACGATTATATTTAAATATATAAAGCCGTGTCGATTAGATTGACGCCATTTTGATGTGAACGATATTTATATCGATTTTATTCATTTTTATAATGAATATCGAAAAGGAATTGATTTCAAAATCTAATGGTTTGAAAATAATATCATTTATATATCGATGAAATAGAATATTAAATTTTGATTTAAAATTGAATAGAAAGTTGGAATCATTTTGAAAACGAATTTAAAACGATTTATAAAATACGTTTTAGAAGGAAATTGACGAAATATATATTATATATATATTATATATATATATATATTATATATATATATATTATATATATAATATAATAGCCTGAATAGAACGCGCCGCACAACGGTAGTTTGCGAATTTCGACCATTGACTTCGAACGGATATTACAGGAGATCCGACCATCAGATTCTCCTAAAACCGGAACCGTTGGGTTCGTATTGAAAAGAGCTTTCTAAAGAATATTAGAGATTTGAAATCTAATGGTTGGATTTGGAATTATGTCCAAATCAAATTTGGAAAAGGTCGTTGTAAGTGCAGTTCGATGGTCGTTTATGGAAATTGTAACGACCCGTATTCTACGCATCATAGGATCGTAGGATATTTATTTCTTTCACATACGAAGTCGTATGGTCATGTAACTTTGGGAGACGACTATTGGGGTCATTTCCCATGTTCATGATTTTTTCCTGATTTTTAAATGACCATTTTACCCCTAGTTGGCACTGTTTTGGCCATAACTTTTGACTGGAAATGAATTTTGACCTGAAACCACTTCCATTGGCTCCGGATGATGGTTTCTCTTTCCGTAGAGTGGTCACATTAGCCAAACGGACTCACCGTTTGGGAGATATGGCTGAAACAAGTTTCAGATGGTGAAAAACAGCTTAATTGGGCTTAACCGGGTGATTAACAGCTAGGCCCAAAGGGGGATTTCGGGATTAGGAGTTTAAAAGGGCTATTAGGGTTTGGAGAATACCCTTTTCTCATTTTCCAGCCGTCACTATTCATTCCTCTTAACATAGCCATGGCCTCCACCCTCTAAATCTCTTCAAAACACCTCATAATCACTTTCTAATTGAAGATTAGGCTTAGCAAACATCACATCAAGGAGTATTAGCACGAGAACCGAGGTAGAGCTGCTGTGTAAGATTGGGAACAACGCCAAATCAAAGAATATTTCAGTTTTGGGGTTTTAGTTGTGGCCAAGGTGAGTGATAGCACCATTTTGACACTAATTACAGTTACTTAAGGGTAATTAGTGAAGATTACCGAATTTATACACTAATAAATTCTGGAAAATGTTTAAAAATTCTTAAATAATATTTTATGCATCTGTTAGAAATTTGGTTCGATTTAGTTAAGTTTTATTAATTCTATGATTAGTCTTATTTAATCATGCTTAAGGGAAAAATAGGATTTTGGGCATCTTTGGTCCATTTTGACATGTAAATTCATGGTTTGGTGTTTGTGGTTGCTCTTACATGTTGCTATGATTCTATGGTATGTTTTATGATTGATTAGAATAGTTAAATTGGTCGAAAACGTCGTCGAATGGCGTAGAAAGCTTGCTGGAAAGTTGCAGAAGTGTGCAGGTTCCGAACCGGATCGGATGAGGGCTCGGATCGGATATGTGAACTGGGCAAGAAACCCGACCCGAACCGGAGATTAGCACATAGGAAGTTTGGCGAGAAGGAAGGCCGTTTGCTTAGGGTTGGAGTGGACAAGGGGATCGGATCGGAAGAGTAATGGAGGCCAGATCGGATCGACTCAAGAATGGAAGGCTACGACTGGAGTAAGGCGAAGGGAGCGGATCGGATCGGAGTAGATGGAAAACGAGGGAGTTGATCGGAGAAAACTGGAAGGAAGACAGTAACCCGACCCGACCCGGAGGAGGACACCGGCCCGACCCGAAGTGGAGTATCCGACCCGATCTGAATGAAGAGACGACCACCGAACCGAGCCGATCAGGAAGGTTACACCGAACCGAACCGTACGTGGGCTATTACTACTACGCGATGACTCTTCTGAAGACCCACTCCAATTCGACCAAACCCGAGATGCAAAGGAAGTCCAAATGAGAAGTTAGAGCTCAAAAATTCAGATGGGAATCAATGAGTTCACTTCATGGTTGGGCTTTGCCGCGGGATGCGTGCTAAGGGGTTTACGATGTTTGTAGCTTTGGACCACTATGGTAGGAGGTACGGAGGCGGATTCAGGGCCATTATGGTAGTGGTAGAACCAAGGGCTACGACCAATGAAGTGGGTCATTGAAAATGTTTGGTCATGACTCCAAGTGTTTGGCTTGGTCACAGCAGGGTTCCTACAAGTCGGGATTCGTCGTTACCTCAGTTTGTCTAGTGTTCCAAAGTGGTAGATATCGTATGCTTTACGCACTGAGTGAGAGATGTGAGGATGGTTGCTATGGTTGATTTGGTTGCTATCATTATGACATGCACACCCCACCCCCGTATTCTTACACTATTTATTATGGCACCTTAGAGTATTGTACGGTATGTGGTACTAACTCTTTGGTTGCAGGTCCAGGTTCAGGTATGGTTTAGTATACCTGTTATCATTCTGTTTAGATGTTCATCGCTCATACCAGGCTTTATGTCTGACCCAGAGTTTTATGTCTCCTCTTATTACTCTGGGTGCTCACACGAGCAGACTAGAGACAGGTTAGCTGGTGATGCACGGGTAGATGATCCGGAGACGAGCAGGAGGCTTCCACGTAATATATACATAATATTCTCCCTGTATTGTTGAAGATCACTGCTTGGGCATTGGTGGTGTATCTTCTACTTTAGCTTTCTTTTGTTTAGAGACAGTAAATTTGGAAAATTGTAATAAGATGTATTTGAATTTCCGCTGCTCTGATGATTGATGTTGATTTTAGTTATCAGCTTATGCATTGTCTCACCTGTTTTATGTCAAGTATGTTATTATTATATTTTATCCCATGCGCTGTGAGACATTCTACAGGTTCCTTGATTTGTTCATTCCCTTCTTTCCTTTCTTTGGCGACCATTCTGTGCTAGTCGGGCATGCAGACAGCACACTTCCGGAGGAAATGCAGGCTGGTGCAGGGCGGGCCGTCACACTTGGTATCAGAGCTCTAGGTTGCGCAGTTAACCTAGGGAAGTTATCAGGGAGAGATAATATACGTATACGAGAGAGCGTATTTGTGATTACTTTGGTTTTTAAAAGCTATATATATATACTATTAGTAGTATATGGATGAAGTCGTGCTGCACTAGCACCACTATGGAGTCGTTAATCGTTTCCTTTTTCAGATTGACGATGAGCCGATATACTAGAGGTGCTGGTAGGGGAGCCAATAATGGGAATGCTGCTGACATGAGGACGATGTTTACTGACCTCATGAGAGAGATGCTTAGAGATGTACAGAGAGCAGCCCCCAATGGTGGAAATGGTGGTGGTCCAATAGTGCAGGCGCCAAGAGTCGACTTCGCCAAGCTGAATAAGGATTATACTAGTCTTGGTGGGAAGTCATTCCACGGAACGGAGTTGGCTACGGATGTTCAGGATTGGTTGGATAGTTGCGAACGTATCTTCGAGGATTTGAGTATCGAGGATGCGATGAAAAGAAAGCTAGTGTCCCGTCAGCTGCAAGTGCGGGCAATGAATTGGTGGAATGCTATAAAGGCAGCCACTCCCGAAGATCAGATTACTTGGGAGCAGTTTAAGGCTCGCTTTAGTGAGAAGTTCATTCCAGCTGCTCAGAAGTCAGTGCTGTTTAAGAAGTTCTTGGAGCTCAAGCAGAATGGCAGAGCTGTCTCGGAGTATATTGCTGAATTTGACACTTTGTCAAAATATGGGTTATCTCTCATTGATACTGCCGAGAAAAAGAATGAGAAATTCATAACTGGTTTGGATCAGTACTTGGGGGAAAAACTTATTAACCACATCGATGAGACATTTGAATCGATTGTGGGGAAAGCATTAAGATCAGAAAGTCTCTACCCTAAGCCGAAGACTGAGGTTGCATCCGCAGATGAGCCAAAGCCACAAGCAAGTGGTGGAGGCAAGGGTGGTTCCCAGAATAAGAGAAAGCAGAATCAGACTAAGGATGGCCAGAAGAAAAGGAATAAGCAAGATGTTGAGTGCTTCAGCTGTGGTAAGAAGGGCCATTATGCTAGTAATTGTCGGGCCAAGCCAGCGGATAGGAAGTGCTTCAACTGTGGCCAAATGGGACATCACAAGGACAAGTGTCCACAGCCCCCTAAAGAAAAGCAAATGGTGAAAGCATATGCCCTTAATGCTATTCCTTCTTCGTCGAATGCCCCAACTGCGGCGGAGAAAGGAAAGAATATCGTCATTCAAGGTATGCTTTCTGTTTACGATGTTCTTGTTAGAGTTTTGTTTGATACCGGAGCTTCCAGTTCTTTCATATCTAGTGACCTGGTAGATAGGTTGGGATTGGAACCCGAGATTGTCGATAGACCTTTAGTAGTGACGAACCCGATTGGTGGTTCGACTATCTTTAGCATGATTTGTCGTAATGTGGTCTTATCGAGTCATGGATGCATGTTTGCTTGTGATTGCTTTGTTTTGGGCTTTACTGGGTTTGGCATTATTTTGGGAGTAGATTGGCTCCGAAGGTATGGGGTGGTGGTAGACTGTGAGGGCTTTTTGGTGACAGCTAGAGCGGATGATGGGCGGAGGATAGTGTTTGGTGGTCTACCCAGTAAGGGGGTATTGGCTAGTTTTCTAAACTCCCTCGACATTCCGCATAGTGAGTTGTCAGGTTTGCCCGTGGTTGGCCAGTATCCGGATGTTTTTGAAGAAGTGACCGGACTTCCACCACACCGAGAGATTAAGTTCCGTATTGATTTGGTAAAAGATGCCAGGCCTATAGTGATGCCACTTCGTCGTATGGCACCAAGGGAGCAGCGAGAGCTCGAGGTGCAAGTCAGCGATCTTTTGAAGAAGGGATTTATCAGAAGGAGTGTTTCTGAATGGGGAGCACCAGTTGTGTTTGCTACCAAGGCGGATGGTTCCCTTCGTTTGTATGTAGACTACCGCGAGTTGAATAAAGTGACGAGGAAGAACAAGTATCCTCTCCCGCGGATAGATGATTTGTTCGATCAGTTGAGTGGCGCGAGAGTGTTCTCTCAGTTGGATCTCGCGACAGGTTTTCATCAGCTTAGAGTGGAAGCTGAGAGTATAGCTAAAACGGCATTTCGAACGCCGTCTGGATTTTATGAATGGTTGGTTATGCCATTTGGGCTGACTAATGCCCCGGCATATTTTGTGGATCTTATGAATAGGGTATTCAGAGATCAGTTTAATAAGTCTGTCCTTGTGTTCGTTGATGATATTTTGGTCTATTCGAGGATAGAGGAAGAACACAAGGAACATTTAAGAGTAGCGATGGAGGTGTTGAGAAAACACCAATTGAAAGCAAAGTTTTCTAAGTGTCACTTTTGGAAGAGGGAAGTGAGGTTCTTGGGCCATGTTGTATCAGAGAATGGTATTGCCGTGGACCCGGCGAAGGTGGCTACGGTACAGGATTGGCCTACGCCTAAGAATGCAACAGATGTAAGAAGTTTCTTGGGATTAGCTGGATATTATCGTAAGTTTATCCAAGGTTTCTCCAAGATAGCAGCACCATTGACCCAGTTGACCAAGAAGAATCAAGCTTTTGTCTGGGATGAAAGGTGCGAGAATGCATTTAAAAGTCTAAAGGACAAGTTGACAAGCGCACCAGTGTTAGTCATTCCTAAGGGGGATGAAGAGATGACGGTATACACGGATGCCTGTGGTACCGGACTGGGTGCTGTATTGATGCAAGGCGGTAGGGTTGTAGCTTATGCAAGTCGGCAATTGAAACCGCACGAGAGAAGATACCCTACCCATGATTTAGAATTGGCAGCGATCGTGTTCGCGTTAAAGATGTGGAGACACTATCTCTTGGGAGAAAGATTTGAGCTGTTTACTGATCATAAGTCGTTAAAGTATCTCTTCTCTCAGAAAGATCTGAATCTCCGTCAGCAGAGATGGTTAGAGTTCTTAGCTTCCTATGATTTTGACATCGCATACACACCGGGAAAGGGCAATGCGGTGGCTGATGCATTGAGTAAAAGACATGCCAGCTTAGGGGCTATGTTCCTTGAATGGAAGCAACTGGAGTATATCGCGGGTTTTGATTTCAGACCAAAGTGCGAATTGGATCCAGAAATGTTAGCAAGTTTGACGATCAGACCCACTTTAATTGAACGGATCGGCTCTAGTCAGAGGGACGATCCTAACCTATTAGAAATCATCTCCAAGTTAAAGATGGATATCAATGAGGAGATGAACAAGTATGGGCTTGATCGAGATGGATGGCTTAGAAAGAATGGAAAGCTTGTTGTACCCAATGTCAATGGATTGAGAGATGAAGTGCTTAGAGAATGTCATCACTCAAAGCTGACTATACACCCCGGTGGTAATAAGATGTATCGAGATATGAAGCAGACCTACTACTAGGAAGGGATGAAACGAGACGTTGGGAAGTTTATATCCAAGTGCATGAATTGCCAGCTAGTTAAAGCCGAACAAAAGAAGCCTAGTGGGTTGTTACAGCCTTTAGAAATTCCCGAATGGTAATGGGAGCAAGTCTCGATGGATTTCATTGATGGTTTACCAAGGACTAGATCGGGACATGATAGCATTTGGGTAGTTGTGGATCGACTGACTAAAAGTGCAAGGTTTATACTAGTCAAATCGACCAGAACGGCAGCTAAGTTAGCAGAATTATATATGAAGTGGGTAGTGAGATTTCATGGAGTACCTAAAAGCATTGTGAGCGACCGAGACCCGTTGTTCACTAGTGGGTTTTGGAAGAGCTTACAAGAGGCTCTAGGGTCAGAGTTACATCTCAGTACCGCATATCATCCTCAGACCGACGGTCAGACGGAGAGGGTGAACCATATTTTGGAAGACCTCTTGAGAGCATGTATATTGGATTTTGGTGGATCATGGGATGACCATTTGAATCTAGTAGAGTTTGCAAATAATAATAGCTACCAATCCAGTATCGGTATGGCTCCGTTTGAAGCTTTGTACGGAAGACCGTGTAACTCACCATCATGTTGGATAGAGACTGGCGAGAAGTTTATGCTTGGACCAGATGTGGTGAGGGAAACTTCAGATAAGATCAAGATCATTCAACAACGAATGAAGGCTGCCCAAGATAGGCAGAAGAGTTATGATGATAAGAGGAGAAGAGACTTGTGACGATCCCAAAACCCCGTGACACGGTGTTAAGGATAATCATTGGAATATAACACATTAATCAACATTAGCAGATCACATATGATAGCATAAACAGAAAATAGAATAATTTACACACATATGACAGGGGAATCATATAGATATCATCACATAAGAGAAGCACAGTACAGGATACAACTTAGTGCATAATGATACATAATCAGTCACCATCGCCTGAGGCGGAATCATACATAAAGAGTACACAAAAGGAATATCAGTCTACATCGCCAATGGCGGAATCATAATGTAGATACAATAATGGAGGAGAAAATCCAAGTCAGCACAGTGTAGTCAAGCCTCGCCATGAGCCAAAAGATGCGTCAGAAACCTGTAACTAGGCTGCCCGTGTGAAAATGAGGGCACCCGAGTTTGCAAGGTGAAACAAACTACGAGTCAGTCATGGGACTGGTATGAGAAATCTATTCAACTTATTAACAACAATAATAAGGCAAATCAAAGGACCACGCCACTTTCGCGGAACGGGTTTACTCCAATGAGTGCTAGTGCATGAAATAAAATAAATGATTAAATCAACGCAATGCTTTTTATAAAATGAAGCCATTATAAGACTCAGGTCCCATCACACAATGCAACGCAAGCCGGAGGATAGAGTTTTCCCTTATAATGGCCAAAAATGCTTCATACGAATAAAACAAAAGTGCTTGATATTATTACTAGTGCATATATGTTTCAAAAGCAATTCAATCATAAATATCAATCCTAGGCGGCATAGCTACCATCTACCATGTCGCCATACTAGTAATACAATCACATTCGCATATTTCGTATTGGAAATTGGATTCCTTCATGAGTCGAGGCAAGGGGCAAGCTCCTCTTCGATTCGAGACACTCTAGCAAATGTCCCAGGACCCCACTATGATCCTTGGATCTTCAGGGCCGGTCCTCTCTTACTTTTGAGGATTGGCAATTCCTGAACACACGTTTCCCGGTCCTTACAGACCTATATCGAGGCGCCTCGCATTCCAACAACCACACAGGTGAAAAGTATATATAATGTCAGGGCTGGTAGGTCACTGACACCACCTTAGCTAGAAAGAAACGTCGTGCTCTCCCTGCAGTCACTCTCCCGTTTTTGACTCATACCGAAGTGTGAGGCTCGCGAATTCACGTTATACACAAAGCTACGTCACACAGACCATGCTTTGATCATCAACCACAAGACTTTGCTTTGCAACAGAAGCCTTGATCATATGCCACTTAGGCGTGCCACACAGGCAATCCACTCCATGCGACTGATTTCTGTCAATACATAACCTCTGAGCTCGTACGTCTCAGAGAAGGGCGTTAAGCAAGAGAATAAATTCTCCGCCGCCAAACAGATATATATTTAACAGAGATCAATCAACACAGAACAAAATCCAATGTCAGACACACATTCCATTTACACGTCCGTTCTGGGTCTGAACGAAACCGGAGGCACCAATTCCTCGCATATCCGTACAATCAACAGTATGTTTGGACGGCTACTACTTCAATTCCTTCATGGTAGCTACTCCAGTCACGAGTATTAGTAGCGCCCATCCATCCAATGTGGAGATCGTCGGTCTTCAGTCGTCTTCGACTCTTCGACTTCTCAACGTCGATCGATTATTTGAAATGAGATAAACTCGGCCTTTTCAAATAACCCACGTATATTTAGATTTCCAAATCAATTAATCACGTGGTTGGACTATTCAACATTCACATCTCAGTTATTTAGTTATAATTTTCATGTCAAATACATTCAACCAACACATATCAAGCAAACACAACAATATTGGTTTATTTTCACTCTATATCGTCTATAGTACTTTATCACGATATATCGCCATTTTTATTTAATTTAAAACGACCATATTTAATTAAACGACGTTTCAGGTCATGTCGATGCACTGGCGCTGCTTTTCACTAATTTTGTTTTACACATATATGAAAATCTAATCGTTGGATCTTCACAAATTTTACATCATTAGGAAGGTCATTTCAAAACGAATCCAACGGTTTCAGTTTTGGGAAAATCCGACGGTCGGATCTTCCACACTAACCATTTGAAGTTACGATTTCAATTTACGAACTGCAACGTCGTTGTTCGATTTAATTTAATTATATATATATATATATATATAAATATAATCGTTTCTGGCGCTGTTTTTCACTAATTTTGAATTAAACATTCCAGACAATCCAACCGTCGGATCTTCACAAAGTTGGTGCCGTTGGAAAGATATTTCCAAGGCGAACCCAACGGTTGCGATTTCGGGAAAATCCAATGGTCGGATTTCCCGCACTAGTCGTTTGAAATCACGGTTTCAAAACATGAACTGCACGGCCACGTTTCGTTTTAATTCTATTTATATTTATATATTTATATAAATATAGTTCATTCAAAAATTCCCATATCGTTTCAACTTCAATTATTTCACTAACGCCTTTAAATTTTGGAAAATTTCGCCATAACCTCCTTTGTACGGGAGGGTCTGGGAAAATTCCCAAATAGCCACACGGGCGTCTCATATCAAAAAGAAAAAGAAAAAGCCAAGCGGCTAGCCAACAGGCTCATAAAATCATCACCCAAACAAAGCGGTAAATGTGTACCTATTTGTCGGGCACAAAATTCTATTTCTCTTCTCTAGCCCCTTTTGCTTTAACCTGTTCAATAGATATGCATGTACATATATACAATTTCTAACATTCATCATTTTCCATTCAATTTCATATTTGATTTGCTTTGGTTTAAAAACACCATTCGTTCTAATGTTGCATGCATAGGCTAAAATCATATCATTAGCTAGTTAATGTATATTTCAACTCATGCACGTTTATTTGAACAAGTGGTTATTTTTAACACTCCACATTTCAAAGATGATAATTTTGGCGAACTAAAATAGATTTCAACACATGACTATTTTATTTAGTTCCTATGCATGTTAAAAATAATATTTCTTTCACAAATATTTATTTCAACGTCCGCATATCTTTAGCATATCACACATATGATAAAAATGATATTTTTATCGTTTAAAATATTTATTCGACAAATAGATGTTTCAGCACTTCATAGTTTCAATAAAAATGTAATTTTTATCGTTCGATCTTTTTATTCAACACATGAACTTTTCCACCACACACACTTCTCAACAAATGAGCATATCCACACATGGACATTTTATTTATGTTATTCATATTAGAATGATGGGATTTTTATTGTTGAAACTAGTTTTATAAGGCGAATATTTTTCATACTTCATATATATATAAAAATGTGATTTTTATTGTTTAAACACTTCACTCATTCACGAATGAATTTAATTTTCATACAACACTTTTCAACACATGAATATTTCCACACATGGACATAGTTTCAATATATGGCTATTTTATTTCTACGCATGAAAATTATTTCAACATATGAAAATAATTCTAACACACACAGATTGTTCAAAATTTCGGCAGCATAACGGCAGGGTAGTTAAAACCGGCACCGTCCCTAGTACGGCTCCTCGCTCTACCTTAAAACCTCGCGGTTTTTGACAATGGGGATTCATGCATCTAATTCGCACGCAGGCGGCATGTTTATTTTTATTTCCACAAATATTTCCAATTCATTTCAATCACCAATGGGTATTTTTCAACCACAACCAAACAATATCAACCACAAACAATTATTCAACTATTCGTATTTTTCATCCAATATTCCACACCAATTCACCACAATAAATATCGTCCATGGTTTGTGGACGAGGGGAGTATATATATATATAATATAATATTTCACTAGCATTTCAACACATATATCAATTATTCTATGCATGTAAAAATTCATACTTCGCTTATATAGCTTACGCTACGCATGTACATGAGGTATACAACACGTATGTAATTTATATTTCGCTTATATAAATTATACACGACATTTTCCATTCAATTTCACGTTAATTTAGATTTCTCACATTGGTTTTCGGAGCGCTAAAAATCGATACGATGTCAGAAAAATCCGCAGCTTCTTCTATTGGGTAGAGAGCTTCCTTGCGGTCTCGATGTTTCCTGTTTCATCGAATTTCGTCAACATACCAAAATGATATGATTTTTCAAAGTGTAAAGATCAAAGAAAAACTCACTTTCAAAAAGCTTCAAAACTAGGTTTACAGTTTTCGCGAGAACCGGGACACGAGGGGACGATCAGGGAGTTGGACGTGGAAGAGCTTCGAGAGGGCTACAGGCGCGCGGCGGTTTGGTGGCGTTCGGTGGTGCAGATCGGCGGCGGCGGCGGCTTTAAGGTCGGAACTTTGGAAGGGGATATCTCGACGTAGAGGCGACGATAGGGGGAGCTCCTTATATGGATTTGAAGAGGGGAGGGAGAACTACAAAAAGTTGAACTGGGGGAGGAGCTAATTCGGGCTGTGGCAATCGGAAATCGCCAGGGAAGGGGGAAAAGGGTTTCCGTCGTCGATGTCGGGGTCGGGGGGGGGGGGGGGGGGGGGTTTCTGATATTTTTTTTAATTTATGAATGGAGAAATATGATTGGTCGAGGACTGTATTAAATTTTTAAATAGTGTTTTCTCAAACGAACTCCTTTTTAAACCCAGCGACTGTCGCCCCTAGCTAAATACCCCCATTCCGGACACAATGGGATATGTTTCGTAGGCCAATTCGACTGTTACAGTCGGTTATTTTTCAATTTAAAGTATAAAACATTTAATTTTTAACTCTGAACGCACATTTCAATTTGCCAGGGCCACAAACTGATTCGAAAAATTCCAGAAAAATAAATCTAGCTATGTTTTGACGCTACGGTCCCAACAAAACTAGTTTCGTCGAATTCTGAGGTCGTTTGAAAAATGGCCATTTTCTGGTCGATCCAATTTAACAGAAATCGACCAAACACATTTTCTTTTGCCACGCTCACATACTAGCTTCAAAAATTATGAAATTTGAAACCTAGCAATAGTTTGACATCCCGGACCCAACAAAAGTGGTTTCGTCGAATTCCGAGGTCGTATGCAAAATATCAATTTTCCAGGGCTATATATTCTATATACCGACCCTTCTGAAAATTCATTCGGCCATAACTTTTGATTCCCGTTATGAAACTTCGATTTTTCAGATTCGTTAGAAAGGTATTGACTAACAGATTTAAATATTTTTGGTTTTTCTAAAATCCGTTATATTTTCCACCCTGCATAGTCGGTCAAAGTTTGAATTCTAATTTTCAAACTGACTCACTATTTCTAATTCACTATTTTATTGAAATATTCTATTTCAATTGTTCAAATTCCTTTGAAATAATCAATTTAAAAATTTTAAATTGGCTCGTATTTTCCGGGTTATTACAATCTCCCCCACTTAAAACTTTTCGTCCTCGAAAAGGAAACAACAGTAAAGTTGGAAATAAAATGTAAATGCAAAGTATGGTAAAGGTACCTTGCACCGGAGTTAGTCAGAGATATCCACTCTGCATTTGGGGTAAGCTTGCTTAATGCTTTCCTCAGTCTCCCAAGTACAGTCTCTAGGATCACTACTCCACTGCACTTTAACTAAATGAACCTTTTTGCTTCTGAGTTCTCTAGTTTCTTTGCCAACAATTTTTAATGGCTCTCTTCTGAGTGCTAATTCTGGAGTTATCTCCACATCCCGTTGCGCTGCTTCTTCTACAACAAGATCCGGATCATGCACATGTCTTCTAAGTTGAGATACGTGAAATACATTGTGCACTCCAGGCAACCAATCTGGTAATTGAACCCTATAAGCAAGAGTTCCAATTCGTTCAAGTATAGGAAAGGGACCAATAAATCTCGGTGCCAACTTCCCAGTCTTTCCAAATCTGATTACCCCTCTCATCGGAGAAACCTTCAAATAAACATGATCACCAACAGTAAATGTCAAATCTCTCCTTCTAGAGTCTGCATAACTTTTCTGTCGGCTTTGGGCGGTTTTCAAATGCTTCTTGATGAAGTCCACTTTATCAGATGCTTCTCTAATCATATCGGGTCCTAGTACAAGTCTGTTGCCAGGTTCTACCCAACATGCTGGAGATCTGCAGGGTCTGCCATATAATGCTTCAAATGGTGACATTCTCAAACTTGCTTGATAGCTATTGTTATATGAGAATTCTGCCAAATGCAAATGATCCTCCCATGACCCACCAAAATCGATTATACAAGCCTGCAATAAATCTTCTAGAATTCTATTCACCCTCTCAGTTTGGCCATCTGTTTGAGGGTGATAAGCGGTGCTCATATTCAGTTTTGTCCCCAATTCTGTCTGGAAAGCCTCCCAGAATTTGCTAGTAAATAGGGGATCTCTATCACTGACTATGCTGATGGGAATTCCATGCAGCTTAACAATTTCTTTGAAATATATCTGTGCTAGACTTTGAGCAGTTCTATTGGATCTGACAGGTATAAAATGGGCAGTCTTCGTGAAGCGATCTACGATTACCCAAATGCTGTCATTACCTTTCTTGGTTCGCGGCAAACCATCTATGAAATCCATGGAAATCTGTTCCCATTTCCAGCCTGGGACTTCCAATGGTTGTAACAGTCCAGCTAGCTTCTGCTGGTCACTCTTGACCAATTGACAAGTAGGGCATCTGCTAACATACAAAGAAATATCTCTTTTCATTGCCTTCCACCAGAAAGTGCGTTTGATATCGTTGTACATTTTACTCACCCCAGGATGGATGCAAAATTTGGATTTATGGCACTCATCCAGCACTTCCCTTCGAAGGCCTGGAATATTTGGGATGCAAATCCTATTATTTAACCTGAGAACCCCCCTATTGTCAATACGGAAACTCGTGGTTTCACCTTCCTTGACTCTCTGACTGATTCTCTGAATGAATTCATCGTCTTTTTGAAGGGCTGAAATCCTATCAATCAATCCAGGTGTAATTATGAGATGGGCAACGATTGCGGTCTTTCTACTAAGTGCATCCGCTACAACGTTAGCTTTCCCCGGCGTATACAGGATATCAAGATCATATGCTGCAAGGAATTCTAGCCAACGCTGCTGTCTCAGATTCAGATCTTTCTGGGTATATAAATACTTCAACGATTGATGATCTGTGTACAGTATAAATTTCTCGCCCAATAAATAATGCCTCCAGATTTTTAAGGCAAAAACGATGGCTAGCAACTCAAGATCATGAGTCACATAATTCTTCTCATGCGATTTCAATTGGCGGCTTGCATAAGCGACTACTTGGCCTCTCTGCATTAACACTGCACCAAGACCTCTAATAGAAGCATCTGTCCAAACCGTTAAATCCTGATTGCCATCAATAATTGTTAACACTGGAGCAATGGTCAGCTTCGATTTCAATTCCTGGAAAGCTTCTTCACAGTCGGAAGTCCACTTAAACTTCTCGTGTTTCTTTGTGAGCTTCGTTAATGGACCGGATATCTTCGAAAAATCCTTAACGAACTTTCGATAATAACTAGCCAACCCCATAAAACTTCTAACTTCTGTGGGAGTAGTGGGTTGTTTCCAGTCTTGAATCGCTATTATTTTGCTTGGGTCAACAGAAATTCCTTTCTCTGACACGACATGGCCAAGAAATTTAACTTCTTATTGCCAGAAGACACATTTAGAGAATTTGGCTTTGAAGACGTTCTTCCTTAGAATCTCCAATACTTGTTCTAAGTGTTTTTCATGCTCGGGTTTTGATTTGGAGTAGATTAAAATATCATCGATGAATACGAGGACAAATTTATTCAGAACTCCCCTGAACACTCTATTCATTAGATCGACAAAGTATGCTGGAGCGTTACATAGGCCAAACGGCATTACTAACCATTCATAAAATATGTCTGGACCTCTGAAAACGGTCAAAGGAACACACTCTTCTGCTATTCTCAATTGATGAAAACCTGTAGCTAGGTCCATTCGGGAAAATACTTTCGCCCCATTCAATTGGTCTAGCAAATCATCAATGCGAGGTAATGGATATTTATTTTTAAGCGTCTATTTGTTGAGGTCTCGTAATCAACGCATAATCTAAGAGTACCGTCTGACTTCGGGACAAACACCACGGCTGCACCCCAATTGGAAAAACTTGGTCTGATTAGACCTTTCCACAATAGTTGACGAGTTTGATCGCCTAGTTCTTCTTTTTCTTTCGGAGTCATTCTGCGAATTGGATGCACCACTGGCCTGGCATTGGAAATTAGATCGATTCGGAATTCTATTTCTCTTTGCAGAGGTAAGTTTTCAACTTCTTAAACACATCCGCAAAGTTTCTAACAATCGGAATCTTTTCTATGGAAATGGGGATAAGTTCTAATGCTGACCAAAATTCTTCTCTATTCGGATTCGAACCATGACAGGGAACCGTAATATATCCAAGCTTCGTTCGAATTTTAACGATTCTTTCCGCACAATTCACTTCGGCTTCATATTTCGTTAACCAGTCTAGCCCGAGAATAATATCGAATTCGGGAAAATCCATAACGATTAAATCAAAAGGAAATTTGTAGGAAGAATAAGAGATTGGCACTCTACAATATGAACCGAGAGTAACAGGACCCCCTATCGGGTTATGAACTTCAACCGATTCTTTAAGCTTTCACTGTTTTAACTTTAATTTGTGCACTGTGTTACTAGCAATAAAACTACGCGATGCACCTGTGTCAAATAATACAGAAACAGGAATATTTTTAATTGTAAGGGTACCTCCCAAAACATCGGGTTTACCTGCTCCATCGGAAGCAGCTGGCGGGCTAGACCCGTCATAGACATGAGCTACTGTAGCTTTCTTCAGCAAAGGACAGTCTTTGACCAGATGATCGGTCTTGCGACAGTTGAAGCACGAGCGAGGGTTCTGAGAGCCTTGGCTCGAGCCTTGAGAATTCGTCTTCTGCCTCTTCGGAGCTGTGCAGACGTTTGAGTAGTGCCCTGGCTTACCACAGTTAAAGCAATTTCCTCTTGGCGACTTGCCAGTCTGAGGTTTTGAAGATGCTACTTGGCTTGACTCGCCTTGATTTACAGCAGGCTTGCGCTTGTTTCCGGCTTGGCTTCTAGCGCGATCCTGATCCAGATGCCTTTGATCGAGGTCTTCATAGTTGCATGTCATTTCCACCAGCTCGTTGAAATCCAGCTTGACATGGGCCATGGCTCTATCATGATATTGTCGTCTTAGCCCAAGGATAAACCTCTTATTTTTGGATTTTGCGGTAGCAACGAGCTCTGGAGCATAGGGCGACAACATTGTAAATTTGTTCAGATAATCTTGCACGGAAAGATCCCCTTGCTGGAGATTGGCGAAGTCATCGTGCATTCTTTCTAGAGCTTGTTCTGGGATATATTTCTCCTTGAAGAGTTCTTTAAATCCATCCCATGTTCTTCCAGCTTCTCTATTCCCGGCGGTAAGAGATTCCCACCATAATTCAGCTTGTTCCTGCATAAGCCAGGCGCCCATAATAGCTTTGTCTTCGTCTCCAAGCCTTAGGCCTTCAAGAATTTTCTCGCATGTTTTGAGCCATGCAAGGGCCTCTATTACGGTGCCAGTTCCCGAGAAGGTCTTGCCTCCTAAGTTCTTATATCTCTTAGCTACACGGTCAAGCTCGAAGTATTGAGCTGCCGGAGGTTGTATCAAAGGTCCTTCTTGAGCTAGGATTTCTCCCCTTCCTCGGCCTCGGCCGGCACGGCCTCCTCTAGCGGCGGCTGCTCTGGTAGCCATTTGTCAAATTCTGTATAAGCAACGAAAAAAATCAGCTAACAGAAATGATAGCCTATTGCATAGTTAAGAAGAAATTTCTACGGAAAGATAATGATGGACTGATCAATTGTTTTTGCTATTCTGCTTGGCTCATTCTAGGACTTTACTAGTCCTATCTCTAATGAGCCACTCGCCTCAGAATACTACTGATTCTATTTTGACGAAGTGTTTAATGTGTTAGACTCCAGAACTAAGGTTAACCAAAGCTATGATACCAGCTGTGACGATCCCAAAACCCCGTGACACGGTGTTAAGGATAATCATTGGAATATAACACATTAATCAACATTAGCAGATCACAGATGATAGCATAAACAGAAAATAGAATAATTTACACACATATGACAGCGGAATCATATAGATATCATCACATCAGAGAAGCACAGTACAGAATACAACTTAGTGCATAATGATACATAATCAGCCACCATCGCCTGAGGCGGAATCATACATAAAGAGTACACAAAAGGAATATCAGTCTACATCGCCAATGGCGGAATCATAATATAGATACAATAATGGCGGAGAAAATCCAAGTCAGCACAGTTTAGTCAAGCCTCGCCATGAGCCAAAAGATGCGTCAGAAACCTGTAACTAGGCTGCCCGTGTGAAAATGAGGGCACCCGAGTTTGCAAGGTGAAACAAACTACGAGTCAGTCATGGGACTGGTATGAGAAATCTATTCAACTTATTAACAACAATAATAAGGCAAATCAAAGGACCACGCCACTTTCGCGGAACGGGTTTACTCTAATGAGTGCTAGTGCATGAAATAAAATAAATGATTAAATCAACGCAATGCTTTTTATAAAATGAAGCCATTATAAGACTCAGGTCCCATCACACAATGCAACGCAAGCCGGAGGATAGAGTTTTCCCTTATAATGGCCAAAAATGCTTCATACGAATAAAACAAAAGTGCTTGATATTATTACTAGTGCATATATGTTTCAAAAGCAATTCAATCATAAATATCAATCCTAGGCGGCATAGCTACCATCTACTATGTCGCCATACTAGTAATACAATCACATTCGCATATTTCGTATTGGAAATTGGATTCCTTCATGAGTCGAGGCAAGGGGCAAGCTCCTCTCCGATTCGAGACACTCTAGCAAATGTCCCAGGACCCCACTATGATCCTTGGATCTTCAGGGCCGGTCCTCTCTTACTTTTGAGGATTGGCAATTCCTGAACACACGTTTCCCGGTCCTTACAGACCTATATCGAGGCGCCTCGCATTCCAACAACCACACAGGTGAAAAGTATATATAATGTCAGGGCTGGTAGGTCACTGACACCACCTTAGCTAGAAAGAAACGTCGTGCTCTCCCTGCAGTCACTCTCCCGTTTTTGACTCATACCGAGGTGTGAGGCTCGCGAATTCACGTTATACACAAAGCTACGTCACACAGACCATGCTTTGATCATCAACCACTAGACTTTGTTTTGCAACAGAAACCTTGATCATATGCCACTTAGGCGTGCCACACAGGCAATCCACTCCATGCGACTGATTTCTGTCAATACATAACCTCTGAGCTCGTACGTCTCAGAGAAGGGCGTTAAGCAAGAGAATAAATTCTCCGCCGCCAAACAGATATATATTTAACAGAGATCAATCAACACAGAACAAAATCCAATGTCAGACACACAGTCCATTTACAAGTCCGTTCTGGGTCTGAACGAAACTGGAGGCACCAATTCCTCGCATATCCGTACAATCAACAGTATGTTTGGACGGCTACTACTTCAATTCCTTCATGGTAGC
The DNA here is from genome assembly GCA_030737875.1 of Allium sativum. Classification (NCBI taxonomy): domain Eukaryota; kingdom Viridiplantae; phylum Streptophyta; class Magnoliopsida; order Asparagales; family Amaryllidaceae; genus Allium; species Allium sativum. Next base: position 234,714,465 of record CM060912.1, read on the forward strand.
TACTCCAGTCACGAGTATCAGTAGCGCCCATCCATCCAATGTGGAGATCGTCGGTCTTCAGTCGTCTTCGACTCTTCGACTTCTCAACGTCGATCGATTATTTGAAATGAGATAAACTTTCAAATAACCCACGTATATTTAGATTTCCAAATCAATTAATCACGTGGTTGGACTATTCAACATTCACATTTCAGTTATTTAGTTATAATTTTCATGTCAAATACATTCAACCAACACATATCAAGCAAACACAACAATATTGGTTTATTTTCACTCTATATCGTCTATAGTACTTTATCACGATATATCGCCATTTTTATTTAATTTAAAACGGCCATATTTAATTAAACGACGTTTCAGGTCGTGTCGATGCACTGGCGCTGCTTTTCACTAATTTTGTTTTACACATATATGAAAATATAACCATTGGATCTTCACAAATTTTACATCATTAGGAAGGTCATTTCAAAACGAATCCAACGGTTTCAGTTTTGGGAAAATCCGACGGTCGGATCTTCCACACTAACCATTTGAAGTTACGATTTCAATTTACGAACTGCAGCGTCGTTGTTCGATTTAATTTAATTATATTTATATATATATATATAAATATAATCGTTTCTGGCGCTGTTTTTCACTAATTTTGAATTAAACATTCCAGACAATCCAACCGTCGGATCTTCACAAAGTTGGTGCCGTTGGAAAGATATTTCCAAGGCGAACCCAATAGTTGCGATTTCGAGAAAATCCAATGGTCGGATTTCCCGCACTAGTCGTTTGAAATCACGGTTTCAAAACATGAACTGCACGGCCACGTTTCGTTTTAATTCTATTTATATTTATATATTTATATAAATATAGTTCATTCAAAAATTCCCATATCGTTTCAACTTCAATTATTTCACTAACGCCTTTAAATTTTGGAAAATTTCGCCATAACCTCCTTTGTACGGGAGGGTCTAGGAAAATTCCCAAATAGCCACACGGGCGTCTCATATCAAAAAGAAAAAGAAAAAGCCAAGCGGCTAGCCAACAGGCTCATAAAATCATCACCCAAACAAAGCGGTAAATGTGTACCTATTTGTCGGGCACAAAATTCTATTTCTCTTCTCTAGCCCCTTTTGCTTTAACCTGTTCAATAGATATGCATGTACATATATACAATTTCTAACATTCATCATTTTCCATTCAATTTCATATTTGATTTGCTTTGGTTTAAAAACACCATTCGTTCTAATGTTGCATGCATAGGCTAAAATCATATCATTAGCTAGTTAATGTATATTTCAACTCATGCACGTTTATTTGAACAAGTGGCTATTTTTAACACTCCACATTTCAAAGATGATAATTTTGGCGAACTAAAATAGATTTCAACACATGACTATTTTATTTAGTTCCTATGCATGTTAAAAATAATATTTCTTTCACAAATATTTATTTCAACGTCCGCATATCTTTAGCATATCACACATATGATAAAAATAATATTTTTATCGTTTAAAATATTTATTCGACAAATAGATGTTTCAGCACTTCATAGTTTCAATAAAAATGTAATTTTTATCGTTCGATCTTTTTATTCAACACATGAACTTTTCCACCACACACACTTCTCAACAAATGAGCATATCCACACATGAACATTTTATTTATGTTGTTCATATTAGAAAGATGGGATTTTTATTGTTGAAACTAGTTATATAAGGCGAATATTTTTCATACTTCATATATATATAAAAATGTGATTTTTATTGTTTAAACACTTCACTCATTCACGAATGAATTTAATTTTCATACAACACTTTTCAACACATGAATATTTCCACACATGGACATAGTTTCAATATATGGCTATTTTATTTCTACGCATGAAAATTATTTCAATATATGAAAATAATTCTAACACACACAGATTGTTCAAAATTTCGGCAGCATAACAGCAGGGTAGTTAAAACCGGCACCGTCCCTAGTACGGCTCCTCGCTCTACCTTAAAACCTCGCGGTTTTTGACAATGGGGATTCATGCATCTAATTCGCACGCAGGCGGCATGTTTATTTTTATTTCCACAAATATTTCCAATTCATTTCAATCACCAATGGGTATTTTTCAACCACAACCAAACAATATCAACCACAAACAATTATTCAACTATTCGTATTTTTCATCCAATATTCCACACCAATTCACCACAATAAATATCGTCCATGGTTTGTGGATGAGGGGAGTATATATATATAATATAATATTTCACTAGCATTTCAACACATATATCAATTATTCTATGCATGTAAAAATTCATACTTCGCTTATATAGCTTACGCTATGCATGTACATGAGGTATACAACACGTATGTAATTTATATTTCGCTTATATAAATTATACACGACATTTTCCATTCAATTTCACGTTAATTTAGATTTCTCACATTGGTTTTCGGAGCGCTAAAAATCGATACGATGTCAGAAAAATCCGCAGCTTCTTCTATTGGGTAGAGAGCTTCCTTGCGGTCTCGATGTTTCCTGTTTCATCGAATTTCGTCAACATACCAAAAAGATATGATTTTTCAAAGTGTAAAGATCAAAGAAAAACTCACTTTCAAAAAGATTCAAAACTAGGTTTACAATTTTCGCGAGAACCGGGACACGAGGGGACGATCAGGGAGTTGGACGTGGAAGAGCTTCGAGAGGGCTACAGGCGCGCGGCGGTTTGGTGGCGTTCGGTGGTGCAGATCGGCGGCGGCGGCGGCTTTAAGGTCGGAACTTTGGAAGGGGATATCTCGACGTAGAGGCGACGATATGGGGAGCTCCTTATATGGATTTGAAGAGGGGAGGGAGAACTACAAAAAGTTAAACTGGGGGAGGAGCTAATTCGGGCTGTGGCGATCGGAAATCGCCAGGGAAGGGAGAAAAGGGTTTCCGTCGTCGATGTCGGGGTCGGGGCGGGGGGGGGGGGGGGGGGGGTTCTGATTTTTTTTTTTAATTTATGAATGGAGAAATATGATTGGTCGAGGACTATATTAAATTTTTAAATAGTGTTTTCTCAAACGAACTCCTTTTTAAACCCAGCGACTGTCGCCCCTAGCTAAATACCCCCATTCCGGACACAATGGGATATGTTTCGTAGGCCAATTCGACTGTTACAGTCAGTTATTTTTCAATTTAAAGTATAAAACATTTAATTTTTAACTCTGAACGCACATTTCAATTTGCCAGGGCTTGTTTTGCTTGTTCTGCATGTTTGATTGTTGTATGTGGTTGTTAGGCATGCGGGATCTTTTGTATGTTTTGGGTTAAGGAATTTTGGGGACGAAATTTCTTAAGGGGGGGAGAGTGTAACGACCCGTATTCTACGCATCATAGGATCGTAGGATATTTATTTCTTTCACATACGAAGTCGTATGGTCATGTAAATTTGGGAGACGACTATTGGGGTCATTTCCCATGTTCATGATTTTTTCCTGATTTTTAAATGACCATTTTACCCCTAGTTGGCACTGTTTTGGCCATAACTTTTGACTGGAAATGAATTTTGACTTGAAACCACTTCCATTGGCTCCGGATGATGGTTTCTCTTTCCGTAGAGTGGTCACATTAGCCAAACGGACTCACCGTTTGGGAGATATGGCTGAAACAAGTTTCAGATGGTGAAAAACAGGTTAATTGGGCTTAACCGGGTGATTAACAGCTAGGCCCAAAGGGGGATTTCGGGATTAGGAGTTTAAAAGGGCTGTTAGGGTTTGGAGAATACCTTTTTCCCATTTTTCAGCCGTCGCTATTCATTCCTCTTAACATAGCCATGGCCTCCACCCTCTAAATCTCTTCAAAACACCTCTTAATCACTTTCTAATTGAAGATTAGGCTTAGCAAACATCACATCAAGGAGTATTAGCATGAGAACCGAGGTAGAGCTGCTGTGTAAGATTGGGAACAATGCCAAATCAAAGAATATTTCAGTTTTGGGGTTTTAGTTGTGGCCAAGGTGAGTGATAGCACCATTTTGACACTAATTACAGTTATTTAAGGGTAATTAGTGAAGATTAGCGAATTTATACACTAATAAATTCTGGAAAAATGTTTAAAAATTCTTAAACAATATTTTATGCATTTGTTAGAAATTTGGTTCGATTTAGTTAAGTTTTATTAATTCTATGATTAGTCTTATTTAATCATGCTTAAGGGAAAAATAGGATTTTGGGCATTTTTGGTCCATTTTGACATGTAAATTCATGGTTTGGTGTTTGTGGTTGCTCTTACATGTTGCTATGATTCTATGGTATGTTTTATGATTGATTAGAATAGTTAAATTGGTCAAAAACGTCGTCGAATGGCGTAGAAAGCTCGCTGGAAAGTTGCAGAAGTGTGTAGGTTCCGAACCGGATCGGATCGGATGAGGGCTCGGATCGGATATGTGAACTGGGCAAGAAACCCGACCCGAACCGGAGCTTAGCACATAGGAAGTTTGGCGAGAAGGAAGGCCGTTTGCTTAGGGTTGGAGTGGACAAGGGGATCGGATCGGAAGAGTAATGGAGGCCAGATCGGATCGACTCAAGAATGGAAGGCTACGACTGGAGTAAGGCGAAGGGAGCGGATCGGATCGGAGTAGATGGAAAACGAGGGAGCTGACCGGAGAAAACTAGAAGGAAGACAGTAACCCGACCCGACCCGGAGGAGGACACCGACCCGACCCGAAGTGGAGTATCCGACCCGATCTGAATGAAGAGACGACCACCGAACCGAGCCGATCAGGAAGGTTACACCGAACCGAACCGTACGTGGGCTATTACTACTACGCGATGACTCTTCTGAAGACCCACTCCAATTCGACCAAACCCGAGATGCAAAGGAAGTCCAAATGAGAAGTTAGAGCTCAAAAATTCAGATGGGAATCAATGAGTTCACTTCATGGTTGGGCTTTGCCGCGGGACGCGTGCTAAGGGGTTTACGATGTTTGTAGCTTTGGACCACTATGGTAGGAGGTACGGAGGCGGATTCAGGGCCATTATGGCATTGGTAGAACCAAGGGCTACGACCAATGAAGTGGGTCATTGAAAATGTTTGGTCATGACTCCAAGTGTTTGGCTTAGTCACAGCAGGGTTCCTACAAGTCGGGATTCGTCGTTACCTCAGTTTGTCTAGTGTTCCAAAGTGGTAGATATCGTATGCTTTACGCACTGAGTGAGAGATGTGAGGATGGTTGCTATGGTTGATTTGGTTGCTATCATTATGACATGCACACCCCACCCCCGTATTCTTACACTATTTATTATGGTACCTTAGAGTATTGTATGGTATGTGGTACTAACTCTTTGGTTGCAGGTCCAGGTTCAGGTATGGTTTAGTATACCTGTTATCATTCTGTTTAGATGTTTGTTGCTCATACCAGGCTTTATGTCTGACCCAGAGTTTTATGTCTCCTCTTATTACTCTGGGTGCTCACACGAGCAGACTAGAGATAGGTTAGCTGGTGATGCACGGGTAGATGATCCGGAGACGAGCAGGAGGCTTCCACGTAATATATACATAATATTCTCCCTGTATTGTTGAAGATCACTGCTTGGGCATTGGTGGTGTATCTTCTACTTTAGCTTTCTTTTGTTTAGAGACAATAAATTTGGAAAATTGTAATAAGCTGTATTTGAATTTCCGCTGCTCTGATGATTGATGTTGATTTTAGTTATCAGCTTATGCACTGTCTCAACTGTTTTATGTCAAGTATGTTATTATTATATTTTATCCCATGCGCTGTGAGACATTCTACAGGTTCCTTGATTTGTTCATTCCCTTCTTTCCTTTCTTTGGCGACCGTTCTGTGCTAGTCGGGCATGCAGACAGCGCACTTCCGGAGGAAATGCAGGCTGGTGCAGGGCGGGCCGTCACAGAAATCGACTGTATAAGCCTTGATAAAATTATTAAAAATAGTAATAAATTGTGTAAAATCATAAGAAATGATTTGGGAAGAATTGGGATGAAAAACGTTGTTACGACCCGAACCTCCCCGTAAGGGAAAGCCCGGATTGAGTTGAGGACAAGCCACATCGGGACACAAACAGAAGAACATTTCATTGCTTATTACAACAATTCCATCAGAACACAAGAATATACAGAGTATGAATAAATATTATACATAAAATATCAGAGATTACAATAAATTACATAGCAGCGCAAAATAATACAAAACATAACTGAAAGGAATATACGGATACAGAGCTTTTTGAATATCATTCCAGCTGTAAACCAGGATCCTGTGAATATAAATCTGCAAAACCAAAACTACTAGCTGCCCATGTGGAAAACATGGGCACCCAGAGTTTTGGTTAAAACAATAAACTCCAGGTCAGTCATGTGACTGGTGTGAGAACTAAAACAGTTATTAATCTTCATTTTAAAGTTAGGTAAATCAAGGGACCACGCTGTATAACACGGAATGGGTTTCCTCCCAAGAATACCAGTGCATAAAACAATAGCGCAATGCTAAATAAAGAACAATGACGCTATTATAAGACCCAAGTCCCATCACACAATGGATAGGGTTTTACCTTATAATAGCCAAAGAATGCATGATACGCTAAATTTCATCTTTTATTATTACTATAAGTGTATAGTGTCAAAACAATTTCAATCATAAGTATCAATCATAGACGGCATAAGTGCCCCAATTTAAAATTTTTATTTTGGCAATTTTAGTGAATTTTGAATATTTAAAATGATTTATTTTAAATAATAACGACGATAACTTTATTTTGAATAGAATTAGAATGTATATGTTTATTTGAATCGTCGTTAGAATATAAATATTTATTTTATAATTTAAAAGGAATTGAAAATAGCGCGGTAGTTTGATGTTGTTTTATGCACTGGTATTCTTGGGAGGAAACTCGTTCCGTGTTATACGGCGTGGTCCCTTGATTTACCTAACTTTAAAATAAAGATTAATAACTGTTTTAGTTCTCACACCAGTCACATGACTGACCTGGAGTTTATTGTTTTAACCTAAACTCTGGGTGCCCCTTTTTTCCACGTAGGCAGCTAGTAGTTTTGGTTTTGCAGATTTATATTCACAGGATCCTGGTTTACAACTGGAATGATATTCGGAAAGCTCTGTATCCATATATTCCTTTCAGTTGTGTTTTGTGTTATTTTCCGATGCTGTGTAATTTATTGTAATCTCTTATATTTTATGATGTATAATATTTATTCATACTCTGTATATTCTTGTATTCTGATGGAATTGTTGTAATAAGCAATGAAATGTTCTTCTTTTTGTGTCCCGATGTGGCTTGTCCTCAACTCAATCCGGGCTTTCCCTTACGGGGAGGTTCGGGTCGTAACAACGTGGTATCATAGCTTTGGTTTACAAAGTTCGGAGAATAAGGCACATTAGAACCAAATGAAAGCAGAGATTGGATTAGTAATATCCAATGGGAATGACTCGTTAGAGATGGGATCAGTAGTATCCTAGAACGAGTGTGAAGAGTATATTTTTAAAAATGAAAACGAATTTTGTTTTGAAAATTTAAACCTTATTCAACGTATTTGAATATTTATTTGTATTGATTTAGACAATCCAGCATATAAAGATTTTGCATATACGTCTGATCCGCGTGTATTTGAAGTTTTAATATACTGGATAGATATAGAATCACACTCTAGTCGCCCGGGGATGATACTGGTAATTGTGATCACATTACCAGTATTTATGTTCGAGTTTCGAAAGTGGGATATTTATATATTTCCAATTGATTGGTGTGAGAACCAAAATATAGTTAGAATATATTGTTGTGACTTGGCATCAAAAACATGATTTTTTGTATATAAGTCAAAATTATGAATTTGAAAAGCTAATCAACTAATTGATTGTAGATTTTGCTGTTTGATTAATTTAAATTTGAACCATTTAGCCAAATTGTATCAAATATTGGACTGAATTGAAAATTGTTTGAAATTACATGTATATACATGTGTATTCATTGAACAGGTCATTGCAAGGAGGCTAGAGAAGAGGAATAAAATTGTTTGCCCGATAAATGGGTACATGTTTATTGTATTTCTTGGGTTTGGATGATTTTATGAGCCGATTGGCTAGCCGCTTGGCTATTTCTTTTTCTTTTTGGATTGGAGAGGCCTGTATGGCAATTTCGGGATTTTTCCGGTGCTCCCTTGCAGGGGAGGTTATGGCAAAAAAAAAAAAAAAAATTAGGGTGTTAGCCAAATTTTTGAAAAATTTGAAAAGTTCTTAGAAACTGAAAAGTTGAATAACTTAAGCCATAATGAAAATAATGAAAGTTGAGTTGATTAGTTAAACAACTTTCAGCTTCGTTCCTTTTCGGGGACGAAAAGTTTTAAGTGGGGGACACTGTAATAACCTGGAAATCCAAACCAATTTAAAAATTTTATTTTGGTAATTTTAGTGAATTTTGAATATTTAAAATGATTTATTTTAAATAATAACGACGAGAAATTTATTTTGAATAGAATTAGAACATATATATTTATTTGAATCATCGTTAGAATATAAATATTTATTTTATAATTTAAAAGGAATTGAAAATGGCGCGGTAGTTTGAAAATTCGATTTCAAATTTCAAATGGGTGTACAGGATTCAAAATAAAACGGATTTTAGCGAAAACAAAATTATTTGAATCTATTTGAAAATATTTTTCCAACGAATCCGAAAAATTGAAATTTCATAGCGGGAATCAAAAGTTATGCCCAGTTGAAAATTCAGAATAGTCGCTATGGAATTCTGGCCCTTAAAAATGGAAATTTTGCAAACAACCTCGGTTTTCGACGAAACCACTTTTGTTGGATCCGGTATGTCTAGTTATTGCTAAATTCCAAAATTCGTAATTTTCTGAATCAATATGTTAGCGTGGCAAAAGAAAACGTGTTTTAACAGTTTTAGTCAATTTTGATCGACTAGAAAATGGTCATTTTTCAAACGGTCTCGGAATTTGACGAAATTAGTTTTGTTAGAACCGTATCGTCAATGCGAAGCTAGAAAATATTTTTCGGGAATTTTTAGAGCCCGTATGTGGCCTTGGTAAATTGAAATGCACATTCAAATTCGATATATAGAATTATATTTTGATTTTGATGAAAACTGATGGTAACGATCGAATCAGCTTACGAAACATATCTCATTGTGTTCAAAATGGGGGCAATTAGCTAGGGACGACAGTCGATGGGTTCGGTTTTGAGTTCAAATACAAAAGTTGCTTTATATGGAATTAAAAATTATATATATAATAAAATTAAAAGTCAACCCCTTCATTTACATTGACCCCCCTCCTTTATTTTCTCTCCACGCTCAAAAGTTAAAAAAAACGAACGAAAGCGCGATGGGGGAGCAGCTCCAGCCACCACCGACGACGGTGCCTCCGCCCCCCCAGGCCGTGCCACCACCCCATGACCCTCTCCTCCTCTCGCACGTCCTTTCTCCCCTTTCTCTCTCCCTCCTTCTCTGAAAGAAACCCAATTCGTTCACACCTGAATCCCCCCCCCACCCCCATTTCGCCAGAAGCCGCCGCCACCCTATAGGAGCCCGCCTTCGCCCTACAGATCTCCGGCGCCTTGTCATACACCCCCCCTCTTCTTCAAACAACGAGTTTTTTGTGTTTATTTAATTTATTTTATTTCAGTTTTCATAGGAAATGATCTTTAAATAAATCTGATTTATATTTAGGAAGCCTTTAATTTATTCTTGGTTTTTATTTAAATAAAAATATGATTTTTAACCTAAAGATTATATTTTTACATATAAAAAGATTGTATTTTTCATATAAAAAGATTGTATATTTAAATATGAAAAGATAAGATTTATAAACATGAAAAGATACGATTTTTATAACATAAAGATTATATTTTTAAAATATAATGATTAGTTTTTTTAGTAGAAAGTATAGATTTTTATTTAAACAAAGTCAAGAGGTTTATTTAAATCAAAATATGATTTTATTCATAATAAGAATTCGATTTTTAGTTATATAAAATTTGATTTTCAATCAGATAAAAATCCGATTTTTAGTCGTATGGAAAATATGAAGTTGAAGCTATTAAAATATGATTTTTATATAGTAGAGATTATAAAAATATGATTTTTATAAGATAGAGAATATAAAAATACGATTTTTATATATGTTGTAGCGAAATAAAAATTCGATCTTTATATAAGAAGTAGAAATATAAAAATATAATTTTTATATAGAAAAAAACGTCGAAAAAATATACGAAGTAGAAATAAAAATGTGAATTTTATTTATTGGAATGGAGCAATAAAAATATAATTTTTATTATGAACAGAAGTGGTAAGGACTGCATTGGAATTTCAAACAAAATCCATGCCATTCAGAAATGAAACGGTGGAGTGGAAACCAAAGGTGAGAACTTCTCACTTTTAATTTATTTTCTAGTTGAAATATATACTAGGATGCAGATGGTGCTTAGCAACACCTGACACCCGTTGTCCACAGACCATGGATGACTTGTTTGTTTAATTGATGTGTTGTGAAAGTTGATTGTGTGATGTGGAATGAATAAATATTTTATAGTTAAAAATATAATTTTTAACGTGTATATAAAATAAATATTTATAAACAAATCGGACGATTTGTTTATGTACACACATTTGACTGATATTGATTGGGACGATAAATTTTACACATCACCCAACTGCACAAATAAAACCTATGTTTGATTGTTTGAAACCCCACACGGGTGTTGGGATGAAATTGGCCATACACTAGTCCCGATAATTAGCTATATGTCGATCGATTGATTGACAGGCTGTTATAAGCAGTAAATATTTATATTTGATGCTTATGCAGTGTAGAATGCACTTCGGGTGATGGTTGACTGTGTTTGATTGTTGTAGTGTACGTTTGTATATGAAATCCACATAATCACATTATGTGGTAGTTGGCTGTGTCTGATTCCAGTTCAGAAAGAATAAATATTTTGAAATAATGATTGTTTTAAAATAACAAATATTTTCAAATAATATTCAGAAAAGAATCAAAATTTGATTTTGATGTCCAATTTGGGATGGTCACGATTATGTTTAAATATATAAAGCCGTGCCGATTAGATTGACGCCATTTTGACGTGAACGATATTTATATCGATTTTATTCATTTTTATAATGAATATCGAAAAGGAATTGATTTCAAAATCTAATGGTTTGAAAATAATATCATTTATATATCGATGATATGGAATATTCAATTTTGATTTGAAATTGAATAGAAAGTTGGAATCATTTTGAAAACGAATTTAAAACGATTTATAAAATAAATTTTAGAAGGAAATCGACGAAATATATATTATATATATAATATAATGGCCTGAATAGAACGCGTCGTGCAGCGGCAGTTCGCGAATTTCGACCATTGACTTCGAATGGTTATTACGGGAGATCCAACCGTCGGATTCTCCTAAAACCTTCGTATTGAAAAGAGCTTTCTAACGAATATCAGAGATTTGAAATCTAACGGTTGGATTTGGAATTATGTCCAAATCAAATTTGGAAAAGGTCGTTGTAAGTGCAATTCGATGGCCATTTATGGAAATCGACTGTACGGGCCATGATAAAATTATTAAAAATAGTAATAAATTGTGTAAAATCATTAGAAATGATTTGGAAAGAATTGGGATGAAAAATTCCATATTGAAAAGGTAAAAATAGATTTTTATCAAAATGAACTAGTTTTTGAACTAGAATTATAATCCATTTATTTTTGAAATAAATAAATTGGATTTGAAAGGGTTTTAAAAGTAACCAGAATTTCCAATAATTGAATTGGAATGGATTTGAATCGAAATTGTCTTTGGAATATTTCGATGTTGGATTTCGTGATCATACAGATATTGTTATGGAAACTTGAAAGATATATTTGTATCGTTATTTCCAATACGATATTTGTTGGTCGTAGAATTTGATATTGAATATAAGCCGATATATTTTCTATTCGGAGCCTTGTATTTCATATCAAATGGGATTTGGGTTTGTTGTGAATGGTGTCTTCATTAACACTTTTCTTAAACCCAGTTGAGAAAAATTATTAATTCTTTTTATTTAGATTTAATGAAGTATACCAATTAAATGGTTTTTAATTGGAATTGAATATGAATTGATTTTTGGGTTTATCGTGAACGATTTTTTAAATAACACTTGTTCTTCAACCTGATAATTAATGGAATGTGAATTGGGTTTATCGTGAACTATGTTTTAATGACATTCGTTCTTTAACTCGATTTACAATGAAATGGGATTTGGAATTTATAAATCTTTTTGGTAAGATTTAAAGGAGATTTTCCAAAGTAAAGTTTTCCAATTTAATAAAATAAATTGGAGTGTAATGGAATTCGATTTGGTAATAATCAGAGTGAATTTCTGTGGAGGAAGACTGCTAATATATCTGGAATTAAAAGGCGTTGCCATTATTCCATTTATATTATTAGTCGGATATGGAAGTTTATATCGATTATATATATCGATTTGTTTTCCATGGAGATTCCATCATTAATGGAATGTGATTTTGGGTTGTCGTGAATGGTATCTTTAATAATACTATTCTTAGACCCAACGGAGTTAAGAAAATCAGAAACTAACTGGAGATTAGTTAATTTGAACGGTTTCTTGGGTATTGATCTGATGTTGGTTTCGGCCTTCGAGGTTAATACTTAGGGAATTGTTCACTTGCTAATTTACGGTTAAAGGCTGATGGAATGGAATGTGATTTCGGGTTTATCTTGAACCGTGTTTTAAATGACATTGGTTCTTTAACCTAGTTAAAGACAGGATATGGTTTCCCAAGTTAAACAATCATTAATATTGATTTTTGGGAAGATTAAAACCAAGTGGAGTTTTATTGAATCTTTAATTAGATTGAAATGATCGAGAATGGAGTATCGCCAGTTTTGCTCCAGGCAATAGTTAAATCTTTAATAAGATTTGAATGTGAAATGGTAATTGAATTTACCGATAGCACCGTGGTGTTAGATATGAAGTATTACCGGTTTTACTTCATGGGATGAATAGGTTGGGATTGGGAAATTAAAACAAATGATTACTTCGGTAAGGTTAGTTAATCCCGACTAGTTTGGATAAACCATAATTTGGTTTGAATTGATATTCAAAGGAATATTAAAGAATAAATTTAAGGAATTTATCTTTGATACAATTAATGGGAACCTTTCCCAAAGTATAAGAATATTTGAATAAAAGAATACTCTGAATTGGAATGAGGCGTATATTGTGTTTGTGTAACACTTGTTGATTATATACGTGAATTATTCAGAAAGACCGGGTTTATCCCATTTTGAATAACTGATTCGACGATGTGTCGAGGATGAAGACGGTGGTCGAAGACTCGAGGTCTTCACATCGTTTGGATAATTACTTATGATCTTGATTGGGTTGTACACCCAAGAGGAGGGAATCAGTTGGTGATCGTCCAGACGTACTTGGAGATCGATGGATATGCGAGGTACAAGGTGCCTCTGGTTTCGTTCAGACCCAGAGCGGACTTGTAAATGGACCGTGTGTCTGACACTGGATATCATTCTGTGTGATTGATAGATATCGGTTTCATGGAGTGGTTTGCTTGTGTGGCATGTTAAGATGCAAATGATCAAGGCTTCTGTTGAAAAGCAGAGTCTTGTGGTTGATGATCAAAGCACGGCCTTTGTGGCGTAGCTTTGTGTATCGTTAATTCGCGAGCCTCACACCCCGGTGTGAACGAGAAACAGGAGAGGACCTCAGGGAGGACATGCGTTTCCTTCTAGCTAGGGTGGTGTCAATGGCCTACCAGTCCTGACATTTATATTATTTTCACCTGTGTGGTTGTTGGATTGCGAGGTTCCTCGGATATATCGGTGACTATGTGGAGCCGATGGAGTCATAGGACTCATTTACGCCCCAAAGGGAGAGGAAACACAGTGTTCATGCATTTTAATCCACATCGGTAGATCGGTCCTGACGATCCAAGGGCCCACCTGAGTCTGGGTCCTGAGGCTCGGGCTTGACAGTCTCGAAGCGGTGAGGACGATCCCTTACCTCGGTTCACCGACGGAAAACCCAACTTCCAATACGTGACTTTGCGGTTTTGATTATAGAGCATAGTATGGCGACATAGTGGTATGGGGCACTTATGCCGTCTATGATTGATACTTATGATTGAAATTATTTTGACACTATACACTTATAGTAATAATAAAAGATGAAATTTAGCGTATCAAGCATTCTTTGGCTATTATAAGGTAAAATCCTATCCTTCGACTTGTGTTGCATTGTGTGGTGGGACCTGGGTCTTATAATAGCTTCACTGTTCTTTATTTAGCATTGCGCTATTGTTTTGTGCACTGGTATTCTTGGGAGGAAACCCGTTCCATTTTATACGGCGTGGTCCCTTGATTTACCTAACTTTAAAATAAAGATTAATAACTGTTTTAGTTCTCACACCAGTCACATGACTGACCTGGAGTTTATTGTTTTAACCTAAAATCCGGGTGCCCCTATTTTCCACATGGGCAGCTAGTAGTTTTGGTTTTGCAGATTTATATTCACAGGATCCTGGTTTACAGCTGGAATGATATTCGGAAAGCTCTGTATCCGTATATTCCTTTCAGTTGTGTTTTGTATTATTTTCCGTTGTTATGTAATTTATTGTAATCTCTGATATTTTATGATGTATAATATTTATTCATACTCTGTATATTTTTGTATTCTGATGGAATTGTTGTAATAAGCAATGAAATGTTCTTCTGTTTGTGTCCCGATGTGGCTTGTCCTCAACTCAATCCGGGCTTTCCCTTACAGGGAGGTTCGGGTCGTGACAACACCGTTTCTCATTGCTATACTATTGTTCGAGATGTAGCAGATATCGAGTGATGGGAAATTATGCTAATTTTCTGCAATGACCCACGGAATGTGGAGATTGTCTACGCATTAGACAACAGTGATGTACGGGGTTTTATTTTAGCGGATTTGAGAAGTTTGGATCATCATTTTAGGCAATTATTTTATTTTTAGTGATAAACGTTCTAATTGTATTTCTGTTTCATTTATTGAAATATAATCGTTTTTTATGTGCAATTGGTATTTAATTAATTAGAAATAAATAAGTAAAAAACCGCATTATATATAAATACACCGTTCAAATACCACGCTCAAATATCATGTTTGCAGCAATAAACGCATTCACCGTTCACTAACGTGCCACACTTAAAAACCACGCTCAAATGCCATGCTCAAGCACCCCGTTACCGTTTGCAAAAAAGCACCCTAAAATGGAATATTTACGTTTTCTCCAGTGGAAAATTTTATTTGGAAGACCAAATTATGACATTTTTAAACCAAAGCACACTTGTTTTTATTCTTCCCTTCTCTTGTCCATTACTATAACTTTTGGCTAATTCTATTTCAACCCATCTTTTTAGTTAGTATCCCCCTTAAAGTTAAAATTTTAAAGACAAAAGTACCCTTAAGAAGTTTTCTTCTCAATTGTTCTGAGTATCACGTAAGTTTTCACGGTATTTGAAAACGTTTAAGCTCCAAAACCCTAAGTTTCAAATAATTGAAGAAAAAAATCATTTACAAATATGAATACGATGGATTTTGAAGGAGAAGATGATTTTTTATTGCAATCACAGTGGATAATAAAAAAAATGAGTTTTTTTATTTCAACTACAGCGATGTACAAAAAATTGGGTGATTTCAGGAAAATACACGTACAGATTCTCCTAGGAAGAAATGAAAACCTAGAATGAGGCCTGCATGATTAACAATAAACCACGCAGTAGGTCAACGTGGTGAAGGTCTAATCCACATACAACCTATGTGTGGTGAAGGTCTAATCCACGTATAACCTATGTTGTGAAGGTCTAATCCACTTATAACCTATGCATGGTTCGTGTGTTATCCATGTAGAGTATCACCTGGTGGTTCTGTAAAAAAAAATTGGTTCGAGCTTATAATTTGCGATATTTATTTTGTGCAGATTATATCATTTTCTAATGATGAAGAAACACATGATGAGATAGTATTGGATTATTCAAACTAGTTCATGACTTATGATCTAAGTTTTATTTTATTAATGTTCAAATAAATCTTTAATACTTACATTATATTTAACATTTTAAATGCATAAATTTCCTTCAAGGAAAAAATTGGTTGATTAGTGTAACAACCCGGAAAATCAGTACCAATTTAAAAATTTTAATTTGGCTATTTTAATGGATTTTGGATATTTGAAATAAATTATTTTAAATAATAACGACTAAAATTCTTTTGGATCGAAGTTATAGCGAATATATTTATTTTAATTATAAAACTAGGCCTGGAATGGCGCGGCAGTTTGAAAATTTGAATTCGAACTTTGACTGACTGTATAGGATGCAAAGTAAAACGGATTCTAGTGAAACCAAAACCATTTAAATCAGTTTAAGAATATTTTTCTAACGAATCTGAAAAATCGAAATTTCATAGCGAGAATCAAAAGTTATGGCCAAATGAATTTTCAGAAAGGTCGCTATGGAGTTAATATAGCCCTTGAAAATCGACATTTTGCAAATGACCTCCATTTTCGATGAAACCACTTATGTTGGATCCGGGATGCCAAATTATTTCTAGATTCCAAATTCCATTATGGAGTTAATATATGAGCGTGGAAAAGGAAAATGTGTTTGGTTAATTTCAGTCAATTTGGATCGACCAGAAAATGGCTATTTTTCAAACGGTCTCCAAATTCGATGAAAGTAGTTTTGTTGGGACCGTATCATCCTAACATAGCCAAATTTATTTTTCTGGAATTTTTAGAATCAGAATGTGGCCCCGGCAAATAAAAATATACGTTCAAATCAAAATTTTAATGTTTTATATTTTAATTTGAAGAAAAACTGGCTGAAACAGTCGAATGGGCTTATAAAACATATTCCATTGTGTTCGAAATGGGGGTAATTAGCTAGGGACGATAGTCGTTGGTTTTGAATTACTATTCGTATTGAGAAAAGGGTATTTTCGGATTTAATATATTAAAAATAAATTAAATAAAACCATGGACCAATCATATTTCTCCCTCATATACGCGTTGACCAAAAAAAAAACCCGATCCTCTTTGAAACGATGGCGGCTCGTGCTCGATTCTTCCAGCTCTGATTCCTCCTCAAACACTCAACGAAATCCAGTGCTATAGTAGAAGTTTTTGAAGAGATTCTCCTGAGCTTCACATCCATCTAAGCCTCGCTCTCCACCATTGTGTATCCACCAAGAATGAGCCCCATGAAGTCGACGTCTTCGAAGCGCCGCCGCCACCTGGTCTCGCCGTTGAACTGGCCATCTCCACTGGCGCCAGACGCGCGACTCCGAGCTTGACAACGTGGCAGGACCTGATTCGCCACTCGAGCAACAGATTGAAAGAATTTGCTAAACCTAATTTTGAACCTGGAGGCAAGGTATACGGATGAGTTAATTATATTGAATTGCAACACTATATTTCCGTCGCAAATTGATATCTAAGTATAAAAATCATATCTTTTTCATATGTGGTCAAAATTTAGTGAAACAAAAGACATTGGACTCGTGTGGGCGTCTTCTACATTCTAGAAGAGACCGGAGAATTTTTAGAGCTTCCTACAATTTTTGGAGGAGTGGAACCCAATGTGAGATTTCAAAATTCAAAACGATATGGAATGGTGATGTATAAATTATACAATCGATGTATAAGTTATATAAGCGTTGTACACCTCATGTATAAGCGTTGTATAAATTATATGTGCGATGTATAAGTTATATATACGTTGTAAAAAAATCATATGTGCGTTGAATGGAGTTGAAATGAAATGGAAATATATTTATATACGTATATGTATATATATATATATATATACACTCCCTTCGTCCACAGACTATGGACGATATATATTGGTTATGATTGTTTGGATTTTGGTTGACATTAAATTTGGTTGATAAATGCGAATGGTTGATAATGATTGTTTGTGGTTGAAACAAAATTGGAATTGTTTGTGGAAAAATCCATTGTGATATGAAAATGAATCGAAATATTTAGATTATAAGGATAAGCCCCTTAGGGAATGCTGCGAGGCGTAAGGTAGTGCAAGGAGCCGTATTCGGGATGGTGCCAGTTTTAAACCCCTTGCCATTATGCTGCCGAAATTTTCTGAAATATCCATGTGATTGATTTATATTCATGTGTTGAAATATATTCATGGGTTTGGAAAAATATTCATATGACGAATAATTTGTTTAAAAGATAAAAATCACATTTTTATTATATACATGAAGTGTATAAAAGATTCATGTTTGAAATAGATTGTTTTAACAATAAAAATCAAATTTTTATTATATATATGAATCACTAAAAATATTCATGTTCTAAATAAATTGTTTTAACAATAAAAATCACATTTTTATTATATATATATATGAAGTGTTAAAAGTAGTCATGTGTTGAAATAAATATTTGTCGTGTAAATTATTATTTTTACCACATATATGAAATGAAAATAGGTTGGAAATGGAAGAATGGATTATATTTATATATATATATATAATTAATTAAAGTAAAACAAATAACGACGCTGCAGTTCGTGTTTTGAAATCCTGATTTTAAAATATTGTACCGGGAGATCCGACCGTTGAATTTTCCCGAAACTGAAACCATTGGGTTCGCTTTGAAAATATCTTTCCAACGATACCAAATTTGTAAAGATCCAACGGTTAGATTGTGTGAAATTTTTAATTCAAATCTGAATAAAAACAGCGCCAGAATGGATTATATATATATATAATTAAAATAAAACGAATAACAACGTTGTAGTTCATGTTTTGAAATCCTGATTTTTAAACGATTGTACCGGCAGATCCGACCGTCGGATTTTTCCAAAACTGGAACCGTTGGGTCCTCTTTGAAATGATCTTTCCAATGATATAAAATTTGTAAAGATCCAACGGTTAGATTTTCAGATATGTGTAAATCAAATCTGAAGAAAAACAGCGCCATGGCAGCGTTATAGCTTGAAGCGTTGTTTGAATAAATTGGCTATTTTTAAATAAACAAAAATAGCGATAAATCGTTATAGAATATTACAAACGATATGGAATGGAAATAAACCGAATTTACACGGTTTATTGGATATTTGATGGTTGAATGTGTTTGACATGAAAATTACATTAGTGAACTGAATTATGGATGTCAAGTAATTTAACCATGGATATGAATTGATTTGAATTTTAAATGTACGTGAATTATTTGAAAAGGCCGAGTTAAATCTCATTTCAAATAATTGGTCGACGATTAGAAGTCGAAGATAAGAAGACAGTGCAAAACCGATGACCTTCACATCGAATGGATGGCCATTGATGCTTTTGATGGGAGTTGCAGCCCTGAAGGGGTTACAGTGGTGGTTGTCCTTGTTGATCGTTCGGATGTGCGAGGACCTCTCTCCTGTATTGGATATATGAGACGAGGAATAAGGTGCCTTCGGTTTCGTTCAAACCCAGAACGGACTTGTAAATGGACCATGTGTCCGACATTGGATTTCATTCTGTGTGATTGATATACGTCAGTTGCATGGTGTGAATTGCCTGTGTGGCATGCTGAGATGCAGTGATCAAGGCTTTTGTTGAAAAGCAGAGCCTTGTGGTTGATGATCAAACCACAACTTTAAATAGCATAGTTTTGTGTATGGCATTGATTCGTGGGCCTCACCCCGGTATGAACCAGAAACGGGAGAGGACTTCAGGGAGGACATGCGTTTCCTTCTAGCTAGGAGTGAAGTCAGCGTTTTGCAAGCCCTGACTTTTTACTTATGTGGATGATGGATAGCGAGGCGCCTCGGTTATTTCGGTCTCTTCGGAGCCGATGGTTTGGTCGGGATATGACCAATTTACGCCCCATAGGGCGGGGAAACGCAGTGTTCAGGCATTTTAATCCACTCCGTGTGGACCGGCCCTGACGATCCAATGGCCCACCTGAGTCTGGGTCCTGAGGCTCGGGATAGAGGGTCTCAAAGCGGTAAGGACGATCGCTTGCCTTGTTTCATGATGGAAATCCAATTTCCAAATACGACATCGTGCGGTTTTGATTGTAAACCTATATAGGGCGACATGATATATGGTACCCATGCCATCTATGATTGATACTGATGATTGAAGTTGTTTTTTAAACATATAAACACTGGTAATAATATCAAATGCTTTTGTTTTATACGTATCAAGCATATTTTGGCCATTATAAGGTAAAACTCTATCCTTCGGTTTGTGTTGCATTGTGTGATGGGAATTGAGTCTTATAATGACTTCATTTTTATAAAAAGCATTGCGATGTTTAATTGATTTACTTATTTTGAGCACTGGCAATCCAATGGAGTAAACCCGTTCCACGGTAGCGTGGCATGGTCCTGTGATTGGCCTTATTATAAAACAAGTTAAGTAGATTTCTCATACTAGTCCCATGACTGACTCGTAGTTTGTTTCACTTGCTAACTCGGGTTCCCTATTTTCAACACGGGCAACCTTGTATTCAGGTTTAGTAGGCTCTATCTGGATAGCTATGGAGCTGAAGATGGATTCTATCACTTCTTTTTATGTTGTTCAGCTCCTATTATGTATATTATGTTTGATTCCGCTGTAGACATTTTATATAAAGATGAACTGTATTTTTGTACTAAGTATGATCCTGTGTAACTCAGATGATTACGTTTATCCAGTGTATTCTATTGTAAATTATCTGGTGTAATGATATATTTCTGTTCTGCTGTTATTTGTTTATGTGTTATATTCCAAAGATTACCCTTGCCACCGTGGAACGGGGGTTTTGGGTCGTCACACGTGGTATTAGAGCTTTGGTTAAGCTTAGTTCTAGAATATAACATATTAATGAACTTGTCAGAAATAGAACCAGTAGCATTCTATGACGAATAACTCATTTCAGATATGATCAGTAATATCCTAGAATGAGTGTAGCAGAATAAAATACACCCCATAGACACATTTACATTCAAGTATATGTCTCTATGCTTTAAAATACCTTTTCTATTGGCCTGACACTTTGTCTGCTATTTACAGACATAGAAAAATGAGTGGCAGAAGCAGAAGTAGTAATCCTATGGTTCAACAATCTAATGAGCCAATTGTGCTCCCACAGGCAGGATCAGATATAGAAGCTCTATTAAAGAGGTATCGAAATCTGGGTGGAGTGTCGTTCTCGGGCAATGAGTCCATTATTCAAACTCAAGCTTGGATGCATTCTGCTAAGAGGATTTTTGAAGGTTTCAAGCTGAGAGATGATCAGAAAAGATTACTGGCATCTTGGGCACTCAAAGACGAAGCTTTAATCTGGTGGGAGACCCTTATTAAGGATAATCTAGAAGGTAATATTACCTGGGATAGATTTAAAGAAATGTTCAAAGAAAGATTTACTCCTCTAGAAGCAACTGAGCGGTTAAGTGATGAATTCTACTATCTGATACAAGGAGATATAACCATTCCGGAATATCATAAGAAATTCAGTGAACTTTCTCGTTTTGGCTCGCATCTAATTCAAAATCCTAAGAGGAATATTCTGAGGTTTATTAATGGGCTTCAAAGAAAGTACCAAAGTAGCGTAACTGCGCATGTGAAACTTCCTTTTTCTGAATTGATATACATGGCTTACCAGTATGAAGATCTGGATAAGCAGGGTCTTTTGGGAGATGAAGAGGAAGTCAGTACTTGCAACAAAAGGAATTTCGAAACTGATATCCTAGAGACAAGTACGCAGCATGAGGCAAGTACGAAGTCTGAGTTCAGTAAGAAGCCTAGAGTTAAGAGGAAAAAGGTTAAGTCTGAGAAAGAACCGGTAACGATGGCCACATGCTCTAATTGCAATAAGCAAGGATATTTGTTGATAAGTTGCAGATCTCTAAAGAAACATAGAAAGGATGGATTTAAATCAAGAGAATAGGGGATGCCATATGTGCCACCAAGTTGGTCACATTATGAAAAATTGCCAACTATCAAAAAAGTCTGAAATAGTACACGTGAATGAAGTGACAGAAGTTCCGGCACCCTCAGCCAGTCAAGTGAGGCCAGATGTTTTAGAAGGCATGCTTACTGTCAAAGATATTCCAGCAAAAGTATTGTTTGATACAGGTGCGTTGCGAAGCTTTATTGCAAGTAATGCAGTTAAGAAACTGTATTTGAAACTGAAAAAGCTCAAATCACCCATGACTGTCCATATTCCGGTTGGGGGTTCCCTCGATCTTAGTTGGATTTGTGGGGTGCCTGTCTCTTTTTCCCGCTTTCGGTTCCCTACCATCGCAATCGTCATGAATTTTACCGAATTTGATCTTATTTTAGGATTGGATTGGTTAACCAAGTATGAAGCTGAGGTTAAATGCGCCGAGAGAGTTGTTAAGGCAAAAAAAAAAAATCGGGGAGTATATAACCATACCATGCGAAGGTCCGAATTTAGATAGAAAAGACTTTTGGTCAGCTCTGGATGTTTCTCCTGCTCAAATAGAAAATATTCCTGTCATTATAGGGAATATTTCGGTCGACGTAGAAAATATTCATGTCGTCAAGAATTACGCGGATGTGTTTGAAGAAGTTGTTTGCTTACCTCCATGTAGAGAAATTGATTTCAAAATTTCTTTAATTCTGAATGCAAGGCCAGTAGTTCTCGCTATTCGAAGAATGACCTTGAAGGAAAAGGAAGAGTTAGACAATCAAACTCGATAGATTGTATGGAAGGTTCTAATCAGGCCTAGTTTCTCTAATTGGGGAGCAGCATTGGTGTTTGTCCCAAAGTCAGATGGTACTCTCAGACTATGTGTGGATTATCGTGACTTGAATAAGCAAACTTTGAAGAATAAATATCCATTGCCGCGACTTATTGGATTGATTGAATGGCACACAAGTATTTTCACGAATGGTCCTAGCCACAGGTTTCCATCAGCTTCGTATTGCCGAAGAGTGTGTTCCTTTGACAGCATTCAGAGGTCCAGATTTATTCTACGAGTGGTTAGTAATGCAGTTCGGCTTATGTAACGCTCCAGCTTATTTTGTCGACCTAATGAACAGAGTATTCAGAGAAGTATTGAATAAATTTGTACTAGTTTTCATTGATGACATATTGATCTTCTCTATGTTAGAGAGCGAACATGCGAAACATTTGGAACAAGCGTTAGAGATTCTGAGAAAGAATGTTTTAAAAGCAAAATTTTCCAAATGTATATTATGGCAAGAAGAAGTCAAGTTTCTTGGCCATGTTGTATCAAAAGAAGGAATTCCTGTGGATCCCGGTAAGATCACAGCTATTCAAGATTAGAAGCAGCCAAGTAGCCCTACAGAAGTTCGAAGTTTTCTAGGATTGGCTAGTTATTATTGGAAGTTCGTTAAAGATTTCTCGAAGATATCTAGGTCCTTAACAAAGCTTACTAAGAAACATTCAAGGTTCAATTGGGCTCCAGAATGTGAGACAATTTTCCAAGAGCTGAAGTTAAGATTGACAACTGCTCCAGTGTTAACAATTATCGATGGCAATCAAGACTTGAAAGTCTGGACAGATGCTTCTAAAGGTCTTGGTGCAGTATTAATGCAAAGAGACCAAGTAGTCGCTTATGTTAGCCGTCAGTTGAAGTCGCATAAGAATTATGCGACAAACGATCTTGAATTGTTAGCCATCATGTTTGCTATGAAATATGGAGACATTATCTATTGGGTGAGAAGTTCGAACTATATACCGATCATCAATCATTGAAGTATTTGTTTACCCAGAAAGATCTGAATATGAGGCGGCTGCGTTGGCTAGAATTTCTCGCGGCATATGATCTTGATATTTTGTATACTCCGGGGAAAGCCAATGTTGTGGCTGATGCGCTCAGCAGAAAGAATGTAATCATCGCCAATCTTATAATCACACCTTAATTGATTGATAACATATCTGCTCTTCAGAAGGATGACCACTTCATTCAGAAGATCAGAGAGAGAATTCAGAAAGGCAAGCCCTCGAGTTTTCAGATTGATAACGATGGGATTCTGAGGTTAAAAGGCCGAATTTGTGTTCGAAACATTTCTAAGCTCCGGAAAGAAGTGCTGGAAGAATGTCACAAATCCGAACTTAGTATCCATCCAGGAGTGAGTAAAAATTATAATGATATCAAACGCACCTTCTGGTGGAGATCTATGAAAAGAGACATTTCTTTATATGTTAGCCGGTGTTCCACCTGTCAACAAGTCAAAAGCGATCAACAGAAACTCACCAGATTGTTGCAACCGTTATAAATTATAGGTTGGAAGTGGGAACAAATTTCTATGGATTTCATAGATGGTTTGCCTGGACCAGGAGAGGAAATGACAATATTTGGGTGATCGTAGATCGTTTCATGAAGACCGCCCATTTTATACATGTCAAATCAAATAAAACCATTGAGAGTCTGGTGCAGATTTATTTCAAAGAGACTGTTAAACTACATGGAGTTCCCATGAGTATTGTTAGTGATCGTTACCTGATTTTTGCTAGTAAATTCTGGGAAGCATTCCAAGCAGAATTGGGGACAAAATTGAATCTGAGCACCGCATATCATCCTCAAACAGATGGCCAAACCGAGAGGGTGAATCGTATTCTAGAAGATTTATTGCGGGCTTGTGTTATTGATTTTGGCGGATCATGGGAAGACCACTTGCATTTGGATGAGTTCTCATACAACAACAGCTACCAAGCAAGCTTGAAAATGTCACCATTCGAAGCACTGCATGGTAGACCGTGCAGATCTCCCACATATTGGGTAGAACCTGGCAATAGACTTGTATTGGGACCCGATATGATTCGCGAAGCTTCAGACAAAGTCGATTTCATTAAGAAACGATTGTAAACGGATCAAAGCCTACAGAAGAGCTATGTAGACTCAAGAAGAAGGGATTTGGAATTTGCTGTTGGTGACTATGTGTATTTACGAGTTTCTCCGATGAGAGGAGTGGTCCGATTCGGTAAAACAGGGAAGTTGGCGCCCAGATTTATAGGTCCATTTCCTGTGCTCGAACGGATTGGAACTCTCGCTTATAGGGTTCAATTGCCTAACTGGTTGCCTGGAGTACATGATGTGTTTCATGTGTCTCAACTTCGAAAGCATGTGCATGATCCAGACTTAGTCATGGAAGAAGCCGTGCAACAAGATTTGGAAATTACTCCAGAATTAGTTGTTAGAAGAGAACTGATAAAGATTATTGGCAAATAAACCAAAGAGCTGAGGAACAAAACGGTTCACTTAGTCAAAGTGCAATGGAACAGAGATCCATGAGATTGTACTTGGGAAACTGAGGAGAGCATTAAGAAAGCCTATCCCAATTGCACGGTGGATATCTCTGATTAACTCTGGTGCAAGGTGCATTAACCATATTTTGCATTTCCGTATTGTTTTCTACTTGATTGTTGTTTCCTTTTCATGGATGTAAATTTTTTTAATTATATAGTCTGAATGATTTTAAAAGAGTATATGAATTAATTAGTATATTTTTGAAAAGTTAATCAATAAATTGATTGCTAGTTGTGTGGTGTGATTATGAATTTGATTAATCAAAATATTGGAAAGATAATTAATCTAATCAATAAGAGAATGAATGGTAAATTTATGCAAATTGAATCAAATATTGAACTGATTTGAAAAACGGATTGAAATACATGCATGTACATTATATATGTTTGAACAGGTAAATGGATTTGCTGTTGAGTAAAGAATTTATTTGCGTGCCCGACAAATAGGTAAACTTTAATGAGTTGGATGTGCAATTTTATTTATTATATCAACTCCTATGAATGTCATTGGATGCGGAGTGCAGAATGTTCTGTGTGAAATAATAAACATCGCCATAGGATAGTAACAATTAATTTTGAACTACATCACATGGCATACTACGTGAAGATAGCATACTCTATCATATACCACATAAGCATTTGGACCTTATGTGATGAGGTTGAAGATTTACCATACAAGCGAGAGGCTTGTATGAAGATGACTATATTACAGGTTGAACTGAAAAATGATATGGACTACATAAAATGTAACAGTAAATTGCCAGATTAATTAAAAAAACCACACGGGTCTGGAGATGACAATAAACACGTCTCTCTAGTCGTCAAGGCACAAAAACCATTTATAGGGTGATGAGAATTTATTCTCTGGAGTTATGATCTATACACACTCCCCTGTGGACACCGGAATATATCACTATAAATATGTGTATGCTTTTTAGGATTTATTGGGTACCCAATACGGCCCAATAAATTTCCAAACCCCTCCCCGTACAAAGGAGGTTATCGCGAAATTTTTCGAAAATTTAGGGTGTTAGCCAAATTTTTGAAGAATTTGAAAATTCTTAAAAACTAAAAAGTTGAAGAATGAAAGCCAAAATGAAAGTTGAGTTGGTTAGTTAAACAACTTTCAACTTCGTTCCTTTTCGGGGGCTAAAAGATTTTAAGTGGGGGAGATTGTAACAACCCGGAAAATCAGAATCAATTTTAAAATTTTAATTTGGCTATTTTAGCGGATTTTGAATATTTAAAATAAATTATTTTAAATAATAACGACTAAAAATTCTTTTGGATCAAAGTTATAGTCGAATATATTCATTTTAATTATAAAACAAGGCCTGGAATGGCGCGGTAGTTTGAACATTTGAATTCGAACTTTGATTGACCGTACAGGATGCAAAGTAAAACGGATTCTAGTGAAACCAAAAATATTTAAAACTGTTTAAGAATATCTTTCTAGCGAATCTGAAAAATCGAAATTTCATATCGGGAATCAAAAGTTATGGCCAAATGAATTTTCAGGAAGGTCGCTATGTGTGACAACCCCAAACCTCGTACTGACGGTGGCAAGGGTAATCTTTGGAATATAACAATAAACAGATAATAGCAGAACAAAAATAAATAAACACACCTTTAATGTACAATAGAATACACTGGATAAACATAATCATCAGAGTTACACAGTATACAGGATCATACTTAGTACCAATACAGTTCAGCTATACATAAATGTCTACAGCGGAAAAACAAAACATAATACGTACAATAGGAGTTGAACAGCATAAAAAAAGATAAATGATAGAATCCATCTTCAGCTCCAGCTATCCAGAAAGAGCCTGCTAAAACCTGAAGACAAGGCTGCTCGTGTAGAAAAAGGGGCACCGGAGTTTGCAAGTGAAACAAACTACGAGTCAGTCATGGGACTGGTATGAGAAATCTACTTAACACGTTTTATAATTTGGCTAATCACATGTCCACGCCACTTTCGCGGAACGGGTTTACTCCATTGGATTGCCAGTGCTTTAAAACAAGTAAATCTTTTAAACATCGCAATGCTTTTTATAAAAATGAAGCCATTATAGGACTCAGTTCCCATCACACAATGCAATGCAAACCGGAGGATAGAGTTTTACCTTATAATGGCCAAAATATGTTTGATACGAATAAAACAAAAGCATTTGATATTATTACTAGTGTTTATAGGTTTCAGAAACAATTTTAATCATAACTATCAATCATAGGCGGCATGGGTACCATATATCATGTCGCCATATATATACACAATCAAAACCGCATGGTGTCGTATTTGGAAATTGGATTTCTGTCATGAACCAAGGCAAAAGATAGTCCTTACCGACTTCGAGATTGTCTAGCCCGAGTCTCAGGCAAGCACGCAGGCAAGCCTTGGATCGTCAGGGCCGGTCCACCGATGTGGATTATTCTGCCTAAACACTACATTTCCCCGCCCTTTGGGGCGTAAATGAGCCAACAAATGGCTCCATCGGTCCCGGATCGACCGATATAACCAAGGCGCCTCACAACAGCAACAACCATATAGGTGAAAAATAGTATAAATGTCAGCCAGTTTTAAGCACTAACACCACCTCTAGCTATAAGGAAACGCATGCCCTCCCTGAGGTCCTCTCCCGTTTCTGGTCCATACCGGGGTGTGAGGCTCGCAAATTCATGTTATACACAAAGCTACGCCACACAGGCGGTGCTTTGATCATCAACCACAAGACTTTGCTTTTCAAGAGGCCTTGATCACTGCATCTTAGCATACCACACAGGCAATTCACACCATGCAACTGATGGCTATCAATCACACAGAATGAATTCCAATGTCAGACACCAGTCCATTTACATGTCCGTTCTGGGTCTGAACGAAATCGGAGGCACTATATACCTCGCATGCCCATCGATGTCCACGTACATCTGGACGATCACCACTCATTATCCATATTTCGGGATGCCTCCCAATCAGGACATCAGTTACCATCCAACCGAGGTGAAGATCTCCGGTCTTCAACCACCGTCTTCATCTTCGACTACTTATCGTCGATTCAGTTATTCAGAATGGGATAAACCCGGTCTTTCTGAGCAACTCGCATATATTATAAACAAGTGCTACACAAACACAACATACGCCTTATTCGAATTCATTAGTCACTAACCGTAAATTAGTAAGAGAACGATTTCCCAAATATTAACCCCGAAGGCCGAAACCAACATCAGATCAAAACCCGGGAAACCATTCGACTTAGCTAACATTCAATTAGTTTCTAAATTTCACATACCATATCGTTTATAATATTTTATAACGATTTATCGCTATTTTTATTTATTTAAAAATAGCGATTTCATTCAAACGACGCTTCGGGCCATAACACGACCGTGGCGCTGTTTTTCTTCTAATTTGATTTACACATATCTGATAATCTAACCATTGGATCTTCGCAAATTTTATATCATTAGAAAGATCTTTTCAAAACGAATCCAACGGTTTCAGTTTTGGGAAAATCTGACGGTGGATCTCCCGGTATACTCGTTTGAAGTTTCGATTTCAAAATACGAACTACAGCGTCGTTATTCGATTTAATTTAATTATATTTATATTTATATATAAATATAATCGATTCTGGCGCTGTTTTTCTTCAGATTTGAATTAAACATTCCAGACAATCCAACCGTTGGATCTTCACAAAGTGGGTGTCTTTGGGAAGATATTTCCAAGGCAAACCCAACGGTTTGGTTTCAGGAAAATCCGATGGTCGGATCTCCCGCACTAATCGTTTGAAATCACGGGTTCAAAACACGAACTGCAGCTTCGTTATTCGATATATTTTGATTATATTTATATATACATAAATATAATCGATTCTTCGATTTCAAAACCATGTTCTTTTCATACATTAGATAAAATTGATATTTTTATCCAACAGACATTTATTTCGACACTTCACTATTTTTAACAATTCATGTATATAATAAAAGTGTGATTTTATTGCAAAACAATTTATTTCAAAACATGACTACTTTATATAGTTCATATAGATGATAAAAATATGATTTTTATTATAAAACAATTTATTTCAAAACACGACTATTTTATATAGTTCATATAGATGATAAAAATATGATTTTTTATTGTAAAACAATTTATTTCAAAACACGACTATTTTATATAGTTCATATAGATGATAAAAATATGATTTTTATTATAAAACAATTTATTTCAAAACACGAATAGATGATAAAAATATTATTTTTATTATAAAACACTTTATTCCAAAACATGACTATTTTATATAGTTCATATAGATGATAAAAATATGATTTTTATTATAAAACGCTTTATTTCAAACACGAATACCATTCAACACATGAATTTCTGTTCAACGAATGAATTTCTATTCAACACATGAAGGTTTTCTATAGTTCGTATATATAATAAAAAAAATGTGATTTTTATTGTTAAAACAATTTTTTTTAAACACGAATACCATTCAACACATGAATTTCTATTCAATGAATGAATTTCTATTCAACCCATGAAGGTTTTCTATAGTTCGTATATATAATAAAAATGTGATTTTTATTGTTAAAGCAATTTATTTAAAACACGAATACCATTCAACACATGAATTTCTATTCAACGAATGAATTTCTATTCAACACATGAAGGTTTTCTATAGTTCGTATATATAATAAAAATGTGATTTTTATTGTTAAAGCAATTTATTTAAAACACGAATACCATTCAACACATGAATTTCTGTTCAACGAACGAATTTCTATTCAACACATGAATGCAGTTTCAAGACATGAAAATAATTCTAACACATGAATATTATTCAAAATTTCGGCAGCATAACGACAGGGTAGTAAAAACCGGGGCCGTCCCTAGTACGGGTCCTCGCTCTACCTTAAAGCCTCGCAGCTTTTGACAATGGGGATTTCATGCATCTAGTTCGCACGTAGGCGGCATGTATATTTTTTTCTTTCTTTTCCACAAACTAATCCTATGTGGTTTCAACCAAATAATCCTTAACCACAAACGGGTATTTTTCAACCACAATCAATCAATTTCAACCACAAACAATCAATTTCAACCATTTGCTATCAACTAATTTTCACACCAATCACAACCAATAAATATCGTCCATGGTTTGTGGACGAGGGGCGTATATATATATATATATATATATATATATATATATATATATATAAGTATATTTCGCTTCTACTCAACGCATATATAATTTTTACAACGCATATATAACTTATACATCGAACGTACAACTTATACAACGCCTATACATGTGGTGTACAACGCTTATATAACTCATACTTCGACTATATAATTTATACATCGTCGTTTTCCATATCGTTTATAATTCAGAAATCTCACATTGGGTTCCACTCCACCAAAAATAACAGAAGGCTCAGAAAAATATGCGGTCTCTTCTAGAATGTAGAAGGCGTCCACATGAGTCCACTGTCTCTTGTTTCACTGAATTTCGTCAACAAACGAAAAAGATATGATTTTTATTGTGGAATCACGAACTGTAGCGCTTTAAAGTGCTATTAAATAGTTTAAATTAATTTCAGTCGTTACCTCTACGAAACCATCAAAACTAGGTTTTAGGTTTTCTCGAAATCCGCAGCGCATGGAGATGATCGGGTTATACCACGGTGTCGAGCTTGGAACGGCGCACCTATCGATGGTGGTGGCGTCAGGTGCAGTGGCAGATCGGAGCGGCGGCACGACTTCAAAGACCTGAACTTCAGGCGCTCGATTCTCGAGCTATGTGCCACCAATCAGGGCGAGGCAGGGACGACTTTGAAGCCCTCGGAGAGGTCTCCAAAATCTTCAACTAGGGCGTTGGCTATCGTGGCGTGGTTTGATCAGAAAATGGCCGGGAAAGATTGAAGGGTTTTCGTCGTCGGTTTCAGAGAGAGTCGGGGAAAGAGAAGAATGAGGTGGCCCAATGAATTTTTTTATATTTATAAAATTTAAAAATCCAAAAATACCCCTTGTCTCATACGAACTCCAATCCAAACCCAACGACTGTCGTCCTTAGCCAAATACCCCCATTCCGAACCCAATGGGATATGTTTCGTAGGCCCATTCGAATGTTTCAGTCAGTTTTCCTTCAAATCGAAATATAAAACATTCAATATTTAATTTTAACGTACATTTCAATTGCAGGGGCCACATATTGATTCTAAAAATTCCCGAAAAATAAATCTAGCTATGTTTTGACGATACGGTCCCAAAAAAACTAGTTTCGTCGAATTCTGAGACCGTTTGAAAAATGGCCCTTTTCTGGTCGATCCAATTCAATAGAAATTGACCAAACACATTTTCCTTTGCCACGCTCACATACTAGCTTCAAAAATTATGAAATTTGAAACCTAGCAATAATTTGACATCCCTGATCCAACAAAAGTGGTTTCGTCGATTTCTGACACCGTTTGCAAAATGGCCATTTTCACGGGCTATATAAACTCTATAGCGACCTTTCTGAAAATTCATTTGGCCATAACTTTTGCTTCCGGCTATGAAACTTCGATTTTTCAGATTCGTTAGAAAGATATTCACTAACAGATTTAAATATTTTTGTTTCACTCAAATCTGTTTTGTTTTGCACCCGGTACAGTCATTCAAAGTTTGAATTCAAATTTTGAAACTACCTCGCCATTTTAGGCCTTGTTTATAATTAGAATTAATTATATTTATTTTCAAACGTCAATTCAAACACACTTTTTGTCGTTATTATTTAAAATATTTATTTTAAATTCACTAAAATAGCCGAATTAAAATTTTCAAACTGGTTCAGATTTTCCGGGTTGTTACACTACGGAGTTAATATAGCCCTTGAAAATCGTCATCTTGCAAACGACCTCCGTTTTCGACGAAACCACTTTTGTTGGATCCGGGATGTCAAATTATTTTTAGATTCCAAATTCCATAATTTTTGGAGTTAATATGTGAGCGTGGCAAAGGAAAATGTGTTTGGTTAATTTTTGTCAATTTGGATCGACCAGAAAATGGCTATTTTTCAAACGGTCTCCAAATTCGACGAAACTAGTTTTGTTGGGACCGTATCGTCCTAACATAGCTAGATTTATTTTTCTGGAATTTTTAGAATCAGAATGTGGCCCGGCAAATAAAATATACGTTAAAATCAAAATTTGAATGTTTTATATTTTAATTTGAATAAAAACTGATTGAAATAGTCGAATAGGCTTACGAAACATATTGCATTATGTTCGGAATGGGGGTAATTAGCTAGAGACGATAGTCGTTGGGTTTGAAAGTGTGTTCGTATGGAGAAAAGGGTATTTTTGGATTTAATAAATTAAAAATAAATTAAATAAAACCATGGACCAATCATATTTCTCCCGCATATTAGCGTTGACCAAAAAACCCCCGATCCTCTTTGATACGACGGCGGCTCGTGTTCGATTCTTCCAGCTCCGACTCCTCCTCGAACACTCAACGAAATCCAGTAGGGCTGCACAAAGTATGGGTTGGGTCGAGTTGGACCAAGTACTACATCCGACCCGCATAGGTATGGGTTTAAGGTAGTTCAACCCGTATACGACCCTATATGAGGTTGGATATGGGTTGGGTTGATGTATGGGTTGGGTCAGGTTAAGTAGGGTTGGGTTGAGTTGCTTGAATGTAATAAAAAATGAGAATATGAGGGATTTTTTTAGAAAATAATATTAAAATATTGAGCATAATATATCAGATTTTTGCTAGCATGATGCATTTAAAATAAATGATTCATTATAAGACATATTTTATCAAAATTTCATTGTAAAACACATCATATGAAACCAATTTACTACATAGTACATAGTAGAACAAGTGTTTCATTTTAAGATACATTAAACTGCTCTTTAAAAAATATTTGTTAAATTCTATGTAGTTTGGAATGACATGAAATATGATTTTTATGTATATTTACCATAGAATAGATAAGCATTATTTTAGGATTATACTATTCTAATTTTAAGTGGGCCAATATTAAATTAGTTTTTTAAAATGGGGTTGTGTTGGGTTAAAAAAAGGTTGGGTTGAACAAAATATAAACCCGACCCGTATATTATATGGGTTACAAATTGTAACCCATATCTAACCCGAAATAAGATGGGCTGGGTTGGGTTTATGTGGGTTGGGTCCGATTAGTGGGTTGGGTCGGATTGGATATAGGTTGTGTGCAGCCATAAAATCCAGTGCCACAGTAGAAGTTTTTGTAGAGATTCTCCTGAGCTTCACATCCATCTAAGCCTCACCCTCCACCATTGTGTATCCACCGAGAACGAGCCCCCTGAAGTCGACGCCTTCGAAGCGCCACCGCCTCCTGGTCTCGTCGTCGAACTGGCCATCTCCACTAGCGCCAGACGCACGACTCCGAGCTTGACAACGTGGCCGGACCTGATTATCCCCTCGAGCAACAGATTGAAAGAATTCGCTAAACCTAGTTTTGAACCTCGAGGCAAGTTATACGGCTGAGTTAATTATATTGAATTGCAACACTATATTTCCGTCGCAAATTGATATCTAAGTATAAAAATCATATCTTTTTCGTTTGTAGTCGAAATTCAGTGAAACAAGAGACATTGGACTCGTGTAGACATCTTCTACATTCTAGAAGAGACCGGAGAATTTTTAGAGCTTTCTAAATTTTTTGGAGGAGTGGAACCTAATGTGAGATTTCTAAATTCAAAACGATATGGAATGGCGATGTATAAATTATATAATCGATGTATAAGTTATATAAGCGTTGTACACCTCATGTATAAGCGTTGTGTAAATTATATGTGCGATGTATAAGTTATATATACGTTGTAAAAAAAATCATATGTGTGTTGAATGGAGTTGAAATGAAATGGAAATATATTTATATACGTATATATATATACTCCCCTCGTCCATAGGCCATGGACGATATATATTGGTTATGATTGTTTGGATTTTGGTTGACGTGAAATTTGGTTGATAAATGCGAATGGTTGATAATGATTGTTTGTGGTTGAAATAAAATTGGAATTGTTTGTGGAAAAATCCATTGTGATATGAAAATGAATCAAAATATTTAGATTATGAGGATAAGCCCCTTAGAGAACACTACGAGGCATAAGGTAGTGTGAGGAGTCGTACTCGGGACGGTGTCGGTTTTAAACCCCTTGCCGTTATGCTGCCGAAATGTTCTGAAATATTCATGTGTTTGATTTATATCCATGTGTTGAAATATATTCATGGGTTGGAAAAATATTCATATGATGAATAATTTGTTTGAAAGATAAAAATCACATTTTTATTATATATATGAAGCATACAAAATATTCATGTTTGAAATAAATTGTTTTAATAATAAAAATCACATTTTTATTATATATATGAATCGCTAAAAATATTCATGTTTTAAATAAATTGTTTAACAATAAAAATCATAATTTTATTATATATATGAAGTGTTAAAAATAGTCATGTGTTGAAATAAATATTTTTTTGGTAAAAATATTTTTTTTACCACATTTATGAAATGAAAATGGTTTGGAAATGGAAGAATGGATTATATATATAATTAAATCAAAACGAATAACGACGTTGTAGTTCGTGTTTTGAAATCCTGGTTTTAAACGATTGTACCGGGAGATCCGACCGTCAGATTTTCCCGAAACTAAAACTGTTCGGTTCGCTTTGAAAATATCTTTCCAACGATACCAAATTTGTAAAGATCCAACGGTTAGATTGTGTGAAATGTTTAATTCTAATCTGAATAGAAACAGCGCCAGGATGGATTATATATATAAGTATAATTAAAATAAAACGAATAACTTTCGTGTTTTGAAATCCTTATTTTAAACGATTGTACCGGGAGATCCGACCGTCGGATTTTCCCAAAACCGGAACCGTTGGGTCCGCTTTGAAAAGATCTTTCCAATGATATAAAATTTGGATTAGATTTTCATATATGTGTAAATCAAATCTGAAGAAAAACAACGCTATGGCCGCGTTATGGCTTGAAGTGTTGTTTGAATAAATTGGCTATTTTTAAATAAATAAAAATAGCGATAAATCATTATAAAATATTACAAATGGTATGGAATGGAAATAATCCGAATTTACTCGGTTTATTGGATATTTGATGGTTGAATGTGTTTGACATGAAAATTACATTAATGAACTGAATTATGGATGTCAAATAATTTAACCATGGAAATGAATTGATTTGAATTTTAAATGTACGTGAATTATTTGAAAAGGCCAAGTTAAATCTCATTTCAAATAATTGGTCGACGATTAGAAGTCGAAGATAAGAAGACGGTGCAAGACCGATGATCTTCACATCGAATGGATGGCCATTGATGCCTTTGATGGGAGTTGATTCCCGGAAGGGGTTACAGTGGTGGTTGTCCGGACGTACTTGTTGATCGTTCGGATGTGCGAGGACCTCTCTCCTGTATTGGATATATAGGACGAGGAATAAGGTGCCTCCGGTTTCGTTCAGACCCAAAACGGACTTGTAAATGGACCGTGTGTCCGACATTGGATTTTATTCTGTGTGATTGATATACGTCAGTTGCATGGCGTGAATTGACTGTGTGACATGCTGAGATGTTGGGATCAAGGATTTTGTTGAAAAGCAGAGCCTTGTGGTTGATGATCAAAGCACGACTTTAAATAGCATAGCTTTGTGTATGTCGTTGATTCGTGGGCCTCACACCCCGGTATGAACCGGAAACGGGAGAGGACTTCAAGGAGGACATGTGTTTCCTTCTAGCTAGGAGTGGTGTCAGTGTTTTGCAAGCCCTGACGTTTTACTTATGTGGATGATGGATAACGAGGCGCCTCGATTATTTCGGTCTCTTCGGAGCCGATGGTTTGGTCGGGATATGACCAGTTTACGGCCAATAGGGCAGGGAAACGCAGTGTTTAGGCATTTTAGTCCACTCCGTATGGACCGGCCCTGACGTTCCAAGGGCTCGCCTGAGTCTGGGTCCTGAGGCTCGGGCTACAGAGTCTCGAAGCTGTAAAGATGATTCCTTGGCTTGGTTCATGATGGAAATCCAATTTCCAAATACGACATCGTGCGGTTTTGATTGTAAACCTATATATGGCGACATGATATATGATACCCATGCCATCTATGATTGATACTTATGATTGAAGTTGTTTTTGAAACATATAAACACTAGTAATAATATCAAATGCTTTTGTTTTATACATATCATGCATATTTTGGCCATTATAGGGTAAAACTCTATCCTCCGGTTTGCGTTGCATTGTGTGATGGGAACTGAGCCTTATAATGGCTTCATTTTTATAAAAAGCATTACGATGTTTAAATGATTTACTTGTTTTGAGCACTGGCAATCCAATGGAGTAAACCTGTTCCGCGTTAGCGGCGTGCTCCTGTGATTGGCCTTATTATAAAATAAGTTAAGTAGATTTCTCGTACCAGTCCCATGACCTACTCATAGTTTGTTTCACTTGCAAACTCGGGTGCCCTATTTTCTACATGGGCAACCTTGTATTCAGTTCTTAGCAGGCTCTATCTGGATAGCTATGGAGCTGAAGATGGATTCTATAACTTCTTTTTATGTTGTTCAGCTCCTGTTATGTATATTATGTTTGATTCCGCTGTTGACATTTTATATAAAGCTGAATTGTATTTTTGTACTAAGTATGATCCTGTTATACTGTGTAACTCTGATGATTACGTTTATCCAGTGTATTCTGTTATAAATTATCTGGTGTAATGATATATTTCTGTTCTGTTGTTATTTATTTATCTGTTACATTCCAAAGATTACCCTTGCCACCGTGGAACGGGGGTTTGGGGTCGTCACAATTAGGTTCGTGATACAGAAAAATGTCTCGGATTTGTTATCATAATTATGAAATCGAATACTGATGCTTCAGTCAAAAAACCAAGAATTATGTTTGCTTGTGAACGAAGTGGTGTTTATAAGAAGCGAAACGATATAACGCCGAAGAACCTCTAAATGACGAGTACAAAGAAATGCAATTGCCTATTTAGGATTAAAGTTGAGAAATTTCCTACTTTATCTGATTGGCGGTTGTATGTTAGTGGTGTTCACAAAATTAAAAAATATAGAAGGTTATTCATATATTGGTCAATTAACCGAAGATGAGACCAAGTTAGTTATAGAGATGCATAAGAACTTGGTAAAACCAAAAGAAATTTTAACCCCCGTTAAAAGAAATGATCCTTCAAAATGTACAACAATCAAAATAATTTATAATGTAATAAAAGCACAAAATGCTATTGAGCGAGCATGGCATTCGCAAGTTCAATATTTGCTTAGTAAACTGAAAGAGTTTGCTTACTTTGAATGACATCATATGGCATTAGATGGAATATATATTATTAAAGATATCTTTCAGGCGAATTCTATCAGTTTTGATTTTCTACGTACATTTCTCACGGTTATAGTATTAGATTACACGTATAAAATCAATACATACAGAATGTCGTTACCCGATATTGTTGGAGTTACTTGCATAGGTTTTACATTTTGTATTGTGATTGCGTACTTAGTTGCGGAAACTGAGGAAAATTATATATGGGTATTAGAGTTTGAAATCAGTTTTGGTTGATTGTGAAGTGGAATTGCCATTAGTCTTCATTTCTGATAGAGAAACAGTACTAGTTAATGTTATTGGATTTGTGTTTTCGCACTCCACGCATATGTTATGCATGTAGCACATTTAAAATAATGTTCTAGCCTATATGCAAAAAAATGTGAAAGGTATGGAGCTTGAAGAGAAGAAATCATTCTTATTTGAGTGTAATGAACTTGTGTGTTCAAAAAATATAATTGCTTATAATGAGAATCTACAAGTGTTACATGAAAAGTATGCAAATCATACTTCAGTTTTGAAGTATATTCACGAGACATGGTTGGATACGTACAAAGACAGATTTGTTCAAGCATGGACAGATGACTACAAGCATTCTGGAAATTATATTTCTAATCGGTAATTCTGTTTAATAATTTTGTTAACATTTATTTAACATAGTAATTACTGTGGTAGTACTCATATGTATGTATCATATACATGGTTGAGTCTACTCATTCAAAATTAAAGAAACATTTAGCTAGTTGCCAATATAGTTTCGAACAAGCTTGGACG
Source organism: Allium sativum (assembly GCA_030737875.1). Lineage (NCBI taxonomy): Eukaryota > Viridiplantae > Streptophyta > Magnoliopsida > Asparagales > Amaryllidaceae > Allium > Allium sativum. Next base: position 234,752,957 of record CM060912.1, read on the forward strand.
AATATGCATTCGCTGTTGGAACTATCGTCTACCAAACTTAAAGCATCATTTGAGCAAAGTTTAACCTAAGTAAAGCACATACTTCATATACGAGATTTCAAGATTTTACGAGGCTTTGTTCCTATCAAGGCTATTGTTTTCTTATATTCCGAAATAAAGAGAATAAAAGACGCTGGCGATGAAGCATTGTTATGTGGATGTGCTGTTCGTAGAACACATAGATTGCCTTGTGCGCATGAGTTAGCTCGTCTTTGACGTAGTACCACAATATCGCTTGACATGATAGATGTTCATTGGACTAGACTTCATCATGTTGAAATAAGTGGAAAGAAAGATGCGGGGGTAATAGAAAAAAATGGAACTATTATTGAACGACATGAAAAAGATGGAAGCTTCTTACCAAATGCAAATTTATAAGATGTTGGAAGTTATTGAACCATGGACGTCTTCTCTCGCATATCCAAAAAGCAAAATAAAGTTGGAAGAGAAATCAAAAAAGTTCTAATACTATAACTAAAAGGATGCCTTCGTTATTTGAGCTTGTTGAAAGTATTTATTCTCAAAGTTTATGTACTTCGAAAAAATGCTCGTATCAATAAGCTTCCTATTCGTAAACCAAAAAAGGTAATAGTACATTTTATTTGAATACATGTATAAGTTCTATATTAATTTACTATATCATTTTTGTCCAGCTAGAAGAACTAACTGAAGGCATGAGAACTTATTTGCATCAGATACCACTAAAGTTGAAGGCTTTTGTTATAAATATTACTGACGTTCAATCAGACAGTAAATAAAGGTATCGATGTGTGGCTTCTTTGCTTGGTTTGGGAGAATCAAGTTGGAGTCAAATTAGGAGAGAGTTGTACGAAGAATTATATGAAAATCAAAGTTTGTACGATCGTGTTTTCATAGAGAAAAGTAGAAGTTCAATTATTCTCGAAAGCCTTATGCATGAATATGAAGGGTTTGCGCTAATAGAAAAGTGGATGTCAATGCCCGATGTTGGTTACATTAATGCAACTAGGTATAACATTGCACTATTCAGCGTTAATGACAGACTTATGATGACAATACCACCATTGAATGGAGAAGTGCCTCCATCAATATAACGCACTGAAATGGCGATAGCTTTCATTGACCCAGATCATTTTGTTCAGGCACACAACTTTTAAATTCCTGAAATTTAAAATAATTTTATTTCTTTTCATGGCCCATAACTCGTAGGTAAACCTTGTATCCAAATACCCTATACCACCTATTTATTCAAAATGGTTCATGTATCACGATACAGATGCAAGTAAATGGGAGTATATTTACACCAATAGAAGACAAGCTTAGGATGAAAGAAATCCGTACATAGATCGGAAGTAGTTTGTTTGCAAGTAAATGGTCCACAAATTATGTTTACATCATCTTCGGCTTTACCTTCTTCCTCGGGCTCATCGCCTGTCTTGTAACAACCCGTATTTTGATAACGTGTTATAACCATAAATCTAGGCATAATTAAATTTTAAAATAAGAACCAAGGGTAATGGTTTGCTCCATTACGTTCGTCTCGGAATTCTGCTTGGAAACGAGTCCGAGTTTGCAAGAATCGGAGTCCGTATGAGGGAGATATGACCCTCCGAAGTTTCAGGAATTTTCAGAATCGAAAACAGCTCGAATTCGAATTCAAAATTCGAATTTCAAACGCTGAACAAACTGGGCGGGAAATTTCCCGCCCAGACCCAGGTCGACTGGGGAGTCGACTGGGCAGTCGACCCCCCCAGACCAGGTCGACTGGGCAGTCGACCTGGGTGTCGACCTGGTCCCCGAGCCCATTTTTGGGCCAGTGTTCGTTCTGATGTTTCTAGTCCGATTTCTGTCCAGATTCATCTGCCTAAACCTATTTAAACAGCCCCAAACCTAGCCTTCTCTACACACAATTCTATTTTTCTTCTACTCTGCCTCTGTTCTAAATAAAAATAAAAATGGCGTCGCTACTCTGCTGGAATCAAAACTAGAAGCTAATTAACATCAACCTAAGCAACTCAATTCAAACTAGAGATTAAAGCTTCTGTAACGATCCTATGATAATTTCTGTTCTTAGTTCTCAAAAACCACGATCTGTAAGCCCCAATTACTCTTAGATCTAAACTCTAAACTTAATATGGACATGTGTAAATTGAAGTTGAACATAAACATGATAACTACTTGAGACCTACTCTTGTATATCTTTGATCTATGACTATTCCTTTTTGATCTATTATTATAGATCTACTCTTTTTCACCGTAGATCTATTCACCTTGAACCTAGTACCGTTCATATTGAACCTTGATTTGTGGAATACTGATAAGAACTTGATTTAGTGGCCTGTTCATGTCATAACCAAAACCCTATCATTATTTTAACATGCCTGTGATGTTGTGATGTTGAAACTATTGCTAGTCACAAGTTTAGGATTATCATCTTATGTTATTTATAGCTATGTTTATCACCCTATTTCATATGCCAGTGATGTTATGATCATATCTGAAGTTACACCATGCTTGTCTTGAAATCACCTTTGCCATTTTATACCCATCCTTGTTATGTTATTCCCTAGTTACATCTATTGCCTTGATTCGAATTCACGAGCGTTGGGGATGCGATTTGGGTAGTTTAGGAAAACCTGAATTTAGTATGAACTTAAAAACATGAATATCGTTATAACTTGAGTTTGGATAGGAACATGAACTTGACATGAAATTATACTTGAAAATATGAATTTGGGACATGACACTTAAATAACTTGAACGTGGCCAACTCGAGGTTGGGTTGAGTTTGCAGTATAAATCTGCCCGGAACCGCCCGGCGAATCCAGTAACTGCAAACAATAGGACCCAATGTGAGTAGTTGGTCATATCGCACTCGAAACCCGAGGTTAGACTAGGTTATGGTGTAAAACTGCCCGGACCCGCCCGGTACATCCAGTAACCATAACCAAGTCTAATATGAGAGGTTAGGGGTGCATTAAGTAAATTAATACCGCGGGATAAGGTTATGTCATGGACCACTTGAATATACTTAACCAATTTGACACGTTGATTTGATAGGGTTACGTCATGAACCGCTTGAACACACTTAACCAACCTGACACATGATTCGTAGGACTAAGTCTTGAACTAGAACGACACACTTAGTCAATTTGACATGACATGTAGATGGGGTTAAGTCTCAATTTCAAATGACAACTTAACCTGCTGAACGAAACCCTAGTTACGCGGTCCTTTTCAGCAGTAACCCACTAGATGTATCACGGTACCCTGGGACTAGGCAGGGTGGGGCACGATTGCTGGGCTGATTGTAAGCGACCAGAACGACGGCTGAGTTGGTGCGCCATTGTAGGTTCAGGCGGACTAGGGTCGTGCACTTAGTCCGGAGTTGAAAAAGCAGGCATTGGGCATCAGTAGGATTATTTGTGCATTCTTGATTCGTGTCGGTGGTTGGCACCCTAGGGCTTGATACACCCTATGGTGGACCTAGCATAGGTGACTACATTCGTGATAGGGCCGTATGACACAGACACACGACGAGCTAGACTTGTAGGGAGTCGATTGATTAGATCATACCGTTGGACCCCGAATTGGGTCACTTCACGATATTGGGCCAAGGGATTATTTCTTGATTTATAGTTGACACGGAATTAGTATACCAGTATAGTTGGTATGGCGAACCTTGAATACGCAATGTTAGACTTGAGTTATCTTGTTAGCTTAGTTATTATGTTAGACTTATCATCATTCCTATGTTTAATTCCGGTTTATTCATGTCTTGTTAACTTTACTAGTTTCTATGCTGATAGTCACTAGGGCTTACCAGTCTTTTTGACTGACCTGTTTTCTTTCGCCTCTTTGTCTTTCGTCCCCCTCCCCCCCCCCCCCAGGTTCTCAGGGAGGAGACTCTAGCTCTTAGCTTGGACTTTGCTTGCTTTCTGACAGCTCATGTACGGTTTGGTCTTGAGCTATGCTATGGCTGCACTCATGCACTTTTTGGGGAATAATATTTTACTTATGTCGTTTTAAGTACCTTGCTTCTTTAGAACTTGATGTAATGAAATAATGACTTGGCATTTTGATGTAAGAGGTTTTGACACTATTTTTCAGTAATGAGATTTGGTTTTAAAGTTTATATCCGCTGCTTTATACACTCTATTTTATCTATGTTATGTCTTGTGTTATCTCTGTGCCTGTTTACTAGATAATACCCCTCCAAAACTAGGGCATTCCCTTTGTGAGTGACCCAAGCGGAGGTGGGGTGTTACATGTCTCCTCACCGTCGTCCGTCTCCAAATCATCCTTTATCTCCTCTCCATCATTCCCCGATGACTCTGAGCCATCTCCATCCCCGTGTTCCTCATCATCTTCTTCATTTTGCCCTTCCTCGCCTTCTTCCCCCTCATGTGTATCAACTTGTCTTGCAACTACCTCATAGTTATCATTGCCTATCTCATGTTGCCCCTCATCTGCATCGCCTTACCCCGCAACATCTTGCATATCCACATTCATACTTGAACTAGTGCCTTCTTTAGCTTTTTATGTTCTCTGTTTTCTTTCAGATGTTATTATTCTAGTTCATTCCATCTACAATTTTTAAAACAATAGTTAGAACGACATATAAAAAAATAATGCATGAACACATGTTGCAAAAATAATTTCTACATTGACACTTGTCCATGTATGCATGAACCTGTGACGAAAATAATTTTGACTTTTGAATGTTTCTAACAATTTGTTTATCATCATTTGCATTCTTGTTTTCATAAATAGTGCATAACCTGTCATTTATTAGACTATTTTCATGTGTATACATGTGCAAAAACAAGATTTTTTTTCTACGCTTGCTAAAATCCTAAATGCCGAAGTTTGCAATTGAAATTATCAGATTTTATACTCGTCGATTTTCATGCACAGGTTGCACTTGCTAAAAACAAGATTTATTAGTCAATATTACTGCATTTATTAAATGTCAGTTTATACGTATTCAAAACTGATAATGACAGGTTGCACTTGCTAAAAACTGATAATTTTTGGCACATACATATTCACAGTGATCAAGCGCATATAAACTTGTGGAGCTGAAACAGAGCTACGTGGGAAAAATCCTTTCCATGTAGTAGAACTGCATAGGAAGTATTTTGACCATATTTTCTATCTCCGTGGAAACAATAGTTTCCACACAGTGTTTCTGCATGGCAAAATTACTTCCTACGTAGAGTGATTTCGTGGAAACCAAGTTTTCTACACAGTAACACTTGGGTTGTTGCTGAAACAAGCAACAACCCCAATTGACAACTTCGAAACCCAACACAATCACTCAATGTCGATGAAGACGATTCATTTCAACCATGCATTCACATCCACAATCACATAAATATCAACTTCGAGATCGAATTCGAAAGCCTAACCTGTTGGATGCAAAGATGAAGATGTGCTTTCTTTCGAGATCGAATTCGAATTCGAATGTGATGCTGAGAAGACCTAGTTTTCTCTGTGGAAACCAAGTTTTCTACATAGTAACACTTGGGTTGTTGCTGAAACAAGCAACAACCCCAATTGACAACTTCGAAACCCAACACAATCACTCAATGCCAATGAAGACGATTCATTTCAACTATGCATTCACATCCACAATCACATAAATATCAACTTCGAGATCGAATTCGAAAGCCTAACCTGTTGGATGCAAAGATGAAGATGTGCTTTCTTTCGAGATCGAATTTCGAATGTGATGCCAAGAAGATCTAAATAACAATTGATGTTTGCTGGATAAAATCAAGATTTTAAATGTGTGTTTTCTTTCGTGCGTTGTTTCGTTAGTTAAAAGATGAAGGAAAGGGGATTTGTGGAAATAACCGGGGGGGGGGGGGGGGGGCTATTAATCATTTTTTAGGTACACAGATATTTTATTTTCCTGCGAGGCTACTAACTAAAAACTCGTGTTGAAATAGAAATTTCCTTTACTTTTTTCCTTTTTCATAAAATAATACAAAAGCACATAACAAAAGGAGTAATTTTAATCAGAGTTCATTCGTATGTAGAGTAGCTTACGCTGGCACTCCGCTACTTACCAAACATTTTTATTTAATTTTCTACTACTGTTAAGTGAGTTCCACCCTGAAAATCGCAGTCAATGGAGGTGAATGTTTGATTGACCTAATGATAAAATTATTAAATCAAAGTAAAACCAATAAAAATGAAAATCAAATCAAATCAATCGAAATTAATTGATTCGGTTAGTCATCTAATTTAACCAAAGTAAAAGTATTATAATATTTATGTTTGAAATATCCATTCAGCTTTAAGATAAGCATGAATATATGATTAAATGTAGTATATTATGGTTTTTAATGGTAGTTTAGCAAAAACATATGATAATTAAAATTTACATAAACCACTAGACTAGTCTAAAAATTCATTAAACATTATCGGTTGTAAATTATATTCAAAAGTAGTTAATTTGGCTAAAACGATAACCCATCTATAATATTTTGCAGATAAATTAAAACCAACTCTAGTTTTTAAACCAAACCAGATTTATTAAAATAAACTGAACGATTGGTTTATTTGGTTTTATCTAAAGTTTGCTCACCCCTAGCAGCCAACACCACAACAAAAATACCCTATTACAACGATGGAAAACCGTTGTAAATTACTTTTACAACGGTGACAAAACCATCGTATATTAAGAAGTTGTAATAGACTAAAATCTTTTACAACTGTTTGTTCCATTGTAACACTATTATGACTATGTATATTTTACAAGGGGATTGTTAAAGGGACTCCACATTTGGTTAAGGGGGGAATAATTTTAAGGGGACTCCATCTTAAATTTTTTTGTTAAAGGGGTGTCTAAATTATTTTAAAAGAAAAGTGTAACGACCTGGAAAATCAGGACCAATTTAAAAATTTTATTTTAACAATTTTAATGGATTTATGATATTTAAAATAATTTATTTTAAATAATAACGAAGGAAATTTTATTTAAATCGAAGTTTGAACGAATAATTTATAATAATTATATTTCGAGACTGAAATGGCGCGGTAATTTCAAATTTCGATTTCAAACTTTGGAAAATTATATAAAATTAATTTTAAGTCGGAATGGGATGAAACAAGAAACTCTATGATCGTATTGATGATATATTTCTAATGAATTCTAGAAATTAAGATTTCAGTCTATAATTTGTAAGTTATGACAAATTCAAAATCTCATAAAAACGCTATGGAATTTATATATATAATATATACGACCCAAAACACTACTTTTTACATACGAATGAATTGGGACTCAAAAGCACTTCCATTGAGTTCAAAATGATGTTTCTGCATTGAAAAAGTATAAACACTGATATATTTCGATATTCAGAATTTATTTATTTAAATATATTTTTAATATAATATATATACGCCTTAAAAATAGTCATTTTTCAAACGGTCTTCAAATTCAACGAAATTATTTTTGTTGGAACCGTATCGTCAGAAAAAAGCTAGAAATAATTTTTCTGTAATTTTTGGAGTCAGTATGTGGGCATTATTAATTTTTCATTGAAAACAGTCAATTTTTAGACTTTAAAAATTCATTGATAATTCATACGAACTCAGAATTCAACGAAACCAGTTTCTTTGGATTCGTATTGTCGAGAAATAGTTATGTTCCAGTTTTCAGCAAAATTTAATAACGTATGTATTCGTACGGATTTTTAAAACACTGAGAAGGACTTATAATAATAAAATAATAGAACATATGGGTTATTAATTAAATGTGTTATATTACACATGGACTTAATTAAAAAATTAACAACCTCTATATAATATCTCATAATTCCACCCTAACCATTTCTCTAAACCTAATTCTAGCCTCCTTCTTCATCTCTCTCATGGCAGCTCACTTCTCCACTAAAATTTCTTTGCACAAAAGACCCAGAAACTTCAATAATTTATTTCTCTCAATCAGAACAGAATTAGACTAAACCCTTTCTAGGTTTTGTTCATATCAATAAACACTACCTACCACGAAAAATTCAAGACCTATCGTCGCACGGATTCGCCGGAATCTGAGTTTGAACACAGAAAACTGATTTTGGATTTTGGCGTATAGCTCTCAAACCGTCGAGAATTAGAAGATGGCCCAGTTGAAGAGATTGTAAAGGAGACAAAGTTCAGAAAGTTTTGTCTGAAAGTCGACGGAATTGCACGAAAATCGAGATGAACTGAAAAGCACAAAAATAGAAATTTCTGGCGAGCTCAGAACAAAGATGATCAATTTCCGGCGAATCTAGGAAGTTTCAGGCGAAGGGCCGAACACGAAAGTTCTTCGTCTACGCGAGGGCAAGATGCTCACAAATTTTCAGGTCATTTGGATCAGCGAGGTGGTGGCTAGGTGGATCGAACCGGAATGCGTTCATCTCGTCGGTTCCGGCGATCGGGGAGGCTGGGGGCGATGGCGCTTGGTGCTTGGCGGCGCCTTGCCAAGGCGGAGGTGGTGGCGGTGGTGGCTCGGCGTCAAGTGGTCCACGGCGGCGGGAAATGGAGGTCAAAGGGGGTGGAGCTCGGGTTTGACCGAGGTTTGGGGTGATTTTGTAATTCAGACTTCGAAATTGTATATCTCTCTCATACGAACTCGGAATCTGATGATTTCATATCTGCTGCGATCGTGGCGACGAGATCTTCGCAATGACACTAACTACTTCAATTCTGAGCAAGTTAAAAATTTGGGTAATTTTCATAATTTAAATTAATTATTTAATTATTACAAACTTCGAAAATTCATATCTTTTTGATACGAACTCAAAATCGCGCAAAACAGGATTTGCCATGATCGTTGAGTCCTAAGCTTCGTGTACACAGCAAATTCGTCAATTTTAGAGCATGTTGGATTTTGGGCCAAAATTGGGCTCGAACCGTCAATTAAAGCCCGACAAAGGTGAGAACTTTTATCTCACTCAAGCTTTTGAACAGTTAATTATTTTTATTATTAAATAGTAATTAATTATCTGTGTTGGAATTATTGTTTGTTGGATAAATGTTGATTTGGATGATTGTTGTGCATTGTTTGAAATTGGAAATATGTAACATGTTGTTATGACATTTATGATATTTAAAACATGTTTACACTGCCATTTACAAGTAGCCTGACTTGTTTATGTTGACTGGACGATAAATTTTCACACATCGTCCAAAGGCACAATTAATAATATATTATTTGAATTTGTGTTGGTTGAAACCCCACCGGGTCTTGGGTTGATATTCTGACTACACATCGCCCTTGTGATTAGTTTAAAATGCACTGGCTGTTATTGAATGTATTATCATTATTATAGAATTAATACGATGTTTGAAACCCATATAATTAAAATTATATGGTAATGGATTGGGTCTCATTCCAATTTTGAATTAAAGGAATATTTTAATTTAATATTCAGTTAATGGAATTAATTGACGTATGAATTAGAAAGATTATATCTTTATTTTTTAAAAATTATAATAAAAAGGATTCAATTAAAAAGATTACATCTTTACGGTTATTATGTTAAGATAAGAAGGTTTGATTTCAAAAATTTGAACATTTTGAAAGATTACTATTATAATATAAGAATAAAATAGAAAGTTCAATTTTTCATTAAAAAATTGAAATGTCAGTTAGGATATTTGGAAACAAAGGGTTTTATAAAATTAGTAACAATTTAATGTAAAGATCATATCTTTACTTTAAAATAATATTTTTAGTGAATTAATTATAATTGTATTTGGACACGAGGTTAGGTTACATTTGGGGTATAAGTCTGTCCGGACCCGCCCGACATATCCAGCAGCCACAAATGTTGAACCTAATATGAGAGGTCCAAGTGCGCAAATACGAATTGAGCCATGACACGAGGTTAAGCCCAACTTGTAGGATAAGTCTGCCCGGAACCAACCGGCATATCCAGCATTCGCAGGTTGTAGGCTTAATGTGAGAGACCTGGCCCATAATAAAATATAAATGGATAAGATAATGAATTGTGCCTTTTAGTCCAGTAATGCCATTTTAACTCGAACGTATTTATCGATTTACGTTATCCATTTAATTATGAATATTAAAAGAGAAATTTCAAAATTAATATTTTGGAAAATAATATTATTCAAAAGGGACAATAAATAAAATATTCTACTCATTTTTTTTTTAAATTTAAATATAAGTTGGAATCATTTTCAAAATGAATTTATAAACGTTTTAAAATACGTTCAGAAAGGAAATCAACGATAATATATATAATGGTTTGAATAGAACGTTTCGCGCAGCGACTGTTCGCGAATTTCAACACTTTGATTAGACATAGCGGAAGATCCAACCGTCGGATTCTTCTGGAACCGAAACCTATGGGCTTGTATCGAAAAGAGCTTTTAAATGAGTATTTAATTTGAAATCCAATGGTTAGATTTTCCGAAATGTTTAAATCAAATTGGAATAAAAAAATAGCGGCCGTGTAGTTGAATAATCTGGAATGTCATTTAAATTAAAATGGCCTATTTTTAATTAAAAATAGGGAGAAATTATGTAAAATCATAATAAATGTTTTAAAACGGTTTTTGATGAAAATTCCAAGTTTATAAAGATAAAAGATATTTTTACAGATAAGTGATTTATTTATTTTATAAATAATAAAAAGGGATCTAAATAGTTTTATTTTAATTAAGAATTTCCAATGAATAGAGTGAATTGGTCTTGAATGGAAATTATCTACGGATTATTTCAATATTGATTTTCTGTGATTATATGGATATTATGTTGGAAATTGGAAGATATTTAATATCGTTATTCCTGATATGATATCCGTTGGTTTTAGAATTTGATATTGAGTATAAGTTGTTATAGTGCCTATTCAAAGCCTTATATTTAATATCAAATAAGAATTTGGGTTTGTCATGAATAGTGTCTTAATTATCACTATTCTTGAACCTTTTTGAAGAATAAACCTTTTAATTAAGATTTAAATGTGATTTCCCTAATTTAATATATTAAATTAGAAATTAATGAAATACAAATCTGGGTTTATCGCGAATTATGTTTTAGTTGACATTTTAACCCGGATTAAAGATAAGATTAATTCCCGAAAGTTGATAATCATTTAATAATGATTTTAGAAAATTAAAACTAAATAAATTTTTAATTAGATTGAAGGGGAATTAAGTAGTTAAAATTACGGAATTAAGTAAGTGATCGGAAATGGAGAACTACCAGTTTAACTTCATGCGATAGTTAAATCTTCAATTAGATTTAAACGGAAAATGGTAATTAAGTTTACCATAACAAATCGGGATGAGCAGGTTGGGATTGGGATTAATTAATAAATAATTACTTCGGTGAGACATAAATCCCGACTAGTTTGGATAAACCATAATTTGGTTAATATGGAGAAAGGATAAAGTAAAATCTTTTGAAACAAAGATCAAAAGGAAAGATTAAAGAATAAAGTTGAAGGATTTATCTTTGATAAAATTAATGGGAATATTTCCCTAAGAATGTGAATATTTTATTCTGAATTGGAATGAGGCGTATGTTATGTTTTTATAGCACTTGATTATAAAATACGCGAATTATTCAGAAAGACCGGGTTTAACCCATTCTGAATAATAAATACGACAATCAAGAGTCGAAGATGAAGACGATGGTTGAAGACCGAAGTTCTTCACATCGTTTGGATGGTTAGTGTTATCTTGATTGGATCGTACACCCAAAACGATGGAAAAGTGGTGATCATCCAAACGTACTTGGAGATCGATGGGAATGCGAGGAATAAGGTGCCTCCAGTTTCGTTCAGACCCAGAACAGACTTGTAAATGGATTGCATGTCTGACATTGTATTCCTTTATGCTGTGTTCGTTGATCTCTGCTAAATATATATCTTTTTGGTGTTTAACACCCTTCTCTGAGACGTACAAGCTTAGAGATTATATATTGGTAGGAATCAATGGTATGGTATGGATTGACAATGTGGCATGCCAAGATACAAATGATCAAGGCTTTTGTTGAAAAGCAGGGCCTTGTGGTTGATGATCAAAGCATAGACTATTTAGGCGTAGCTTTGAGTATAGTGTGACTTTGCGAGCCTCACACCCCCGGTATGAGTCAAAAACGGGATATGGACCGTAGGGAGTGCACACATTTCTTTCTAGCTAGAGTGATGTCAGCGACCTACCAGCCCTGACATTTTTACTTATGTGGATGATGGATTATGAGGTATCTCGGTTTTATAGGTTGTTAGTGGCCATATTGAGGTCCAAAGGGACCGGGAAACGTGTGTTCAGGAATTGCCAATCCACAAACATTAGGTGTGGACCGGCCATACCATCCAACGGTTGCCCATAGGTGTGATCCTGAGGCATTTGCTACAGTGTCTCGAACCGGAGAGGACGATCCCTAGCCTCGATTTCATGATGGAAAATCAACTTCCAATACGACATTACGGTCTTGATTGTAAACTTATATATGGCGACATAATATATGGTAGCTATGCCGTCTAGGATTGATACATTTACTTTGAAGTATTTTAAACTGCTTAGACACTAATAATAATATTAAAATATTATTTTTACGTATTAAGCATATTTGATCATTATAAGGTAAAACTTTATCCTCCGGTTTTCGTTGCATTGTGTGATGGGACTTGAGCCTTATACTGATTTCATTTTTCAAAAGTCATTGCGTTATATTATATCAAATTTGTTTAATTATGCACTAGCAATCCAATGGAGTAAACTCGTTCCTCGTTAGCGGCGTGGTCCTGTGATTCGCCATATTGTTAGTTAGTATAGAAAGATTTCTCATACTAGTCCCATGACTGACCTGGAGTTTATTGTTTTAACCTAAACTCTGGGTGCCCATATTTTCCACACGGACAACTAGTAGTTTTGGTTTTGCAGATATTATATTCACAGGATCCTGGTTTACAGCTGAAGCGATATTCGGAAAGCTCTGTATCCGTGTATTCCTTTCGGTTGTATTTTGTATTATTTTTCCACTGCTATTTAAATGTAATTTAAACTCTGATATTGTATTTCCAATGTATATTATTCATTCATACTCTGGAATATTCTTTTACTCTGATGTAATTGTTGTAATAGCAGTAAAATGTTCTTCTTTTTATGTCCTGATGTGTGTTATTCTCAAAGCAATCCGAGCTTTCCTTTACCGGGAAGTTTGGGTCGTCATAAAAAGGGAGAAGAGACCTAAATGCCCTTGGCTTGTCACTTATGTTAATATCTAACTTACTAAATTCAACGCAAAATACAAAAGTGTGCTTCTAGAAATAAAAAAACAATTGCAAAAAAAAATTCATTGACAAAATAAACAACAATATAAAATGCGCAGCACGTTAGATAAAAATTTTCGTTTTTGCATTTAATTTAAATTGAACATATCAATTCCAATATGAAATTACAATTAATTTCCTAATTCAATGCCTTCTAATCTGCGATGAAACTTTCTTGTGTCTCCATTACATTAACTATATCCATTTTTTATTTTTACGTGCAGTGTTAAATTGTAAGTATTAATTAACATTTAGGTTTTATGATTTTTATTAATGAGGATTATAGGGGTTAATATCAGGATTTTAATTAATATGTTTAAGGGGAGGCCTATTTATTTTGTACCCCCCATAACGATTATACACTAAATTAAAATTGATCCCCCCTTAACCAAATGTGGAGTCCCATTAACAATCACTTTTTACAACTATTTTCCACTATTGTAATAAACTTTATTACAACTTTTATGCACGGTTGTAGTGATGCCTACTACAACTGTTATGCACCGTTGTGACTTAATAATTTTTAAAACTATTTATGTCGATTGTAATACACTTTGTACAACTATAACTGAATATATTTTGCAAGTGCAACAAGAGCTAAATAAACATAAAACAAATTGATATAAATTCAAAGCATTGGATCCATTTGTACAAAAAACGTTACTAATTTATATTCAAAATACAAAACTAATGGATCTTACATCATCGCAGTGATATATATATATATATATATATATATATATATATATATATATATACACACGATCCTTCATTACAAATGATGATTGCAAAAGCTAACATCCGCTTGAAAGAAATCTACTCGTCTAGGTTTACATCAATAAGTGAACTGAAATAAATTAGTGAACTTATAAGATGATTGCAAAAGATCATAATTTCCAAAAATAATTTTAATTTAGCACACTAGTAACCTTAAAAGAAAACATATTTTTCTTACCTCGGCACCACCTTTCATTGCCAAATCTCTTATAATCAGTCCTTTAGCTCATACCACATCCGTGCATCCATCAAACTAAACCTCCTGATTGTGTGAAGGAACCTACCTAAAATCAAATGGAGATAGTAAAAGTTCGATGATAACTTGGTAGCGCTTAGGCGGTGTCCGTCAGACTTGAGGTCATGATGGTTTGATGGTCAGAATCACCGTTGTAAATTCATTGATAAAGTGGTTATACTTAGTTAGTCTAGTTGAAGTTGTCTACATTTACTCTAGTAGTCATTCCAAGATTATCCATAAGCTTCGTAGTACCTGCCAGAATCACACAGTACTTGCCAGAATCATGTTTTGGTACACACGCTTTGAATTAAAATTTAGCTAAATGCAATTGAACATTTAAGCAAATTACACTTGATTTCATAAAAAATGGACTTATGCATGACATTTCTAATGACCCTATCCTTGCCCCAGTATACAGACGTTCAACAAATTTAGATAAGTAAAGAATGGGTTTCAAATAGAAGCATACATGTTTTATAAACTACTATATGTAACCTTTACGTGGTTTTCGACTACAAAGCTAAGTTGTTTGTATGTAGATCTTAGCTCAAAAAATTAGATAATCATACATAACGTATATTTTTGGAAAAAGATTAAGAAAGAAATGGTTGGATTTTCTAATCAAAGATAAAGAAAATATTAAAACACTAAATTAAACAATACCTTGGACAAAGAACGCTACTCTATCCATTCTGTCTAAAATTGATCTCCCTTGTATACAAATCAAAGATTGCTGAAACATATAATTTCATAAGAATAACTCCAAAATAATGAGGCAAACTGCCAACCTAGATTCTTTTTATGTTCACATGTATGCTCTTTATAGTTGAGTAGTGGATGACCTTTGGCTTGATTTCCCTTGTTTCTCCATATGCCAACAATATTCTGTTTGCTCAAAGAATATCATCACAAGCAAAATCTTTGAGCATCATCCCTTCTTCTCCTACCTCTAATACTAACTGTGATACAACCAACAGATTTCCAGATGTCTACACGTGTCCAAAAGTACACAAATTTTAGAATAAGCAATACAATACTTTTACGACTCTTCAGTTTGCTTTTAAATATATATTATTTCACTCATGTCACAAAAATACAATAGAAATTAGAAGTTAACTTGATGAAGATATTCAACTCTACTTGACTTGAGATGGACACATATTTGTAATTCAAAAATTCAAACTGATCTTGAATGCAGCTGCCCCAATTCAAATCAGTTAGCATGGTACCGTACATTTAGTCCAAACAATGAAATAAAAATTACAATCATAAATTAAATGCTTGCAGTCTTCATCCTTCTATCCACAGAAAACATATGTGCACTTATCCATGTTATTCATGCCCATGTTGCTCTGTATGCCAACATTATTCAGTATAAAGTATATACCTACCCAGGATCAAATTCAAGCGTCCCCCCAAAGTATCTTCAAGTGCAATCCAAAAATTCTTTGACTGTTTGCCCTCCAAAATCTTTAGCCCATATTGTCATGCTTTGAACTCTTCTCAGTGTTTGCTTTCGTACTTACTGGACTTGGGAATTTCTTTAACAGTTCCCTTTTGAAATTTCTCTAACATATCTCCTTTGAATATAACTTCAATTATCATTCTCGCACATAAGAAACCTAACAAATCTTCTTTTTGCTACTTAGTTTTGTTTAAAACCAATATTCTTATGAATAAAAAATAATAAAAAACTTGATATTGAAATCAATAAAAGGTAAAATGTAATTCTAAGTAAATTTTATGTAATGGCCCAGATTTTTAACCGTTTAATTAATATTTAAATTTGGTTTTAAAATAATTATTTAGAGGTTAATTACTTGAATTAAATGTTTTGAATATTTTATTAATTTAAATAATAAAATAATAAATTTATTTCAAAATATTTGGGAATATGTTGGATTTGCATTTTTATGTCAATTGGCAATTTAAAAGAATTTAATTTTGTTTATAGTCGAATTATAGTGATGTATTCGTTTATTAAACGACGATTGAACATATAGTTTATAATTTTATTATAAAAGGAGCTGCAGCGGCGCGGTAGTTCATAGTATTATGTTTAGAACTTTAAATAAATGTAAATGATCCAATATAAGTCAGAATTCTTCTAAACAAGAAACATTCGAATCTATTGGATTATAATTTTCTAACAAAGCAGAAAAATCGAGTTTTAATGTTGTAGATTTTGTTTTATGTCCAAATCAAAATTTCAAAAGGCCGCTATGGATTTCTTTTATAAACCATAACGATTTATTATTTAAAAATAATGGTTTTTAAATATTTTGAATATTGATTTGACTTGGAATTCAACCTGGGATAATTTATTTTGGAACTATATAAAATTCTTCTCGAATACGTCCGATTATAATATTCTATTATTTTTATATTGGGGTATTTTAAAATTTATTTATTTTAATTTAAATTAGACCCTCAAAAAAGGACTTTATTCAAATGACCTCCGTTTTCAATGGAACAATTTTTATTAGATCTGTATGGTTAATTATTGCTAAATTTTAAGTTTTGTGAAAATTGGAGTTATTTTGTGTGTGTACGAAAATTAAATGTAAATATATCAACCACTTAAGCTTAAACAAGCGCCATTTGTGGAAACGAGTTCAGAATTCAAGGAAACAAGTTTCATCGGGTCGTGAATGTCGATTTATACCATGACGTCCATTTCCATCGTGAATGGAGTACGTATGTGGTCATACGAATCAATAAATGACGTATGGAATTAACGATAGGCACGAATAAAAATCATTAGTCGCTTTCAATAAAATATCTTCATTCACATCAGGATAAAATATTATAAACATTCTCTATATATACATGTTATTTCAGCCTAAACCTCATTCCAAATCGTTAGGCAGCCATCATTTTATGTTTTAGTCCAAATCACATTTTAATTTATTCCTCCAATCCATAGAAAATTAGGGGAAGTTGTCAACAACAATGTTGTAGAGGGTGGAGGGGTCAAGCTACAACCAAAATTTGGTGACCTAAGATGGCCTGTGGTGGCCGTAATTGGCCTAAAATCGGGAATAGGCTGTTTTGGCTTCCTGGAGATTGTGGCGATTTGGGCTGTTATTAGTCGATGCGGTCTAAAAGAAAGTTGTAGTGGGGAGGTAGAGCTACAACTTTCATTTTGGAGCGTTGGACTGATATAGCTTGCAGTGGCCAGAACCATAAGATAATCAGAATGTTTGGTTTTTGGATATTGTTGGGTTGTTCAAATCAGTTATATGGTTTTTCCGATCACTGGGGATGTTATGGGTGGAGATGGTCTGAAGGTCGCTCGTAACGGAGAGCGAGGCACATACAACGACGGAGGTGCGGCCCTTTACGGTGGTTGGTGGCATTCGCTACGGCAGTTCAAAGGTCTTCGGTTCAAAGCAGAAATTAGGGCGGCTAGGGCACGGTCATGGGTCGAGATTATCGGCGAAGGCGCTACACTGATCGGTGTGTCTTGTGGTGGGATTGTCATTGGGTCTGGTTGTTTCTGGAGGTGGCGTAGTGAACTTGGGGAGGCTTGTTCGGGTTCGAAGTGTTTGAACGAAGAAACGAAGGAGGGTCGGAGAAATTTGGGTACTGGGGAAGAATACGCTTGGGTGCTAAATCACGCGATTAGAGGAGTTAACACAGTGGTTAAGAGTTAACAAGGTAAATAATGATTTTATATTTAATTTATATTATTTAAAACTAATCAAAACTTGTAACGAGCACAACTTAATGATATGTTAACTGATTCACACAAAATAGGATTCGATGGGATCGTATCATCGAAGCCTATGCTGCTAAGCTGATTCAGAAGGGATTGGAAGCAACTTGATTTCCATTTAATTTTAAATGCTTGTTTAAAATTAAATGAAACAATGCATGAACCGTCAATTGAAGATAAATGTGAGTTAACTCTCACACTTTTCTAAAATTCTATGATGTATTAAATTTATATAAAAATAATTCATCATTGATATTAATAATTAGATGATTTAGCACCGCGCTACACAACCGTGCTTCTCAAAAAAAAATAGACGATTGGATGCCTTGGTTGCTTGTTAGTTGTTAAATGATTGACGACATTTATATTATGCCATATTGGATGATTTTGACTTAAGTATTTATTTCTTATATTATTATCAAATGATATTATGATCTGTGATGCATAGAAGAACATGTTGGTGGGATCCGACTGGATTCCTCCAATATTTTGTAAGTTGTTTGTTTTTCCATATTATTCAGATACGAACTGTTTACCCTAAATGATGTTATATCCTGATTAAATATTGGTGGTTGATTGGATATTTAACATTGAATTGAAATTCAATGTTGATGTGATGTTTTAACTAATAGACAATATTGATTAAGTGGTTGCTAGAAAACGGTCTAAACCCCTGTTTTTAAGACATTAATTCTTTCGTTAGGCGAATCGACGTATTTGAAGTTATAAAATTATTATTATTTTATAATTGAAGTGAATTTTTAAATTATATTTTTGAAATATAAGTTTTTAAGTATGTCTACATTTATAAATGGTTTTTATAAAATGGCTATGTGATATTATATATAGAAATTTTAATATTTTTATAAGTTTTATAAGCATAGAAGCCAGAATTTAATCTACGAGTTATTGTTTTGAAATAACTGTTTTTAAACAAATAGTTAAGCAATATTTTTAGATTAACTATATTAATCTAAGGGGAAGTATAAATTAAAACCAGTTAAAGAAGTAACTGATGTTTAAGTTGACTAAAGTCAACTGTTTGATTACAAAGCGGTAATTAGATTAATCGAAGGAAAATGATTTGACAAATAATTTTTGAATTTAATGATATTTAATAAATGTTAATTATCTTTTTATTCAATGATAGTTTAAATTAATTATCGATTAATAATCATAAATATAGTAGTTATTGTTAATTGATGTTGTTAAGCAGTCTATGTTTAGTTAATGGTTAAGTAAACTATTTTTACTTCAGTTAATAATAAAATTAATTATTACTTTAATTAATAATAATTAAAGTAATTTATTTTTTAAAATGAAAGTTAATTAAGAAGTGATCGAGTTTTGAAATGGAACATAATTAAATTGTGATGTTATGCCAAAGCTTATAAAACGAGTTGTAAAGCTAATATGTTATTCTTTTTATAAGTTACTTAATTATCAAATTAAGTAAAATAAAAGTAAATTGGAATGTAATTTTCAAAAGGGAGAAGATTAATAGATTTCTATTAGAAGATTTTAGAATTTGAATTCAAGTTTGCGTAAACGAAGTTTATAAAATAAACTCAAGCGAAGAGTTTGAAATAAGCTTAAGTAAAAACATTTTAAATTGAGAAAAAGGTTCGCAAAAGTAGGGAACTTCATTGAATTTGTGTAAAAGACTTAGTAAATGGATTTCTGAGTTATATTAAAGAGGTTTAAGACAAAAGAGTTTGCGTTACACTAGTATAAAGCAGTGTTTTTGCGTCTAATATTTCTCATTATTTGCGTCTGCTCCAATGTGGATGCAAATGCAATGGACGCAAATGTTAAAATATTTTTGCTTTTGTTGTTCGATTGATGCAAATTTGATATATTGTGTATGTTATAACGTACATGGAACGCAAATACTAATGCATTTGCGTCTGTTTTACTATTACAACAGATGTAAATTGCTATGTATGGTAGTTTTACACAGTTTTACTACTACAACAGAAGCAAATTTTTTTTTTAAATGAGCCCTTTACGCTTGCCACAACAGTTGCACACTTATCCTTTGCGGTAACCTCTTTACACAAATGAAATCTCTTCATACTTCCAAATAGTAAAAAACACTGGAGATACTCATATTAACATGCTTATCTAGAATATTACTTTATGAATGTTACACAACATGGAATTTAACAATTAGAGAACTTTAAGTGTGTGGACAAATAACATTTAGGCCAACTAATGAATTACCAAAAAAAAATACTCAAACAGATTAGTTCTTAAAAGATTATACAACTTAACCTCGTATATCATTTACCAACTAGTTTGCCAAGATGCATTGAAACTAAATTTAACTGTGCTTTATTTTCATGAAGACAGCTGCCTTGATCTCACAGTCTCCTTAGCAAGAACCTAGATTTAAAGAAAACCTATAACTGTTGTATAAACGACTTCATTTTATTAACACTAAGCAAGAATGTCTCTCAACCTAGATTTATCGTTGCTTGACGTTGAATGGAATTCATAGAGCGTTTCCTCAGTATAAAGAAACTTAATAGAACCAAACCAATAATTGTGTGATACAGTATTACTCAGTAAGCAGTAATTTTATTAGTTAGTAATTTTTTGATACAATAGTACATTAATTTTAAACTTAATGAACTCATATTACTTAGTAAACAGTATAGGCATATAGGTGGAGTGTTTTGTTAATATATACATACCAGAAATCTAGCAAGAATAAAATTATGCACAATAATAAAATAATTGTGTGATGTCTGTATGAGCACCTGGTAAGTAGAAACCTATTCTAGCAAAAGAGGAAGAAACAAGGTCTACACTGCAAATCAAAATTCTCCACGTAGGGAGAAAACAAATATAAAACAACTTGACACATAAAAAAGTTGCACAAAGCAATCTCATTCACACTGACATACAAAAACCTATGGCAAACCCAAGATTACCATTGACTTAACTACTCTAGCAAACCAATATAAGAGCAGTAGTGGAGCCAAACACCTTGCAAGCAAACGTTACCACAACACTGATTTCATCTACACATTCCTTGTTATAATCACTTGACAAAACATATAACATGGGTGAAAGTTGACATAATCAGAAGCGAGACATAATGAATGCGATACCCCAAGTCCGTTAATGTCAACCATAAGAATGCATTAAGGTTCGTGAAGCACAATAGGTAAACAGTACAGAAATTCACAAGACAGATATAAAATAAGCAGTGGAAAATTTCAACTTCATTATTAAAAATAAAACGTAGTCTCAAACAGGTTTCATCAAAACCAAGTATCTCAAATATGTCTCATAAAACAAAATAACAGAGTGCAGTAATATAAAAGCATATCACTCGTAGCAAACCATAATAGAGCAGAGAGCAAGTCAAAACAATACATCTTAGAAAGTTCAGATCCAAGCTGAAAGAAAAAGCCCTAATCACTGAGGAGTGCTACAACTCTGAGGACCTGGGGGAAAAGGAAAAAAAAAGCGAAAATAAAAGGGTTAGACATAAAGTCTGACGAGTTCCTGTGATTTTCAAATATGCATAAATTAGGAATACCAAGACAGGCAAAAACAATACTGGATGAGAAAGTACAGTATCATACAAGGTAACAGATAAGCGAAACAGAACAACAGGATAGACAGGAATAACAGGAATAAACTATGATCGAGTAATGCTTCACATAACAGTAGAATTAACAGCAGGATTAACAGTAGTATTAGGCGTACGCTAATTACATAATAGGACTAGGTGTTACCTTAATTACATAATAGTAGGATTAGGCGTACCTTAATTACTACCATGCGATCAGCTTCCTAATACGTAAATACCCTGTGTCAGTCCCGACAGTAGGGTGTACCACTCCCTAGCCGAACAATTTATATAACACAGACCTATTTACTGGTGTTACATCGGCTTAGTTTCCCTAATCGAACTCATGCATGCTCATGACTCCGTTGGAACGCGCCTATACTCACCTTACCCATGTGAACCTCTTACCATCCAGTTTAGTAAAGCACGCCATGGCCCCTACCTAGTGCGAGGCTCTCTAACAAAATATGAACAGGGATACCGACTGACCCTAAGCTTATGGCCCCAAATAACTAGGATTTAAGATTCCCCAAAATCTGATACAACAGTAGAACAAGGGACCTCTTAGCTTATTAATAATCATGTTTAACCTAGCAGGTATAGGTTTACTAATAAGTGTAGTTGTAATATTACACGTTTTTATGTGTGTAAAACCCTTCCCCAAAACACCTGTCCAGATGTACACAATTTCTAGTGGTTTAGTTTATTAACCTACATCTGGTACTTGCAATATTCTAACATGTCATTTACTTAATGTCTGTATTAAGTCAAACCTAACATGTTTATACATATGCATACTATTCATCCAATTATGTCCCCAAATTACAACATGTACAGATTTATGCATATTATCCATTTTTATCAATTTATAGCAAGTATATGCACATTATCCCTTTTTATTTACAGCAAGTATAAGTATATGCATATTACCCTTTTCCCAATTTATAGTTAAACATTCCTTAATTTAACAATATGCCTAAATTCCCTTTTTTATGCCATTTCTTATTAGCCAAATTTTATTATACGCAAACTTTTAATCGGATGGGGCCTAGACTTCCAAAGTACTACACTTGGCGTAAACAAAAAGGAAAAAATAGAGGAGGTGTTGGAGAATGGAGTTTTGATGACAACAACCTTTCTTCAATATTAATTGATTATAAAATATATACTAATACTTTTATCTAGAATATATACAAACATATGCAGGATTTAAATATAGGAATTAATATTGAAGATTGTGCAATTAAAAGATTTTAGAGATTCAGAATTCCGAGATGATTCAAGACTTATGAGTAATCAAGAGTTCAAGATAAATACAGTAATAGAGTCTAGTTCGTGTAAGACTCTGAATAGCACTCTAGGTTCAAATTCAAATTCTATTTTTCGATTTCTGATTTTCAAATTTCAAATTCTATTTTCAAATTCTATCTTTGATTTTTATTTTTGATTTTAAACTCAAGTTTTTGTAGTTTAAAAGTTTTTTATATATCTATATAATTGTATACTTTGTACTTATATAGTTTTTAACTTTATAATTTTATAAATATGTTTGTATATTTTGTGTTTATGTTCTCATATGATTTTCTACTTTATAATACTAATTTTAACACTATGTTTTAATTCAAGAATTTCCAGAATTTTATATACATATACATATATATATATATATATATATATATCAAAACACTTGAAAAATGCTTAAAATTCAATTTCGAACTACGATATGTCGACATACATAATTGGGAATGTCAACATATAACTGTCATATTTTTTATTTTTAAAGAAAGTGTCTTTTCACTATTTGTAACGTTCCAAAAGCGTTGAAACCTTTCAAATCTTATAAATAGGGGTTGATTTCGATTTTTTCATCATTCTTCTTCTCCATCTTCATCTCCTTACTTTACACCATTATTATTTCTTATTTTTATGATTTCTACACATATACTCTACTAAATTCAATTATATTTATATAAAATTTCTTCTCTTCTCACTCTCTACTCATTACTCTCTGAATCGAAGTACTATTGAAGAGCTATAGGGTCGTTGTAATTGTTTGGGAAGTATTTGGGGAAAAGATGTTTCCTTCTAGCCTAGAAATCAAGGAACCGGAGCGATGTTAACCTTGTAGCTATGAAATCATGGGGAATAAACTTTATCAAGGGTGTTTGGAATCAGGGTTAACCTTGTAGCTGTGAAATCAAAGGGGTTGTACTTGGATATTGATATTGTAATAAAACTCTACGCAATCCAACGTTGTGTGGGAGTGGACGTAGGAGTAATCCGAACTAGTATAAAATCCGGTGTGTTCTTTCCTTTTCTACATTTTATTTTTGTTTATCTTTATGTTTGTGTTTGATTCTGTGTCTGTGATTGTTTCGTGGTGTGTGATTCATATAGTAGATCATATAATTTTTAGATTTTGTTAATTTTTTCAAAAACACTATTCATCCCCCTCTAGTGTTAGTTTTTCCTTAACGGTCCATTCTGCAATCCTTAAGAATTGGTAACAGAGCTTGGTCTTTCAAAACGTTCATAATCTGATTTTTGAAAATTTTGAACACTAGTTTAAATTCATGCCTTGCATCAGTATTAGATGAGTCTGCATTCAATTTTATTGAAAAGTCAAGTTACTATGATTTGATTTTTTTTGAAAATTAAAATTTTGAAGTTTGAACCAAATTTTGAAATCTTTGATATATGGATATGTTACAAAACCATCATGATATTATTGTTTAAAATTGTAGATTAGTTAGTTCAAAAAGTCATTCAATTATTTTGAAAAGTCATTTGATTATTTGAAAAGTTGTGTTGTTTTACAGGAAAAGATATGTTATATGGCTGTTGGATATTCAAACTCTAAAAAGATGGGTGGCGTGGCAGTTGAAAACTCAAATTCCGAAATGGTTTGTTACATGGCTGTTGGGAATTCAAAATTCTTATTAACACATGGTAGGAATCAAAAAGAGGAGAAGAGTAATGACGGTTGATGAAAAACATCAAGAAGAAATGAATATATATATATATATGATGTAAATCAACAAAGAAATGGGTACTAGATTAATTTATAACCTTAGATTTTCATCTACAACTATGGATTGTAGTCTTTGAATTCCTCTTTGATTTGATGCTGATTTCATCCAATTCCATTAAGAAACGAAGAAGTTATGCCTCCAGAAAGTTTGATTGAAAGTGAAAAACGAGAAGAAGAAGAAGAAGAGACATGATTTTTGGGCCTATTTATAATGGCTGAAGTGTCTTTTCATTCAAATTCAAAATTTTGGCGTCTAGTTGGTTGAACTACTAAATCTTCAATATCTTTCTCATACGGTCTTCAAATTTAGCAAATGAATATACTATCTTAATAAGAAAAATGAGACCGTCACAATAAAGCAGATTTTATCGTCAAATTTTGAAAGATGTGAACATGTGGTTCATAACAATGGAAGGACAACAAAAATGGAGGATTGCAAATAGAGGTACGCCTTACAATATATTCATAATAATCGTTATATTTAGGAATATACATTTATTCACATAGTAAGGAATAGAAATCTATCTCTGTTATAGTTCTAGAAATTTTTGTTCATATATCAATACACCATAGTATACATATATACCAATCTAATTAAAAACATTTCTTATTCTAAATTTTAATTTCATTACTATTTGATTTGGATTTGAAAAATTGAAAGGACGTCTTTTCAATATGAAAATGTCTATGCAAACTCTAAATTATCAATTTTATCTACTTATGTTTTATATATTTTGTTTTAAAAATATATTTTTAAATTATACAAATCGATAAAATTATATAGACATATATACTTGAAATAATTTAAATTTTTTCAAACATTTAATATTGCTATAAAATATAAATTTATATATATAGTTTAAACATAAATAGTTAAACTTGTATCTTTTTCACATTTAATTTCATTACAATTTTAGGTTACATTGTCTTAAATACTATTTATAACTTAATACTAATTTTGATTTCTTATTAAACTTTATAAAACTTGTATATTTAACTTAATATTTTGGTATAAAGGTATATATATATATATATATGATTTTTATGTACTAAATATGTAGTTTAATATAAGAAGTTATAGCTTTCTAGGTTACTTTATATTACCAAAAATAATTTTTTATAGATTTTTTTAAGTTTTAACGTGTAATTTCTTAGCAAATTAATATGTTTTGATTTCTAAAGTTTAAATTTAAAATTGACTTGTATCAAAATATTTATAAATTAAATTTTAAGTTATTTTTTAAATTAGCTTTTATATATACTTATGAATATATGTTTATATCAAAATAGTTTACTCTATATGATCCAATTTTTATATTCTCTTTAAAAATGTCTTCAATTTTTTTAAGAAGTACTTTACTAAGATTATTTAACTCCGGAGAATCGTTCTAAATATTTTACTGCTTATCATGAATATTTTTTAATTAAACTCTTATCTTTATTATTCTTTCAATCACTTTCATTAGTATAATGAACCTAAGTCTAGAAATTAACATTATCTTTGGTTGATTCAAATAATTTATAATATGCATAATAGTTAGATGTTACTTTAAATATCTTTTACAGAAATACATATCATTATTATCATAATATCATTACACATCTTATTTCATATCATTCATCATTATAAATTACAGTGCATCTCAAATTAGAATCATTCACATCATAAGTTGAATCTCATTTAAATATATCATTTCATATTATTTTACATATGACATACACTTCATACTACAAATACTGCACACACTGCATTATGTATTAACTTTTATCTCCTCATAACAAGTATACTATATGGGGAATTATTGTCTTAGAAATATATAGAATTATTAATTAAATACATAACATATTTTGACTTGATTGATTTGGTTGACTTGATTGAATTGTTTGACTTAATTGACTTGTCTAATTTGTTTGACTTAAATAACTTGATTGACGTGTTTGACATGGTTGAATCTCATTAGTAGCGTGTTGGTCGATATGAGTTTTATGAATTTTTAGGATAAATAGAAGTTATAAGGAATGGTTGGTTTTATGTCAGAATTTATTTGAATTAATGTTTTGTGACAACAAAACTTAAATTGGTTGATTGTTTGGATTAAATTGCTTTACTTAACTCATATCATAGAATTATTTCTTTTTCTAAATTAAAGTCTTATTATAGTTTTAAGGGAATTAGAGTGTAGGCTAGGTTTAAGTTTTATAGTTTCTAGGTTCAAGAAGTGTTTATTAACATGTATTATTTAATTTGGTTGATTGCTTGAATTGCTTTCTTGAATTGCTTGTTTGGATTGATTGTAAATATTGATTGGATTGCTTAGTTTATTATCCTTCTATTAGGCTAGTATAGTCATAATTTTAGGGGAAGTATTTTATGATTATAAATGTAAGACTCGGGGAAGTACTTTAATTTAGGAATTATTTACATAGTTATAGGATTTAGGGGGAGTAGTTTCATAATTTCTTTTTGATAATGCCAAAGGGGGAGAAATTATAAAATATAGACTTAGTTTATAGGATTCATGTAGACATGGGGGGTACTAGAAAGATCATCATAAACAAGTATGTACAGGTATGATATTTTATAAACTAAGGTTGTCATCATCAGAAAGGGGGAGGTTGTTGGAGAATGGAGTTTTGATGACAACAACCTTATTCAATATTAACTGATTATAAAATATATACTAACACTTTTGTCTGGAATATATATATGTACATATGCAAAATTTATATACAGGAATTAATACTGAAGACTATACAATTTAAAGATTCTAGAGATGTGGAATTCAGAGATGATTCAAGACTCATGAGTAATCAAGATTTCAATAGTTCAAGATAAACAGTAATAGAGTCTAGTTTATGTAAGACTCTGAATAGCACTCCAGGTTCAAATTCAAATTCAAAATCTATTTTTCTATTTCTGATTTTCGAATTTCAATTTCTATCTTCAATTTTTATTTTTGATTTTAAACTTAAGTTTTTATAGTTTATTTGCTTTTTATATATTTATATAATTATATACTTTATACTTGTATAGTTTTAACTTTATAATTTTATAAATAATATATTTTGTATTGATGTTTTCATATGATTTTCTACTTTATAATACTTATTTATAACACTATGTTTTAATTCAAGAATGTATAGAATTATATATATATCAAAACACTTAAAAAATGCTCAAAATTCAATTTTGAACTATGATATGTCGACATACATAATTGGGCATGTCAACATATAATTGTCATATTTTTTATTTTCAATGGAAGTGTCTTTTCACTATTTGTAATGTTCCAAAAGCGTTGCAACCTTTCAAACCATATAAATAGGGGTTGATTTCAAATTTTTTCATCATTCATCTTCTCCACCTTTATCTCCTTTCTTTATACCATTGTTGTTTCTTATTTTTATGATTCTTACACTTATACTCTGCCGAATTCAATTCTATTTATATAAAACTTCTTCTCTTCTCACTCTCTACTCATTACTCTCTGAATCGAAGTGCTATTGAAGAGTTATAGTGTTGTTGTAAATGTTTAGGGAGTGTTTGGGAAAACGGTGTTTCCTTGTAGCCTTGAAATCAAGGAACTAGAGCGGTGTTAACCTTGCAGCAGTGAAATTAAGGGGAATATACTTGATCAAGGGTGTTCGGAATCGATGTTAACCTTTTAGCCGTGAAATCAAGGGGTTGTCCTTTGTGGCACCCATGTCCGTCAATGTCACTCTTTATCAGAATGCATTAAGTTTCGTCAAGCGTTATAGGTAAGCAGAAATAGAAACATCACAAGACAGATATAAAATAACAGTGAAATTTAAAACTTTATTAAACAGAAAATATTATGGTCCAAAACCTAGTTACATTGTAAGTTTGAAATACAGAAAACCCATTACATTAATTTTAAACTTTCTGTCTTGTACTAAAATCATCATAATACAGTAATATAAAAAGCATAGTCCCTAAAAATAGCCATATCAGAGAAGACTGGAAATCAAAGTGGTACATCTAAGCAGCTCCAAACAGATTGAAAGAGAGAACCCTAATCAAGCCTTAGTATTCTCACCCTGAGAACCTTGGGGGGGGGGGGAGAAAGAGAGAGAGAAAAGGAAACAAAACGGATGGCATAAAGTCCGGCAAGTCCAGTTACCTTTAGCATATAATAAGTAAAAGCATCATGACATGCATATAAAATGGATGAGAGAGATAATAGTATCATAAGGCAGGTATAACAGACTGAGCAGGATAAACTGAATAAGCGAAACAGAATATATTGCGCTTTCTAAATACTTTTCTCTGCACCAATACTAGTATAACAGAAACAGAATGATCCCTATAGAAACAGATGTAGACTTAGGTATACTTCTAGTGAAGGGTTTACCCCCAACAATAATAACATGCAGCCCAATAAAAATGGCAGGTGTTACCCCCAACGATAATAACGGGATTCTAAACAAGCGAGACTAATGTACCCTAATTACTACCCCAATGATCAGCTCCCTATCCTGTAGATACCCTGTGCTAGTCCTACAGTAGGATGTATCACTTCCTGAAGTGGAAACCCCTTTATTTTCGGGAGGCACAACCATCTACTGATGTTACCGCATCTTATTATCCAAACTCAAGCAGATTCATGCATGCACATAAGTCCGACGGAGTGAGCCGTCAACACCCCCACTCAAATGAACCTCTTATAATCAACTTAGTAAGCGTGCTCTGACCCCTACCTAATTCGGGGTCCTCCATTCGATACCAAGATGGGTTACTGATTGATACGGGTCCCACACAACAGATGATACAAGCCACCCCCTAGGCTTGCATCCCCACTACTAGGATTTTGACAAGTTATGCCTGACAGATTAACAAGCCCGCATAACCCCACCATATAAAATAGGTTAAGGTTGTCAGGTTTATATAACCGGCCCCTGCAGATTTAATAGATTTACTTAACCCCTCATTGATTCAAGCAAGTTTACTTAACCCTTACACAATTTGACATGTTCACATATAACCCCCACAAATTTAAACAGGTTAAGTTTATCAGGTTTATATAACCCCTTACGGATTTAACAGATTTACATATTTAACAGGTTTAATTAACCCCACAGATTTACTTAACCCCTTACCTTTAGATTGTAATTAACGCAAGTAATGTACATTCTTTTTATATTATTCATTGTTGATTCCAGGGTTATAATAACATGTTCTTCTTAAAATGTACCGACCTGCATTCTATGCATTAGAGGATCATAGAATTTTTATTTTTATTTTTCCTGGTAAGTCGTATGGTCATGTACTTTTGGGGAACGACTAGTGGGGTCATTTCCTATGTTCATGATTTTTGCCGATTTTTAAATGACCGTTTTGGCCCTAACTAATCTTGTTTCGTTCATAACTTTTGATTGGTAAGGAGTTTTAACCTGAAACCACTTCCATTAGATCCGTTTGATGGTTTACCTTTCCGTAGAGTGGTCACATTAGTTAAACGGATTTACCGTTTGGGAGATATGGATGAATTAAGGTTTAGAGGGTGAAAAACAACTTAATTGGGCTTAACTGAGTGATTAGTAGCTAGGCCCATTGGGGGATTTCCGGATTAGGAGTATATAAGGGCTGCTAGGGTTTAGAAAACATTCTTTTTCAGTATTTATCAACCGCCACTAACCTCCTTTGAACTCTAACCATGGCCTCCACATTCTAAATCTCTTCAAAACACCTCTAAATCACTTTCTTATCAAGGAGTAAGCTAATCAACATCAAAACAAGCCAAGATAGCATCAAATCAGAGTTGGGGCTGCAGCTAAGCATTGGGATTCGACCCAAAACAGAGGATATTTCAGATTTATAGTTTAATTTGAGGCAAAGGTGAGTGATTTGCATTGTTTTTCACTAATTATGGCTAATTACGGTAATTAGCGAAGATTAGCGAAATTATAACTCGGAAAAATCTAGAAAAATTTGTAAAATTCCAGAATATTATTTTATGCCTCTGATATGAATTTGGACTAATTTTGCTAATCCCGGAATTTAGGGGATTAAGGGGTGATTAGTGATAATTAGCGAAATTTTGCATCATAAAAATCTGGAAAATTTTGTGAAATTCTTAAATATTATTTTAGGGCTCTGATAGAAATTTGGGTTGATTTGGTTAAGTTTTACTAATCTTATCATTAGTTGTTGTTAAACATGCTTAAGGGGAAAATAAGGGTTTTTGGGTATGTTTGATCCGTTTTGACATATCATATTGTTGTTTTGCTGTTTGTGGATGTTTATACATGTTGCTATGGTTGTATGGTATGCTTTGTGAATGTTTAGAACAGTTAGAATGGTCAAAAACGCCGTCGTGTGGTGTGAAACAGTCGCTGGAAAGAAGTGCAGGAAATTAGCCGAACTGGATCGGATCAGAGAAGGGGAGCACGATCCGAACCGTGGAGCGCCATGCAGCTCCGACCCGTTCCGACCTGCCTTCGAACCTGTGTACTCATTTGAACCGATCCGCTTGAAAGGAGGAGCCACGAGCTGGTCATGTGCCACGAACCGATCCAACGGAGGAAGCACGAACTGATCCGATGGAGGGCGAGCACCACGATGCGACCCAAACCTAATGGGTGCCCATGATCCGAACCAGAGGAGTTGACATGGACGAACCGATCCGAAGCAAATTGAAGAGAGAAGACCGAACCGATCCGGAGACGACTAGAACCCGAGATGCAAAGGTACTCCAAATGGGAAGTAGAACTCAGGATCCAGTTGGGAACCAACGAGTTAACTTCATGGTTTGACTTTGCTGCGGGACGTGTGCAAAGGGGTTGTCGGTATTCATAACTTTGGTTCACCACTGAGAGACGAATAGTGGCTTGTAGTGATAGTTGTACGGGGTTGGACTCCGTCAGGGCCCAAAGGATTAGGTGACCAAATAGTGGATATCGTATGATTTACGCACTGAGTGAGAGATGTGAGGATGGTTGCTATGCTTGATCGTTTGTCATCACTATGATATGCACACCCCCTCCCCCGTATCTTTACACCATATGTTAGTGGCACCTTAGAGTATTGTACGGTGTGTAGTGCTAACTCTTTAGTTGCAGGTCCAGGTTCAAGTAT
Source organism: Allium sativum (assembly GCA_030737875.1). NCBI lineage: Eukaryota > Viridiplantae > Streptophyta > Magnoliopsida > Asparagales > Amaryllidaceae > Allium > Allium sativum. The sequence goes on from CM060912.1 coordinate 234,784,716, forward strand.
GATTGGATTATACCTGTTATTATTCTATTTTGTTGCTTATTGCTCATACCAGACTTTTTTCTGGCCCAGAGTTTTATGTCTCTTCTTATTACTCTGGGTGCTCCTAAACAAGCAGACTAGAAACATGTTAGGTGGTATGCACGAGTAGCTGTACCGGAGACGAGCAAGAGGCTCCCACGTATGATATATATATATTCTCCCTGTGTTGTTGAAGGTCACTGCTTGGGCATTAGTAGTGTACCTCCTTCTTTTACTTTCTTTTGCTTTAGAGACAGCTTTAAAGTTGTGATAATGATGTTGGATCATAAGCTGTATTTTGGATTTCCGCTGCTATGATGATAATGGTTTTAGTTTTCAGCTTATGCACAGTTTCGGCTGTTTTATGTTTTACTATTATATTTTATTCCATGCGCTATGAGACATTCTACAGGTTTCTTTGTTAGTTCTTTCATCTTCTTTCCTTTCTTTGACGACTGTCTCGTGCTAGCAGACATGTGTACAGCGCACTTTCGGAGGAAATGTCGGTTAATGCGGGGCGGGCCATCACACTTGGTATCAGAGCTCTAGGTTGCATAGTAAACCTAGGGAAGTCATTAGGGAGAGATAGTGCACGTATATGAGAGCGCGTGTTAGCCCACTTTGTGAACTGGGCAACACAAAGTCAAGATGTGAAACATTGAAAAACTTGGGAAGTACTGAAGCAGGTCGGATCGAAGCAGCGTATCGGTTCGGATCGGATGAAGTCTTATGTTCGGATCGGTGAACTATTGCTGTTGGAATCAGAGAGGCACAACTGTTCGGATCGGAGGGCAATCTACTTCAAGTTGGATCGGAAAGCCACCCAATTGCTACAGAGATAGATCGAAGCGGAGCGGAGCAGAGTAAAAAGAAGAGAGAATTGGTCCTAAGTTAATCCTATTCGGATCGGAGGTGCCGATCCGAACCCCATGAGCATACCATTCCGATCCGAACCCATTTTCCACGTCACTTTCCTGCATGAGGGCCTTGTTATTCGGAGCGGCTATGACCAGTTCCTACCCACAACGTCCACTGCTCTGATGCGTTGTCAACACAGAAATCCATCCGAACCCGAGGCTAATGGGATGGATGACACGTGGCTCCGATCCGGATCGGGTTCTGAGCAAATTCTCACCTATAAATACCCTGTCTGGAGACAAAGAAAGGGATCTTTTTTCTGGCACTTTGAGAGTTTAACCACCTTCATAACCCGAATTCCAGCACTCCCGGAAAATCCAAATCTTCTTTCATTATTTGTTTTTAGATAATTGAGCGATTGTAAGTGAGTTGTGAGAGAAATCAAGTGATTATTTCATTGTATTTGCAACTAAATCATTGAAAATAGAGAAAGACAAGTGGACGTAGGCATTTCTTCGCCGAACCACTATAAATCCTGTGTGTTCATTCTTATTTTTGATCTCATTTCATTCTGCTTTTAATCAATTTGGGTGTTAGAACCACTTTTTGGTCTAACATTTTGGTGCTTTCACTGAGAACTCATCTGAATTCTTTGTTTTTCGGGATTATCATTCTACTTTTTGGACCATTGAGTTCAAAGAAGTTAATCCTCAAGTTTCAACACCCTTGCATATTTATTGGAGTAATTGTCGAAGAACCATGGCCAAAGGAAAAGGTAAAGAAGTTCAATCTGGTCGAGGGAATGGAGCTGGTGAAGATCAACAAAATGCGGTTGTGACAAGGTCTCGTGGGCAGAGTTCAGCAGCAGGACGGACCGATGCAGGAAATCCGAACCGCCTTCAGGGGGAGTGCTCCGATCCGATCCGGGTAGGAGATTCTGAAGCAGTGCATTCCCCCAATCTGAACTGACCCGAGCAGCTTGCCATGTACCGACCCGACCTGGCATCCCAGTTCCGACCCGAACAGGCTCCCCAGCTCCGAACCGACCCGATTTCCCATCTCCGAACCGACCCGTCACTTGGTGATGCTGGAACCTCTACTCGAGTCCCTACAAATGCTCCAATTCCAGCCACCAGGGTTAGTGATCAGGTCAATCCATCCGCGCCCATTACTCAAGGAGATTTCTCACGCCTGCTTGACATGCTTGAGAGTACTAGGGAGGCCATGAAAATCCACGAGCGCACCAATCTCATGATGCAGGAAAATATGAGGCTCATGAGCAGGGAGATTAGCGAACTCCGTCGACAGAGAACCCTATCACCGGTTTGTCACACACCAGTGGATCAGTCTTCATCTTCCGAGGAAGAGCGGCCCCGTGAACGAAGGCCACTCAAACGACCTCAGAATTTGGAGCAGCTGACATTCGGATCTTTGGGGTCTCGCGAGGATATTGCACGAGCACTAGGAAATAATGATCCCACTCAGGGGCAAAGGCTCCAGTCCCCTCCTCCCGAGATTGTCCGGGAGTGTAGGGAACGGAATAGAGCAGAAGCAGCTCGAAGAAGAAGGGCATCTCCTGAACAAGAGCCCAGAAGGAACCCGGATACTAGGGCCAGGGAACCTGAACGACCCCTAACTAATGCTGATGTACAGGCAATGGTGCGCCAGATCATGTCCGAGAGCCGGAACTATACCAATGAAGATTATGGCATTGAGCGAAGCCATACTCCTTTCACTGACGATATCCTCGACTTCCAGTTTCCCCGGCGTTTTAACCTGCCACAGATGGACAAGTACAACGGGAGAACTGATCCAGGACAGCATTTGATGCGATACTCGTGGCTCATGAATGCTGCTGCTGCCCCTGATGCAGTGAAGTGTAAAGCATTCCCGATCTATTTAGAAGATGTGGCGCTGTTCTGGTTTACCCGACTTCCCCCTCGTTCGGTTTTGAATTATAGGGAACTGAGCGAACGTTTTATGAATTAGTTCCGACTCCATACCCGAAAGTCCAAAAGTTTTATTGAATTATCAAGAATTAAGCAGGCGCCAGGAGAGTCTTTGAGGTCATATCTTGACCGTTTTAACTTAGTTGTGACTGAGGTTAGTGACCCGCATGAGCCCACCATTCTGATGGCATTAAAAGAAGGAGTCGATTCTGAATCCGAGTTCGGGGATTACCTTTCTGGGAAGACACCCTCCACAGGAGAGATATTCTATGAAAAAGCCGATATTTATTTAAGACGAGAGGAGGCCAGGGCAAACCGAAAGAGAAAGTCTGAAGCGGCTTCAAAAGAAAATGTGCAGAGTAACGTCGCCGTGAAGCAGTCTGGGGAAAGTTCCGGAAAGGTTGAAGTAAATGTGGGAAACAAGTGTGGAAACAACAATGCTGGAAACGGGGGCAACAACAATAACCGTAATGCGAACGGTAACAGAAGAAATAGAAATAGGGGAAGTGATCCTAACAAAAGACCCCGATTCCAGACCTACGAGAATTATACACCATTGAACGACACCCTGGAGAATATTTACCTGGATACGTACAACGTTTTGCAATATAAAAGACCGCCACCTCGTGACTCGACAGAGAAAGAAATGGCAACTGGGAAGTTTTGTTTGTTCCATGGAACTCATGGACATTCAACCAATGAACGTCGGCATTTGAGAGATGTGATTGAGAAGCTGCTGCGCGAAGGGAAACTTGATGAATACAAGGTTGCCCCGAGGGACAGGGGGCAAGGAGAGCAAGCTCCAAAACAGATTCTACCTGCTCCCAAGCCTACAGCGCAGCAGAAAGGCAAGGGAATTGTTATCAACTCCATAGTGGGTGGACCTCACCCAGCAATCCGTAGCTTTAGAGCAATGGATCAATATGTAAATGCTGCCAAGCACGTAGATGTGAATGAAGGTGATGATTTGGAAGATATCGCCCCTATAAAACAACAGAAGACCATGTTTGACGACGTGGTATTCCGCAGCAGAGATAATACTGGGATCCAATCACCCACTGATGATTCGTTGGTTATTACTACCACCATTGGGCCGGCCTTGGTTCATAAGGTATTAGTAGACAATGGAAGTTCTGTCAATATTTTATTTAAAAAGTCATTCGATCAGATAAAGCTTGAATCTGAAGATTTGAAGCCATGTGAAGGATGGATCAGAGGCTTCAATGGGGCGTCAACAGCCCCCATGGGGTACATAGAATTGCCCGTGAATTTGGGGCAAGGAGAACGCCGAAGAGTGTGGATGCTTCAGTTCGTAGTATTGGACGTAGATTCGCCTTATAATGCATTTTTGGGGAGGCCTGCCCTTGCTGAGTTCAGAGCTTGTATCGCCCCTTGGTGTTTATTGCTTAAGTTCCCAACCGAAGCCGGAACTGGAGTAATGAGAGGGGATCAAGTTTCCGGACGGGCCTGCTATGTTGCCGAATTAAAGATGTTGATGAAAGGTCTTAACATCGAGAGTAAAGATGCCTTGCCTCCCCCAAAGGGGGGCTCGGCGTAGCAATTAGAGAAATCGACCCTGAAGGAGTTGCCCAAAGGAACGCCTGAAGACCTGGATCCCAGAAAAGACGAGGAACCAGAGACTAAAAATGCAACTCCTAATGAAGCGACAGTGGAAATTCCCATTGATGAAGCTGATTCAACAAGAGTCTTGAAGATTGGGTCTCAATTGGATCCACGTCGGGCCAAAGAACTAACGGACTTTTTGAAGGCGAACTTGGATGTGTTTGCCTGGACCCACGCTGACATGTGTGGGATATCGCCATCCATCATAAGTCACACACTAAATGTAAACCCGAAACATCCGCCTGTGAAGTAGAAGAGACGTATGCTGGGCCCAGAGAGGTTGGCTGCTCTCAAAGAGGAAGTGGAGAAGCTGAAGCAGAACGGATTTATTCGAGATTCGACATATCCCGACTGGATATCGAATCCCGTCTTGGTAAAGAAGTCGAATGGAAAGTGGCGGACTTGCATTGATTTTTCAGATTTGAACAAAGCTTGCCTAAAAGATAGTTTCCCACTTCCCAGGATTGACCAACTTGCTTCTCTCTTTCATGGATGCATATTCTGGATACAACCAAATCCCTATGCACGTGCCAGACCAAGAACATACGAGCTTCATTACGAATTTGGGATTATATTGTTATGTCGTAATGCCATTCGGATTGAAAAACGCCGGAGCCACTTATCAGCGCTTGGTGAACAGAATGTTTTATAATCAAATAGGGAAGACTATGGAAGTTTACGTGGATGATATGCTTGTCAAATCGAAACAGTCCTCCAGCCATACGCAAGACTTGGCGGAAATGTTTGGTATCCTGCGAAAATATCGGATGAAGTTGAATCCTCTGAAATGCTCATTTGGAGTGGCATCGGGAAAGTTCCTAGGCTTCATTGTGAGCTCCCGAGGAATTGAAATCAATCCTATCCAAATAGTAGCGATTAGAATCATTGAAGAATCAAGAAGAATTAAAGATGTCCAAAGTCTTGCAGGGAAAGTAGCCGCGTTGAGTAGATTCATCTCCAAAGCCACAGACAAATGCGTTCCGTTTTTTGATTTGATTAAAAGAGGAAAGAAGAATTCGAGTGGACTCCGGACTGTGTTGAGGCCTTTCGAAATTTACTGGAACTGCTAGAGAAACCACCGATTTTGTCAAAGCCAGTGTATCACGAAGAATTGTTTGTTTACTTGGCAGTCTCGGCTCACGCCGTTAGCACAGCCCTGGTTCGAGAAGAAGACAAAGTACAAAGGCCAGTGTATTATGTAAGCAAGAAATTAGCAGCGGCAGAGCGCAACTACCCAAAGATTGAGAAGCTCGCTTACAGCCTCCTAATCGCATCCCGAAAACTTCGTCATTATTTCCAAGCTCATCCAATAACCATATACACTGACCAGCCCTTGAGGCAGGTGTTGCAGAGACCCAAAGCATCGGGAAGGTTGATCAAATGGAATATAGAATTAAGCCAATTTGATTTAAATTTTCAACCACGAAAGTCGATCAGGGGGCAAGCTCTAGCAGACTTTATTGCGGAGTTCACCATCCCAGAGGAGGAAGTAATCGATGACAGAGTGGTTAAGTCCGAGGATGAGTTGAAGATAGATCCATGGAAGCTATACACAGACGGAGCTAAGAACGACCGAAGGTCCGGAGCTGGAATCGTCTTAGTCACTCCTGAAGGACAATCGTTATATTACGCTCTACGATTAGAGTTCTCGGCGACTAACAACGACTCTGAATACGAAGCCCTGATTGCCGGGCTGAAGCTTGCTAAAGACCTCGGAATAAAAATGTTGGACATATTCTGTGACTCTAAAATCGTTGTTTGCCAAGTGCGAAAGGAATTTGTGGCTCGGGGACCTCGACTTATCGCCTACCTCAGGAAAGTGAGTGAGCTATTGAGTAGCTTGGAGCAGTACAATATAACACACATCACAAGAGCCGAAAACCAGAAGATGGATAGGCTGGCAAAGCTGGCTAGTTCCGACAATCCAGAAGAGACTGAAATAATTCCAATTGAAACGTTGGAATCGCCAAGCTTTGAGTCGATGGAAGTTGAGTTCGCTTTCGAAGCGGAACCGGAGAAGGAGTCGTGGATGACTCCAATTAAGAACTTCCTTAAGAATGGGACACTCCCATCAAAGAAGAGTGAGAAAAGGGCTGTAGTTCGCAAGGCTACCAGATATGTCATGCAAGATGATACTCTTTATAGGCAAGGATTTTCTATGCCCCTGTTATGATGTATAGCACACGACGACATCAAGCGTGTACTAAGAGAAGTGCACGAAGGTGAGTGTGGAGATCATACAGGAGGTCAGACTTTAGCGAAAAAGATATTGCGATATGGATACTTCTGGCCCACAATTAATAAAGATGCAGCCGATTATTCACGACGCTGCGATAAGTGCCAGAGATTCGCCAAAATCCCCAGAGCACCGTCGACCCAACTTAAATCAATGGTGAGTCCTTGGCCATTTGCCACGTGGGGAATTGATATCATTGGAGTTCTACCGATTGCTAAAGGAGGAGCGAAATATGCAATAGTGGTCGTGGACTATTTTACAAAGTGGGTGGAAGCTGAGCCCTTGACCAAAATCACGGCAAGAAAGGTGATAAGTTTCGTGGTCAGAAATATTATATGCCGATTCGGGATCCCAAGGACGATTATAACTGACAACGAAACCCAGTTTGATGGTACTGAATTCAGAAATTTCTGCCAGAAGTATAAGATTGACAAGCGATACACTGCGGTTGCTTATCCGCAGTCGAACGAGCAAGTAGAGGCAATAAACAAAGTAATAAAATCCATCCTCAAGAAACGGTTAGAGCATGCAAAGGCAAAATGGGTTGACGAATTGCCCCTGGCTTTGTGGGCATATCAAACAACATTTAAGACGGCTACTGGTCACACCCCTTTCTCTCTCTCCTTTGGCTCAGAAGCAGTAATTCCAGTTGAGCTGGAAGTTCCTTCCCACAGGGTGACGTATTATGACCCGATGACGAATCGGGCACTCTTACTTGAGTCTCTTGATGAAGTCGAAGAAAAAAGGGACGAAGCATATTTGCGTGCGGCAAGACATCGACGTCAGATGGCATGCTATTACGACAAAAAAGTTCGCCTTAGGACTTTTGAACCAGGAGATTTGGTGCTAAAGAGAGTCTTTCCATCCCTTCCTCACCTCGGTCCAAAGTGGGAAGGACCCTTTGTCATCCAACGGAAACTTGAAAAAGGAACCTTCAAGTTAACGACCGTAGATGGCCAAGAAGTCCCTAGAGCATGGAATGCCCAACACTTGATGCGATATTTGGATTAGAAATGTTGTACTCTTTGTTATTTTTCTTATGAACTCTGTAATAAGGCATGACTTGCCCTAGGAAAATCTGATGATATGAATAAAGGACTATAAAGTGGATGTAGGCTACGACTTAGCCGAACCACTATAAAAATACTGTGTGTTATTTACTTTTATGCATTATATATATACATTCATCGATTATTCTGTTGTGATTATGGAATACAGGATGATTCAAAACCTAAAAAGGTTGAAGACAGTTTAAACATAAGAAAAAGCACAACGACTATTTGTGCGACAAGACATAAAAGAATGAGAAAACGACATTCTTAACTCTAACTCTCCAGAGAGAGAGAGAGAGTATAAAAGCGTCTCCGACTGAGCGCTGAAAAAGAAATCCTTCCCCTAACTCTAACTCTCCAGAGAGAGAGAGAGTATAAAAGCGTCTCCGACTGAGCGTTGAGAAAGAGATCCTTCCCCGCTGAAAGACCGGGGAATGAATAGATTGCTGAGCTCGAACTCTAACTCTCGAGAGAGAGAGAGAGAGAGAGTATAAAAGGACGGGAATACGACGTCCTCTGGGGCATGAAGGTGCACCCAGACAAGGGACCGCCTCAGTAAGAATCCTAACCTGGGTATAAGACAGGAGAGTATAAAAGAAATGCCAGAAAAAACGACAGGCACTGACGACACAGGAAATGCTATCCCGTCAGAAAATCGGGAGTATTCAGATTGCTTGATTAAGCCTTAAATAATTTGTGAGAATTGACTAAGGGCATATATGTATACACATATTTCCTCCCTCCGTAACTTCATTTCATAACTATAGTAAGACATGCATTTTTACACAAGTGCAGAACTGCTGACAAACAGACATTGCAGAAAATGAATTATTTTTTATTTATTTACGAATGAATGAATTTGTACAGGAAAATAGCTAAAAAAGAAGGTGCAAGAGCCACTCTTGTAGCAGCAATTATTGATCTACCAAATACTAAAACAATGCAAGACAACCCACTATTTAGATTTCGGGTGAGCCTTGGACTTCTTGGTGGCTTTCTCCGCATCCTTTGCCTCTTTCTCGACCTCTGTCAAGATTCGTTTTGATTTCTTCTTTCCTGAAGATGCGGTGCTGGAACCAGTTGACTTCTTCCCGGAGGGCGGAGCGCTGGAATCAAGAGAAGATTTTTTAGCGAGTTCCTCTGTAATAGATCTAGTTGAGAGCTTAACAACTAACCTTGATCCCGCATCCACAACTGCAAGAGGCTTGAGGGATTCAGGGTCTAGTTCTTCAGCTTTTAATTGCAAGCGTTTATCTTGATCAGCTTTCATTGCAGCCAAAGTAACATCATCAGCATTTTTTGACTCCCCGATTATTGCAACTTCTGGATCTTCCTCATGTCCTCCGTCACCGCCATCATCCTTTAAAGCTGCTATCATTTCTTCATCATGGGGAGTGTCAGCCTTAGACGGCTCGCTTCCTTCTCCCAAGTCTATAGGAGCAGCCTTGTCCTTCCCTCCTCTGGCCTTTTCCGTAGGCTCTGCCCCAGAGGCGGCTCCTTGAGTCACATCAGTCTTTTCAGATGGCTCAATACCTACAGAGTGAGAAGCAACAGTTATCAACTAAGGTGAAAACAATGGGTTTTTCATCGATTGCTCAATCACGTGGCGAAAGGTAGAAATAGCCTTGACAAATTGAGGAGAAAAGGTAGAGATACCTTCCGAAGACTTCTTAGCGGGGGTAACTGCTGTCTCTGATGCCACTTCAGGAATAGGGGATAACAGAGTTGTTCGGGGGATTCCCGGATTTTCAGGATCATACCCCTCCACTTCAGAAGTTGTAGGGGCAGTAGAAGAGGAACCAGCCTCGGGAACGTTCTTCTGTTTAGTCCTCTGCCTCTCTTCTTCCATAGCATCAGCAATGAGGCGACGCCCTTCAGCTAGGCGTTCTGGCTCATCATCCCTCAAGTATTTCTCCATTAGCTTATCCTCATCAATGGAATCGACCTTAAGCTCCTCCTTTTCCCATTCAACAATTTGATTCCATACTTGAACTAGAGTGGATGGATAATCCTCGATCTAAGAAATGTTTCGGCGACGGATGATATATGCGAAGAATTCAATCATTAATTCGCCAAAACCCTGAATATCAGCCTCCGCTTCTGACAATTGCTTGCGGGCCTCCTCCGCAGATTTGATAGCACACTCAACATTGCCCTCCGCCAGGGCAGCTCTGTTCTCTGCCTCCAGTAGCTTTGAAGCCAAGTCAGCATTCTTCTTTTCTAGCTCAGCATTCCTCTTTGCTAACTCGACATTTTTCCGTTCGAGGTCAGTATAAGCAAGGCGCGCCTTAGCAGCTTCTGACTTAGCATCATCAACTTGCTTTTTTTTAACTCAGAACGCTCTTGAGTGTGAGATTCAAGCAAGTCATGATAGCGTTTTTGCATATCCTCAAATTGTTGTTTGAAGTTGGTAGCGTCCCTCTGAGCAATAGCAAGCTGGGCCTATGTGTCCTCCAAATCTTTACCTAGGTTCTTTAAGGCCTTAGCATCTTCTTCCGCGGTTTTTTGCATTGAATCAGCATTCGTGATTAGAGTACGGATAATTTTGGAAAGGTTGCGTGAATATTTAAACATCTCAGAATACTGTTTTTCAACCGCGTCTATCTTTGCTTTAGCCTCGTCTGCCCACCTGGAAGAAATAGGTTCGAGGGCAGGTAAAAAAGTCATAGTCTCGAAGTAATGTTCAGGAAATTGCTCCTCCAAATACGCCCGCTTGATTGCAGTCTCCGCATCTAGTGGTGGAGGAGTGGGGATCGTCAATTCAGTGTCCCTGTGTGTGGAGGATTCAGTAGCTTCTTTGTCTGTCCTAGGTCGTTTAGTAGCAGGGACCTTGTGCTTACTTCGAGACCCAGTATCTTTTGGAGGACTTCTCTCTCTGTTGCGCTTTTCATGGGAAGAAGTGGAGTCTTTCGATTGTGGCCTGTCCTCTTCCCTACGGCTTTGATAACCTTTGTATTTCTCCTGATCCGACTGAACGGGAGAGCGAGAACGTGAGGGTCGAGAGCGATAGGGATCATAAGGCCTTCTCTCCTCCCTACCGCGATCATCGCGACGATCATACTCGATATTCTGAGGTGGATTAGACATGCTGCGGCGAAGCTTCCTGATATCATAGTAAGATCGAGACATCGATGCCTGCACAATAAGACAAACGAAATTCAGAATCAATGGATTCACAGAGAAAGAGGTGCAATGAATGCTAATGCTATTGTATAAAGTGTGTCCTAAGTGGTGTGTTTCCCCCCAACCAACCCGAGTCCGAAGCTAGACTAGTACGGGCAGGCTCTTTGACCTTAGCAGGAGTGGTCTCTTCAGAAGAGGTGAAGACTAAAGGATCCTTCCTGAAATACTCTGAAGTGTATATAGTTTCAGGTAAGGGGAGATCCCCCAAACCTTGGAATAATGGGTCATCGGTACTAGGAACGTCTCCCTCGGAAGCATTAAGTGGCGACTCTTTGGAGGATGTTGACTTTTCCAGAGAAGTAGCCTCCTCGGGGGCAGTATACCCTTCACGATGCTTTTCGGCCAAATTAGCCAATTCGTCATCTTGAGTGGAAGAAGGAGAAGGTGAAGTTTGAAGAGGCACTGCAGGAACTCCAGAACCTTCTCCTATCTCTGGAACTACATCTACTGGAGGAATATATACGTATGGAGCCGTCCCATGACCGATACTACGAAATACGGATAACAGCCCATGAAAGTGAAGATATTCGTCCTTAAGGACTTCATTGATAGTCAAGAATTTTTGATCGCCATTAAGAAGTTAGTGCATCCGGTCAAAGAACACCTGATCTGATATTTGTTTTGGATTGTCGACTGCAAACAAAAAGGAAAACAAGTTAAGGTGACGACTCGAGTGTATAGAGCCCGGATTTAGAAAATCAGTGCTTTACTTGATTTCGTCCACCTCCTGGCACATCCAGGCTGTCGCTTCACATAGAACCATTCCAGTCTGGAATCTCCAGCTTGACTGCTGAATGGCGCCGAGATTATCTTCCTCTTAGGAACAGACTCAAAATAGCAGAAAGATGGAGTCTCTCGAGTCCGATGCTTGAAGTTATAGAAGAAATGAACGTCATCGAACGTGAGCTCTATGCCTAAGATCTCACGGTATGCTATGTACAAAGTGTGCAAGTAGGCATAAGAATTGGGATGCAGCTGCATGGGGGCAATCCGCATTTGTCTTAGAAAGTCAATGATGAAGGGAGAAAATGGAGGGATAGCGCCAACCATACACATCAACCGAGTGACCGCCATATATCCTTCTGGAGGGTTGTGGGGATGGTCAGAGCTTGAAGGCACTAGAGTGTCCCTTTTCATTATTCCGTATTTCAAACAAATTCGGGTAAGTCGGTCGTTATCAATTGTCGATTCAACAGAATCTTGGGGCGATTCCAATATGACAGCCGATTCAAACTCATCAGAAGCCCGGTCGTCGCCAATCCCTCCTTCCTCTTCAAAACCTAAAGAAACTTCATTCTCTGAAGACACTTCGTCACTTTTACGATTTCCGACGTCGTAGTCTGAACCCTCATTATCCTATTCTGGATCCGACGGAGAAGATATGTCCTCGAGAGTAATCTTGTTAGAGGTTTCCGGGGCTTCTTTCCTCTCAGCTAGTCTGGAAGAGCGTCTGGGTCTCATGGTCATAAAACTATTGAATAAGCAATAGCACAAATTAGAGCAAATTAGCCTGTATTCCCCCGTGCATGTGTGCAAACTAAAGTGCAAAGTAAATGTTTAAAAGTGAGACAAAAAAGTTTGGCAAAATATAAAGAGTTGAAGTAATTCTTGATGTCCAGTTATGTTCGCAACGCACTATCCTAACTGTCCATTAAATTGAATATTATGCCGAAAGTTGATTGGGCCAGTTAGACGAGTTTTCATGTATTAAGGTAGACTGTGCTTCGGTTCGGTTCGGGTGAATTCGTTGGGATCGGATCGGGGGCATGGCCTTAAGCTTGGATATCTCATTGAAATTCAAAAATCGAAATCGGATCGGATCGGAGGCAAAGTCCCCTAACGGATCGGATCGGATCACATAAAGTTATACTTCTCCGTCATCTTGCGGTCCGACCCGATCTGGTTAGGTAGGCTTCTTTACCCCTCCTTTATATACTTGCTCCGACCCGATCCGATCTCCTGAATTTCTTTTATTTTTTCTTTCTTTACTTGCCCCGACCCGGTCCGACCTCCTGAATTTCCTTCCTTCTTCCCTTATTGTTTCGCCTTCCATATCCCTCCGAACCGAACCGATTCCCTATTATCTTCTCCTTCACCCTCTTTCTTCCCTAACCGACGCCAAGGCCAGTTTCGTGCCAGTCACTCAAATCAAAGCCAAGTAATCATGCGCTGGCGTACTCAACAACGAATTCCAATCCCCTCCGTTCCAACCTCGAGATGGCGACGAGTCTATTGGCGACGGTGGCGAGGGGAGGGTCACGGTGGCAAGGTCATCAGAGATTCACACTCAAATCATCCTAATCGTCTACGAATTCGAATCGAGAGTAATTAAAGAAGGAATTGTTCAAAGTTTTATAACCTGCCGATGTAATTACTTTGAGAATTAAAAGGAATTTTGATACTTCAAGAATCAAGTTTTCTCGTTTTGCAGAGCTTCAGGAGCGGTGAAACAATAAAAATGAAAGGAGGAAGAAGGCAGTGTTTATATAGAAGAAAGGAGTGTATATTCGTCTCCCCATTCGGATCGGCAGCCCAGCAGAAGAATTCCCATTCGGATCGGATGGACAGTCCAGAAGCAAAGCTTGGCCCAATAGTCCAGTGAAAAATAGAAAGGAGAAGGGGTCTGTTCGGATCGGAATCCGAACCGAACCGAGTTCTTTAGCTCAACAGCGAATTAAATTGAAATTTGAAGAAAAAGATGAAAACACAAGGAAAATCAAAAGAAAAATCACCTCGAAGAGCGCTGTGCAATGATAGTCAAAGCATGCTCTGTCTCCAACAGAAGCATCCTTTGAGGGGGCAAAATGTTAGCCCACTTTGTGAACTGGGCAACACAAAGTCAAGATGTGAAACATTGAAAAAACTTGGGAAGTACTGAAGCAGGTCGGATCGAAGCAGCGTATCGGTTCGGATCGGATGAAGTCTTCTGTTCGGATCGATGAACTATTGCTGTTGGAATCAGAGAGGCACAGCTGTTCGGATCGGAGGGCAATCTACTTCAAGTTGGATCGGAAAGCCACCCAATTGCTACAGAGATAGATCGAAGTGGAGCGGAGCAGAGTAAAAAGAAGAGAGAATTGGTCCTAAGTTAATCCTATTCGGATCGGAGGTGCCGATCCGAACCCCTTGAGCATACCCTTCCAATCCGAACCCATTTTCCACGTCACTTTCCTGCATGAGCGCCTTGTTATTCGGAGCGGCTATGACCAGTTCCTACCCACAACGTCCACTGCACTGATGCGTTGTCAACACAGAAATCCATCCGAACCCGAGGCTAATGGGATGGATGACACGTGGCTCCGATCCGGATCGGGTTCTGAGCAAATTCTCACCTATAAATACCCTGTCTGGAGATAAAGAAAGGGATCTTTTTTATGGCACTTTGAGAGTTCAACCACCTTCATAACCCGAATTCCAGCACTCCCGGAAAATCCAAATCTTCTTTCATTATTTGTTTTTAGATAATTGAGCGATTGTAAGTGAGTTGTGAGAGAAATCAAGTGATTATTTCATTGTATTTGCAACTAAATCATTGAAAATAGAGAAAGATAAGTGGACGTAGGCATTTCTTCGCCGAACCACTATAAATCCTGTGTGTTCATTCTTATTTTTGATCTCATTTCATTCTGCTTTTAATCAATTTGGGTGTTAGAGCAACTTTTTGGTCTAACAGCGCGTATTTGTGATTATTTTGATTTTCAAAAGCTATATATATATACTATTAGTATAGCTAAGGATGAAGTCGCATTGCACTAGCACCACTTTGGAGATGGTTAACCGTTTTCTCTTTACAGATTGAACGATGAGCCGATATACGAGGGGTACTGGTAGAGGAGCCAATAATGGGAATGCTGCTGAGATGAGGACGATGTTTACTGGCCTTATGAGAGAGATGCTTAGGGATGCTCGGGGAGCCGTTCCTAATGCTGCTAATGGTGGTGGTGTAGTAGTGCAGGCGCCTAGGCTGGATTTTCCAAGCTAAACAAGGATTACACTAGCCTTGGTGGGAAGCCGTTCCACGGAACGGAGTCGGCTACAGAAGTTCAAGATTGGATAGATAGTTGTGAGCGCATCGTCGAAGATTTGGGAATCGAAGACGCATTGAAGAGGAAGCTAGCATCACGTCAACTACAAGGACGAGCCACGAATTGGTGGAATGCTATTAAGGCGGCTACTCCTGAGGATCAAGTTACTTGGAATCAGTTTAAGACTTGCTTTTGTGATAAGTTTATTCTAGCTGCTTGTAAATCAGAATTGTTCAGGAAGTTCTTGGAGCTTAAGCAGAATGGTAGAGCAGTCTCGGAGTATATTGTTGAATTCGACACTTTATCGAAATATGGATTATTCCTTATCGATACAGTCGAAAAGAAGAACGAAAAGTTCATAACTGGTTTAGATGGATACTTGGGGGAAAGACTTATAAACCATATCGATGAGACATTCGAGTCTATTGTAGGAAAGGCACTAAGGTCAGAAAGCCTTTTCCCTAAGTCAAAGACCGAAGTTGCTATTGCATCTACAAAGGAACCAAAGCCGCAAGCAGGCGGTGAAGGCAAGAAGAATTCTCAGAACAAGAGGAAGCAGAACGCGACCAAGGATGGTCAGAATAAGAAGAATAACAATAGTGGCAAGTGCTTTAGTTGTGGCAAGAAGGGCCACTATGCCAGAGATTGTCGAGAAAAGATTGGGGAAAGGAAGTGCTTTAACTGCGGCCAAGCGGGACACCACAAGGATGATTGTCCACAACCTTCTAGGGAGAAGCAGATTGTGAAAGCTTATGCTATCAACGTTGTTCCTTCTTCGTCGAATGCTCCAACTGCAGCGCAGAAGGGAAAAGGCATCATTATCAAAGGTATGCTTTCTATTTAAGATGTTTCTATTCAAGTATTGTTTGACAAACCCGAGATAGTCGATAGACCTTTAGTAGTGACGAACCTGGTTGGTGGTTCGACTAGCCTTAGTATGATTTGTCGTAACGTGGTCTTATCAAGTCATGGATGTATGTTTGTGATTGCTTTGTTTGGGGCTTTACTGGGTTTAGCATTATTTTGGGGAGTCGATCTACTATAAAGGAATAGGGTGGTATTGGTACCTACCTAGTGATGGTGATAATAACTAGAGTTAAGGAAGCTGAGAGGTTACCGTTTTAATAAGTTCTAGTTGTCTCTGAGAGGCACATGAGTTCTCCAGTGGTTATTTGTTTTGCTAGTATCACCTTACATGGATTGTACGAATTCGGAGGAGATGTTCCTTGGGTGCTTATCTGATATTGGTTTAGGCCTTTGGGGCTTGTGCTTGGGGAATGTCGAGTTCGACTAGGATGGTTTGCGTGAGAGATGAATAGTTGTTGCGATTCTTCAATGGATGATATCTTGGTTTACTCGAGGAGTAATGGGCAGCCGTGACATGATAAGTCTGTTCAATGGTATAGACTGCCCCGAGTTAGACTCGATAGGGTTATGAGATGGCTCGACTGGGACTCGAGAAAGATGCAAAGTAATGGATTGTTTAGGACCCTATGCTGATGTTCTCTTTGGATAGTAGAACTTTGAAGAAATAGGATGTGTTCGTTGATCATTGAAGATGCAACGAAGATTAGGACGATTCAAGTTGAACTTGAAATCGTAAAAGAAAATGGGTGTTCATTGATCTTGGAGATGCAACGAACAGGGAGACGACTCACGTTGGACTAGAGTTTGTCAGTAATGGATACTCAAGACTGGGTCTGAGTTATAGATTAACTCGAGTTGGACTCGAGAAGGCTGCAAGGAATTGGATTTGGCTGGAGTTGGACTCGAGAGGGCAGCAAGATAATGGATAGACTTCGGTTGGACTCAAGTATTTTAGGCGGACTTAAAGCAGGGGTATCTGGGGACGCCCGTTACCTTGGATTCGTTGGACGTGATCTAGTTATCCTTGGAGGATGAAACATACATTGGACGTACGGTAGTCCGTTTGGAGGCTGGGCTTCCATTAGTTCTTGATGTTAGTTGGACCAGACATACAAGAATCGACATATTGGGATTGGTTAGACCAGTCATGTTGGTGTCGACGTGCTCATGGCTTTAGCAGGTGATTGGTAGGACTTGTTTGATGGATGTTATGGTTGCAATGTTTGTCCCTATCTTTCTTTTCTTGAGTAGACTATTACCTGTAGGGTTCTAGCGATGGGGAACATAGAGATGGTAGTATTGATGGACATTAGGCTACATATCAGTGCAGTGGGGTAGTCATTACTCCATGGGGCAGAGTGATCGTAGCAAGGCTATGAGCCAGTGTGTGAAGTTGTCATGACTTCATGGGGCAGAGTGGACATAGCAAAGGATTTAGGTGCGGTAACAGTTGCATTGAGTAGGAGTCATGCAAGTCTAGAGGTTATGTTTTTGGGTTGGAAGCAACTAGAGTATATCACAAGATATGATTTCAGACCCAAGAATGAATTGGATTCAGAAACGCTAGTAAGCTTGACTATTAGATCGATTTTGATTGAGTGGATTGGTTCCAGTTAGAAGGACGATCCTAATCTATTGGAAATCATCTCTAGGGTGGAGATGGGTATCGATGGAAAGAGAATGATCAAGCAAGGATTTGATCGAGAAGGATGGCTTCGAAAGAATGGGGGACTAGTTGTACCCAACGTAGACGGACTGAGAGATGAAGTGCTTAAACCATATCATCACTCGAAACTGACTATACTTCCCGGTGGTAACAAAATGTATTGAGACATGGATCAGACCTACCAATGGGAAAGGATAAATAAGGACGTTTGGAAGTTTATGTCCAAATGCATGAATTGCCAGTTAGTTAAAGCTGAGCAAAAGAAGCCTAATGGGTTGTTATAACCATTAGAAATTCCTAACTGGAAATGGGAACAAGTCTCAATGGATTATATTGATGGTTTACCAAGGACTAGGTCAGGTCATTATGGTATTTGAGTGAATCGTATACTAGAGGATCTTTTGAGAACTTATATATTGGATTTTGGAGGGTCATGGGATGGCCATTTGTATCTGGTTGAGTTATAGTTATTAGCCCAGTATTGGTATGGTTCCAATTGAAACTTTGTACGGAAAACCGTGCAAGGCACCATCATGTTGGTTAGAGAATGGTGAGAAATTTGAGCTTAGACCAGAAATAATAAGCGGGACTTCAGGCAAGATCAAGGTTATCCAACAGAGAATGAAGACTACCTAAGATAGGCAGAAAACTTAAGTCGATAAGAGACGAGGAAATTTGGAATTCTTTGTTAACGACTTGGTGTTCGTCAAGGTCTCTCCGTTGATGAATGTGATTAGCTTTGGTGGGAAAGAGCACCAAGGTTTGTTGGTCCATTTTCAGTTCTCGAGCAAGATGGGAATTTGGCATATGAAGTTGAGTTACCAGACAAGACGGCGGGAGTTCACAACGTATTTCATGTTTCCCAGTTAAGGAAGTTTGTGCAAGACCCTAATATGGCTATTTCACCAGATCAGTTGGACGATATCGAGGTTGAACCCGAGGCAGTTGGGAATCGCAAGCCTATGCGTATTGTTGGAAACGATACGAAGCAGCTTCGAAGGAAGGCAGTGAAACTAGTCAAAGTTCATTGGGGTGATGATGAGAAGGATGCACTTGGGAAACAGAGGAGGACATAAGGAAGAAGTATCCAGAACTCTTTGCCTGGTAAGGTTTTGGTAGTGATAGTTCTTCCCTTGTTAATAAACCGCATTCTAGGATAAGCTTGTTGTGTTGTTTTGTATGTTTTAGTGTTTGAAAATGATTGATATGCATGTGGAATTTTTTGTATGTTTCGGTTAAGGAATTTCGGAGACAAAATTTCTTAAGGGAGGGAGAATGTAACGACCCGCATTCTATGCATCAGAGAATCATAGAATATTTATTTATTTTTATTTTTCCTGATAAGTCGTATGGTCATATACTTTTGGGGAACGAATAGTGGGGTCATTTCCCATGTTCATGATTTTTGTCGATTTTTAAATGACCGTTTTGGCCCTAACTAATCTTGTTTCGTTCATAACTTTTGATGAGTAAGTAGTTTTGACCTGAAACCACTTCCATTAGATCCGTTTGATGGTTTACCTTTCCGTAGAGTGGTCACATTAGTCAAACGGATTTACCGTTTGGGAGATATGGCTGAATTAAGGTCTAGAGGGTGAAAAACAGCTTAATTTGGCTTAACCAGGTGATTAGTAGCTAGGCCCATTGGGGGATTTCAGGATTAGGAATATATGAGGGCTGCTAGGGTTTAGAAAACATTCTTTTTCAGTATATTTCAGCCGCCACTAATCTCCTTTGAACCCTAGCCATGGCCTCCATTTTCTAAATCTCTTCAAAACACCTCTAAATCACTTTCTTATCAAGGATTAAGCTAATCAACATCAAACCAAGCCAAGATAGCATCAAATCAGAGTTAGGGCTGCTGCTAAGCATTGGGATTCGACCCAAAACAGAGGATATTTTAGATCTATAGTTTAATTTGTGGTAAAGATGAGTGATTTGCATTGTTTTTCACTAATTATGGCTGATTAGGGTAATTAGCGAAGATTAGCGAAATTATAATTCAGAAAAATCTAGAAAAATTTGTAAAATTCCAGAATATTATTTTATGCCTCTAATATGAATTTGGGTTAATTTGGACTAATTTTGCTAATCCCGGAATTTAAGGGATTAAGGGGTGATTAATGATAATTAGCGAAATTTTGCATCATAAAAATCTGGAAAAATTTGTAAAATTCTAAAATATTATTTTAGGACTCTGATAGAAATTTGGGTTGATTTGGTTAAGTCTTACTAATATTATCATTAGTTGTTGTTAATCATGCTTAAGGGGAAAATAACGGTTTTTGGGTATGTTTGATCCGTTTTGACATATCATATTGTTGTTTTGCTGTTTGTGGATGTTTATACATGTTGCTATGGCTATATGGTATGCTTTGTGAATGTTTAGAACAGTTAGAATGGTTGAAAACGCCGTCATGTGGCGTATAACAGTGCTGGAAAGAAGTGTAGGAAATTAGCCAAACCGGATCGGATCGGAGAAGGGGAGCACAATCCGAACTGTGGAGCACCATGCAGCTCCGACCCGACCCGTTATCCTGGAATGCGCCACAAAGTCACGATCTGACCCACCTCCGAACCTGTGTACTCATCTGAACCGATCCACTTGAGAGGAGGAGCCACGAGCTGGTCATGTGCCACGAACCGATCCGACGGAGGAAGCACGAACCGATCCGATGGAGGGCGAGCGCCACGATCCGACCCGAACCCAATGGGTGCCCACGATCCAAACCAGAGGAGTTAACATGGACAAACCGATCCAAAGCAAAGTGAAGAGAGAAGACCGAACCGATCCGGAGACGACTAGAACCCGAGATGCAAAGGTAGTCCAAATGGGAAGTAGAACTTAGGATCTAGTTGGGAACCAACGAGTTAACTTCATGGTTGGATTTTGCTGCGGGACGTGTGCAAAGGGGTTGTCGGTATTCATAACTTTGGTTCACCACTGAGAGGCGAATAGTGGGCTTGTACTGATAGTTGTACGGAGTTGGACTCCGTCAGGGCCCAAAGGATTAGGTGACCAAATAGTGGATATCGTATGCTTTACGCACTGAGTGAGAGATGTGAGGATGGTTGCTATGCTTGATTGTTTGTCATCGCTATGACATGCACATCCCCTCCCCTGTATCTTTACACGATATGTTAGTGGCACCTTAGAGTATTGTACGGTGTGTAGTGCTAACTCTTTGGTTGCAGGTCCAGGTTCAGGTATGATTGGATTATACCTGTTACTGTTCTATTTTGTTACTTATCACTCATACTAGACTTTTGTCTGACCCAGAGTTTTATGTCTCTCCTTATTACTCTGGGTGCTCCTAAACGAGCAGACTGGAGACAGGTTAGGTGGTATGCACGAGTAGCTGTGCCGGAGACGAGCAGGAGGCTCCCACGTATGATATATAGATATTCTCTCTGTGTTGTTGAAGGTCACTGCTTCGGCATTAGTAGTGTACCTCCTTCTTTTACTTTCTTTTGCTTTAGAGACAGTTTTAAAGTTGTAATAATGATGTTGGATCGTAAGTTGCATTTTGGATTTCCGCTGCTATGATGATAATGGTTTTAGTTTTCAGTTTATGCACTGTCTCACCTATTTTATGTCAAGTATGTTGCTATTATATTTTATTCCATGCGCTGTGAGACATTCTACAGGTTTCTTTGTTAGTTCTTTCATCTTCTTTCCTTTCTTTGACGACCGTCCCGTGCTAGCAGATATGTGTACAGCGCACTTTCGGAAGAAATGGCGGTTAATGCGGGGCGGGCCGTCACATAAAATGTAATTAAGTATACTTCATCTCAATTCACCTGTTTTCTATTTAACATGTCACTACAACTTGTCATTGTTTACTTATTCCCTTAGTTCTCTTAACTAAGGTTTACTAATAAGTTTCCTTTCCATTTATTATAATGTATGTTATAATTTTCACTTGTCCCTAGGACAAGCCTACCTATTATATAACATTCTTATTAATGTGATTAATTATAATAGGTTATTATCATTCCCCATTCATTCCAGTCCTTTTACTGTTGTAACTTCCATTCATTTCCATTAATCACAATTAGTGCCTTTTTTAATCCTCTTATATATATTCATATAAATATATATGTTTGTGCACTAGACCTCTTACATTAAGCTGACCACTTGTGGATGTTGGACTTGTCGGGCGGTTCCGGGCGGACTTCTACCACAAGCTAGACTTAACCTCGTGTCTTAGCACCGTTACATGTATATTTACTCACTAGACCCCTTACATTAAATTAAACACTTGTGGATGCTGGATTTGCCTGGCAGTTCCGGGCAGACTTCTACCACAAGTTGAATTTAACCTCGTGTCAAAGTGCGGTTACAATTTCTATTTACTATAATCTTAGGCATATTCATTCTTAGACAGTTATTCATGTTTATCATAGGTTTTTCAATTATAGTATTCAGTTTCAACAGATTTCAGCAGATTAGTCATTTTAACAAATTAACATCTCCATGTTACAGCAAGTTACTTATAATTTCATTATCATGTTCCGCTTAAATTAAGCTACAGATTTATATGCCCCAAATTATGGTCATAATTTACAGTATAACATATGCCCCAAGTTTAGTCTTACTTTACTGTATAGGTTACCCCCAAATCCTAGTCATGATCCATAATACAATTATGCATCAAATTACGATCATAATTCAAAGTATAACATATGCCCCAAATTCATCTTTCCCAACCATTCCCAATGTCGTCCGTTCTCATATTTCAGCGATAGGCTTAGGTTCAAAGGTAGCCTAGGATATAAAAATTAAAAACGGAAAGATAGAACAGAAATAGGCTTAATAACAGAATAGGCATATGATGACAGAAATAGGCAAAATAACAGAATAGGCATATAAGGAATGAACAGTAGGTCAGGTGTACAGAGGAATACATGTAATGACAGATCTGTTAGGTATGAATCATATTCTTAACAGGCACAGGTTTAGATCTAGATTTATAAACATGTCAGGATTACTTATTAAATGTTTATATCTAAAAGCAACATAAACTCACAAGGATTGGATCTAAAGAACAGAGAATAATAGGCTGAAGCTGTAGATGAAATTCTTGAATGTGTATAAGCTGTTGTTGAAGGAAATAAGCTAGTTCAATCTAAACTGGGGTAGTATCTCATTGTTTCCATTGTTTTTGAAGTGTAAAAACAATTGAAATGGTGTCCTGTTTATAGCCTAAAGCCAACGAACTAAGAAACAAATCAGTCCACGTTCAAAAAGTGAATTCTTCCCATATCTGTATAGGTGTTGACCCCCCGTTGTTGTGTCAACCCCAGGGTCAACCCCAAAAATCCTGGGTCGACGCGGGGGTCGACCCAACCGGGTCTCGGGTCGATCCCTAGAACGGGTCAATTCCGCTCCTGCCCCTTCCTGCTTCGCTGTTTTGAATTATTTTGAATATTTGGATTTGTTTGTATATATAATTCTCTTATGCATATACAAACTTCTAGGCCTAATAACTTCTTCATACGATGTCCGTTTTACGCAAATTCGGAGTCTATCTCAAGCAGAATTCCGAGGCGAACGCAATGGCATGGTCTGTTTTACTTAACTTCCAATGTTTAATTAAGTATTCTTTAGTTTATCATTATAGTGTTTTTTAAAATTATGGGGTTTTACATACTTGGATATTGATATAGTAATAAAACTCTGCGCAATCCAGCGTTGCGTGGGACAGGACGTAGGAGTAACCAAACCAGTATAAAATTCGGTGTGTTCTTTCCTTTTCTGCATTTTAATTTTGTCTATCTTTGTGTTTATGTTTGATTCTATGTCTGTGATTGTTTCTATGGTGTGTGATTCATATAGTAGATCTTATAAGTTTTAGATTTTGTTAATTTTCTCAAAAACACTATTCACCCCCTTTAGTGTTAGTTTTACCTTAACGATCCATTCTGCAATCCCTAATAGGAGGGAGAATATAATCAAATCACATAGGCATATAGTCAAGACTGGAAATAAACTAAAACTGTAGAAATAGGGAAAAGGGAGATCGATATACATAATGGATTAATTATCCAACACTAAAGGCATATGTTTTACTTATAACAACAACATGGGTGTTTAACAGTGATTACAAGTATAGTAATTATATTATAAACACTGTATATTCTAAACCCAATTTTATTTAACTGTCATGATATAGTGTAGAAATCAGAGCTGAAAATGACAGGGAACTCACAGCTAGTCTTGATGAAGAAGAAATTAAATCTCATATATATATATATATATATATATATATATATATATATTTGTCATTGCTGAAAAGTCCAATCCTATCCCTTTTGTTGTGTTTAAATGTTAAGTTTTTGCAGCATTCCCTCATATTATATATATACATATATGTGTGTGTGTGTGTGTTTCAGAATAGATTCACGAAGGCAGAAGGTATGAAGAAATTGTGTGTATTAGAGTGGGAGAAGCCACTTATTTATAGATTCACAGAGTTGACCTCAACCTTTAGATTTAGAGATTTAATCCAAACCGTACATGTATCACTGAGTTAGCATGACACAAAACTACCCAAATATAAAATTTAGAATCTTCCCCGGATCTGGGTGGGTTGACATACCGACCCTATGGGTCGACCCAACGTGACTTGGGGTCGACCCATAGGTCGATCCAGGACCGTTGCGGGTCGTCTAATCCCCTCGTAATTTCTGCGTTGATTTTGCACTCGTTTCTAATTTGAATTATATTTATATACAAGCCCCTTACAGGTATACAAATTTCTAATACTCATAACTTTTTCATATGTTGTCCGTTTTATGCAAACTTAGAGTCTATCTAAACCAGAATTTTGAGTTCTGAATATTTGATTTAGCAATTCCCAATTTATTATCTTTAAAGTATGGTTATAGTGTATTAAATTTCGGGATGTTACAATGAAAGTTATAAACAGCGGCAAGGTGGACTTATAAATGGCTACACAACTCCACCATTACACAACAATCGCTGTGGATATGAGACCACAAGCACCAACATCACCAGCACAATTAAGGCCACAACAACATAAAATCAGTACATAATGCCATATTGACAAAAGGGTAGGAGGACACAGTTTAGAAGTGAAGCCAGAGACCACCAAAAATTCATGATCATCCTTCAGCACCTAGAAAAAATTCTGACTACCACAAACACGGACCCAAAACAAGTAAAGCTCCAACAACTCAAAAATACAAAATCTCCATACCAGATCTAGAATCTCCCATAAGCAAAACAGAATCCAAGCAATCCGTAGCCACCATGACAAGACCAAGGACGTTGAGTATAACTCAATTCATGACCACCACAAAGACTCCAATGAGTAGGGTGGACTAACTTATTGCGGCTTAACAAGTAGGCGAATAAACTGGGGTTAAGCAAAGACTTTGCAGGGAAGGAAAATAGCAGGAGAGGATCATCAAGAGTTCGTGTCAAAATTAGTTTTAGATATGGTGAAAACTGTGACGATAGGGAAAATAGAATGAAAGGGGGCACTGGAGAAGGCTAAAAGCAGGACCCAACAACTAGGTGGAAAGCTCGCGATAAGGGGGAATGGAAAGGAAAAAATAGGTGAAAAGGAAAAGATGATTTATGGTAACAAAGGGTTAAAGAAAGTGGGATGGATTGCCAGTCTACCATGATATTGAGCTCCGAACTCAATCAAATTAACCTTAAACGATATTTTTAAGTTTAGTTCATTCTAAAACAATATTCAAATTAGATAATCCGATTTTATTCTTAAGATTCAAGTTATCGTCCAATCACATTTTAATATAGTTCATATCAATTAAATCTAAAATTTTAATTTGATCGATTATAATGTTTAACTTCAATTATATTTAGATTCAAACATTTACTTGATAAATTGTTATCAAACCAATTTATTTAAATTTAATAATCAAAATAATTCATAAAACCCATTCATTATTTTAACTTTACACCTTAAAGTTAGTTTATCTTAACTTGATAAATTTCATTTTAATTAAGTTATTAAATAATCAAGTTACCATAAATTTCTAGCTTCCTTTAAAACCTTTATATATTTATTTTTTTATAAGGATCTACATTATACATATAATATTAAAATTCAAATAATATTTGTACCATATTAAAAGATTTATTAACTTAGTTGTGAAATAATTTATATTATTTAAAAATTAAAACTAAATAATATTACAATTTAAATTCTTAAATTTATATTAAAAAAATTAACTTATAAGTGAAAAAATCATAACATACAATCTAGATTTAAAGCTTTACTAAATTATCAAAATATAAGTTTAAATAAAGATACAAATTTAAATATCAAAAATAAATTTTAATAAATCAGAACATATATACAAATTTAGAAAATACTTTTCATAATAGACCAGCGGTGTTTGTACATATTTTTTCTACCTAAACCAAGTAACATAGATGTATAACATTTCAGTCAGTTTAATATTCATTTGTGGGTATTTATCATTTCAACATGTATCCAAATAAATTCAGTTTCAATTCCTAAATTTATACGGTAACTCGGGTATGTATCATTTCAATCGATAATGAACTTACAAATCTAAAGGGAACTTACAACTTGAGAACAAGATAAATATAAAACTACAAGTATCACACATGCATCATAATATATCATAACAATCAAATATCAAAAATGTGTATGTCACATATGTAAAAATTTATAATAGAAAATCAGTTTTCTAGAGCAATACTAATATTTCATATGTCATTACAAGATGTGCCAATTCACCAGGTGAAAATATTAATCATGAGTAAAGGATATCACCTTGCGTGGCAAATAAAAGGAAGATGATGCAGGTTGATATGAACACGGATATGGAAAGCAAGATGCACAACTCTAACTATAAGCACAATTGCGCACTCTCTAACACCATGGCATGAATAAATTCACAAATCAATATCCCAAGAAATTTAAAAGAGGAGAATAGAGAGGATTGGCTAGGGAGGATAGGTATAGTTTTTTTAGCCAAAATTTATATAAAATAGACAATTTTTTTTAATCATTTTAAGCTGAGACGCCCTACCCTGAGACCTTCATCAGTAAAGAGAATTATTAGGTAATCCTATCTACCGATGCAGAGAATAGGGCTTGTTAAGAGCGACCATAATAGCAATACGTTTATTAAGAGCTAAGCATGTCAATTATGTCTTTTTTTTTCTCTTATTACCTCATAAGTGGAAGACATGCTTAGTCTCTAACTAATGTACTCTATGGTGGTTTCAGACCATTTCAAAAATAATTAAAATACATGCAGATAGAAGACATCAATCACAGAACAACAAACCAAGATCAGAGTGTATATATATAAGTACATATGTCACCATACATCTCTATAATAATACATCAGACATAAGTAGCAAGGGTAACTGAATCACATATACACCTATCCCACAAAGATATAATCTTGATAAAATAAGAGTCGACTATTCATAAGGTACCATATCCAAGCTAAAATGTTAAAGCACAACAAAAGCTAGTAAAAATATCCAAGGGAAGCTGCAATCCATACCTAACCTGCAGCTCAGTCTGACCTGAGTGAAAAGCACACGGGTCAGGAAAGCTAAACTTATCAGTAGTAATGGTAAATGAATGTAAATGATAAGGGAAACGTTTGGTTGTTGCCAACGGAACGAATTAGTCAATCAACTCATATTTTAACGAGATGCCTTATAAGGTCTATCATGAGTTTGAAAGGGAATCAATAAGCATGTACGATATGGTAAAATTATTTCTGGACTAGTTTACCCTAAAATTTGAAAAAGTCATAAACTGAAAAATTATCGAAATTCTTTTTTCTTTAATTTTTTAAAAAAACTTTTTTTGATAAGATTTGAAAAAGATAAGACCAAAACAGCGGTAGATAAATTTTCGAGTTAGAAATCTGGGCACGAAATATGTTTGAAAGATTCGTGATTTCAACAAAAAATATTTCGAAATCTGAAAACTTCAAAAAAAGGTAGTATATATTTCAATTTTACACAATCTAAATAAGGAAAAAGTGAATTTGGAATAGATAACATGAAGATATGGTCGCTCAAAGGGAATCAACTATTTATGGCATGGCTCGAAGAACAGAATAAACATATCCACTTAGTTCTACAAGATTTTCAAATATATTGCCTTTCGAATTGGAAAAAGTGACTAATATAAAACTTATTCAATTTCGAATCAACTTTCCAATTATTATGTTTAACTAATTCTGGACTTACGAATCAAAAGTTAAGGCTTAAAAGTGGAGGGTATGTATTCTTCGAATTTAAAAGCTACGCCATACAATTACTTCATTTCCGTGTGAATTTCAAAAATCTTCCACCTATAATCTTGAAAAGTAGTCTAAAGAAAGTTATTACTTTTTGAGAAACTTTTACAATAAAAAAGGAATCACTCAGTTTGGCTTAGATTTTAGGAGTTCTGATCGAAATAATGATGGGGATTTTGAGTAGAAGTGATTTCTTCCTTTCAAATGAGGAAGGAGAGAGAGGGGATATTCTCCTTTTGATTCTTGATTTCTTTTATTCGATTCATTTTTTCCTTGAAATTTGATTTGAGAATTTTTAATTTTCAGTGGAGTTTGAGATTTAAATTCAGAAAGGAAAGAGAGAAGGAGACTGCGGAGTTTCTAAAGAGAAATGAAGAATACGTGAAACTTTTATTTACGTGAGAAGGAAGTTACCAAATATTAAGTTTCAATTAATAAGTGTCCCCACCAATTAATTTCACCTATTTAAATTCAAACTAGCATTAATACCAGTAAGAATGTCAAGAAAGATATATATGAGATACAGTTAAATACAAATAAAATATAGCATGACAAATGTCGTTTGTTTTGTGCATTTTTATAGTTATAAACGCGAATATCGGACAAATGAAATTGAATTTTATCGAAATGATAACTACTCAGAATTCCATGTAGGTTCATAAAAAATATAAATTGAAAAATTAAAACTTTTAAATTTTCAACTTTAATTCAAGTTTAACCAATTTTGGCAACTTTTTCAAAAAAAATTACAATATATTTGGCAAATTAAAATACTCAGAATTTCAAATATGTTATTTAAATTTAAGTTCTATAAATTTACTTAAATACAAATAACACAAATTGCATTAGTTTAATAATTAAATTCTGGTTTGACAGTTGTTTAATTTCATTATTTAAATGGTATTTTTTGGTTTATACACAAAATCAAATTCACTTATTTCATTATAATTAAGAATAAACTGGAATGCAAAACTAAAAATTTATACTTAAATCAAATCGTTGATTAAAAAATCCAACTAAATTCAAATTGTTACAAGGGATGTCCAATTTCATTCTCCAAGATAGTTGCATTGTTAGTTAATGGGGAATAACTGCTTAGTTAGCCGTGTTAACGAATATGTTTGTGGTGGAACCATTTATAACATAAGGTTACATTATATTGGTTTTATTATTCTGATGTGTTCGTATTGCTAAATATAACATACGATAACTTGTTTTATATGAATTTGCATTTGTAGGAATTAGAAAATTCAGACCAGCACATGAAAAAAATTCGACCTTACTTTGGAAAACACAAATTTTTTCTGCCAATTGGGTTAAAAAGAATGTTCGCTGGATTCCAAATATATTCTCATTTGATTACTAATATTAATCTCAAATATACTTACTATGAATTTTCTATAGACGCATATTATCTCTGAGGATCACATTGATCTGTTAAAATGAATTCCTTCTGGTCCCAAGGATGATGTCATGACTTACAAAGGATATATCATCAATGGACAACGTTTTATAAAAGATGCAGCGAGAGAGACTTAAAATTATAGGGTGATTTTCGATGCAATTATTATGTGTAAAGAAAGTGCAAAAGATATGTGCCAAGTGGTCTACATGGTTAATTATTGTAGAATATTAACGAATATGATTTTATTAGATCATTATTTTTCTTACTATTTTTAAGTTTTTAAAATGTACAAAGGAAATGAAGTAAAAGTTGATGTTGATGGGTTCACTCTTATTAATTTACATCAAGCGGCATTTTCAAGATATTCATACATACTTGCTCTGAAGGTAGATAAGCATTTAATTTAAGAGAAAATGATGTTTCTAGTTGGTATTTATAATGAAACCACGAACAAGAAGTTTTAACGATTTAGAAACACATAATTGTGTCAAGGAAGATATCCAAGTCATGGAAGATTATTAAAAGGAATATTATTAACTAAAGCTTAATTTACATTATATATTAAACTTGGATATGGCTTATTCATTATATACATCACCGGCTACTGTTTCTATCTTCTACCCATTGTGAATTTTTGAACCGTGTATAATATATAGTGTATACAAATACAATGGGGAACAATAAATAAATGATTATGCATTTACACATGCTACTTACAAAAATTGGAATAGCCACGTTAAAAACTAGTTTAGGCAAATTGCTTTCCAGGCTTACATTATATGCATTATATATATAATTAGTCATGTTTTAACTAACGGAATTAGGCGCCATTAAAAAGTAATTAGGCATAATTAAGTGTGGCTAGGCATATATTCGAATTTACTATATGTCTTCCTTACACCTGCAGTAAATACAAACCGCGTGCAAGCTCCTCCTTAAGCCATCGCCACCCATACCACGTGCGAGTTCATCGACGTTGCCCCCTTCATCAACCTCAAAACCACCACTGCTCGCCTTCCTATTTCACTTCCAGTCCCCATCTCAACCGATGCTGCATCCTGTATCTTAATCTTTCCCTTGCTCTTTAATTCTTTCTCGAACTTTCGATTTTTTATCCCTTTTTCGAATGCTTCCTCCTTCACGTCCTCATCACCACGTCCTCCGACCTCCATGGCTTCCGCCGCCAGTCATCTATACACCGCCGCAGCTCCTCTGGTCGACCCCCCTGACCATCAACAATCGAACCCCTTTCTCCAGTCCCCACTGCTTTGGTCTGCCATCGCCCCGCCGTACTCCAACGACTACACCACCTGACTTCTAGCTCCCTTCTATTCGCGACTGACCTCATCCCTCCACGTCGACCCCTTGCCTATTGCCAGTGACCCCCTTTTTTAAAAAACATGGCCTTGCGCGGTTTCAAATGAAGTGGGATATTTAGTTACGTCATGGAGTTTAAGTGGAGCTTGCGTGTTAAAATGGCGGGGAGATTTGTTTTAAATCGATTTATTTAGAAAATGGAGTATGGTTTTTTTTACTAGTAAAGAAATGAATGGAGGCTCCAAGATTTTAATTCACTGGGAAGAAAGTAGAAGGGAACGAGAGTTCTTGTATTTATATAGTGAAGAAGTGTGGAAGCCACATTTACGTGGTAGCCAAGAATAGTTGGAATCCACCGAAAAATAAAAATATATATGCAGGTATGCAGAAATAGCCATGTGCGTGTGTACCTAAATCAGGTCTGCAGGTGTGTTTTCTTTTCTACTTTAAACTTGATCATTATGTCTATGTCGTTGGGCAGAAAGTATGGATTAGGATGTGATCAGGCTGAAAATAGAGCAGCTATACTAACATAAGCATATATTTATGTTGAAAAACAATTTAAATACCTTCCGCTGTAATGTCCCAGATTTTTAGCAATCTAATAATTAATTAGTTTAATTATTTTAATATAATGGTTTGGTAATTTAATGGGTTTGAATATAAATAATTTCGATTATTTAATTATTATAAATAGTGGAATAATAAATTTAATTTTTGAAATAGTTGAATTGACAATATTTTGTAAATTGGATAATTTAAGATATTTAATTCAATTTATAATTGAATTATTATAACATGTTTATTATTTAAACCACGATTGAATGCATTAATTATAATATAATTTAAAACAAGCTCATAATGTCGTGGTAGTTCGTAATATTACGTTTTCAACTTTAAATGAATATACAGGATCCGTTCTAAGTTGGATTTCTTTGAAACAACAGACGTTCCAATCTAATTAACTATATTTTTCTAATGGAAGTGAAAAATCAAGATTTTGTCTTATAGATTGTAAGTTATGTCCAAATCAATTTTTCAGAAAGTCACTATGGAATCGTTTATAAAGCATAACAATTTATTTAATATAATAAATCATTGATTTTGAATTTTGATAAGATTTTTAAGATGTATTTTTATTTTAATTTATATAATTTTTCCATAAGTTTTAATTTGGAATATAACCAACTTTTTGGTTAACGTAACTTACGCCCTATATTAGCATTTTCAGAATTTTACAAAATAAGCTAACTTGCCTATATTATTATCATTCTGCAATCATGGCGCGTTGCTCGACACGATAGTATTTTTATTTTTGTTGTTAGCAGTCTATAAGTGAATGGATTTTTCCGTAACGGGGTATGCTATTCTTTAAAATCTTAAAACAAATATATTGTGCTCACGCACGTAACCATACCCGAGCATATTACCAATATGAACTCGTGTAACACACGGACTTCTGTTTGTAACACTATAATGACAACTTTTTATCAAATTGAACAAATATCAATTAGATAACAAAACATATTATGAACAAATATGCACGATAATGTGCTGAAAATGATTTAAGTTCTGAAATACCTAAACATAGCTACATGATGTTAAGATAACTGAAGGAAAGGCATCAAATAACATACTGATGCTAAATACATGAACCTACCACTAAGTTGAACCATAGTTCATGAATGTTAATTAGAAATATCGTTACAAAGGAATTGGTTAGGACTAGTCTCCAGAGATATAAAAACATAGTACAATACATATGAAAAACCCATTAATATCGATAGGCAAATACCATTCAACGATACAAATCAAGAATAATGAGAGTAGAGACGTTTGACCATTACTCGCCTCCTTCTGGTACGCAAATCACGCTAAGTGACTTAAACCATTAATTTATTATATCTCCTCAATATGCTACTTTTTATTTATTTTTAAAAATAGAATAAGAATATATTTTATGAAATGACCCAAACTCGCCTTTACGGCAAAGCCTGGATTGAGTTGAGAACACGACACATCATAACACAAACTATAAAGCATTTCATTGCTATTACAACAATTACATGAGAACTAAAACAGTTATTAAATCTTTACTGTAGAAGTTGGGAAATCATGGGACCACGCCGTATAATACAGAACCAGTTTACTCCACATAAATTTTAGTTTAAAATAAAACAACGCAATGCTTTTTGGAAAAATGAAGCTATTATAAGACTCAGGTCCCATCACGCAATGCACCGGAGGATAGAGTTTTCCCTTATAATAGCCAAATATGCTTGATACGTATAAAAAAAATTAATTTGATACAATTATAAGGTACAGTGTTTAAAACAACTCCAAATATAAATGTATCAATCATAGACAGCATGGGTACCATATACTATGTCGCCATACCAGTTCAACAATCAAAATCGCATGATATTGTATTGGAAGTTGGATTTCCATCATGAACCAAGGCAAGGGATCGTCCTTACCGAATTCGAGACAATCTAGCCCATATCTCAGGCTTAGCCGCAACCACACCTTGGATCTTCAGGGCCGGTCCACTCTTACGTTTGTGGATTAATAATTCCTGAACAATACATTTCCCTGCCCCATGGGGCATAAATCAAGAGCCACTAGTGACTCACATCCAAGGTACCTCGCTTTCCAACATCCACATAAGTAAAAATGTCTGAGCTCTGTACCATGACACCACTCCTAGCTAGAAAGAAACGCATGTCCTCTCTGCAGTCCACTCCCATTTCTGGTTCATACCGAGGTGTGAAGCTCGCGAAGTAACGTTATACACAAAGCTATGCTAATTAAAGCCGTGCTTTGATCATCATCCAAAAGATCCTGCTTTTCAATAAAAGCCTTGATCATTTGCATCTTGGCATGTCACACTGACAATTCACGCCATGCAACTGATGCCTATCAATATATAACCACTAAGCCCGTACGTCTCAGAGAAGGGTGTTAAGAAAGAGAATAAATTCTCCGCCACCAAACAGATGTATATTTAATAGAAATAAATTAGCACAGAATGAAATCCAATGTCAGACACACATGCATTTACAAGTCCGTTTTGGGTCTGAACGAAACCAGAGGCACCTTATTCCTCGTCTCATATGTCCAATACAGGAGAGAGGTCCTCGCATATCCGTCGATCTCCAAATACGTCTGGACAATCACCACTTATTACCTTGTCTTGGGTGTACAACCCAATCAAGACATCAGTAATCATCCAAACGATGTGAAGAACTCCGGTCTTCAACCACCGTCTTCATAGTCGACTTTTAATTGTTATATTAACTATTCAGAATGGGTTAAACTCGGTCTTTCCGAACAACTCGCGTATTTTATAATCCATAATCAAGTGCTGTAAAAACACATCATACACCTCATTCCAATTCAGAATATTCTTTTAATAAAATATTCACATATTTAGGGAAAGGTTCCCATTAATTTTATCAAAGATAAATTCTTTTAAACTTATTTTTTGATCTTCCTTTGAATATCCATTTCCAAAAGAATGTATTTTATCCTTTGTCAATTCTAAACCAAATTAAGGTTTATCAACTAGTCGGGATTAACGAACTTTACCGAAGTAATCATTTATTTATTAATCCCAATCCCAACCTATTCATCCCGTGGAGCAAAACTGGCAGTACTTCATATATAACACCCACTGTGTTATCGGTAAAAATAATTACCATTTCATGTTCAAATCTAATTAAAGATTTAACTATCGCCTGGAGTAAAATTGGTGGTACTCCGTTCTCGATCATTTCATGAATTCGATAAATTTAATTATCTCTTTCTCATTTTAATCTAATTAAAGATTCATTAAAAGCCTAGTTTGATTTCAATCTCAAAAATCCTTACTTAATGATTATACAACTTTAGGAAAATAAATCCTATCTTTAACCGGGTTAAAGAACCACTATCATTTAAAACACAACTCACGACAAACCAAAAATCATCTTCCATTAATTATGGAATCTTCACAGAAATCAGATTAATCTATAATCGATATAAATTTCCGTATCAAACTAATAATATAAATGGAATAACGACAAAGCCTTTTAAATTCCATATATAGTAACGGTCTTCTTTTACAGAAGCTCATCTCGATTATTAAAAATCGAATTCCCTTCAATTCCAATTTAATTTATTAAATTGGAACACTTTACTTTGGAAATTATCCATTAAATCTTAATAAAATATTTATAAATTCCAAACTATATTTTCACTGTTAATTGGATTAAAGAACAAATGTAGTGCATTAGTGTTATTTCACTGTTAATTGAATTAATAAAATATTTATAAATTCCAAACTATATTTATTAATGCTTTACATGCTCCTCTAGCGCCCTTCTCCTTGGCCAGCTCGAGGGTCCCACTTTCCTGCAATTCCGGGTGAAACGGCGGTGGTTCCAGGCCTAATTCAGGCCTCCTGAGATTAAAACATCCGATCGTGACCGTTGAATACCATTAGCTCGTTGAGACGAACATTTTTGCCTTTGGATGATTCACGAAATATTGCGTAGATTTAGGGTTAGGAGAGGATGAAGATTGGCAGTTTTCTGCCATTGAAATATTGAATGACGGCGGCTTGATATGAGCTAGGGTTTTGGCTTGAATATAATATATATTATATTTATATTTTAATATTATTTTAATTCAAAAATACTTGTTTATCGTTAGGAACTCCAAATCCAACCCAACGATTGTCGCCCCTAGAAAAAATACCCCTATTCCGCACACCATGGAATATGTTTCGTAGGCCTATTCTACTGTTTTGATCCGTTTTTCTTTAAATTAAAATATAAATCAATATATATATATATATTGAATTTAAACGTACATTTTAATTTATCGGGGCCGCATACTGGCTCCAAAAATTCCCAAAAAATAAATCTAGCTATGTTTTGACGATACGGTCATAACAAAATTAATTTCGTCGAATTTGAAGACCGTTTGAAAAATGGTCTTCTTAATGGTCGATCCAATTCAATAGAAATTACTAAACGCGATTTAATTTACCACGCTCACATATTAATTCCAAAAATTATGGAAATTGGAATCTAGCAATAATTTGACATTCCAGATCCAACAAAAGTGATTTCATCGAAAACGAAGGTCATCTGCAAAATGGCTATTTAAAATATATATATATATATAAATTCTATACTGACTATTTTAAATATTAAACTGGACATAGCTTTCAATTTATATTATGAAATTTGAATTTTTCACATTCGTTAGAAAGATATAATTAAACTGATTCAAATATTTTTGGTTTTACTGAAATTCGATTTATTTTGAATTCTTACATTCGTATGAAATTTAAAATCGAATTTTCAAACTACCACGTCATTTCAGGCTCGTTTTATTATTCAATTAAATATATATATATTCTAAGTTCGATTTAAATAATTTTTTTAGTCATTATTTTTTAAAATTAATCATTTTAAATATTCAAAATAAATTAAAATAGCTAAAATAAAATAAAAATGGTTCTGAAAATCCGGGTAGTTACAATCTCCCCCACTTGAAATCTTTTCGTCCTCGAAAAGGAACGGAGCCGAAAGTTATTTAACTAACCAACTCAACTTTCATTCTGACTTTCATTCTTCAACTTTTCAGTTTCTGAGAATTTTCAAATTTCTCAAAAATTTGGCTAACGCCCTAAATTTTCGAAAAACTTCTCCATAATTTCCTTTGCACGGGGAGACCTTTAAAATCGCAACTAGCTTCATAAGGCCCTCATCAATCAAAAGAAAAAGAAAAGGCCAATCGGCTCATAAAATCAACAAACCCAAACAAAATAGTAAATATGTACCTATTTGTTGGGCATGCAATTTTATTCCTCTTCTTAGCTTCCTTGCTATGACCTGTTCACACAGTATATGTATGTACATATATGCAATTCTAATCAATTTTCAATACAGTTCAATATTTGCTTAATTTGGCTAATTTTACCTTCATTCTCAAATTGGTTTTATTGTTCTAATATATTTATTATTTATACAAATAAGCACACACAACAACCAGCAATCAATTAGTTGATTAAATTTTCAATCATATACCTTTAATATATACTCAAAAATCATGTTTTTAGTGCCAAATCACAACAATAAATTTTATCTAGTCTGGGTTCTCACACCAGTCAATTGAAAATATATACACATCCTACTTTTGCCACTCGAAAATAAATACTGGTAATGCTGCAACATTATCTGAATTATCCCCGGGTGACTAGAGTGTGATTCCATATCTATCCAGTATATTTGAGGCTTCGAATATACGTTAATTACGCGTATATTCAAAATCTTTATATACTCGATTGTCCAAATTCAGTATAAAATAAATATTCAAATACGTATTATTAGATTAAAATTTCAAAACTAAATTTGTTTTCATTTTTATTTCTAAAAATAACACTATTTGAAACTCATTCTAGTATACTACTGATCCCATCTCTAATGAGTCATTTTCATTGTATATTACTAATCCAATCTCTGATGAATTCTTTCATTCGGTTCTAATGTGTCTTGTTCTCGAGCTCTGTAAACCAAAGCTCTGATACCAAAATGAAACGACCCAAACTCACCCTTACGGGAAAGCCTGGATTGAGTTGAGAACACGACGCATCAGAACACAAACAATAAAACATTTCATTGCTATTACAACAATTACATCAGAGTACAAGAATATAACAGAGTATGAATAAATAATATACATCAGAAAAATATCAGAGATTTAAATTACAATGCAACAGAAAAATAATACATAACACAACTGAAAGAAATACACAGATACAGAGCTTTCTGGATATAGCTCCAGCTGTAAACCAGGATCCTGTAAAGGTAAATCTGCAAACCCAACTACTAGCTGCCCGTGTGGAAAATAGGGGCACCTAGAGTTTAGGTCGAACAATAAACTCCTAGTCAGTCATGGGACTGGTGTGAGAACTAAAACGATTATTAAATCTTTACTTTAAAAGTTAGGAAATCATGGGACCACGCCATATAATGCGGAACAGGTTTACTCCACATGAATCTTAGTTTAAAATAGATTAACGCAATGCTTTTTGGAAAAATGAAGCTATTATAAGATTTAGGTCCCATCAAACAATGCACCGGAGGATAGAGTTTTCCCTTATAATAGCCAAATACGCTTGATATGTATGAAACAAAATTAATTTGATACTATTATAAGTGCATAGTGTTTAAAACAACTCCAAATATAAATGTATCAATCATAAACGGCATGGGTACCATATATCCTGTTACTAGTTCAACAATCAAAATCGCATGATGTCGTATTGGAAGTTGGATTTCCATCATGAACCAAGGCATGGGATTGTCCTTACCGAATTCGAGACAATCTAGCCCATGTCTCAGGCTCAGCTGCAACTGCACCGTGGATCTTCAGGGCCAGTCCACTCTTGTGTTTGTGGATTAATAATTCCTGAACAATACATTTCCCTGCCTTATGGGGCATAAATCAAAAGCCATTAAGGACTCACATCCGAGGTACCTCGCTTTCCAACATCCACACAAGTAAAAATGTCTGGGCTCCATACCATGACACCACTCCTAGCTAGAAAGAAACGCATGTCCTCCCTGTAGTCCTCTCCCATTTCTGGTTCATACCAGGGTGTGAAGCTCGCGAAGTAACACTATACGCAAAGCTATGCTAATTAAAGCTGTGTTGTGATCATCATCCACAAGACTCTGCTTTTCAACAAAACCCTTGATCATTTGCATATCGGCATGCCACACTAACAATTCACGCCATGCAATTGATGCTATCAATATATAACCTCGAAGCTCGTACATCTCAGAGAAGGGTGTTGAGCAAGAGAATAAATTCTCCACCACTAAACAGATATATATTTAATAGAAATCAATTAGCACAGAATGAAATCCAATGTCAGACACACATCCATTTACAAGTCCATTCCGGG
Source organism: Allium sativum (assembly GCA_030737875.1). Lineage (NCBI taxonomy): Eukaryota > Viridiplantae > Streptophyta > Magnoliopsida > Asparagales > Amaryllidaceae > Allium > Allium sativum. The sequence goes on from CM060912.1 coordinate 234,823,168, forward strand.
TCTGAATGAAACCGAAGGCACCTTATTCCTCATCCCATATGTCCAATATAGGAGAGAGGTTCTCGCATATCCGTCGATCTCCAAATAAGTCTGGAAAATCACCACTTATTACCTTGTCTTGGGTGTACAACCCAATCAAGACATTGGTAATCATCCAAACGATGTGAAGAACCCCGGTCTTCAACCACCGTCTTCATAGTTGACTTTTAATCCTCGTAGTAATTATTTAGAATGGGTTAAGCCCAGTCTTTCCGAATAACTCGCATATTTTATAATCCATAATCAAGTGCTATAAAAACACATCATACGCCTCATTCCAATTCAGAATATTCTTTTAATAAAATATTCACATCTTTAGGGAAAGGTTCCCATTAATTTTATCAAAGATAAATTCTTTTAAATTTATTCTTTAATCTTCCTTTGAATATCCATTTCCAAAATAATTTATTTTATCCTTTATCAATTCTTAACCAAATTAAGGTTTATCAACTAGTCGGGATTAGCGAACTTTATCGAAGTAATCATTTATTTATTAATCCCAATCCCAACCTATTCATCCCATGGAGCAAAAATGGCAGTACTCCATATCTAACACCCACTGTGTTATCGGTAAAATTAATTACCATTTCACGTTCAAATCTAACTAAAGATTTAACTATCGCCTGGAGTAAAACTGGTAGTACTCCATTCTCGATCATTTCATGAATTCGATAAATTTAATTATCTCTTTCTCATTTTAATCTAATTAAAGATTCATTAAAAGCCTAGTGTGATTTCAATCTCAAAAATCCTTAATGATTATTCAACTTTAGGAAAATAAATCATATCTTTAAGCGGGTTAAAGAACCACTGTCATTTAAAACACAGCTCACGACTAACCAAAAATCATCTTCCATTAAATATGGATTCTTCACAGAAATCAGATCAACATATAATCGATATAAATTTCCGTATCAAACTAATAATATAAATGGAATAACGAAAAAGCCTTTTAAATTCCATATATGGTAACGGTCTTCTTTTACAGAAGCTCATCTCGATTATTATTAAATCGAATTCCCTTCAATTCCAATTTGTTCTGTTAAATTGGAAAACTTTACTTTGGAAAATTTCCATTAAATCTTAATAAAATATTTATAAATTCCAAATTATATTTTCATTGTTAGGGTTAAAGAACAAATGTCGTTTAAAACATAGTTCACGATAAACCCAAAATCATCTTCCATTAAATATGGAATCTTCACAGAAATCCGATCAATATATAATAGATATAAATTTCCGTATTAGACTAATAATATAAATGGAATAACGACAAAGCCTTTTAAATTCCATATATGGTAACGGTCTTCTTTTACAGAAGCTCATCTCGATTATTATTAAATCGAATTCCCTTTAATTCCAATTTATTCTATTAAATTGGAAAACTTTACTTTGGAAAATTTCCATTAAATATTAATAAAATATTTATAAATTCCAAATTATATTTTCACTGTTAATTGGGTTAAAGAATAAATGTCATTTAAATCACAGTTCACGATAAACCCACAATCAACTTTCATTTCAATTCCAATTAAAAATTAATTAATTGGAAAACTTCACTAAATCTTAATTAAAAGATTTATTCGTTACTCAACAGGGTTTAAGAACAGTGTTATTTAAGACACCATTCATGACAAACCGAAAATCCAATTTATTTTATTTAAAAACATTGGATTATTATTCTAGGTAATAACTAGTTCATCTTGATAAAAATATATTTTTATCTTTTCGCATATGGAATTTTTCAACCAAAATCTTTCCAAATCACTTATTATGATTTCACATAGTTTTCCCATATTTTTAGTAATTTTATCAAGGCACGTACTGTCGGTTTCCAATAACGGCCACCGAACTGCATCCATAGCGACGTTTTTCTAATATAATTTGGACATAATTCCAAATCCAACCGTTAGATTTCAAATCTCTTATAATCATTGAAAAGCTCTTTTCGATATGAACCCAAGAATTCTGGTTTCAGGAGAAACCGACGCTCGGATCTCCCGTTACATAATTTTGAAGTTAATGGTCGAACTTCGCGAACGGTCGCTGCGCGGCGTGTTCTATTCAGGCCATTAAATATATATAATATATATTATATATATTTCGTCGATTTCCATTTAAAACGTATTTAATAAATCGTTTATATATTCGTTTTAAAACGATTTTAACTTCATTTTTCAATTTTAAATCAAAATTGAATATTCTATATCTTTATCATATTAAAATGATAATATTTTCAAAATATTAGATTTTGAAATCATTTCTTTTCAGTATTCATTATAAAATGAATAAACTCGATCGATAAACCCATTTGGGTAAAAAGGGCGTTTAACTACATAACTATTTTTATTGTTCAAACATTTTATTCAGCACATGAATATTTTATATGGTTTATACATTCAATAAAAATGATATTTTTATTGTTCAAAAATTTTATTCAACACATGACTATTTAATTCACTTCATTAACATGTCAAAAAAATATTTTTATCTAACAGAAATATTTTAACATATGATTCTTCTTCATTAACATGTTAAAGATGACATTTTTTATCTAAACAAAATGTATTTTAACATATGCTTCTTTTATTCTTCATTAACATGTTAAAAATAACATTTTTTCAAACAAAAATGTATTTTAACATATGCTTCTTTTATTGGTTTATACATACAATAAAAATGTGATCTTTATTGTTAAAACATTTTATTTTAAAATATTCTTTATTTTAAAAATATTCTTTATTTTAAATATTTTTTATTTCAAAATATTCTTTATTTTAAAACATTCTTTATTTTGAAACATTCTTTATTTTAAAACATTCTTTATTTTAAAACATTCTTTATTTTAAAACATTTTTTATTTTTGAATTGGAATGCGACTCAATCAGTTACCATATAATTTTAGTTATATGGATTTCATACATTACATGTGTTCAACAATAATGATAAATAATCATTAAACAATCCATTCACATCCAGAGTGAAATTTACAACTGTGTGAGCATTAAAATAAATAAATAACGCTCATCACAGCCTGTCAACCCACCGATTGACATATAATTAAATATTGGGATTAGTGTATGTCAAATATCATCCCAATACCCGTGTGGGGTTTTCAAACAACAGTAGTTTATTTTAATAAATCATCATTTAATAAATTTAACCAATTCTAATTCGGCTTGAATTATTTTTCTACTTAGCCAATTTTACTGTTTAAATTATAAATGGATATTTATAATTTAATTTAAACTACCACATTAATGTTAACATTATTTTTAATACGTTAAACATTTCAACATCACAAACAACACATAATACAGTCCAAACGAACACTCATGGTTTGTACAATAAACAATGTCGGGTGCTATTAAGCACCATCTGCATCCTAGTATATATATTTTATTGGAAAATAAATTGAGTGAAAAAGAGTTCTTACCTTTGGGTTCCACTCCGTCGGCCTTTAGCGGACGATTTGGATTCCATTCTGCTGCCAGTCAGTACCATCGCAATCTGTTTCACACGGTATATATATTGAAAATCATATTTTTCTCTCAATGTTATATATAATAAAAATTACATTTTTAAAACTACGCTTTCTATATAAAAATCACATTTTTGTTCTACTGTATATATAAATTAAAATTAAGTTTTTATTTTAAAGCTACATTGTAACGACCACGAGATTTTCGACTCCGAAAATCAACACAAAACCCAGTGTCGACTGTTCAGACATCGAAAATACCGAATCATTATTAGAAAGAAGTTAGAGGATGAGAAATAGAAGGAAAGAAATATTAGAATAGAAGAAGAAGAATACACAACATCAGGGTAAAACATGAACCTCACAGCGGAATGAATAAAATATAATATATCATATACTTTTGTAATACAAAATTTTTGTATACATGTACATTCAGAATCAGGGTTCAACACTTACAATACAGCGGAAAATAACACTAGGTAACTAACGCTGAAGCCTCCTGCTCCAAGCTCCTCCAATGGTATCTGTAAACACCTGAACTACTTGACTGCCCGTACAAATTTGGGCACCCAAGAGTTTAGGGAAAAACAAAACAAAATAAACTCTGGGTCAGTCATGGGACTGGTGTGAGTAAACTCCAACCACTTGTTTAACTTTAAAAATCCTTTCAAAAGAAAAGGTAATAGTAAGACCAGCCCACACATAAACACGGACGGTTTTTACCTTACTATAACCCAAAACACTTTAATACGGAAATCCAGTGATATTATAGTAATGCCTACATCAAATAAATAACCAAATAGCAGAACGCTTGCATCTCACGCTCCACATACATAGTATAAAATCAAAAACCGCATGGCGCTTATTGGAGATTGGATTTCCAACATGACAAGGTATGGAACCACCTTCCGCTAGTGTATCTCTAAAGAGGAATACACTGGGTTCAACAAGAACATCTTGTAACCCGGCCCACACATGACCGACCACTCATTTCGCTTGAGTGTATCGAATGTATATCACCAACGGTTGGGATCAGCAACCGTCTCCCGACTGGGACAGCATCGAATAGAATAAGAAATTAAATGAACCTCTAGATAGGTGATTATACATCCTAATGGGAGCGACCCACATAGCCATGCTGCCTGCTCGATTTTTGTCCTTTCCCGGTTGTTGAGGCCTGAGGCTACGAATACTTACCATTCATTGATAGCCCAATCACTTTGAATGCCACATTGTCAGATCCATTAATCACTAGTTGAGTTTGCACAAATATTTTGGATGTTATGCTAAGGGAATAAATTCGTTGCAACCATATATATTTATACAGACCAACCCATTTGATCATTGGAAATACTCTGTCAGACATTCGTCCATTTACGTTCGTTCTGGGATTGAACGAAACCGAAGGCACTATTTCTATGTAATAGAAAAATTCCTTGCACTTTACTCCGTCTTCAATATATTCAGCATACTTGGTTCGCAACGCTTATGCCGATACGGAGTGGTTCTTCGGATAATAATCCAACCGGTCTCTCCATATTGACAACGATGGTCAAAACTTCGATAGTCTGTGATTTAACTATCGAATAAAAACAAGTGTTCATCCAAACATATCAAACAAATCACTGGGCTCTTTAATTAATATTTCATTAATTAAATCTCTTCTCCATTTCCTTATCAATATTTGTTAACCAAATATTTTCAATAACCATATTGGCCTTTACGCTATATGGAAAGCATTTCCAATATCAACTTCTTTTATTTTCTATATATTAGAAAATATCTCTATTTGCAATTGGAAACAATTCCAATCACTTATCTCTATCCCGACTATTTTAATTATACTCAGGAATATTTATTTGTTATATTTCCAAAATTCCATCACTTGGGTTTAAAACGAATGTTGTGTAAACATCGTTACAACAACCCAAAATATTTTATTCAACTAACTCTTTTTCAAACACTTCTCTTCGAGACTGGATCTTGCTGTTTATCCATTAAAAATGAAATTAATCAAGTTGGGGTAAAATTACCTCTCAGACCTTAACTGAAAAACATCCTCAACTTCAAAAACGGCAAAATCACTTACCTCGAATAAACCCACTATACAATCCAATTATTCATTTTCAAAACATGTATAAAGTTTTCTTTCTATTTCTAATTTATAGATTTCCCTTTTTGTTTACAATATTCGATTTTTATATTCACTTATCTATCGAATTCTATACATCGATACAATGATTTCTAACTATCAAAATATTCTAACTCCTTAAATTTCCGGAAAATTTCGCCATAACCTCCCCTGTATCGGGAGCATCGGGAAATTTCAAATAGCTTCCCCGGTCCTTCTTATCTCAAAAAGAAAAAGAAAAAGCCAAGCGGCTTGCCGATACGGCGCATAAAATCTCATATATGAATTAAACATGTACCTTTTTGTCGAGCACATAAATTTAAATCTTCATATACTTCATATCAAACCTGCTTACGCATGTTCACCTGTTTGCAATTCAATTCAACTCAAACCAATCGTTTGAATTCAGTTCCGCCCATTTATTCTTTAATTAGCTTCTTAGCCTATTTCACTTGTTATTTGAACATATCACGTTCAAATATATATTAATTTGTTGATACAACAATCGAATGTCATTTCTAATTCAAGTTTCATATTCGATTCCGAATATGAATTTACACACCCCTTGTCCGATTCAAAGCCCAAAATTTCGATTCTAAAATTCCATTAACTAATTTTCTTTAAATTAGTCAATTCTAATCAATAATTAAAAATCTGATTTTTTTTTTTTGTTTCAACAATCATCTCATTTACACCACTTGAGTTCGTATTTAATTTACAACTCAAGTCTGGATTTTTCTCATGGCAAATTCGGATTTTTTTTCTTTAAAAATCCTTTAGTTTATTTAAACAAACTGTTATGGTTTTATAATGGTTCTGGCGCTGCTTTTCTGAAAATTTGATTTTTGACATAACTCAAAATCTATTCGATGAAATCCAGATTTTTCTCCTTCATTAGAAAGCTATTATCAAATCGGTCCTGACGCTTCTTCTTTCAAAGAATTTCGACTTCAATTGAGTTCTGTATATTCAATTGAAGTTCGAATCGCCAATTTACGAACTGCAGCACTACGGCGAGTTCGTTTTATTTATATTTATATATATATACTTTTAAACTTTTGTAAAAATGAATCCAACTCCATTCTGATATATTTTAATATATTCAAATCCATAGTTTCAATTCCATTTGAATTCAATATTCAAATCCCATAGTTTAAATTCTATTTGAATTCAATTTGAATCTCCTATATTCAAATTTCATTTTCCATCTCCATTTGAATTCTAATATTCAAATTCATTTTTAACACCATTTGAATTCTAATATTCAAACTCATTTTTAACACCATTTGAATTCTAATATTCAAATTTAATTCTCTTGAATTCACATACCATATTTTATTTCCTTGATTTCAAATACCACATTTTAATCTCCTTGAATTTAAATACCACATTAATTTCAATAATCAACTCCCTTTTGAATTGTTATATTTGAAATTTCATACTTGAATTTAAATAATCAAACTCCATTTTGAATTTCTATTTTAAATTCAAATATCCAAAACTCCATTCTAATACTATTTGAATTTCAAATACCACCTTTTAATTCTCTTTGAATTCCTCTTATTCAAATTCTTTTTGGATTCTATTTGAATCCTATATTTAAACTCCATTTGAGTTTTATTTAAATTCTTATATTTAAACTCCATTCAAATTCTATTTAAATTCTTATATTTTAATCCTCTTTATTTAAAACCCATTATTTAAATCCCATTTGAATTTCTTCACTCAAATCCATTTGAATTCCCTTGAATTCAAATTCCATTTCAAAACCATTTGGATTTCCTATTTTGAAATCCTATTTTGAAATTCTATTTCCAATTCTACTTTGAAAATCCTATTTTCAAAGTTTACTTCAAATTCTATTTTGAAATTCTACATTCAAATCTCTATTTGAATTTCTTTATTCAAATTTTATATCAAAGTCTCTATTTGAATTTTCTTTATTTGAATTCCTTTGAATTCAAATTTTATTTTAATTCCTTTGAATTCAAATATTCAAATTTCATTCTAATTTCTCATATTCAAATTCTATTTGTATTATTTAATTTATAAACAACGTTTATAACTTCCCTTAAATTTTCCCATTTATAAACTTATAAATAAATTTATAAATCCAATTCAAACCCCGTATTTTAATTTATAAACCAAGTTTATAAATTCACTTGTTTTATATATTTAAAACAGTTAATATTTTCTATACTTCATTAAAAATTCAAATTCTATTTATAAAAATAGTATTCCATTTTCAAATCTCCATTATCCTTTTCCGATATTTTTATAAATCAATATTCGAGCCCCAGTGATATTTAAACACCCCAAAACAATCAGTTATCAATCACGGAATTTTTAACACATCATATATGAGAATATATATGAAACCGACAAACAAACAGATAATATATTTTTGAGGAATCCAGTTGGATTCCTCCAACCTATTTACCTGCATCCACAGATGTTAGTACATAAATAATACCCATTCTGCTTCGTGGCAGAATATCGCGGTATAGAAGGTCATCCACTAATCATAGCGTGGGGCGTATAGGGTAATCATCCACTATGGTACCGCGGGCATCCGCTAATGAGACTGCGGGAATCCAACCAATCAATTAACCCAATATATATATAATAGCCTAAATAACTAGTATATATAAATCAACCAGAAAACATTCACACAAGCAACAGACAATTATTTTTAATGAGATAAAAATAATTCTAAAGGTGAGTGAGATTTACTCACCAGGGTTTTTAGTTCGCACTTGTATCCATTTCAGTTTCTATTCATCGATTTCCGAATCTTTGACTTCACACGAATGATTCCATTCGACTTATCCTTGCCTAAGAAAATTTCAAATTCTATAAATAACAAGTGAATTCCATAGCAAGGTTCTTACGTCTAGAATATACTAAAATATTAACTAAATTTCCCTTTTCGGTTTCCAATTCCTAGATTAACAATTAATACCATTTCCTTTAACCGTAAAGTAAACTTTGGTTTTAACTAATATACTTGATTAATTTAAATAAGAAAACATTAACTTGTAAATAAAAATAAAATAGCTAAATCAGTACCTACCTTCCCTTTGAAATTTTACATATGAATTCTAAGGTTAATAAATCTGAACTAATTATCATACCTTAATCATTTCAAATTTTTATAAACTAATTACCTTATATCCTCGTTTAAACCATCTTCTCCTTCTCAAAATCACGACCAAGATTTGCTGCCAATAACCCACATTCACGAGCACCACATGACAATCATTTGCTCAAACTTCCCTAGTTTACGTTGATAGCCCAAAATGCAAATGAAAACCAAAACTGATCTTGCCCCTTACTACTAGTATTGGCCTCACTACCTCAGCTTCAACATCGACTGCTAGTCACCCAGTTCGATCCCTCCAAATTCACGAACCCTGAACATCCCAGCATCCCACTGTCGAACCCAATTCCAAGTTCAACCTCTGTCTCTTCTAACCCCAGCTCAACATCTGATGCTTCGAACTCCATTTTCCCCTATACCATTGCTGCATCGAAACACGACCTCGACCTCCCTTGAATTCGCTGTACGTACCACATCGCTCAACAAATTCGAACTTCAAATCGCAGTACCTGGTTTCCATCGCAACCTCTGAATAACGATACCGGCCCTCATCTTTTTGTTGTAAATTTCGAGTGCCTCCACTGTTGTCGAATTGGGTCTTTGAGATGATGGATGTAATCACGACTCATCCAAAAGTTGCGCTGACCCAAAATCAGAAACCCCCAAAGTGCGTCGCTCCAGAATTGATGTTCGAAGAACTCGAGCCTGGAAAACTCCATCGCGACTCGCGATTGGGACTGCGTCGGCCTCAAATCCTGAACTGGATTCGATTTCTAATATGAAAGAGGAAGATAGGGGCGATTTGAATTCGATTATCGGTCCCTGAAAGTTTTCGATTTTTAGCTGAGGAGTTCGCCATTTTTATTGTTTGGATTTCTGAGGCTTGTGAATTGATCAGAAGAACTAACTGATAGGAGAAGGATGTTGCGATTTTATACAGAAGTATTCCTTGGCTAACAAGGAGTTCACAGTGTATAAGAGTACATCGTTATAAATTTTGATTAAACGTAACGAAATCTTTATTCTTTTTAAATAAATTTCGATTTGATTCTGATTTAACTGATTTGAGTTCAAGTCCATTAAATTTTAAAACATTATAATTCACGGTAACGAACACTAATTTGAGCGCAATAGCCGGTGTTTCTAGCGTTATACCACCATTTTGAACACACTGGGACGGGTTTCGGAGCCCAATCCGATCACATGGAAAAGATATTAATTTAAATCGATATAAATTAAATTCAAAACAATTAACTTCTCGATAATAAATTTATATTATCGTTTTATATTCAAACAGAATGACACTGATCATCTGAACTAATCTGATTCAGTTTAAATTTTAAATAGAAATATTTTTTTCCGTATTACGATAATTTTATATATTCGATATTAAATCGAAATCGATTATTAAATCGATAACTAATTATAAAAATTCCTTTATATTATCAATACAATATTTAAAACCATATTAAATATTTAAAATAATTCGACCAAAAATCCGGGTCGTTACATTCTTCCCCCCTTAAAATAATTTCGTCCTCGAAATTGCTAAGGTAGGAAAAATGATACAAATCCATTACTTTTCAAAATCTCACTTATGTTGAAACTCAACTCCTCACATTTCAACAAATTTTACTCTACCAAAACATTTGGTTTCCATTCGCATAACACATCATCTATACTCACATTCATTTATTCTGAATGATCTATAACCAATTCATTTATACTGTATTCTATTAAATCTATTCAAATTGATTCTAGTCAATTGATTCACTTCAACCCATTTAACTAGCTTAAGTTAAATTCCAATTCCAGAATTCCAAATCCCAGGGTTTTCATTTCAAATCCTTTTGAAATCACTTAAACATGTACATATATTTATGATCTTATCAAATTCAAAATAATTGAATTTTTCAACTAAACTTGTTTTCTTTCAAACAAATTCCCATCAAAATTTTTCTAAGGTAGCAATCCATCACTTAGAAACTCGAAAATGAACACTGATAATGCTGCAGTCATTATCAGAATTATTTCCCAGCTACTGAAGTGAGTTCAGTGTTTTAACACTTTCAGAATCCATTCAAAAATGATTTTTATTCAAAAATCCCTTTCAAAACAAAGCTATATTAATCTAATATACTTCAGAAAATATTTTCCAACTTCCCAGGATTTAAATTCTGAATTCTAGTTTGAATTCAATTCTAATTCATCTTATTTGTATATTCTTCATTCATATACAAATTCTACTCGGTTATATATAACCATTCCCATTTTATAATCTTATTTGAATATTAACATTCAACACATCCTTATAATATAATGATCTCAAAAATCATTCTTTCTATATCAAAATATAATTTTGGGTAAAATTATTTCATCTACCCACTTGAAAACAATATCATGTTCAATCTTCTGTTCAAGTGTTTAGAAATTCCTATCGACTTCGTGGCGTCCCACTATTCGATCAGAATTAATAAACCACTCAACAGACTAGCCAACACAATATAAAATAATTTTTTATATCAATTTACAAATACGCGCTCTCGTATATACACTCAACTCATTCTAGGGTACTACTGACCCTATCTCTAATGAGCACATGCCACACAAGCCTAGGTATTCGCTCAACCTAAGCTCTGATACCACTGTAACGACCACGAGATTTTCGACTCCGAAAATCAACACAAAACCCAGTGTCGACTGTTCAGACATCGAAAATACCGAATCATTATTAGAAAGAAGTTAGAGGATGAGAAATAGAAGGAAAGAAATATTAGAATAGAAGAAGAAGAATACACAACATCAGGGTAAAACATGAACCTCACAGCGGAATGAATAAAATATAATATATCGTATACTTTTGTAATACAAAATTTCTGTATACATGTACATTCAGAATCAGGGTTCAACACTTACAATACAGCGGAAAATAACACTAGGTAACTAACGCTGAAGCCTCCTGCTCCAAGCTCCTCCAATGGTATCTGTAAACACCTGAACTACTTGACTGCCCGTACAAATTTGGGCACCCAAGAGTTTAGGGAAAAACAAAACAAAATAAACTCTGGGTCAGTCATGGGACTGGTGTGAGTAAACTCCAACCACTTGTTTAACTTTAAAAATCCTTTCAAAAGAAAAGGTAATAGTAAGACCAGCCCACACATAAACACGGACGGTTTTTACCTTATTATAACCCAAAACACTTTAGTACGGAAATCCAGTGATATTATAGTAATGCCTACATCAAATAAATAACCAAATAGCAGAACGCTTGCATCTCACGCTCCACATACATAGTATAAAATCAAAAACCGCATGGCGCTTATTGGAGATTGGATTTCCAACATGACAAGGTATGGAACCACCTTCCGCTAGTGTATCTCTAGAGAGGAATACACTGGGTTCAACAAGAACATCTTGTAACCCGGCCCACACATGACCGACCACTCATTTCGCTTGAGTGTATCGAATGTATATCACTAACGGTTGGGATCAGCAACCGTCTCCCGACTGGGACAACATCGAATAGAATAAGAAATTAAATGAACCTCTAGATAGGTGATTATACATCCTAATGGATGCGACCCACATAGCCATGCTGCCTGCCCGATTTTTGTCCATTCCCGGTTGTTGAGGCCTGAGGCTACGAATACTTACCATTCATTGATAGCCCAATCACTTTGAATGCCACATTGTCAGATCCGTTAATCACTAGTTGAGTTTGCACAAATATTTTGGATGTTATGCTAAGGGAATAAATTCGTTGCAACCATATATATTTATACAGACCAACCCATTTGATTATTGGAAATACTCTGTCAGACATTCGTCCATTTACGTTCGTTCTGGGATTGAACGAAACCGAAGGCACTATTTCTATGTAATACAAAAAGTCCTTGCACTTTACTCCGTCTTCAATATATTCAGCATACTTGGTTCGCAACGCTTATGCCGATACGGAGTGGTTCTTCGGATAATAATCCAACCGGTCTCTCCATATTGACAACGATGGTCAAAACTTCGATAGTCTGTGATTTAACTATCGAATAAAAACAAGTGTTCATCCAAACATATCAAACAAATCACTGGGCTCTTTAATTAATATTTCATTAATTAAATCTCTTCTCCATTTCCTTATCAATATTTGTTAACCAAATATTTTCAATAACCATATTGGCCTTTACGCTATATGGAAAGCATTTCCAATATCAACTTCTTTTATTTTCTATATATTAGAAAATATCTCTATTTGCAATTGGAAACAATTCCAATCACTTATCTCTATCCCGACTATTTTAATTATACTCAGGAATATTTATTTGTTATATTTCCAAAATTCCATCACTTGGGTTTAAAACGAATGTTGTGTAAACATCGTTACAACAACCCAAAATATTTTATTCAACTAACTCTTTTTCAAACACTTCTCTTCGAGACTGGATCTTGCTGTTTATCCATTAAAAATGAAATTAATCAAGTTGGGGTAAAATTACCTCTCAGACCTTAACTGAAAAACATCCTCAACTTCAAAAACGGCAAAATCACTTACCTCGAATAAACCCACTATACAATCCAATTATTCATTTTCAAAACATGTATAAAGTTTTCTTTCTATTTCTAATTTATAGATTTCCCTTTTTGTTTACAATATTCGATTTTTATATTCACTTATCTATCGAATTCTATACGTCGATACAATGATTTCTAACTATCAAAATATTCTAACTCCTTAAATTTCCGGAAAATTTCGCCATAACCTCCCCTGTATCGGGAGCATCGGGAAATTTCAAATAGCTTCCCCGGTCCTTCTTATCTCAAAAAGAAAAAGAAAAAGCCAAGCGGCTTGCCGATACGGCGCATAAAATCTCATATATGAATTAAACATGTACCTTTTTGTCGAGCACATAAATTTAAATCTTCATATACTTCATATCAAACCTGCTTATGCATGTTCACCTGTTTGCAATTCAATTCAACTCAAACCAATCGTTTGAATTCAGTTCCGCCCATTTATTCTTTAATTAGCTTCTTAGCCTATTTCACTTGTTATTTGAACATATCACGTTCAAATATATATTAATTTGTTGATACAACAATCGAATGTCATTTCTTATTCAAGTTTCATATTCGATTCCGAATATGAATTTACACACCCCTTGTCCGATTCAAAGCCCAAAATTTTGATTCTAAAATTCCATTAACTAATTTTCTTTAAATTAGTCAATTCTAATCAATAATTAAAAATCTGATTTTTTTTTGTTTCAACAATCATCTCATTTACACCACTTGAGTTCGTATTTAATTTACAACTCAAGTCTGGATTTTTCTCATGGCGAATTCGGATTTTTTTTCTTTAAAAATCCTTTAGTTTATTTAAACAAACCGTTACGGTTTTATAATGGTTCTGGCGCTACTTTTCTGAAAATTTGATTTTTGACATAACTCAAAATCTATTCGATGAAATCCAGATTTTTCTCCTTTATTAGAAAGCTATTATCAAATCGGTCCTGACGCTTCTTGTTTCAAAGAATTTCGACTTCAATTGAGTTCTGTGTATTCAATTGAAGTTCGAATCGCCAATTTACGAACTGCAGCACTGCGGCGAGTTCGTTTTATTTATATTTATATATATATACTTTTAAACTTTCGTAAAAATGAATCCAACTCCATTCTGATATATTTTAATATATTCAAATCCATAGTTTCAATTCCATTTGAATTCAATATTCAAATCCCATAGTTTAAATTCTATTTGAATTCAATTTGAATCTCCTATATTCAAATTTCATTTTCCATCTCCATTTGAATTCTAATATTCAAATTCATTTTTAACACCATTTGAATTCTAATATTCAAACTCATTTTTAACACCATTTGAATTCTAATATTCAAATTTAATTCTCTTGAATTCACATACCATATTTTATTTCCTTGATTTCAAATACCACATTTTAATCTCCTTGAATTTAAATACCACATTAATTTCAATAATCAACTCCCTTTTGAATTGTTATATTTGAAATTTCATACTTGAATTTAAATAATCAAACTCCATTTTGAATTTCTATTTTAAATTCAAATATCCATGTAACGACCCAGATTTTGAACGGTTTATTTTAAATATTTAGTATGGTTTTAAATATTTAATTCATAATATAAATGGTATTTTATTGGGTTATCGATAAAGAAAATCGAAATACGAGAAAACTGAAATAATTTAATCAAAACAATTCAGTTTACAAATATTAACCCTGCATTGAATTAGAACGATAATGGTGATTAATTATCGATGAATTTAAATTGGTTGATATAAATTTATAGTTTAATCAGTTGGATTTAATTTAAATAGTCAGTTAAATTGGTATCTTTTCGAGACAAGCAAATTAGTCTTCGAAACATTTCCCGGTGTGTGTAGAATAGTAGTATAACCTTAAGGATGACGGTTGTTACACTAAAAACAGAGTTCGAAACCTACCAGTAATTTAAAATAAAGAAATTTCTATTTTTAAAATCAAAATAAATATAAAACATTAGCCGACCTACTCTTTTACTTTCGCCACCCTAAAAATATAAACAACGCAGACCTGTCTACGCCCTCTTCTCCATCAGTCTGTGTACATTTTGTCTCTTTCAAACGATATCAATGAAACAAGAAATTAATGAGTGTACGTTCTGTTCCCTAAGTTCGCGTATATAAAAATGGCCGTGACCTTATTTCCATTTCAATACAGATCGAAACCGAAAGCTTCACAAGCCATTAAAAAACAGCCTACCTCTTCACTTCTATTTTAAACCCAAATTGTGACTCGTTTTGTTGAAACCACGGATCCCTGTAGCTCGAAATGGTTCTTGGCCCACTTCGATGTCAACGAGGGTAGGAGAAGGCGTTGGGAGGTTGTCGAGCAGTTGAAGGTGAAGGCGGTCAGAAGGGGTGCGATGCGATGTTAATTTGGGAATTTCGATCTGGAAGGGGTGCGATGCAGGGGTCTTTGCTTCGGTTGCGATGAGAATACCGTGAGTTTTGAAGTTGGTTATCGCAAAATTTGAAAGTCACAAGACTCTGAAGCTCGATTTGATACTGGCGACGTTCACGATTTAGGGAAGGAGGAGTGTGGTCGAGATGATCTCAGATGATGATTTCCGATGGGTGTGACGCAGGTGGAGATGCGAACTGTTTCTACTGGGAAGGGGGAACTATGAATTGGTGCAGGGTGTAGCCGAGGGGTTTGCACTTCAGACGGTGGAAGCTTCGGCAATAGTGGGACTGTTATCCCATGATCGACCTGATTTTCGCAAATAGGAGGTTGCGATGTATTCGGTGAGAATGGAGAAGAAGAGTTAAAATGGATTAAGGTAAACTAAACTTTTTAGTTAAATTTTATTTACAAGCAAATGAATGTTTAAATTGTATATCCAATTTTATACCGCATATACATATATAAATATGTCATACTAAATAGCTAATCAACTATTAGGGTAAAATAGTTATAATTTAAATGAAAGTAAATTAGTTTATATAACTAGTTTATAAGAAGGAAATTTGTTAGGAAAGAAGTATAAATTGTAAAATAACCATCGAGTATGAAGGTAAGGTTAAGTTTGGAATTTGTTTACATATGGGGGGGTATATTAAATTTAATTTGTAAAATTCAATAACTGGAATTTTTTAATATCGTTTTACATTGGAAACAGACTAATGGAGGAATCGCGGTGAATGTACATAATAGACTTCATCGGGTATTCAGTGCAAATAAAATCCCTGGTGAGTAAATCTCACTCACCTTTTTATCTATAATTATTTTTATTTCGTTAAAAATAATTGTTGTTGCTTGTGTGAATGCTTTCTGCTTGCTTTATATATATTAGTTATTTAGGCTACTATATATATATATATATTGGGTTGATTGATTGGTTGGATTCCCGCAGTCTCATTAGCGGATGCCCGCAGTTTCATAGCGGATGATTACCCTATACGCCCCACGCTATGATTAGTGGATGACCTTCTATACCGCGATATTCTGCCATGAAGCAGAATGGGTATTATTTATGTGCTAACATCTGTGGATGCAGGAAAACAGGTTGGAGGGATCCAACTGGATTCCTCAAAAATATATTATCTGTTTGTTTATTTGTTTGCATATATATTGTTATATATGATGTGTTAGAAAATTAAATAATTCGTTGCTTTGTGTGTTTAAATATCACTGGGCTTGAATATTAAAATATCGTGGAAGAATATTTGAGATTTAAAAAGGGAAAATTCTATTTTTAAATAGAATTTGAATTTTAAATGGAAATAAAAATATAAACTTGTTTTTGAAAATTAAAACAAGTAGTTTCTTTATAAACAAAGTTTATAAATAGTTCTTTTATAACGAAGTTATAAATGAAGTGAAAAGAATTATCATTTGATAATTCAGAAATAGAAATACAAGTGTTTTGAAAATATGATTTAAAAGGAAATTTAAATATAGAATTTCCAAATAGAATTTCAAAATAGAATTTTCAAAAGAGAATTTGAAATAGAATTTGAAATATAGAATTTCAAAGAAGAATTGAATAGAATTTGAAATATAGAATTTCAAAGAAGAATTCAAATGTTAAATTTGAATAGAGATTTGAATGGAATTTAAATATGAGATTTGAATTGAGATTTGAAATAGAAATTCGAGTATTGAATTTGAACATGGAATTGAATACAGAAATTCAAGTAGAAATTCGAATATGAGATTTCAAAATAGAATTTGAAATAAACTTTGAAAATAGGATTTCAAAGTAGAATTGGAAATAGAATTTCAAACAGGATTTCAAAATAGGGAATCCAAAGGGTTTGGAAATGGAATTTGAATTCAAGGGAATTCAAATGGGTTTGAATAAAGAAATTCCAATGGGATTTAAATATGAGATTTCAAATAGAAATTTAAATGAAGTTTAAATGTTTAAAATCCAAATATGATTTTCAAATATAACCATTCAAAAGGGATTTGATTATAGAATTTAAAGTGGAATTTAATTCAAAGGAATTCAAATAGAATTTGAATTCAAAGGAATTCAAATGGATTTGAAGAAAGGGAGTTCAAATGAAATTCAAATATAGAATTTGAAAATAGTGGAGTTTAAACATAGAATTTGAATAAGAGGAATTCAAATGGGATTTAAACTGTGGGATTTGAATAGAGAATCCAAATGGAATATGGAATTTGAATATAGAATTCAAATAGAAAATTCAACGGGGATTTGAATATAGAAATTCAAATGGAGTTTGAATATATGAAATTCAAAGGAAATGCAAATATAGAGTTTGAACGTAGTAATCCAAATGGGATTGGAATAAAGGCAATTCGAAAAGAGAAATTCAAATAGAATTTGAAAAATAGAAGTGAATTGAGATTTGAATATAGAATTTCAAACAGAAGTGAAATAGATCGGAAATGCTATGTTGATTCGGGAGAAATTGATTTGATATATTTTGAAATCGAGTTAAATTTATTTTAAACGAAGTTAGAAGTTTATATATATAAATATAATTAAAACGAACTCGCCGCAGCGCTGCAGTTCGTAAAATAGCGATTCGAACTTCAATCAAGTATACAGGACTCAATTGAAGTCGGATTTCTTTGAAACAAGAAACGTCAGGACCGATTCGATAATAGTTTTCTAATGAAGGAGAAAAATCTGAATTTCGTCGTATAGATTTTGAGTTATGTCAAAATCAAAATGTCAAAAACGCAGCGCCAGAAACCATTATAAACCATAATGGATTTTATATATAAATATTGGGATTTTTAAGCAAATAAAAATCCGGATTGCCATTTAAAAATCTAGACTTGAGTTAGAAAATAAATATGGACTCAAGTAAAGTAAAGAAGATGATTTTTGAAATAATAATCATATTTTTGATTATTGAATAGAATTAACTAAAGAAGAATTAGTTAATCAAGTTTGAACTAAAATCGAACTTTGAAAAGTGAAATTTGGGATTGTAAATATATATTCGAAATCGAATATAGAGCTAAAATTGGAATTTGAATTCAATTGATTGATAAGTAAGTGGAAATATATTTGAAAACGTGTTATATTCAAATATACAAGCGAGATGGGCAGAGAGTTAGTTAAAGAATTACTTTAACGAATTGAGTCAAACGAGTGTATGAAGTAGAAATAAATTGGACAGGTATAGACATACAGGAGACAGGTATGGGACAAGGATAATGCAGGTATATAAATAATGTGCTCGACAAAAAGGTACATATTTAAATTCATATATGGGTTTTATGCGCCGTATCGGCAAGCCGCTTGGCTTTTTCCTTTTTCTTTTTTGATTGAGAAGATACCGGGAAGCTATTTGAAATTTTCCGATGCTCCCGATACAGGGGAGGTTATGGCGAATTTTTCCGGGAATTTAAGGAGATAGAATATTTTTAAGAAATTTGACAATTAGAAATCTATATATCGATATATATAGAATTCGATAAGGAAACGAAATCAAAAATGGCATAAGAGGCCGAGGTGATTATTGAAAATATTTGGTTAACAAATATTGATAAGGAAATGGAGAAGTGATTTAATTAATGAAATATTAATTAAAGAGCCCAGTGATTTGTTTGATATGTCGATTGAACACTTGTTTTTATTCGATAGTTAAATCACAGACTATCGAAGTTTTGACCATCGTTGTCAATATGGAGAGACCGGTTGGATTATTATCCGAAGAACCACTCCGTATCGGCATAAGCGTTGCGAACCAAGTATGCTGAGTATATTGAAGACGGAGTAAAGTGCAAGGGCTTTTCTAGAAATAGAAATAGTGCCTTCGGTTTCGTTCAATCCCAGAACGAACGTAAATGGACGAATGTCTGACAAAGTATTTCCAATGATCAAATGGGTTGGTCTGTATGAATATATATGGTTGCAACGGATTTATCCCTTAGCATAATATCCAGAATATTTGTGCAAACTCAACTAGTGATTAACGGATCTGACGATGTGGCATTCAAAGTGATTGTGTTATCAATGAATGGTAAGTATGCGTAGCCTCAGGCCTCAACAACCGGGAAAGGACAAAAATCGGGCAGGCAACATGGCTATGTGGGTCGCACCCATTAGGGTGTATAATCACCTATCTAGAGAAATTCCTTTTGTTTCTAAATCTATCGATTCTGCCCATTCGGGAAACGGTGGTTTGAGTCCAACCGTTGGTGATATACATTCGATACACTCAAGCGAAATGAGTGGTCGGTCATGTGTGGGCCGGGTTGCAAGATGTTCTTGTTGAACCCAGGTGTATTCGCCTCTAGAGATACATCATCGGAAGGTGGTTCCATACCTTGTCATGTTGGAAATCCAATCTCCAATAAGCGCCATGCGGGTTTTTGATTTTATACTATATATGTGGAGCGTGAGATGCAAGCGTTCTGCTATTTGGTTATTTACTTGATGTAGACATTATTATAATATCACTGGATTGATATCAAAGTGTTTTGGGTTATAGTAAGGTAAAAACCGTCCATGTTTATGTGTGGGCTGGTCTTACTATTATCTTTTCTTTCGAAAAGAGTTTTGAAAGTTAAACAAGTGGTTGGAGTTTACTCACACCAGTCCCATGACTGACCCAGAGTTTATTTTGTTTTGTTTTTCCTAAACTCTTGGGTGCCCAAATTTGTACGGGCAGTCAAGTGTTTCAGGCTTTTACAGATACACTTGGAGGAGCTTGAAGCAGGAGGCTTCAACATTAGTTATTTAGAGTTACTTCCGCTGAATCAAATGTTATGTGTACTCTGATGATGGTATGTATATATGCACCAAACAGATTTGTATTTCAAAGCTTATGTTATATAATATATTTTATTCGTTCCGCTGTGAGTTGTGATCTTCGTTTTTCTTCTATTCTAATATTTCTTTCTTTCTATTTCTCATCCTCTAACTTCTTTCTAATAATGAGTCGTATTTCTGTGTTATTTGGGTTGGACGTGTGGTGTATTTAGTCAACTCAGATAGCTCAGATTTGCGGGCCATTACAGTGGTATCAGAGCCAGGTTGAGCGAATACCTAGGCTTTGTGTGGCATGTGCTCATTAGAGATAGGGTCAGTAGTACCCTAGAATGAGTTGAGTGTATATATACGAGAGAGCGTATTTGTAAATTGATATAAAAATTGTTTTATATTGTGTTGGCTAGTCTGTTGAGTAGTTTATGAATTCTGGTCGAATCGTGGGATGCCACGAAGTCGATAGGGATTTCTAAACGCTTGAACAGAAGATTGAACATGATATTGTTTTAAAGAGGGTGAATGAAATACTTTAACCCAAAATTTCTATTTTTGATATAGAAAGAATAATTTTCTAGAATTATTATTATATGGATGTGTTGGATGTTGATTTTATAATCAAATGAGATTATAAACTTAGAATGGTTATTTATAACCAAATAGAATTTGTATAGGAATTAAATATACAAATGAGATGGATTAGAATTTAATTCAAACCAGAATTGAGAATTTAAAATCCTGGGAAGTTGAAAAATATTTTTCAAAAGTATATTAAAATAATATAGCTTTGTTTTAGAAAAATTTGAAAGAAAATCATTTTAGACGAATTTTGGAATAATAAGGCACTGAACTCACTTCAGTGGCTGGGAAATTATTCTGATGATGATTGCAACATCATCAGTGTTCATTTCCGAGTTTCTAAGTGACGAATGGCTACCTTAGAAAAATTTTGATGGAATTTGTTTGAAAGGAAAACTAGTGGTTTGAAAATTCAAATGTTTTGAGTTTTAGATGGAAATAAATATAAGTATATATTTATGTATTTCAAAGAATTTGAAAAGAAACCCAGTGATTTGAATTCTGGAATTGAAATTTAACTTAAACAAGTTAAATGGGTCGAAGTGAATGAATTGATTAGAATCAATTTGAATTAGTTTACTAGAACATAGATTGGATATAAATGGATTGATCGCAGATCATTCAAATTAAATGAATGAAAACCAAAAGTTTTGGTGGAATTAAATTTGTGAAATATGAGGAGGTGAGTTTCAACATGAAGGAATTATGAAAAGTTAATGGGTTTATAGTATTTTTCTACCTTAGCAATTTCGAGGACGAAATTATTTTAAGGGGGGAAGAATGTAACGACCCAGATTTTGAACGGTTTATTTTAAATATTTAGTATGGTTTTAAATATTTAATTCATAATATAAATGGTATTTTATTGGGTTATCGATAAAGAAAATCGAAATACGAGAAAACTGAAATAATTTAATCAAAACAATTCAGTTTACAAATATTAACCCTGCATTGAATTAGAACGATAATGGTGATTAATTATCGATGAATTTAAATTGGTTGATATAAATTTATAGTTTAATCAGTTGGATTTAATTTAAATAGTCAGTTAAATTGGTATCTTTTCGAGACAAGCAAATTAGTCTTCGAAACATTTCCCGGTGTGTGTAGAATAGTAGTATAACCTTAAGGATGACGGTTGTTACACTAAAAACAGAGTTCGAAACCTACCAGTAATTTAAAATAAAGAAATTTCTATTTTTAAAATCAAAATAAATATAAAACATTAGCCGACCTACTCTTTTACTTTCGCCACCCTAAAAATATAAACAACGCAGACCTGTCTACGCCCTCTTCTCCATCAGTCCGTGTACAAATTGTCTCTTTCAAACGATATCAATGAAACAAGAAATTAATGAGTGTACGTTCTGTTCCCTAAGTTCGCGTATATAAAAATGGCCGTGACCTCATTTCCATTTCAATACAGATCGAAACCGAAAGCTTCACAAGCCATTAAAAAACAGCCGACCTCTTCACTTCTATTTTAAACCCAAATTGTGACTCGTTTTGTTGAAACCACGGATCCCTGTAGCTCGAAATGGTTCTTGGCCCACTTCGATGTCAACGAGGGTAGGAGAAGGCGTTGGGAGGTTGTCGAGCAGTTGAAGGTGAAGGCGGTCAGAAGGGGTGCGATGCGATGTTAATTTGGGAATTTCGATCTGGAAGGGGTGCGATGCAGGGGTCTTTGCTTCGGTTGCGATGAGAATACCGTGAGTTTTGAAGTTGGTTATCGCAAAATTTGAAAGTCACAAGACTCTGAAGCTCGATTTGATACTGGCGACGTTCACGATTTAGGGCAGGAGGAGTGTGGTCGAGATGATCTCAGATGATGATTTCCGATGGGTGTGACGCAGGTGGAGATGCGAACTGTTTCTACTGGGAAGGGGGAACTATGAATTGGTGCAGGGTGTAGCCGAGGGGTTTGCACTTCAGACGGTGGAAGCTTCGGCAATAGTGGGACTGTTATCCCATGATCGACCTGATTTTCGCAAATAGGAGGTTGCGATGTATTCGGTGAGAATGGAGAAGAAGAGTTAAAATGGATTAAGGTAAACTAAACTTTTTAGTCAAATTTTATTTACAAGCAAATGAATGTTTAAATTGTATATCCAATTTTATACCGCATATACATATATAAATATGTCATACTAAATAGCTAATCAACTATTAGGGTAAAATAGTTATAATTTAAATGAAAGTAAATTAGTTTATATAACTAGTTTATAAGAAGGAAATTTGTTAGGAAAGAAGTATAAATTGTAAAATAACCATCGAGTATGAAGGTAAGGTTAAGTTTGGAATTTGTTTACATATGGGGGGGTATATTAAATTTAATTTGTAAAATTCAATAACTGGAATTTTTTAGTATCGTTTTACATTGGAAACAGACTAATGGAGGAATCGCGGTGAATGTACATAATAGACTTCATCGGGTATTCAATGCAAATAAAATCCCTGGTGAGTAAATCTCACTCACCTTTTTATCTATAATTATTTTTATTTCGTTAAAAATAATTGTTGTTGCTTGTGTGAATGCTTTCTGCTTGCTTTATATATATTAGTTATTTAGGCTACTATATATATATATATATATATATATATATATATATATATATATATATATTGGGTTGATTGATTGGTTGGATTCCCGCAGTCTCATTAGCGGATGCCCGCAGTTTCATAGCGGATGATTACCCTATACGCCCCACGCTATGATTAGTGGATGACCTTCTATACCGCGATATTCTGCCATGAAGCAGAATGGGTATTATTTATGTGCTAACATCTGTGGATGCAGGAAAACAGGTTGGAGGGATCCAACTGGATTCCTCAAAAATATATTATCTGTTTGTTTATTTGTTTGCATATATATTGTTATATATGATGTGTTAGAAAATTAAATAATTCGTTGCTTTGTGTGTTTAAATATCACTGGGCTTGAATATTAAAATATCGTGGAAGAATA
The DNA here is from genome assembly GCA_030737875.1 of Allium sativum. Classification (NCBI taxonomy): domain Eukaryota; kingdom Viridiplantae; phylum Streptophyta; class Magnoliopsida; order Asparagales; family Amaryllidaceae; genus Allium; species Allium sativum. The sequence goes on from CM060912.1 coordinate 234,847,229, forward strand.
TTTGAGATTTAAAAAGGGAAAATTCTATTTTTAAATAGAATTTGAATTTTAAATGGAAATAAAAATATAAACTTGTTTTTGAAAATTAAAACAAGTAGTTTCTTTATAAACAAAGTTTATAAATAGTTCTTTTATAACGAAGTTATAAATGAAGTGAAAAGAATTATCATTTGATAATTCAGAAATAGAAATACAAGTGTTTTGAAAATATGATTTAAAAGGAAATTTAAATATAGAATTTCCAAATAGAATTTCAAAATAGAATTTTCAAAAGAGAATTTGAAATAGAATTTGAAATATAGAATTTCAAAGAAGAATTGAATAGAATTTGAAATATAGAATTTCAAAGAAGAATTCAAATGTTAAATTTGAATAGAGATTTGAATGGAATTTAAATATGAGATTTGAATTGAGATTTGAAATAGAAATTCGAGTATTGAATTTGAACATGGAATTGAATACAGAAATTCAAGTAGAAATTCGAATATGAGATTTCAAAATAGAATTTGAAATAAACTTTGAAAATAGGATTTCAAAGTAGAATTGGAAATAGAATTTCAAACAGGATTTCAAAATAGGGAATCCAAAGGGTTTGGAAATGGAATTTGAATTCAAGGGAATTCAAATGGGTTTGAATAAAGAAATTCCAATGGGATTTAAATATGAGATTTCAAATAGAAATTTAAATGAAGTTTAAATGTTTAAAATCCAAATATGATTTTCAAATATAACCATTCAAAAGGGATTTGATTATAGAATTTAAAGTGGAATTTAATTCAAAGGAATTCAAATAGAATTTGAATTCAAAGGAATTCAAATGGATTTGAAGAAAGGGAGTTCAAATGAAATTCAAATATAGAATTTGAAAATAGTGGAGTTTAAACATAGAATTTGAATAAGAGGAATTCAAATGGGATTTAAACTGTGGGATTTGAATAGAGAATCCAAATGGAATATGGAATTTGAATATAGAATTCAAATAGAAAATTCAACGGGGATTTGAATATAGAAATTCAAATGGAGTTTGAATATATGAAATTCAAAGGAAATGCAAATATAGAGTTTGAACGTAGTAATCCAAATGGGATTGGAATAAAGGCAATTCGAAAAGAGAAATTCAAATAGAATTTGAAAAATAGAAGTGAATTGAGATTTGAATATAGAATTTCAAACAGAAGTGAAATAGATCGGAAATGCTATGTTGATTCGGGAGAAATTGATTTGATATATTTTGAAATCGAGTTAAATTTATTTTAAACGAAGTTAGAAGTTTATATATATAAATATAATTAAAACGAACTCGCCGCAGCGCTGCAGTTCGTAAAATAGCGATTCGAACTTCAATCAAGTATACAGGACTCAATTGAAGTCGGATTTCTTTGAAACAAGAAACGTCAGGACCGATTCGATAATAGTTTTCTAATGAAGGAGAAAAATCTGAATTTCGTCGTATAGATTTTGAGTTATGTCAAAATCAAAATGTCAAAAACGCAGCGCCAGAAACCATTATAAACCATAATGGATTTTATATATAAATATTGGGATTTTTAAGCAAATAAAAATCCGGATTGCCATTTAAAAATCTAGACTTGAGTTAGAAAATAAATATGGACTCAAGTAAAGTAAAGAAGATGATTTTTGAAATAATAATCATATTTTTGATTATTGAATAGAATTAACTAAAGAAGAATTAGTTAATCAAGTTTGAACTAAAATCGAACTTTGAAAAGTGAAATTTGGGATTGTAAATATATATTCGAAATCGAATATAGAACTAAAATTGGAATTTGAATTCAATTGATTGATAAGTAAGTGGAAATATATTTGAAAACGTGTTATATTCAAATATACAAGCGAGATGGGCAGAGAGTTAGTTAAAGAATTACTTTAACGAATTGAGTCAAACGAGTGTATGAAGTAGAAATAAATTGGACAGGTATAGACATACAGGAGACAGGTATGGGACAAGGATAATGCAGGTATATAAATAATGTGCTCGACAAAAAGGTACATATTTAAATTCATATATGGGTTTTATGCGCCGTATCGGCAAGCCGCTTGGCTTTTTCCTTTTTCTTTTTTGATTGAGAAGATACCGGGAAGCTATTTGAAATTTCCCGATGCTCCCGATACAGGGGAGGTTATGGCGAATTTTTCCGGGAATTTAAGGAGATAGAATATTTTTAAGAAATTTGACAATTAGAAATCTATATATCGATATATATAGAATTCGATAAGGAAACGAAATCAAAAATGGCATAAGAGGCCGAGGTGATTATTGAAAATATTTGGTTAACAAATATTGATAAGGAAATGGAGAAGTGATTTAATTAATGAAATATTAATTAAAGAGCCCAGTGATTTGTTTGATATGTCGATTGAACACTTGTTTTTATTCGATAGTTAAATCACAGACTATCGAAGTTTTGACCATCGTTGTCAATATGGAGAGACCGGTTGGATTATTATCCGAAGAACCACTCCGTATCGGCATAAGCGTTGCGAACCAAGTATGCTGAGTATATTGAAGACGGAGTAAAGTGCAAGGGCTTTTCTAGAAATAGAAATAGTGCCTTCGGTTTCGTTCAATCCCAGAACGAACGTAAATGGACGAATGTCTGACAAAGTATTTCCAATGATCAAATGGGTTGGTCTGTATGAATATATATGGTTGCAACGGATTTATCCCTTAGCATAATATCCAGAATATTTGTGCAAACTCAACTAGTGATTAACGGATCTGACGATGTGGCATTCAAAGTGATTGTGTTATCAATGAATGGTAAGTATGCGTAGCCTCAGGCCTCAACAACCGGGAAAGGACAAAAATCGGGCAGGCAACATGGCTATGTGGGTCGCACCCATTAGGGTGTATAATCACCTATCTAGAGAAATTCCTTTTGTTTCTAAATCTATCGATTCTGCCCATTCGGGAAACGGTGGTTTGAGTCCAACCGTTGGTGATATACATTCGATACACTCAAGCGAAATGAGTGGTCGGTCATGTGTGGGCCGGGTTGCAAGATGTTCTTGTTGAACCCAGGTGTATTCGCCTCTAGAGATACATCATCGGAAGGTGGTTCCATACCTTGTCATGTTGGAAATCCAATCTCCAATAAGCGCCATGCGGGTTTTTGATTTTATACTATATATGTGGAGCGTGAGATGCAAGCGTTCTGCTATTTGGTTATTTACTTGATGTAGACATTATTATAATATCACTGGATTGATATCAAAGTGTTTTGGGTTATAGTAAGGTAAAAACCGTCCATGTTTATGTGTGGGCTGGTCTTACTATTATCTTTTCTTTCGAAAAGAGTTTTGAAAGTTAAACAAGTGGTTGGAGTTTACTCACACCAGTCCCATGACTGACCCAGAGTTTATTTTGTTTTGTTTTTCCTAAACTCTTGGGTGCCCAAATTTGTACGGGCAGTCAAGTGTTTCAGGCTTTTACAGATACACTTGGAGGAGCTTGAAGCAGGAGGCTTCAACATTAGTTATTTAGAGTTACTTCCGCTGAATCAAATGTTATGTGTACTCTGATGATGGTATGTATATATGCACCAAACAGATTTGTATTTCAAAGCTTATGTTATATAATATATTTTATTCGTTCCGCTGTGAGTTGTGATCTTCGTTTTTCTTCTATTCTAATATTTCTTTCTTTCTATTTCTCATCCTCTAACTTCTTTCTAATAATGAGTCGTATTTCTGTGTTATTTGGGTTGGACGTGTGGTGTATTTAGTCAACTCAGATAGCTCGGATTTGCGGGCCATTACAATCCAAAACTCCATTCTAATACTATTTGAATTTCAAATACCACCTTTTAATTCTCTTTGAATTCCTCTTATTCAAATTCTTTTTGGATTCTATTTGAATCCTATATTTAAACTCCATTTGAGTTTTATTTAAATTCTTATATTTAAACTCCATTCAATTTCTATTTAAATTCTTATATTTTAATCCTCTTTATTTAAAACCCATTATTTAAATCCCATTTGAATTTCTTCACTCAAATCCATTTGAATTCCCTTGAATTCAAATTCCATTTCAAAACCATTTGGATTTCCTATTTTGAAATCCTATTTTGAAATTCTATTTCCAATTCTACTTTGAAAATCCTATTTTCAAAGTTTACTTCAAATTCTATTTTGAAATTCTACATTCAAATCTCTATTTGAATTTCTTTATTCAAATTTTATATCAAAGTCTCTATTTGAATTTTCTTTATTTGAATTCCTTTGAATTCAAATATTCAAATTTCATTCTAATTTCTCATATTCAAATTCTATTTGTATTATTTAATTTATAAACAACGTTTATAACTTCCCTTAAATTTTCCCATTTACAAACTTATAAATAAAGTTTATAAATCCAATTCAAACCCCGTATTTTAATTTATAAACCAAGTTTATAAATTCACTTGTTTTATATATTTAAAACAGTTAATATTTTCTATACTTCATTAAAAATTCAAATTCTATTTATAAAAATAGTATTCCATTTTCAAATCTCCATTATCCTTTTCCGATATTTTTACAAATCAATATTCGAGCCCCAGTGATATTTAAACACCCTAAAACAATCAGTTATCAATCACGGAATTTTTAACACATCATATATGAGAATATATATGAAACCGACAAACAAACAGATAATATATTTTTGAGGAATCCAGTTGGATTCCTCCAACCTGTTTACCTGCATCCACAGATGTTAGTACATAAATAATACCCATTCTGCTTCGTGGCAGAATATCGCGGTATAGAAGGTCATCCACTAATCATAGCGTGGGGCGTATAGGGTAATCATCCACTATGGTACCGCGGGCATCCGCTAATGAGACTGCGGGAATCCAACCAATCAATCAACCCAATATATATATAATAGCCTAAATAACTAGTATATATAAATCAACCAGAAAACATTCACACAAGCAACAGACAATTATTTTTAATGAGATAAAAATAATTCTAAAGGTGAGTGAGATTTACTCACTAGGGTTTTTAGTTCGCACTTGTATCCATTTCAGTTTCTATTCATCGATTTCCGAATCTTTGACTTCACACGAATGATTCCATTCGACTTATCCTTGCCTAAGAAAATTTCAAATTCTATAAATAACAAGTGAATTCCATAGCAAGGTTCTTACGTCTAGAATATACGAAAATATTAACTAAATTTCCCTTTTCGGTTTCCAATTCCTAGATTAACAATTAATACCATTTCCTTTAACCGTAAAGTAAACTTTGGTTTTAACTAATATACTTGATTAATTTAAATAAGAAAACATTAACTTGTAAATAAAAATAAAATAGCTAAATCAGTACCTACCTTCCCTTTGAAATTTTACATATGAATTCTAAGGTTAATAAATCTGAACTAATTATCATACCTTAATCATTTCAAATTTTTATAAACTAATTACCTTATATCCTCGTTTAAACCATCTTCTCCTTCTCAAAATCACGACCAAGATTTGCTGCCAATAACCCACATTCACGAGCACCACATGACAATCATTTGCTCAAACTTCCCTAGTTTACGTTGATAGCCCAAAATGCAAATGAAAACCAAAACTGATCTTGCCCCTTACTACTAGTATTGGCCTCACTACCTCAGCTTCAACGTCGACTGCTAGTCACCCAGTTCGATCCCTCCAAATTCACGAACCCTGAACATCCCAGCATCCCACTGTCGAACCCAATTCCAAGTTCAACCTCTGTCTCTTCTAACCCCAGCTCAACATCTGATGCTTCGAACTCCATTTTCCCCTATACCATTGCTGCATCGAAACACGACCTCGACCTCCCTTGAATTCGCTGTACGTACCACATCGCTCAACAAATTCGAACTTCAAATCGCAGTACCTGGTTTCCATCGCAACCTCTGAATAACGATACCGGCCCTCATCTTTTTGCTGTAAATTTCGAGTGCCTCCACTGTTGTCGAATTGGGTCTTTGAGATGATGGATGTAATCACGACTCATCCAAAAGTTGCGCTGACACAAAATCAGAAACCCCCAAAGTGCGTCGCTCCAGAATTGATGTTCGAAGAACTCGAGCCTGGAAAACTCCATCGCGACTCGCGATTGGGACTGCGTCGGCCTCAAATCCTGAACTGGATTCGATTTCTAATATGAAAGAGGAAGATAGGGGCGATTTGAATTCGATTATCGGTCCCTGAAAGTTTTCGATTTTTAGCTGAGGAGTTCGCCATTTTTATTGTTTGGATTTCTGAGGCTTGTGAATTGATCAGAAGAACTAACTGATAGGAGAAGGATGTTGCGATTTTATACAGAAGTATTCCTTGGCTAACAAGGAGTTCACAGTGTATAAGAGTACATCGTTATAAATTTTGATTAGACGTAACGAAATCTTTATTCTTTTTAAATAAATTTCGATTTGATTTCGATTTAACTGATTTGAGTTCATGCTTATCCATTAAATTTTAAAACATTATAATTCACGGTAACGAACACTAATTTGAGCGCAATAGCCGGTGTTTCTAGCGTTATACCACCATTTTGAACACACTGGGACGGGTTTCGGAGCCCAATCCGATCACATGGAAAAGATATTAATTTAAATCGATATAAATTAAATTCAAAACAATTAACTTCTCGATAATAAATTTATATTATCGTTTTATATTCAAACAGAATGACACTGATCATCTGAACTAATCTGATTCAGTTTAAATTTTAAATAGAAATATTTTTTTCCGTATTACGATAATTTTATATATTCGATATTAAATCGAAATCGATTATTAAATCGATAACTAATTATAAAAATTCCTTTATATTATCAATACAATATTTAAAACCATATTAAATATTTAAAATAATTCGACCAAAAATCCGGGTCGTTACATACATATATAAAAACCATATTTTTATTACAAAGTTGTATATATATAAAAATCATATTTTTATTACAAAGTTGTTTATATATAAAAATCATATTTTTATTACAAAGTTGTTTATATAAAAACCATATTTTTAAAATAAAGTATTTCATATAAAAATTACAATTTTATGACAAATTTATCTAAATAAAAATCACATTTTTTTATATTGTTATTTAAATTAAAAATCAGAAATTTACCAATGTTATTTATGTAACAAAAAATCACATTTTTATTTAAGCAAAAATCATTTACAACAAATTACATTTTTAATACGATGTTATTTATATATAAAAATCACATTTTTATTTTCAAAGTCATCTATATAAAAATTACATTTTTATAACTTCTATTTCATATTAAAAGTCAGATCTTTATAAATTCTTTTTCATATTTTAAAATCAAATTAAAAACAATGTTATTTGAATTAAATCAACCTAAATTAAATAAATAAATAAATAAAACTCACTGTATATCACTGCGTAGAGTTGTTCAAGACGATTGCAACGTAATTGAAACCGTTCGATTTCGTCTCTGTTTGAAAAAGATACGCCCTTTTAAACATTTAATTATGACTTAAATAATTAAAACAAAATTAATTAAATTAATTTCCCTTCCTAATCAACCTTCTTCCCAATCCATTCTTCTGTAGAACACGCGCCATCTTGCCAACATCAACATGCGCACCCCACATCGGACCACTAACGACTGATCAAAGGCCACCACGACGTTAGGCTTTACATGCTCCTCCAGCGCCTTCCTCCTTGGCCAGCTCGAGGACCCCACTTCCCTGGAATTCCAGGTGAAACGGCGGCATCTTCAGGCCTAATTCAGGCCACCTGAGATTAAAACATCCGATCATGACCATTGAATACCACTTGCTCGTTGAAACGAACATTTTTGCCTTTGGATGATTCATGAAATATTGCGCAAATTTGGGGTTAGGAGTGGAAGAAGATCGGCAGTTTAATATGAGCTAGGGTTTTGGCTTGAATAGAATATATGTTATATTTATATTTTAATATTATTTTAATTCAAAAATACTCGTTTATCGTTACGAACTCCAAATCCAACCCAACGATTGTCGCCCCTAGCTAAATACCCCCATTCTGCACACCATGGAATATGTTTCATAAGATAATTCTACTGTTTTGATCAGTTTTTCTTTAAATTAAAATATAAATCAATATATATTGAATTTAAACGTATATTTTAATTTACCGGGGCTGTATACTGACTCCAAAAATTCTTAGAAAAATAAATCTAGCTATGTTTTGACGATACGGTCATAACAAAATTAATTTCGTCGAATTTGGAGACCGTTTGAAAAATGGTCTTCTTAATGGTTGATCCAATTCAACGGAAATTACCAAACGCATTTTAATTTACCACGCTCACATATTATTTCCAAAAATTATGGAAATTGGAATCTAGCAATAATTTGACATTCCGAATCCAACAAAAGTGATTTCGTCAAAAATGGAGGTCGTTTGCAAAATGGCTATTTAAAATATATATATAAATTCCATAACGACTTTTTTAAATATTAAACTGGACATGACTTTCAATTTATATTATAAAATCTGGATTTTTCACAATCGTTAGAAAGATATAATTAAATAGATTCAAATATTTCTGATTTTGCTAAAATCCGATTTATTTTGATTTATGTACATTCATATGAAATTTAAAATCGAATTTTCAATCTACCGCGTCATTTCAGGTTCGTTTTATAATTAAATTAAATATATATATTCTAATTTCGATTTAAATAAATTTTTAGTCCTTATTATTTAAAATAAATCATTTTAAATATTCAAAATACATTAAATAGCTAAAATAATTTTTTTAAAATTGGTTCTGAAAATTTGGGTTGTTACATTTTCCTTACCCATTAAGCATTGTACAACATCTATATGGACACAAGCTATCCTAGATGTATACGACAACAAATGTGGAAACAGACGTGCCAATGTACAACACTACACTATAACAAGTGCATTTTACAGCCAAACTATTCTATCCTACAACATCTATTACTTGGAAACCAAGGACTTATAACCTATAAATATACATAATTCGAAGCTTCATTCTTTTTTCCAGCTTCAGGAAGAAACTAAATCATTCAAATGAAAACCTAACGTTGTTCTTTTTCATTTAAATTCTTCTTCTCTTTAAACAAAATCGTATACTCCTCGAAAAAATGTAAAACCTATATATTTATGATCTCCATAAGTTGCTCCTCATCTCGTTATATGTTTCGTGGAGGTGCGACAGTGTTTAGCAGTGCTCGAAATCAATACAGCAGGCCTAGGGTTAGTAAGAATGTGGATTTGGCGCACATGGTAGCGAAACAGAGTATATATTTGTGTTGCTCAGATCCAATGGCACCTACTGGATTTTTTTTGGTGAATTCAAACATTTTTTTGTTCAATCTTTTACTGCACGTGGCATGGAGTCGCGATGTATGAATCATGTGCGAGTTTCATATGAATGGTGTGGGAAGAAGGAGGATCAGAAGAGGAGTTGAATGGTGATGGCCGTTTTAAAAGAATTAAGGGAGGGAGGCGAGAGAGGGAGCTTGAAATATACAGGAATGTTGATCGAACTGTATGTTGGAGCAACAAATCATTTGGAGAAGATGGAATCGGATGTGGGTCGGGTGTTGGGACGGTTGAGGAGTTTGGGTTGGATTTATATACAGTTAGGCCCAGTTAGAAAGAAAGAAAAAATGATATTGGAATGAAATATAATGGTAATAGGTAAAAAGGAGCAGCATTGAATTGGGTGGTAGGGAATAAAGTTTGTGGGTCCGGATTGTTACGAACGTGTTGGGTCGATTATTAAATGGTGAGCCCGATTTAAAAATAGAATTAACTTAGTTTTAATTTAAAAATATTTAAACATTAATATAAACTTGCAATTACAATATTTAACTCATGCAATATCAGGATTAAACAAATTTGGTACCCTTGGGATCGTATGGACGTAGGCTACACAAGGAACTAGTTTAAAGCAATTTGGAGACTGTTTCAAATTACAGTGGAATTAAAATGTCTAACTAATCAACCGAACGTTAATCGTTTTTCAATGATTAATGACCAAAGTGAGTAAACTCGCTAACTTTGTCCAATTTTAAATTTTATAAACATTATTTAATATTGATAAATAATGATTTGAATGTTGTGATATGGTTGTTTGGATGTGTCGCTAATAAATTGATTGAAATAATATATATATATATACAGTTAGATATATAAGTCGTTAGTTGAATACTGATTCTGTTTATTATTATATTTCATATTAATCTGAAATTAGTATTATTTATGTTGATTAACGTCTGTGGATGTAGGGAAACAGGTTAGAGGGATCCAACTGGATTGCTCAACAATTATGTCATTGTTTATCATATATTACATTATATGATGTAACAAATAATCTGTTGTTGATTATTTTGCGTTTGGGATGTTTGAATAACAATGACCCTGAAATAATGGATATTTAAATACCATAAAAAAAATCTATTCAAATGAAATGGAAAAGAATCCGAGTTTTGAAAAGAATTTTTAAAATAGAAATTGAAATCTGATTAGACTAGAATATAACTTATTTTTAATAAAATGAAACAGGTGGTATAATTTATAAAGATATTTATAAATGAAGTGGAATAATTATCATTGGATAATTCAGAAATGTGAATTCCACCGTAAAATGAAAAATGGAATCAATTAAAAAGAGAAATAGTGAAATTATTTTGATGTTCAAAATATAAATAGAATGGAAATAAATTCCATAAGAATTTATGATTAGAATTTGAGTATGTCGAATGTTATAAAAATAACTTATTTTTAGAAATTATATATTATATAATTCAGAATTTGACAAGAAGGTAAATATCTGGTTTGAAACCAATAATTTATATTCAAATATGTAATCGAGATTAAGTTATAAACTTAATATATAATCAACAAGAAGTCGATTTGTAAATGGAGTTTATAAATTGGAATTCCAATATGAACTTAATAAATAACTCGATAAACAAGATTTGAACCTATAACAGAATATAAATAAAAACCCAAGATTTATTTGTTAAACGAGTCTAATTTTCTATAAAGGAATAATATTCATATTTTAAAGTGAATAATGATTTAATAGAAAACGTGTTGCAGATTAAAATGGTTATAAAAGGAGATTAGTAATGTTTTGGAAATGATAAATTCAAATGTGAATTTATAAACTGTCTTAACCTGAAATGGTGAGTTTATTCCAACATTCGGAATGTTAACCAAATAGAGATCGTTCGAAAGAGAGTTATATGTCGAAATTCGATTATATCAATGAAACACCCCACCTCCGTTAGGGTCACTCTCAACGGGAATGCCCTAATTTTGGTGGAGGTTTATAAGTATAAGTCACAGATATACAAGACAGATATAAGAACACATATTTTTGAACAGCGAAAAACAACAACTTTTTTTCCAATAAAATACGTATTACACCAACCATACCATAATTGTCTTACAATACTTCCAAAAACATAACATCTTTATAAATGTCTTGATTACATTATTTAAAGAAGCATAAAGAAAACATAAATAAACTGCAATAGTCACATAGTTGCTGTCCAAAGCCATAGTCCAAAACGAAAAGATCCAAGCAATACATTCTTTCTCTTCAAGCTGGATATGAAGGCTGGTCAAGCTGCGGTATTCCCTCCCTGTGGACCTGGGGAGGGGGGGGGGAAACGGAAGAAAAGAAGACGAAAGAAAAGTAGAGTCAGACATAAAGCCTGAGTAAGTCTAGGACTATTCAGTCTATGAATAAAGAACTGGGTATGATAAGTATAAACTAGAAATGGGAAAGCACCATAAACTTAGTTAAGTTGTCTAGGGTCGAATATACTATCGTACCCCATATTAATCTATGTACCCATATAAACTAGTTCACAACAGGCACCCCATAATCAGGGTGAAGTGATCCATTTTATGATGATCGGCTCCTACTCGCATAGTTACATGTGTCTTACGGCCCCCGATGTTGTAGTTACCTATGTTGGTCCCACCATGGGGTGTATCAAGTCCCATGGTGGCGGCCCGACACAATCCTAGAATGCACAGGTATGCTACTGGTGCCCAGTGCCTTATTTTTCTGCGCCGGAGTGTGTGCACGCCCGCACCCCGTTAGAACCTACACTGCTGCACCACCGCCGTCGATTTGACCTCTTACAGTCAGCCCAGTAATCGTGCCCCACCCTGCCTAGTTTCAGGGTATCATGATACCTTATAGTGTTACTGCTGAAAAGGGTCCCCCGCTACTAGGTTTTTCTATTTCTAGCCAACATGCTAAGTTGGTTAAGTGTTTTATAAACCTAACCCCCAATCAGTCTGTTTATTTTAGCATGTTCCATCTTGATTAAGTATTAATATAATTTACTTAATCCTATCAATCCTGACTCAGCCTTAATTGTCTTATTAAAGCCTTGACCTCTCACATTAGACAGGTATTGTTGTGGCTGCCTGTTGCCGGTTGGGTCCGGGCAGTCTTACGCCACAACTCAGTCTAACCTCGGGTCCTTATTGGGCTCCATGTTTAACCACCCACATTGGATAGGTAATGTTGTGACTACTGGACAGCCGGGCGGTTCCGGGCAGGTTTACATCACAACTCAATCCAACCTCGGGTTAAACACATCGTATTTTCTACATTTACATATTTTGTCTTTCTTCTTTTTATATGTAAATATTTGCGGCCCATTATTCAAATTCATCTTTATTGGTTAAGATTTATTTATGCCACTTAATTGTTGTTCAAAGTTATTGGCGTGCGTAAAACAAGCCAACACATATGTTCTATATTTTTAACCCAAACGTCATTTCCCCCGTTTTATTCGTTCGTTCCAATGTAAGGTGTGTTGGGTTTAATACTTAAACCCAGTTTAGCTATATGAAAAGGGGAGGCTATAACATGGTGTTTATAAGGTGGCATAAAAAGGGGATAAATGGGTTATACCACCATTTTGAACACCATGAGTCATTCTATTCACAAAATCATGGTGTAAACGAAACATGTAGTCTTGACATAAATAGTACTTAAACATGAACCACTCTAATCATATAATTATGGCATAATCATAATTGAACATGAGTCCTTATATGGTCATGGCATAAACATAATTGATTATGAATCCTAGTATTCATATAATCATGGGTTTTTGTCCAATCTATGTAACTTGTAAGGGGATGCAATTCTAGTGTAAATTTCTAATGTAACTTATGTGCCAAAAATATATTATCATATGATTAAGATAACAACATAAGCTTAGCAAAAAATGTTTTTAACTAGGCATAATAACAAACATAGCTTAGACATGTTCATAAAATTAATACAAGCTTTCTACGACGCTTGCTTTTGTCACTATCACAAAATCATGATTTTTATACTTGAACTATGATGCCAATTTCAACATAACCTTCATATGAATCATAATACTTAGGTGAATCAAATTACACTAAAGATGACCATAGAATTTTACATCATGTTGTCATAACAATAGATCATAGACTTGCATGAATTTCAAAATAAACTATTACAACATATAGTTGTTGTGTCAACATGAATCTTATACTTGCATTTACCAAATGGGTGTTGTAAATAACTACCACAAACATGTAGTTTTCAATATGAATCATATGCTTGCATAAGTCCCAATCAAAAATTCCACAACATGTGGTTGTCAACATAAGCCACATACTTGTATGAATCAAACCATAGCATTGCCAAATCGTTTAGAATCAAAATAACATACAAATATAAGTCATTATCGCCACAATTCCATTTTGTTTCCAACGCAAATCGCGTACTTGCAAATATCCAATCGTATACCATAATATTCCCAAATCGTTTTGCATCAAAGCAACATACAAATATAGATTATTATCGCCACAATTCCATTTCTTACATTACACAAATCAACACAATTATTTAATTCATATCGGAATAGCACTCTACTTACAGCGTATGGCGAATCTTCAATTCAGAAATCTGAATTCTGAATTTGGAGATGCTATCCTTTGTTGTAGGCGTTGCTTTGATTTGATTAATGTTGCTTTAAGCTTTGAATTATCTCCTAGTTGTCTCTCTATTTCTGACGGCTATCTTCAGTCTCTTCTCAGCAGCATGACGGTCTCATCTCCATTTTAGTTGATGTGAATTAGAGTTAGTCTTAGGTCCTTTTTATAGAGTTTGTGAGTTAATTTAGACCGTCGATGAAGCTTGGTTCAATGATAGCCGTTCGTTTGAAGGAGAGACCAACCAGGAGCTGACACCTAGCCCTAGTGAAAAGGCAAGGCTCAGAAAATCGACCAAACACAGACCTGGCCAGCCAGGACTTGACCAGACCTGACCAGCAGGTCATTTTTGACCTGGGCGCACTTGGCAGGTGCGCCAGGTCAAAAATGTACTGGCGCACTTCCCAAGTGCGCCAGTGCATTTTTGTTCTGGCGCACTTCCCAAGTGCGCCAGTGCATTCTGACCCGTTTTCCGGTTTTTCGCCCAACTTCGTTCGTCCATATCTTCTTCATACGATATCCGTTTTACGCAAACTCAGACTCTATCTCAAGCAGAATTCCGAGACGAACGAAATGGCGTATCCCGTTTCCCTTAATTCTTTGATTTAAATTTAGTTATAGTTTAATTTATGAATTTCATAGTTATAAAATACACGGGGTGTTATATTCTCCCCCACTTAAAAGGATTTCGTCCCCGAAATCTTCAAGTTCAGGAAGAATGTACATCCTAACGTCCAAACATCCATCTACTCATCCATCAAACACGAGCATCCATTGTCCTTAAAAGACTTCTAATGCTTCATGATCATATGCGAAGTGTGTGTGTACATGTACTTATCTAATGCAAAATCAGGCGGTCTACTGATTCAGTTGACCTCCTTAATGCGAATTATGTAAGTGCTATGAATCCATTATGAATGCAAATCCCCCTATTCATGATTCTACATGAGTGCACAATCATTCATACACATGCAACATCCATATGACAACACATTAAAGTTCAACCATATACGAATGCAAACATATATGCATATGCAAAATGAAGTGACTGAGCCGATCTAAAGCCTAGATTGTGTGTGTATATGCAACCACTAGCAATCACTTACAACCACTTGCAACCATCATCCATAACATGTTTCAACTACATGTTTTCATCCAAAGAGTTTCTTCCTAAAAGATAGGGTCGAGGAGATATACCTAAAAAAAGATAGATAAAAGCGCCACTTAAGGAAAAGGAAAGATCAAAGATGTACCCTCGAAAAGAAAAGGGTAGGCTGCGCGTATTTTAGCTTCAGTTTCCCAAATTGCATCTCCTTCGGCGTCGCTCCACTGAACTTTGACAAGCTTGACTTCGCGGTTGCGTAGCTTTTTCACTTCCGTTCCTAATATGCGGGTTGGAACTTTTCTTATGGTTGCTTCGCGTTCCACTTCAGCTTCTTCTAGGATATTTGGCTCTACCACTTCAGCAGACTCATGTAGACATTTTCGGAGATGTGAAACATGAAAAACGTTGTGAACTCCGGCCAGCTTTTCGGGTAGCTCTAATCTATAGGCCATTTTCCCAATTTTCTCGATGATAGGGAATGGCCCTACGAACCTTGTGCTAGCTTTCCTGTGGTTCCAAAACGAACAACGTTCCTTAGCGGAGATACCTTAAGAAAAATTCTGTCTCCAACCTCAAATTCAAGGTCGGTCCTCCTCTTGTCGGCGTAGGACTTTTGTCTGTCTTGAGCCATCTTCATCCTTCTTCGTATTAAGTCTACTTTTTCTGAAGTCTCTCGGATCATATCTGGTCCAAGTATGAGTTTATCAGAAGACTCCCACCAACAAGTGGGCGATCGGCACGGTCTTCCATATAAAGCTTCGAAGGGCGCCATTCCGATGGTTGCTTGATAGCTGTTGTTGTAGGCAAATTCCACCAAAGGAAGATGGTCTTCCCATGTCCCTCCGAAGTCAAGGACGCACAGTCTTAGAAGGTCCTCCAAAACTCTGTTCACTCTTTCTGTTTGGCGGTCGGTTTGGGGATGATAGGCTGTGCTCAAGCATAACTGCGTGCCTACCGCTTCTTGCAGACTCCGCCAAAACTCACTTGTGAAGATAGGGTCTCGGTCACTAACGATGCTGGACGGTATTCCATGGAGTCGAACGATTTCCTTGAGGTAAAGAGATGCTAGGGATGAGGCGGTTCTTTTACTTTTGACAGGTAAAAAGTGGGCGCTTTTAGTAAGCCTATCCACTATTACCCAAATGCTAGTGTTGCCTCTCCTAGACCTAGGCAGTCCATCGATGAAGTCCATTGAGATGCTATCCCACTTCCACTGTGGGATCTCTAGAGGATGTAGCAGACCGCCAGGCTTTTTCTGTTCTGCCTTAACCTATTGGCACACCATACACTTAGAAACGAATTCTGCCACGTCCTTTTTCATGCCGTTCCAGAAGAAAGTTATTTTTATGTCCTTGTACATTTTATCTCCGCCTGGGTGCATCGTCATCTTGGAGTGATGTGCTTCCTCGAGAACCTTCTTTACTAAATCCCTTGTCTGTGGGACGCATAGTCTTCCGTCTCGCCTTAGCCAACCCTTATCGTCAATGGAGTATCTGTTGAGGTGACTTGAAGTCTCACCCCTAATTAGCCTATCAATCGTTTCCACAAGCTGAGAGTCCTCGCGTTGTGTTGTCCCTATTGAGTCCACTAAAGTCGGGCGTACTTCGAGCGATGCTAGCAAGCCTGGTACAAAATCGGAGGAAGGCCTAAAGTCGAAGCTGGCTATAAACTCTAGGCTTTGTCTTTCAACAAACAGCGGGCTTAAGGTCAGTTTCTTTCGGCTCAACGCATCTGCTACTACGTTGCCTTTGCCCGGAGTGTAGGAGATCTCGAAATCATACGAGGCAAGAGACTCCATCCATCTCTGTTGCCTCAAGTTAAGATCTTTCTGCAAGAAAAGATATTTCAACGATTTGTGGTCAGTGTAAAGTTCGAACTTCTCACCTAGGAGATAGTGTCGCCAAGACTTGAGTGCAAAGACGATGGCAGCTAACTCAAGATCGTGGGTCGGGTAGTTCTTTTCGTGCACTTTCAACTGCCTCCCGCCATAAGCTACTACCCTTCCTTCTTGCATTAAAACGGCGCCTAGCCCTGTCCCACACGCATCTGTATAAACAGTGAACATCTTGCTCCCATCTGGCAACGTCAAAACTGGGGCTGTTGTAAGAGCCCTTTTCAGTCGCTGGAAAGCAAACTCGCAATCCAAGTCCCAATTGAACACTAGATTCTTCTTGGTCAATTTCGTGAGCGGAGCTGAGATTTTTGAAAAATCCCTTATTAACTTTCGATAGAAACCTACTAGTCCTAAAAAACTTCGGACCTCTGTTGCATTCCTTGGTGTCTTCCAATCCTGTACCGCCACTACCTTAGCAGGGTCCACTGCTAACCCTTGTTTGGATACTATGTGCCCAAGGAACCTCACCTCTTCTCTCCAAAAGTGGCATTTGGAGAATTTGGCTTTTAGCTGATGGACTCGCAGAGTTTCCATGATTGCCCTTAAGTGCTGAGCATGTTCCTCTTCACTCTTTGAGAAGATAAGGATATCGTCTACGAAGACCACTACGAACTTATTGAGGAAATATCTAAATACCCTACTCATCAGGTCCACGAAGTAAGCAGGTGCATTTGTCAAGCCGAAACGCATGACAAGCCATTCAAAGAAGCCGTCTGGGGTTCTGAATGCCGTTTTATCGATACTATCTTCAGCCACCCTTAGCTGATGAAAACCGGTCGCTAAATCGAGTTGGGAGAAAACAGACGCTCCTACAAGCTGATCAAACAAATCGTCAATTCTGGGGAGAGGGTGCCTATTCTTTTTCGTTGGCTTGTTGAGCTCCCTATAGTCAACACATAGACGGAGTGAACCATCCGCCTTTGTAGCGAACACCACTGGAGCGCCCCATTCTGAAATGCTTCTCATAATGAACCCCTTTTCTAGAAGCTCTTTAATCTGTTTACTGAGCTCTTTCCTTTCCCGTGGAGCCATGTGTCTAACGGGCAACGCAACGGGCTTTGCATTATCTACAAGGTATATGCGGAAGTCTATCTCCCGCTTCGGAGGCAAGCCCTTCACCTCTTCGAACACATCCGGATATTCCCGGACCACTCTAACTGATTGCAAATTTTCAACAGAGGCATCTAGCGATTCAAGGTAACTAAGCATAACCGCATACGAGGGATTACAAGAAATTTCCAAAGTATTACCGAGCTGGGTTAGGAGCCTAACAACCCTTTTCTCACAATCAAGGATGGCCCCATTACTGGATAGCCAATCCATGCCCAAAATCAAACCATATCCCGAAAAGCCCAAAACAAAGGCACTACATTGAAATTCTACGCTTAGAATAGAAATTTTCAATCCCAAACAGATCATAGACAAATGAGCTGGGCCCCTAATTGGGTTTGAAACAATTAAGGGGTCCTCTACCATACTAGTTTTTAGGTGCAGAGATTCTACTAAAGCAGACGAGATAAAGGAGTGTGATGCGCCAGAATCAAATAAAGTGCGAACGGGGTGATCATAAAGATAAACTACACTTTCTACAGAAGTATTTATACCTCATTGTTGCAGAGGTGGCGCTTCTAGCACATGAACTTGTGCCCCTGAGGTGGATCCAGCCCTCTGCCCCTGTCCTCGTTTCTTTGGGCAGTCCTTAGCCCTGTGGCCTGTCTCACCGCAAGAAAAGCACCCACCATTCTCCTTGGCCTTCATTTTCCGGCAATCTTTCACTAAGTGCCCCACTTTGCCACAGAAATTACACTTCCTCTTCTCTTTGTTGCCTTTCCCGCCCTTCTTAAAGTCTGTCTTCTTAGGCTGCAAACCCTCTTTCTTCCCTTGAGAGCTTTCTGCCTTTGTCTCCTTCTTGCCCTTATCCTCTTCGTTCAGCAACGCCATCTGTACCAACCTTTCATACGTAGCTCCCATGGGTATGTGGGTCATGGCCAAACTGTGTAATGGCTCATTCAACCCTTTGACAAAACGGAGAGCCTTCTTGTGCGGGGTGTTGACTAGGTCCAGCCCAAACCTAGCCAGCTCATCGAACTGATTAACATACTCTTTGACTGTCTTGTTCCCTTGCTTAAGAAATAAGAATTTTTCCAACTGCAAACTCCTTTCCGCATCTGAGAGAAATTTAGCCTCAAACCTTGCCCTAAAGTCCTCCCATGTCTCCACTGGTCTTTCTGCATTAGTGACTTCCCACCAGTAGGAAGCCTCGCCCTTTAGTAGCCATACTGCCAGTTGTAGTTTCTGTCTATCTTCTACCTCAAAGATGATGAATAAGTCCTCGGTTTCTTTCAGCCAATTTCTAGCTGCCACGAAGGACTCAGTTCCATGAAAATCCTTTCCTCCCATAGCTTTAAAATCTTTACATATCTTAGCAAACGTGTTTCCCCGTGGAGGAGGTGAAGGAAGAGGTGCTGCTGCAGCTGGATGATTTCCTGCAGCTGGGGGAGGAGGAACGGTAGGACCTGGCTGAGTGGCCCTTGCTTCTAAGAACCGTCTAAACCAACCAGGTATTGGTACACCCTCTGGCAAGTTAAGTTCTTCGGACATGCTGAAACAAAAAGGATAGATTCAAAACGAAGGATAAGAGATAGTACCTATGGCTTTGGGGGGACTTTGCCTTTTTTTAAAATAAAATAATATTTCTCTTTTAAAAATGCTTCTTTAAATTTCTTTTTTTGAAAATAAATTTTCAAAACTTTTTATCTTATCTGGTAAACCTATGCTCTGATACCAAGTGAAACACCCCACCTCCGTTAGGGTCACTCTCAACGGGAATGCCCTAATTTTGGTGGAGGTTTATAAGTATAAGTCACAGATATACAAGACAGATATAAGAACACATATTTTTGAACAGCGGAAAACAACAACTTTTTTTTTCAATAAAATACGTGTTACACCAACCATACCATAATTGTCTTACAATACTTCCAAAAACATAACATCTTCATAACTGTCTTGATTACATTATTTAAAGAAGCATAAAGAAAACATAAATAAACTGCAATAGTCCCATAGTTTCTGTCTAAAGCCATAGTCCAAAACGAAAAGATCCAAGCAATACATTCTTTCTCTTCAAGCTGGATATGAAGGCTGGTCAAGCTGCGGTATTCCCTCCCTGTGGACCTGGGGGGGAAATGGAAGAAAAGAAGACAAAAGAAAAGTAGAGTCAGACAAAAAGCCTGAGTAAGTCTAGGACTATTCAGTCTATGAATAAAGAACTGGGTATGATAAGTATAAACTAGAAATGGGAAAGCACCATAAACTTAGTTAAGTTGTCTAGGGTCGAATATACTATCGTACCCCATATTAATCTCTGTACCCATATAAACAAGTTCCCAACAGGCACCCCATAATCAGGGTGAAGTGATCCATTTTATGATGATCGGCTCCTACTCGCATAGTTACATGTGTCTTACGGCCCCCGATGTTGTAGTTACCTATGCTGGTCCCACCATGGGGTGTATCAAGTCCCATGGTGGCGGCCCGACACAATCCTAAAATGCACAGGTATGCTACTGGTGCCCAGTGCCTTATTCTTCTGCGCCGGAGTGTGTGCACGCCCGCACCCCGTTAGAACCTACACTGCTGCACCACCGCCGTCGATTTGACCTCTTACAGTCAGCCCAGTAATCGTGCCCCACCCTGCCAAGTTTCAGGGTATCATGATACCTTATAGGGTTACTGCTGAAAAGGGTCCCCCGCTACTAGGTTTTTCTATTTCTAGCCAACATGCTAAGTTGGTTAAGTGTTTTATAAACCTAACCCCCAATCAGTCTGTTTAGTTTAGCATGTTCCATCTTGATTAAGTATTAATATAATTTACTTAATCCTATCAATCCTGACTCAGCCTTAATTGTCTTATTAAAGCTTTGACCTCTCACATTAGACAGGTATTGTTGTGGCTGCCTGTTGCCGGTTGGGTCCGGGCAGTCTTATGCCACAACTCAGTCTAACCTTGGGTCCTTATTGGGCTCCATGTTTAACCACCCACATTGGATAGGTATTGTTGTGACTACTGGACAGCCGGGCGGTTCCGGGCAGGTTTACATCACAACTCAATCCAACCTCGGGTTAAACACATCGTATTTTCTACATTTACATATTTTGTCTTTCTTCTTTTTATATGTAAATATTTGCGGCCCATTATTCAAATTCATCTTTATTGGTTAAGATTTATTTATGCCACTTAATTGTTTTTCAAAGTTATTGACGTGCGTAAAACAAGCCAACACATATGTTCTATATTTTTAACCCAAACGTCATTTCCCCCGTTTTATTCGTTCGTTCCAATGTAAGGTGTGTTGGGTTTAATACTTAAACCTAATTTAGCCATATGAAAAGGGGAGGCTATAACATGGTGTTTACAAGGTGACATAAAAAGGGGAGTGTGAACGCATGAACTTGCAACATACGATCTAATTATCATAAGATAGGCATATGTGAACTTGCAATTGTAACAACATATAATATAAGCAGTACTTAAACATGAGTCATTCTATTCACAAAATCATGGTGTAAACGAAATATGTAGTCTTGGCATAAATAGTACTTAAACATGAACCACTCTAATCATATAATTATGGCATAATCATAATTGAACATGAGTCCTTATATGGTCATGGCATAAACATAATTGATTATGAATCCTATTATTCATATAATCATGGGTTTTTGTCCAATCTATGTAACTTGTAAGGGGATGCAATTCTAGTGTAAATTTCTAATGTAACTTATGTGCTAAAAATATATTATCATATGATTAAGATAACAACATAAGCTTAGAAAACATGTTTTTAACTAGGCATAATAACAAACATAGCTTAGACATGTTCATAAAATTAATACAAGCTTACTACGACGCTTGCTTTTGTCACTATCACAAAATCATGATTTTTATACTTGAACTATGATGCCAATTTCAACATAACCTTCATATGAATCATAATACTTAGGTGAATCAAATTACACTAAAGATGACCATAGAATTTTACATCATGTTGTCATAACAATAGATCATAGACTTGCATGAATTTCAAAATAAACTATTACAACATATAGTTGTTGTTTCAACATGAATCTTATACTTGCATTTACCAAATGGGTGTTGTAAATAACTACCACAAACATGTAGTTTTCAATATGAATCATATGCTTGCATAAGTCCCAATCAAAATTCCACAATATGTGGTTGTCAACATAAGCCACATACTTGTATGAATCAAACCATAGCATTGCCAAATCGTTTAGAATCAAAATAACATACAAATATAAGTCATTATCGCCACAATTCCATTTTGTTTCCAACGCAAATCGCGTACTTGCAAATATCCAATCGTATACCATAATATTCCCAAATCGTTTTGCATCAAAGCAACATACAAATATAGATTATTATCGCCACAATTCCATTTCTTACTTTACACAAATCAACACAATTATTTAATTCATATCGGAATAGCACTCTACTTACAGCGTATGGCGAATCTTCAATTCAGAAATCTGAATTCTGAATTTGGAGATGCTATCCTTTGTTGTAGGCGTTGCTTTGATTTGATTAACGTTGCTTTAAGCTTTGAATTATCTCCTAGTTGTCTCTCTATTTCTGACGGCTATCTTCAGTCTCTCCTCAGCAGCATGACGGTCTCATCTCCATTTTAGTTGATGTGAATTAGGGTTAGTCTTAGGTCCTTTTTATAGAGTTTGTGAGTTGATTTAGACCGTCGATGAAGCTTGGTTCAATGATAGCCATTCGTTTGAAAGAGAGACCAACCAGGAGCTGACACCTAGCCCTAGTGACAAGGCAAGGCTCAGAAAATCGACCAAACACAGACCTGGCCAGCCAGGACTTGACCAGACCTGACCAGCAGGTCATTTTTGACCTGGGCGCACTTGGCAGGTGCGCCAGGTCAAAAATGTACCGGTGCACTTCCCAAGTGCGCCAGTGCATTTTTGTTCTGGCGCACTTCCCAAGTGCGCCAGTGCATTCTGACCCGTTTTCCGGTTTTTCGCCCAACTTCGTTCGTCCATATCTTCTTCATACGATATCCGTTTTATGCAAACTCAGACTCTATCTCAAGCAGAATTCCGAGACGAACGAAATGGCGTATCCCGTTTCCCTTAATTCTTTGATTTAAAATTAGTTATAGTTTAATTTATGAATTTCACAGTTATAAAATACACGGGGTGTTACAATCAAATTCGGGAAAGTGCCATTTACTTTCCGTTTTTAATTCAAGATGAAATTAATTTATTAAATATCATTATTTATTCAAGATAAAGAATTGAAGTTATATTTTAAAATTGAAATATTTTGGAAACGTTTTCCAAATATAAATAAGAGATGTTTTCTAACATAGAATAGAAAATGAAATGTTTTATTGATAATAAATTAAGAAGTGAAGTTAAGGAAATTAGAAACTGACTGGAGACTTGTTAAGTTGAATGGCTTTCTGAATATCGACCCGATGTTTTCCAATGTTAATAACGAATATTTTCTAAATATAGTAAATAAGCATTTGAGAATATATGGGATATATATAAGAAATGTTTTCTAGAATATAGAAAATAAACAGTTTAAAATAGATGAAAACGTTTTATAAGAATCGTGAGATTCTAAACGGGTTTGGAGAAATATCCAAGTAAAGATATTAAAGGGAAATTGGAAAACAAATAGATTAGTGTTAAATTAATTTAAAGGGTTAAGTGTTGATTGATCGGTAATATTCCCATTTGGAAATATGATCATTGGTTGTATGGATGTTCTTCTTTGATAGTTAAATAACCGTCTATCAGAGTTTTTGACCATTTCCGTTGTCAATACGGAGAGACTGGGATCAAATTTATTATTTGAAAACCACTCCATATGGGCATAGCATTGCGAATCAAATATGTCAAAGACGATTAAAGATGGAGTTTATGCAAGGGTTGTTCTGGGGATCCTAGATAGAAATTGCGTAAGATGGATTTACAGAATAGTGCCTTAGGTTTGTCCAGTTCCAAGACAACTTGTACGGACGAATGTCTGACGGAGTATGTCTAATAGATCGTGTAAATATATCTCTTCAAATGTACTTACATTGGTGGCAGAGGAATTCGTTTGTCTTAGCTTTATGCCCAGGGTATTTGTGGAGAAATCAATTTGTGATTTAGCAGGTATGACGATGTGGCATTCGAATTAAATGAAGATATGATCCATCTTAGGATTGTTATGACTTCAAGCCTCTTCAACCAGGAAATGGTATAAAATCAGCAGGTCGCATGGCTAAGTGGGTTGCTCCCAATTAGGGTATATTGTCACCATTTAGAGAAATTTCTATTTGTTCTTCTTTCGCTTCTATATCTCCCAATAATACGGTGGGCCCAAACCGTAGGGTGACAATATATTCGGAACATTCAAGAGAAATGGATGGCCGGTCATGTTTAGCCAGGGTTGCAAGATGTTCTTGTTGAATCCTAGTGTATTTTCTCTAGAGGTATACTATCGGAAGGTGATCCCATACCTTTCCATGGTTGGAAACCCATTCTCCAATAATCGCCCATAGTTTTGATTGTATACTATGTATGTAGAGCGTGAGATACAAGCATTCTGCTAAATAGTTATTTACTCATTGTAGACACTATTATAATATCAGAAAAGTATTATTTTAAAAAATGTTTTGGGTTACCGAAAGGTAAAAACCATCCGTATTTATGTGTGGGTCGGTCTTACGATTATCCTTTCCTTTGAAAAGGATTTTTAAAAGTTAATCCAAAAGATTAAAGTTTACTCACACTAGTCCCACGACTGACCCAGAGTTTTTTTTTACCTAAACTCTTGGGTGCCCAGATTTGTACGGGCAGTCAAGTAGTTAGGATTTTACAGATATACTTGGAGGAGCTTGGAGCAGAAGGCTTTAATATTAGATATATGTAGGGAGTCTATTTCCGTTATGATGTTATGTTTTGTACTATGAAATGGTATATATTAAAGTTATAAGTTTGTATTTCAAAAGTTATGTTATATAGTATATTTTATTCGTTTCGCCGTGAGACTCGGGTTTACTCCGATTATGTTCTGTTGTGATCTTCTTCTTCTTCTATTCTAATTTTCTTTCTTTTTGTTTCTCACCCTTTAACTTCTTTCTATTAATGATCGGTATTTTCTTGCAATTTAAGTTGAACGTGAGTGGTATTCTGTTGACTCAAATGGTACGGATTTGCAGGCCACTGCACTTGGCATCAAAGCTGAAGGTTAAGTACTTACCTTGGCTCTGTGACATAACTCAATAGAGATGAGGTTAGTAATAGCCTTGATTGAGTTTGAGTGTGTATATACAATAAAGCATATTTGTAGATTGTATAAAAATGATTTTATATTGTGTAGATTTATTAGTTGAGTGGCTTATGAATTCTGGTCGACGGTGGGGCACCACAATGTCGATAGGGATTTCTAAGCACTTGAATACGATGAAACAACACAGTATCTTTTGAAAGAAGGGTAAATAAAATAATTTTACCAAGATTATATTTTGATATAAAAGAAGTATATATCTTAGAATTATTATAGTATATTGGATGTGTTGGTTGTTATTATAATCGAATAAGACTATAATTGAAATGGTTATTAATAACCAATTATAATCCGTATAAGTATAAAATATAAAATCAATGGATTAAATCTGAAGTACAAACCAGAATTACTTTGAAAACTTGGAAAAGAGTTTGTAAATAAATTTTCGATTAAATATATGGAAATTGTGAGATCCTGGTGAATTTGGAAATGTTTTCGAAGTATTATAAAGGATATTTTGAGGGAATTTCAAAATGGGAGTGTTTAAAAATGGTGTTGAAAAGTGATATATTGTTAAACTCACTTCGATCGCTGGAATATAATTCCAACGATGACCGCACCATCATTGGTGTTCATTTTCAAGTTTCTAAGTGATGGATTTCTACCAAAGATTTTGTTTTTGAATTCTTTTCAGAAAAAGTTGTTTTGAGTTACGAAAAGGAATATTTGATTTTGGCCAAAAGCTAAGCTGTTAAAAACCCCAGGAAGAGATTGTTTGAATTAAAAAATATTAGATGGAAATTTGTGAAAGTAAATAGAAATTGAATTGAAATAGAATATCGAGTAAAGTTGGATTTGGAAGATAGGGATTTGGAATTTGAAACGGAATTGGATCGGTGAGTAAGAATTTGAAATGCAATTTGGCTTAGTTATAAGAGAATGATTGGATTCGAGGAGAAATTTATTGGAGATCAACTGAGAATGCATGGGTATATGCTGAGTGGATGGCAAATGAAAAAAATTAGATTTAGATGTCCAACAAAAAGGCATAAGTTTATATTATATTTGAGTATGAGATTTTTATGAGCCTGTTTGGCAAGCCGCTTGGCTGTTTGATTATTATTTTTTTGGGTTGGACAAGGCCTAGGGATGCAAGTTGTAGTTGTACCAATTGAGCCGTGCAAAAGAGACGCTGACGATTTTTTTCAGAAATTTAAGGTGTTAGACAATTTTCAAAAAAATTTAAAATTTTCGTTGGTAAGAATGAATTAATATATTAATTAAAATTAATTGGTTCAATTGAAACCGAAGTAAAGAAGTAAAACAAATGATTTTTAATCTGGTTGATAAGGTTTGTAACATTTTTCCAACCTAAGTAATTTCGAGGACGAACTCTTTTAAGGGGGAAGGAATGTAATGTCCCAGATTTTTAGCAATTTAATAATTAATTAATTAAATTATTTTAATATAATGGTTTGGTAATTTAAAGGGTTTGAATACAAATAATCTTGATTATTTAATTATTATAAATAGTGGAATAATAAATTTAATTACCGAAATAGTCGAAAATAGTTAAATTGACAATATATTGTGAATTGGATAATTTAAGATCTTTAATTCAATTTATAATTGAATTATTATAACGAGTTCATTATTTAAACCATGATTGAACGTATTAATTATAATGTAATTTAAAACGAGTTCATAACATCGTGGTAGTTCGTAATATTAGGTTTTCAACTTTGAATAAATATATAAGATCCATTTTAAGTCATATTTATTCGAAACAAAAGAGTTCAAATCTAATTAACTATATTTTTCTAATGGAAGTGAAAAATCAAGATTTCGTCTGATAGATTATAAGTTATGTCCAAATCAAATTTTCAGAAAGTTGTTATGGAATCGTTTATAAAGCATAACGATTTATTTAATATAATAAATCATTGATTTTGAATTTAGATAAGATTTTTAAGATGCATTTTTAATTTAATTTATAGAATTTTCCCATAATTTTTAATTTGGAAAATAACCAACTTTTGGGTTAACGTAACTTACGCCTTATAACAGCATTTTTAGAATTTCACAAAATAAGCTAACTTGTCTATTTTATTATCATTCTACGATCATGGTATGTTGCTCGACACGACAGTATTTTTACTTTTTCGTTAGCGATCTATAAGTGAACAGGATTTTTCATAATGCAGTATGTTATTCTTTAAAATCTTAAAAGATATAAATTGTGCTTACCACGTAACCATACCCGAGCATATTACTAATATGAACTCGTGTAACACACGGACTTTTACTTGTCACACTATAATTTCAATTTTTTTATCAAATTGAACAAATAGTCAATATGATAAAAAAACATATTATGAATAAATATGCACGATAATGTGCTGAAATGATTTAATTTCTGAAATACCTTAACGTAGCCACATGATATTAACATAACAGAAGGAAAGGCATCAAATAAGATACTGATGCTAAATATATGCAACTACCACTAAGTTGAACCATAGTTCATGAATATTAATTGGAAATAACATTACAAAAGAATTGGTTAGGACTAGTCTCCAAGGATAAAAGAACATAGTACAGTACATATGAAAAACCCGCTAATACCGGCATGCAAACACCATTCAAGGATACATATCAAGAATAACGAGAGTAGAGGCGTTTGATCATCACTTGCCTCCTTCTGGTACACAAATCACACTAAGTGACTTAAACCATTAATACATTAAATCTCCTCAGTATGCTACTTTTAAAAAAAATAGAATAAGAATATATTTTCCTTACCCATCAAGCATTGTAAAAAATCTATGTGGTGGTTATCCTAGTTGTATACGACAGCAAATATGGAAACAGACGTACCAATGTACAAAAACGAATGTACAACACTACACTATAACATGTTTATCTTACAGCCAACCTATTCTAGCCTGCAACATCTTTTACTCGGAAATCAAGGACTTATAATCTATAAATATACATGATTCTAAGCTTCATTCTTTTTTTTAGCTTCAGGAAGAAACCGAAGCATTCAAATGGAAACCCAACATCGTTCCTTTTCATTTATATTCTTCTTCTCTTTTAAAAAAATCGTATACTCCTCGGAAAAATGTAAAACATATATATTTACGATCTCCATAAGTTTCTCTTCGTCTCGGTATATATTTCGTGGAGTGCAACAGCATTTAGCCGTGCTCGAAATCAACATAGTAAGCCTAAGGTTAGCAAAAAAGTGGATTTAGTGCATCAGGTGGCGAAACGGAGTATATATTTGTGTTGCTCAGATCAAATGGAACCTACTAGATTTTTTTAGTGAATTCGGACATTTTTTTGTTCGATCTTTTACTGTACGTGGCCTGGAGTCGCAATGTGTGAATCTTGTGCGAGTTTAGTATGAATGGTGTGGGAAGAAGGAGGATCGAAAGAGGAGTTAAATGGTGATGGCTGCTTTTAATTTCATGAATAATTAAGGGAAGGAGGGGAGCTCGAAATATACTGGAAAGGTGATCGAAGTGTAAGCTGGAGCAGCATATCAATCGGAGAAGATGGAGTGGGATGCAGGTCACGGGTGGGGAGTTTGGGTTGGATTTTATATACGGTTATGCCCAATTAAAAAAAAGATATTGGAATAAAATGTAATGGCAATGATTAAAAAGAAGAAGGAGTAGCATTAAATTGTGGGGGGGGGGGGGGAGAAAGGTTGCGGCTCTGGATTGTTATGAACGTGGGTCGACCGATTATTAAATGGTAAGCCCAATTTAAAAATGTAATTAACTTAGTTTTAATTTAAAACTATTCAAGCTTTTATATAAAATTGCGATTACAATATTTCACTCATGCAATATCAGAATTAAACAAATTTAGTACCCTTGGGATCGTATGGAGGTAGGCTACACAAAGGAACTAGTTTGAAACGATTTGGAGACCGTTTCAAATTATAGTGTAATTAAAACATCTTATTAATCAACCGAACGTTAATCATTTTCCAATGAGTAACGACCAAGGTGAGTTAACTCATAACTCTGTCCAGTTTTGAAATTTTATAAACATTATTTAATATTGCTAAATAATGATTTGAATGCTCTGTGATGATTTTTTGGATGCATTGCTAATTAATTGATTGAAATAATAGATATAAAGTTGGATATATAAATCGTTAGTTGAGCACAGATTCAATTTGTTATTATATTTCATATTGATCTGAAATTAGTATTATTTATGTTGATTAACGTATGTGGATGTAGGGAAAGAAGTTGGAGAGATCCAACTGGATTCCTCAACAACTATATCATTGTTTTTCATATATAACATTATATGATGTGACAAATAATATGTTGTTGATTATTATGAATTTTGGATGTTTGAATAACATTGACCCTGAAATAACTGATATTTAAATATCGTAGAAAAATCTATTCAACTGAAATGGAAAATAATTCGAGTTTTGAAAAGAAAAAACAATTTTAAAAATGAAAATTGAAATTTGATTGGACTAGAACATAGTAGCTTGTTTTTAATAAAATAAAACAAGTGGTTTAATTTATAAATGATATTTATAAATGAAGTGGAATAATTATCATTGGATAATTTGAAAATGTGAATTCTAGTGTGAAATGAAAAAGGGAATCGATTGTAAAAAGGAAACGGAGAAATTATTTCGATGTTCGAAATATAAATAAAATGGAAGTAAATCCATAAGAATTTTGTGATTAGAATTCGACTTTGTCAAATGTTATAAAAATAATTTATTTTTAGAAATTATATATTACATAATTCAGAATTTGACAAGATGGTTAATATCTGGTTTGAAACCAATAATTTATATTCAAATATGTAATCCAGATTAAGTTATAAACTTGATATATAATTAACAAGAAGTCGATTTATAAATGGAGTTTATGAAGTGGAATTCGAATATGAGCTTAATAAATAACACGATATATAGGATTTGAACCTGTAATGGTATTTATAAATAAAAACTCAAGATTTATTTGATGAACGGGTCCTAATTTCTATAAAGGAATAATATACATGTTTTACAGTGAATAATGATTTAAAAGCAAACTTTTTGCATATTAAAATGGTTATAGAAGAATATTAGTAATGTTTTGGAAATGATAAATTCAATTGTGAATTTAGAAACAGAGTTGACCTGAAATGGTGAATTTATTCCAACGTTCAGAATGTTAACCGAATAGAGATTATTCGAAAGATAGTTATACGTTGAATTTTGATTATATTGAATTCGAGAAAGTGCCATTTACTTCACGTTTTTAATCAAGATGAAGTTCATTAATTAAATATCATTATTTATTCAAAATAAAGAATCGAAGTTATGTTTTAAAATTGAAATATTTTGGAAATGTTTTCAGAATATAAATCCGAGATGTTTTCTAACATAGAATAGAAAATGAAATGTTTTGTTGATAAGAAATAATGAAGTGAAGTTAAGGAAATTAGTAACTGACTGGAGATTAGTTAAGTTAAATGGTTTTCTGAATATCGATCAGATGTTGGTTTCAGCCTTCGAGGTTGATACTTAGGGAATTGTTCCCTTACTGGTTTACTGTTAGGAACTAATGAATGAGGAAGAATAGCGGTACATGAATCAAAAATGGAAATGATTCCCAATGTTAATAACATATATTCTCTAAATATAGAAAATAAGCATTTGAGGATATATGGAAATGTTTTTCGATATGTATAAGAAATATTTTCGAGAATATAGAAAATAAATAGTTTAAAATAGATGACAACGTTTTCTAAGAATTATGAGAGGCCAAACGGGTTTGGAGAAATATCCAAGTAAAGATATTAAAGGGAAATTGGGAAAAAAATAAAGTAATTTTAAATTAATTTGAAGGGTTCAGTGTTGATTGATGATTAATCGGTAATATTTCCATTTGGAAATATGATTATTGGTTTTATGGATGTTTTTCTTTGATAGTAAAATAACCGACTATCAGAGTTTTTGACCATTTCCGCTGTCAATACGGAGAGATCGAGATTAGATTTATTATCTGAAAACCACTCCGTATGGGCATAACATTGCGAATCAAATATGTTGAAGACGATTGAAGATGGAGTTTATGCAAGGGCTATTCTGGCTATCCTATATAGAAATTGCCTAAGATGGATTTACAGAATAATGCTTTCGGTTTGTCTAGTCCTAGAACAACTTGTATGGACGAATGTCTAACACAGTATGTCTAATAGATCGCGTAAGTAGATATCTTCACATGTACTTACGTTGGTGGCAGAGGAATTCGTTTCTCTTATATTTATACCCTTGGTATTTTTGGGGAAATCAATTTGTGATTTGGTAGGTATGACGATGTGGCATTCAAAGTAAATGAAAATGTAATCTGTCTTAGGATAGTTATGACTTCATGCCTCTTCAACTAGGAAATGGTATAAAATCGGCTAGGTTGCATGGCTAAGTGGGGCGCTCCCAATTAGGGTATACCATCTTGGGAAATTTCTATTTGTTCTTATTTCGCTTCCGTATCTCACGGGATTACGGTGGGCCCAAACCGTAAGGAGATAATATATTCGGAACATTCAAGTGAAATGAATGACCGGTCATGTTTAGCCTGGGTTGCAAGATGTTCTTGTTGAATCCAAGTGTATTTTCTCTAGAGGTACACTATTGGAAGGTGGTCCCATGCCTCGCCATAGTTGGAAACCCATTCTCCAATAAGCGCCGGCGGTTTTGATTGTGTACTATGTATGTAGAGCGTGAGATGCAAGTGTTCTGCTAGATTGCTATTTACTTGTTGTAGACATTGTTATAATATCAGAAAAGTATTATTTTGAAAAATATTTTGGGTTATTGTAAGGTAAAAATCATCTTTATTTATGTGTGGATTAGACTTACGATTATCCTTTCTTTTGAAAAGGATTTTTAAATGTTAAACCAAATGATTGGAGCTTACTCACACCAGGCCTATGACTGACCCAGAGTTTATTTTGTTTTATAATACCCTAAACTCTTAGTTGCCCAAATTTGTATGGGCAATCAAGTAGTAAGGATTTTACAGATATACTTATAGGAGCTTGGAATAGGAGGATTCAATGTTAGATATACATATAGAGTTTATTTCCGCTGTGATGTTATGTGTTGTACTGTGAAATGGTATGTATTACAGTTATAAGTTTGTAATTTAAAAGTTATGTTATATAATATATGTTATCTGTTCTGCTGTGAGATTCGTGTTTACTCTGGTTATGCTCTATTGTGATCTTCTTCTTCTTTTATTCTAACTTTCTTTCTTTCTATTTCTTACCCTCTAACTTCTTTTTATTAATGATCGGTATTTTCGTGCAATTTGAGTTAGATGTGAGTGGTATTCTGTCGACTCAAATGGTACAGATTTGTGGTCCATTACATCCGCAATAGTTGGTACCTGAGTAATGTCATACCGAAGCCTATACAAATATCTACTTATTTCAACAGTTGCATAAGTTTTATATTTGCACCAACCTTCACGAATTCCAAATGTGATGAACATGGACGTACTGTTACGTCTTGATGTTCTGATCCCAATGAAATTTGTTTGGTCGAAAACTGACTTTGTTTGAACAATTTCGTTATTTTCATTTTAATATATTCATTAGTTCACATTTAAATTTCGTATGCTGACAAAACAACCCTGTTTGGCTCCAAACTGGAAATCTAGCAATAACTAGTTATACGTATTCCAATAAACAAAGGTCGTTTGAAAAAGACTATTCTCAAGGCTTATTAATACCGATTAGATATTAATTAAATTCTGAAACCATTATATTTAATAATAAAAATTATTATTATAATATATATCCGAATGGAATACTATATCACTTCAAATTCGATTAATATGGAACTATATCTCAACACTAACAAATTCGAATTAATTGATATCCAAATTATATAAAAATTCCTTTTTAATTTATTAAATAAACGTTATAATTTATAAAGGATTTCATAGCGACTTTTGAAATTTTGATTTAGTCATAACTTGTAATCTATAATATAAATTCTCGATTTTTCTCCTTTATTAGAAAATTATTATCAATTATATTCAAATGTTTCTTTCTTCGTAGAATTCCGATTTAAAACGGATTCTGTATATTCAATTGAAGTTCAAAATTCAATTTTATGAACTACCGTGACATTAAGGGTTCACTTCAAAATTAAATATAAATATATACGTTCAATCGTCATTTAATAAATGAATTCAATATTAAAATCCATTAATATCTCAAATATAATATTTAAAAAAATATTCGAATTCAAATGACCAAAAAATCTGGGTCGTTACATACAAACAATACATGTTACAAGCTAAAATTTCAACAAATTTTATTAACTTATAAATAAATTTAACTTGAACAGCATTACACATAATTCATTACACAAAACCACTTCTTCAATTTTATCCAATCGAACGCGTATTTTATTCCAAAAATTAATTTTTTTGTTTTGTTATGTTGAACGCATCTCAAATAATTGAATTCTGAAATTTATTTAATGTTTTATTTGAAATCAAAACTTAGCTTTCCAAATAAACCAAATCTAAATTCGAAGTTGAAATAAATTAGATCTTTCCACTTTTCTGTTAAATTAAATTACAAATTTACATTTCAAAGTTTAAATAAAGTAAATTTCTTCTTAAATCAAAACATGAGATATGTATTTCAAAAATCGAATTTATTCACAATGATTAAATTTCCTATATTTGAAAATAAATTAATAACGGTAATAACGCTTGTTTTTAACACGACAATCATATTGAATTCAAATAAGTCAATAATGTTAATAACGTTCATTTTGACAACGTTCATGTTGAAACTAAATTCACATAAAGAATTTTTGTTTAAAATTAAAATAAAATATAGTTCAAAATAGATAAAATTCCGAATTCTATGTCAAAATCCAGATATACATATTTACTTTAATGTTAAATCTTGATTTAATTTATATTTTAAACATCAAAATTTCTAGGTCATTACATATTATATGTAAACTTAATCTATCTTGCATTACCTTTTGCTTCCAATCCTTCCAAAAAATTAAGACAACGACACCTATCCTTACAAAAATTTAAAGCATTGGATTCAAGGTCCAACTAAATTTTTTTGCGATGCCGCCTTTTTCCTCTTCCATTTAATCCTGACCCAAATTGATTTTGAAACAGACCATTCTCCTTCTCCAATCTAGTGTTCAATGTGTGCCTCTTTCATATATCTATCTTTGGTTATGTGTTCGAGAGGGTTTGAGAGAGAATTGTATATATGATCGAATGTTTGCGAAATTTCAAAATGGAGGAGGAGGATGATGACATGGAAAAATGGAGTTACGGAAAAAAAATTGAGCAAGAATTTTATGAACTAGGTTGTCGATAAAGAATTTTGTAACGGGTTTCTTTGTGCATCATAGGTTTTTATGAGTGTTTATGGAAATTCTTGATGGTAATTTGCACATATGCAATATGTTTGTGCAATAATAGTTGTTCTAAGAAGCTAGAACAATTTTTTAATGGAATTTAGATAAATGCAGAAATGAATTTAGCTAGAAAACAATATTGATTTAACAATGATCAGCTGGAAAGAATTGCAAAAAGAATCCCATGAATTAAAAACTAATTGTGGCATGAAATTGATTGCAAATGTAAAAGCACATTTTTTCTATGCATATACAAGAATTGAATGCACAATAATTTGACTAATGCAAATTAAAATTTGAGAAATTTGTTCAAACTGATGCTACAACTGGAATTATAATAAGGAAGAATCAAGAACCGATTGCTGCTGGAATTCTAATAAAGTAGAACTAGACCCAAAATGCACAAAAAAAAAGATGAAATGGTAACTAAAATTTAGAACAAATAGAATAACAATACCGAATTAATATAAACAAAAATGTAATCAAGAATTGGAAAATACAAGAACTTAAAGAATAACAACTAGGAGTTGGAATATAGTTAGTTGCAGAATCGAAAATTGATAAAGATGAACAGGTAATGGAAATTTAACAAGAAAAGAAGTAACTACAAAGCTATTCCAAGAACTAGTAATCAAACTTGAAGAAAATGGCATAGAATTTGCTAACGAAGATGACTAAGATTGTCTAAGTTTTCATCACACTTTTACAACAGCCAGACACCCTCTATTTATACAAGTTGCTGCCACTAACAACTCAATAAAACTGATCCAAAATACTTGGTCCACTTATTTAGTTCGAAGTTGAACTATTAGGGATTGAGATAATGGTTTTGATAACAACAAATTTTTAACCTTTTAAGTATTATTATAAAATTTATACTAACATTATTGTCTGGATATGTGTGTGTGTGTGTGTGTGTGTGTGTATATATATATATATATGCAGGATGTATATGTTGATATTTTATGCGGGTGTTGATTTTTGAAGATTGTACAGTTTAAAGATTCAAGATTGTAGATTACAAAGAAGAAGATTTCAAGATTAAACACTCAAGAGTAACAAGAATTCAAGAGTTCAAGAAAAACATCAGGATAAGTAATAGAGCCTATAACTTTTATTAAAAATCCGTAACAGCACTAAAATCTTTATTCCGAATCTCTCACCATTTCTACCTTATAATATTTAAAAAATCTTCTTAACTTTTGTTTTCAATTGATTTCAAAATTACTTCCTTTTCAAAATATATCTCCTGATTTTTTAAATTATTTCTGGAATTTTAATCTAACTTCCGATTATATATTTTAGGCCTTCTTATTTATATTTTAGTTTCGAACATATATATATATATATATATATATATATATATATATGTGTGTGTGTGTGTGTGTGTGTGTGTGTGTGTTTACTTGAGTTTTAATATTCTTATTTACTTATATTCGTATTTATAGTTTTATAACTTAAGTTTTAAGTTTCTCATTTATATCTATATTTTTATATTAAGTTTTGATATCACTTTTATAGATTATTAAATATATGTTTTTAATTTATATTCTTACTTCATTATACTAGTTTAATATATAGGAAAATAGCTTGTTTTTACTTTAGAATTGCCTTGATTTATTTAAACATCATTCCCGTTATTCTTAAAATTTTAAATTTTAAATTTATAGGGTGCATGTTGACATGTACACTATAATAAAATTTAGTTTCAAATACATTATTTCTCAGTGTTTACACATGAAATGTATTGAGACGTATCTAACAAAGAATATAATTCACCTATGAACGTCGAGTATACTTCTAGGGATTTATGTTTTCTATATGTCGCTACTCTCGTGGCACTTTGCAAAAATAATTCAATTTCCATCCTCTTTTATCCATATTGCCGCTCCATTAATCAATTCTCCTTTACTCTCTATTTCCCTCGAATTTCGTTCATTCTTCTGGTTTCCTATGGTAGATTTGATCTCGCTACCCTAATTCCATGCTCAAGCTTCAAGTATCCCTAATTCCGTTTTATGGTCTATTTGATTCATTGTTATTTAGTTGTGTTTCATTGGTAAATCTAAATTTGAATGTACTTTGCTTGTTAGTTTTTGGTAATGTTCACATACGATTTGTGAGTTGTACGACCAGTTGTTGTCTTTGGTAGTTTACTTCGGATTCTTATTCTTGTGTTTCTCTGTGGTGTGGTTACAATGTTATGTGGTGCGAAATTATCTAAAGGCGTTTTATTGTTGCTTTCTATCTATGTCATCTACGGTAGTGGTGTCGAAGTTTCTAGCTGAAAGAAATAACTCTAATGCACTACATGGCAAGTTACAATTGGAACCCTTATTCTTCAGTTATGGTTTATTTTCAGGAT
Source organism: Allium sativum (assembly GCA_030737875.1). Lineage (NCBI taxonomy): Eukaryota > Viridiplantae > Streptophyta > Magnoliopsida > Asparagales > Amaryllidaceae > Allium > Allium sativum. Next base: position 234,884,333 of record CM060912.1, read on the forward strand.
TGTGCGGTGGGTTGAATATTTGCACTTCTTCCAGTTTTATGTGGTGGTAGCAGTATATTTTGTGGAATTATGTTCATGGCAAAGCTTTTTGGTCGCTTACTGGTTGTTGGTGCTGTCAGTATTTATAACTTCTACATATTTCATTTCGTGGTCTTTTATTCCTTGATTTTTGAAGCTAATGATAGAGTTATCATATCAAACAAGTGATAAATTGGGTTTAAGTCTTGAGTTAGGTTCATTTGTTATTGGAGTTATGATATCCACCTCCGAGTTTGGATAACATACTTTAGAACTAGAAAATATTTAATTTTTATTACTTTTATCCTAGTTTTATGATGTAATTTCCAATTTATTTTACTTTGTTTCACATGTTAATATGTATTTTTTACTTTGCATGCATAGATTTCTCCTAACCTATGTTGTCATTGACAGAATATGTTATTTTAAATTGGTGAATATCATGAAAAATGTTAACCTATTTAATGTCAACCCTATATGATGCCTTTACAATTGAATGGTTTCAGGTTATCAATACCGAATTTGAACTTATAAATATATTTTCCTATATTTATTGTTATATTGCTTCCAACAGATATCTACCACAACCATAAAATTTCTTATATCAAACCATCGCATTTTTTGGGCTATTCTAGTGTAGAACTTTAGTTGTAATCTAATGGGCGAATATGCAAATTTAGATATGGGACAATGATATGTCATGCACGCTGCAATTCAGGGTTACCCTTTGATAGCTTTTATGCATGCAGCTTGAACATTAATTCTATTGAAGTTGTTTTTCTTTCTTTCTTCCCTTTTTTCTCATTCCCTTCTACATCTCAAATTTTAGATACTTATTTCAATTTTAACAGGCACATATGTTTGAAAACTTAAATTAGGTAGTACACATGAGTTTCTAGTTGTACCTTAGTACATGCTAATATTTGAATCCCATGGTAATTATATAGACAATAGCTGTCGTTCTGGCGGCCGTTTGCAACATGTTGCTACTGCAATTAAGTCTGAATTGATTTCGCAGTGGTATTATGATCTGTAGATTAATTAAATTCTAGTTTTAATTGTCTCTGGTGGTATTTTTGTAAACTACTTAAATAGTTATAGTACTCTGGATCTATATTTGTCAAATAATCAAATATGTTTTTATTGTGTGCATTACATTTTAAATCTTCTACCATTAATTCGCTTGCAAACTATTTCTAAAGAGAGTGGCTGTTTATGACATCTTGATCAATTTTATCCTTAGTGTCACTTATGTAGCAGGTCTAGATTTCTATAATTTCCATTTTTCATGCCTTGTTGAAGAATATGTTTTTCATGTATAGTTTTTTGCACTCTCTGGTTAGGTGTTGCCTTACTACTGAAGGTTCATTAGTCCAACGCAGGTCAAATAGAAATCAATTGTAATATATTCCAAAAATATACCAATGGCGATAGAATAGACATGTTTAGTTGAAGTTAAGTTAGAGGAACTAAAACTTGTTTTCTCTACGTTTTTGGTCAATTGATCTTCAGGATGATTTACAATATAATTTTTGTTTGTTCATGGATTTGCCTATAGTTGTACGTAGGATAAAGATAAGTTGTGAGTAATGTAAGAATTGATGGAACAACTAATGACTTGATAATCAGTGAGAGACTTGTTTGGGTGATGCTCTGTTTTTTTTTACATGTTTTACATTTCTTATGAACTCAAGTAGATTTTATTAGACATTATAAATGCTGAGAATTGAAAAATATTAAGGTGGCACTTTGAACTTGAAGGTAAAAAGAATTGTAGACTTCGATTTTTTTTATCAAAGTGGTGTTTTTGTCTGCAAGTTTCAAACAAGACAAGAGAGCACTTGTTGTTTTGAACAAGCAAGCCTGAGCTTACGCGTCCATCTTTTAAACTAAGCCAACCTTTTTTTTGGTTTTATTATTTGATATTGAATGTATACACTTGGTTCCTACATGCTTAAATGTCGTTACAAGGTAATTGCTTGTTATATCATGCATCGTTTGCTCAAAACCTGTTAGATATTCCTATTTTACCCAAGCAATCAAGGAATTATGTGATGACCCGAAAATTCCTACCTTTCGAATCGACTATAAACCACACAAGTCCGACCCAAAAATTCCTACCATTCGAATCGACTATAAACCACACAAGTCCGGCCCAAAGGCAAAAATTTCGAACCATCATGGGTTACAACACATTAGAACCAAAACACAAAAGCATATTTCATTGTTATTACAACAATTTTACATCAGAGTACAAAATATATCACAGTACGTCGCAAATATTAGAGAATAATTACACAGCGGAATCATAATTACATTCAGCGGAAGACTATCAAATGCTTTGGACATAGCTCTAGCTTCAATCTAGAATCCTGCTCTATAAAATATCTGCAAAACCAAAACTACTAGCTGCCCATGTGGAAAATATAGGAGCCCAGAGTTTAGGTAGGAAACAACAAACTTCATATTAGTCATGAGACCGGTGTGAGATCTAAAACAGTTATTTTATTTGTTTTAAAGTAAGGTAAATCAAGGGACCACACCGTATAACATAGAATGGGTTTTATCTATATGAATACATTTCATAAACAACTCGCAATGCTTTTTGAAAAATAAAGCTATTATAAGACTTAAGTCCCATCACACAATGCAATGCAAACCGAAGGATAGAGTTTTACCTTGTAATAGCCAAATATGCTTGATACGTGAAATTTCTCTTTTATCATCACTAATGCATAGTGTGAAAATCATTTTCACAAATAAATGTATCAATCTTAGACGACATAATTCCCCATCCCATTATGTCGCCATATAGGTTTACAATTGAAATTGCAAAGCTCACATTGAAGTTGGATTCCATCAATGACCAAGGCAAAGGATCTTCCTTAGCCATTCGGATCATCTCTAGCAAGATGTCCAGAGCTCACACGCATGTGATCCTTCAGAGCGGCAAAGCCGGCCATCAATGAACACGGCTGGTTAGAATCTTTCCTGAACATAACGTTCCCCGAACGTATTTGACTGTCGTCCTGGTCTCGTCTGACCATCATTCGAGGCGCCTCGGTTCCATCATCCACATAAGTACATTGTCTGGGCTACATACCATGACATCACTTTTCAGCTAGAAGGAAATGCATGTCCTTATCTTTGATGTCCATCTCTTGCTTTCGGCCATTCATGAGTTGTAAGGCTTTTCGAAGTCACGATTCAACACAAAGCTACGCTATATCAACCATGCTTTGATCATCATCCACAAAACTCTGCTTTTCAACATAAGCTTTGATCTATCAGCACTTAGCATGCCACATTGTCAATTCACAACATATAATCGATGTCTATTAATACATAACCCTCTGAGTACATAAGTCTCAGAGAAGGGTGTTAAGCTAAGAGAATAAATTCTTCGCCACCAACTGATATAACATCAATAGAAACCAATTGGTTATATTGTAAAATACAACGTCAAACACACTTCCATTTACAAGTACATTCTGGCTCTGAACGAAACCGAAGGCACCTTATTCCTCGTCCAATAAAGGAGAGAGACTCTTGCGTATCTAGACAATCTCCAAGTACGTCTGGACGACCACCACTTATAACCTCATCTTAAGTGTACCTCCCAATTGAGACATTAACAATAATCCAAAAGATGTGATGATTCCCGGTCTTTAACCACCATCTTTGATATCTTCAACAATCATCATATAGTTATTCAAGACGGGTTGAAACTCGATCTTTCCAAATAACTAATGCATTTTTAAAATCAAGTGATATATAAACGTATCATAATTCTCATTCCAATTCGGAATATTCTTTTACTCAAATAATCCTTTACATTGGGAATTACTCCCTTAAGTCTTACCAAAGATTTACATCCCTTAAACTGTTGTTTAAATCTTTCCTTGGAAATCATTTTCACATTACCATCCTATTTATCCCATGAAAAAAACTGGTGGTACTCCATATCTAATACCCCTTTTACTTTGGTAAGTTTAATAACCTTCTTTCAATTCAAATCTAGTTAAAGATTCATTAAAACTCTAACTTAGTTTTAATCCCTGTTTCATTCGTTCAAATCTTTGTTGAAAGATTTATTAAAACTCTAACATAGTTTTAATCTCCATTTTATTTATTCAAATCTTTGTTGAAAGATTTTTTAAAACTCTAACTTAATTTTAACCTCTATTTCATTTATTCAAATCTTTGCTGAAAGATTTATTAAAACTCTAACTTAGTTTTAATCTCCATTTCATTCGTTCAAATCTTTATTGAAAGATTTATTAAAACTTTAACTTAGTTTCAATTTCCATTTCATTTGTTCAAATCTTTATTGAAAGATTTATTAAAACTCCAACTTAGTTTTAAAACTCCCAAATCATTATTCAATGATTACTTAACTTTGGAAGTCAATCCTGTCTTTAACAAGGTTAAACAATAGATGTTGTTCAAATAAATCGTTCACCACAAATCCAAAATTCAAATTAATATCAAATGTAAGGCTTCAAATACAAATTGTATCGACTTATGTTTGATATTAAATTCTAAAATCACAAATACCATACATGGAATAACAATTTCACTATGTTTCAAATTCCTCAAATAGTATCCATATAATTACGGAATCCAATATCGAAATATACAAAGATTATTTCCTTTCAAACCCAATGAATTTAAATTTGAAAACTATTAGTTTGATTTTAAACCAAAATTAAAAAGATTTACTATGTTAAGTAAATCAGGTCAAAAATTCAAATCACAGTTCAAAACCTTACATTTCTTACCCAAGTCATTTTAAAATCATTAATTATGATTTATCATAATTTTTCCTTTTCAAAAATAACTTAATTCTCAAAAATCCATTCTTTGGGTATATGACGGCACTAGCGCTATTTTTTTTTTCAAATTTGATTTGAACTTATCTCCAAATCTAACAATTGGATTTCAAAACTATTAGATTCATTTGAAAGCTCTTTTCATTTCAAACCAAATGTTTTTCGTTTTAGGAATATCCGACGGTAGGATCTTCCGGTTTGTCAATTTGAAGTCATTGGTCGAACTTCGCGAACTACCACTGCGCGACTAGTCTTATTCAAACCAAACTTCTATTTATAATTAAAACTAAATCGAATTACTTCCAAAATAGTTTATTAATTATATAAAACATATATAATTATTTTTGGAAACTATATTTCAATTATTTCTCTTTCAAAATTAAATATTCCATTTTTTAATCATTTTAATATCATTTTAAGTCATTAAAATAATATTATTTTTCATAACTTATTATTTGAAGTCCAAATTTTCCTAAAGCCCATTATAAAAATAAATAAGATAGTTTGTAAATTAAAATCTTATTAAAACATTTCCTGGATACCTAAATCAAACTTCACTTTTCAAAGTTACTATTCACTTCAAATTTAAATTTGAAACACGCCTCTAGTAATTCAAAACTAGTATGAATCAAATTCTTAATTTTACGAATACTATTCGTAATCACTTAAACTACCTTTCCAAGCTATTTCGGATTTAAAATTCAAACTTTTATTTTTTTGAATTGGAATGAAATTCAACCAATCGCCGTACAATTCAACTTATATGATTTCACACTTAATTAGAATCCAACCACCTAGTGGCATCATCAGCATAAGTGTTAAGATCATTAACACTTAATACTCAATCAAACCATTGTTAATTAAGGTATTAACTTCATTAACAATTTATTTTCATTATTGGCAAATGAAACCACACTAACACACATCATATTCAGATGATCATCCATACCATAACCTATATCAACGATATCACATATTCACCCAATATCGCATGTTTACCAATATTTCTTAACTTACTAAGTGGACATGGTGAAGCAATTTCCATGTCACTAAGTAATTAGCTCAACTCTTTCTAACTTAACAACTTTAAACATGTTAGTCACATCATTTAGCATTTATATGCAAATCACATAACAATTCACCACTAACACATGTATTAAATTAACTAATTTAACCAAAACCAGTTAACTAGATGTGAGTTAAGGGTTCTCACCGAGGGATCCAGTCCTTCAATCTTTTAGGGTAGGATATTATGGCTTCACTACCGCTTTCGACTCAAAATAACAACCCTTTTCAACTCGATTTACTTCAACCTACTACACCTATATATGTATGTATTTTTCTTAGCACTTAAAAAAGAAAGGTGGAATTTTTGAAAAGGGAGCTTGGCTAAAAGGGATAGGTGGTCATGGCATAGGGTGTAATGGATAGGTGGTTATGACATAGGGTGCAAGGGGTAGGGGAGGGTGCATGAGTTTCAAGCGGATGTGAGGGTCTTATAATGGTGATGTTGGAGTTTAAGAAGAGTTTTTAGGTATAAAAAGGTATTTTTAAACAAAAGCAGTGTGCTTTAGCTAAACAGAGACAAGTGGAGCTAGGGGAGGGGCTTGGGTAGATGCGCATGGCCTATGGGGTGTGGAGGGGTGGGTGCGGCCGAAGGTGGTGGTAGCCATTAAAGTGGAAGAGCGGAGCTTAAGGTGGATGGGAAGGAGAAAACAAGAAAAGAAAATTGAAATAAAGTGAAATGAAATGCCTATCTCTTCACATGCTAAAGGAGGAGGCATTTTGGAAAATTTTGACAAGTCCGGAGAGAGGGGGTGACGTGTATAAATGTGGAGGAAGGGAGGAAATTGTGCAATATAAAGTCAAATCTTCTTTATTTAAATTGAAATAACCTTTAAGGCTTACTTAAGGAAGGTATAAACTTAAACTTGGATTATTAAATTCACGAAACCCTTAGTGCATGTTAACATAATAAATCAAATGTCATTAGTCTTTAAAAATACTAATATAGATTTCCAAATTTTGAACATTATCCAAAACTGCTTAATTTCAATTGAATTTCAATAAACGGTTCTACAGGTTTTCAACTCTTATGATCAAACCCTAAGTCCAATCAATACGAAATTTGAAATACTACTATATTTTGCTAATACAGATCCAATGAAACTGATCTCGTCGAATTCAAAGAGCATTTCAAAAATAGCCGTATTTCTAGTTTTTATTGAATTTTAATTGATTTTTCAACACCTGTTTATATTATGTATTCTTATACACTAATTCTGATTGACTTGAAATTTGGAATCTCCCTATATATTAAGGTTACGGATCCGATAATATTCGTTTCATCGAATTCTGAGACTGTCTCCAAAAAGGATCTATTTTTAGGTTATCAAAATAATATTAAATTATTGATTTTCACCAAATTCATTTTAATTGGATTTTAAAAGTTCACTAACCTTACTCTAACCCTAGCAAGATATAAAATAAAATTAGAGTTCATTTACAATGATTTTCCAGGTTTATATTAAATACTTACTGAAATATGAAATTAAATCAGACTTAACCATTTAAAAATCCTTTTTAAATATATCTAAATCATATTTTAAATTGACTAAAAATTTGGGTTGTTACAAATTAAATCCAAGTTTAAACTCGGTCTGTGCTTTTGGAATTGAACTAGATGTGCATGGTTCATAAGAAAATGTTCATCATGCATGGAACATCTTGCAATTTCCATGATATGTCCTTTGTACAAATTTCCGTAAATGGAAAATATTTGTGTTGAATTTAGAAAATTTCATGAGCATTATAATTAGGTTTCCTAAAAATATCCTGAAATTTTAATTGAACATTACTAAAATAGTATATTAAGAAATTAAAAATGGAATTTGATATGTTGGACTTATCTCATCGTTTGAAAAGGAGAAAGTATCAACTTCGTTTGTCCTTTTAATGCATAGTATGGAATTAGGAAATATTAACACTTGAGAACCTTATTAAACATGTTGGAAAGCTTTTCCCAAATAAAGTCATAATCCAGCTTCCATAGGTTCCTATTATTTCATTTATGCATTATTCTTGTTGAGAAATTTTGTTTTGCTTACTATAGACCAGAATTGAAGTTCCAAATAAATGACCTGAATTGTAGTTCCAAATAAAGTCAAATTTCTAAGCCTTTTTATTTGCTTTTGAAATGAACAGTATGAAACTTTATAGATGTGGATTAACTGTCTAGTTTTTTATATTTAGATGTATTCAAATTATGACTATTACCGGGACTTGCATATTAGGGCTCGTGGGAAAAATAACACCGGTAACAAGTGCAGCCTACCGCATAAGCATAAATACCCAGCTTGGTAAATCCGCTACGGACAAACTTTTTGGTCCAAACACATCATTCATTGCTTGCGACATGACACAGGAATCACAGTTTTCCTCGACTATAGATGCCATACGATAAACACAGACATTTAGGCATCCTCTGTAGAAATGGAGAAGCTCTGATACCAATTTGTAGAACTATAAGAAGAAGAACTTTTATAGCGGATGAACTGTTTGAATTTCTTTTGTCACTTTTTCTTCACTTCTTTCTTACAACTGTAACAACCCGGAATTTTTGAACCAATTTAAAAATTTTATCTTAGCTATTTTAATGGATTTTGAATATTTAAAATGACTTATTTTAAATAATAATGATTAAAAATTTAATTAAATAGAAGTGAAACGGCCCAAACCCGCCTTTATGGGAAAGCCCGGATTGAGTTGAAAACACGATAAACCAGAAAACAAACAATAGAACATTCCATTGCTATTACAACAATTTACATTAGAGTACAAGAATATACAGAGTATAAACAAATAATATACATTTGATAAATATCAGAGATTTAAACTACATTTAAATACATAGCAGCGGAAAAATAATACATAACACAGCTTAAAGAAATACACGGATACAGAGGATTCCGAATATAGCTCCAGCTGTAAACCAGGATCATGTGAATATAATATCTGCAAAACCAAAACTACTAGCTGCCCCTGTGGAAAATAGGGGCATCCAGAGTTTAGGTTAAAACAATAAACTCCAGGTCAGTCATGTGACGGGTGCGAGAACTAAAACAGTTATTAATTTGATTTCAAAGTTAGGTATATCAAGGGACCACGCCGTATAACACGGAACAAGTATACCCCCAAGAATACCAGTGCATAAAACAAATAGCACAATGCTAATTAAAGAAAGTGAAGCTATTATAAGACTCGGGTCCCATCACACAATGCAACGCAAACCGGAGGATAGAGTTTCACCTTATAATAGCCAAATAATGCTTGGTCACTATAACAGAACTGGCTTTTTATAGCAGCCCACAGCCGGTATAAATAATAATTATAGCGGTTCGACAATTGTTGTATATCGACATGTTATAAAAAACCGCTACTTAGTTATAACACTTGACTAGCCGCTATAAAAGACATGGTTTTATAGCGCAAACAGGCCGCTATGTTATTTTATTACAATAACTCATACTGACTGCTATAATACATCTAAATCTCATTGAAAGCTAGAATATTTATAGCACAGTGTTGCCGCTATAATAAACTTGAGATTATTAATAACATAATTTTATTGCTATAAAATATATTTTTGATAACCTCTATATGATGCTATTAAATTAACATGTTATAGTATTGCAGCATCCTTTCATAGCTCATACATTTCAATAATATCAATCAAAATGAATCTTCGTAACAAGTTAAATGAGCGCACAAAAAAAGTTTCAACTAACAAAAAAAATCAATCCATGAGTTAACAAATTAAATACATATTTTTTCAGTTCTCATTGATGTCAACATACACAATACAAAACATAGTTCATATCTGTTCGATTAACACATAAAAGACAAGACAAAACATAGTACACAAAAGACAACACCCTAAACCTGCTAGACAGACAAAACACCCCAAACAACTTAGCACCTCCATCTTATTCATTTGCCTCATCACCATTTCTCAGCCTGTATACCACAAAAACAAATCATTGATGAGGAGTAAAATATAAGAATTATGGGATTCACATGAAAATGCTTATAAACCAGATATATCTTACCTTTATAAGAACAAAATAAAATAAACCAAATATATCTTAACATTCAATGCTGCGGTCAGATCCTCCCAGTTGTTTATTATGAAAATAAAATATAGAAATGTCTATAGATTTATTGTGAAAGTAATGCTACTGTTAAATCATCCCTATTTGTTCTTTAGTCATTGATGGATCGTTAAAGTATCAAGAACATAGACTTATGTTATTTTAAGTTGATTTTCATTTCCTAAGGAAAATAAATTTTAGAGAAAAAGGTGCCTGCTCCAACGGACCTATTTCCAAATAAGTGATAGGGTAATGTAGGTACCAAGGTAAATCATTAGGCAAATTCACAAAAAATGTGAATTTATTATAGAAATCAAAAAAAAAATTAGCCATTCAAAAATTAGGCTATAGACAATACCTTTTCCATGCACTACAAATTTATTGTAGTTCTCTTTTTTGAATCCAAGTATCACTAACTAAATAATAAAATATAGTATGAAGACTGCTCATTGATTGCATTTGATTTATCATGTTTAAACTCCTTTAATATTGCAAACTTACAGTGAAAACGTCCAATAAACCTGTTTCAGGTTAATGATTAGCACACGCATAAAAAACAAAATCATCGTGAAATAAAATTCACCTGGAACCAAGCATCTCCGATAGTGTTATACCCATATGTATGAAACACCGCTAAGCATATGTGAAATAAATTGCCATGTTGAACACCGTATACGTGAAGTAAAATTCACTAAAACCAAAAACATCATGAAATGAAATTCACCTTGAACCAATTCTAGCCACCGTGAAATGAAATTCACTCTAACAACTAGGATAGCAAACCAATTTCCATTATCCTCTAAATTATTCAATTTAGCCTACATTGACTCAATATATCAGTCCACTTACTATATAGTCTAGCTGAATTATGTACTTTTAACTTACACAATTAGGGCCTTAAGCCAAAGTTCAAATCGCTCAACTTTAACATTTACTAGTTTAACGTAAACTTACTCAAGGTTAACCTAGAAACTCCCATTTTGTCCATTCATGGTAAAAAATTAGGATTAGTTCCGTTTTTAGTAGCGTGAGTTTAACATTTTCAATACACACTAGTAACATGGTTATAAACTTCTAGCACTATGCGGAAGCGTGGTTCTTTAAATTTTCATGTTTTCCTTTATCATTAATTTTGTTTTTTCATTACCCCTCAACTCATATTTACTGTTAAAAGTACGATGTTTTAGAATTACAGTTTCAGTAATTGTGTAGCTGGAAATATTATAGATTGTACATCTTTGTTAAATATATTCATAAGTCGCAGTAACGGGAATCATGTCATCAAGATAAATATCGAATTTTATTTCTTCTAACAGCTCAAAACCAAAGTCAATTTCAACAAGAACATGTGTAAATGTAATTAATTAATTCACTAGATGTAGTCCCATTTAACATAATTGGTTTTTCGGTAACATTTAAAAATTTAGAGATACCTTCTCTAGCCTATATTTCCAATTCCAGATTGTATAGCCGTGTAGCCATAATGGAACGGTGGTTGGATATTGTTTCTCAAATTTCATTTTAGCGGTCCATTTTTAACTATCATTATTCTTGAATTAAAATTATATGGGATGTCATAAAAGATTAAATTAGAGTCTTCGCCATCTTCAAATTGAACTAAAAACAAGCCACTTGATCTGCTATAAATTGCAAATCTACTTTTTTTCAAGACTTTCTTAATATGATTTTTGAAATGTAAATAATAGGAAAATGCATGTCAAAATGTTTAAAGGAAAATGCAAAATGTAACGTAATTGATATACCTGCACAGATTTAGAAAGAAAAAAAAATTTGTGAACAACTATGACAAATCAGCATTACATACCATTAATAATTATTTTATTAAAATTAATTTTGTGCTTTAAAGGATAGATCGTCATTAATAGGTTAGTTATATAAAACACAAATATTTATCGATAAATTAAGTATTTCTTTTCTTCGTTAACCAACCTTTTTCTTATGCCTGTTTTAGTATTTTCTTCGTTGCTACCCTTTATAATTATAAGTGGAATCACAGTTGAAAGAGTAAAAGGATAACAACAAATCAGGCCCTAAGATACCCTATGGTTTGTGATAAACGTAGCACATCCTATATATATCAGCTCATTTGACTCAACATAAAGTTTTTTCATGGATTCATTAGTTCGTTGTTTTATTTAGCTTGAGGTTAAATTTGACCGTGAAAGTAGTTTAGCATTTTTCTTTCAGATTGAGGAATTGAGTTCTTCTTTGGATTCTCTTGTTTTTCATTTTCTATTGTTGCTGGTCCATTTGATGCATATAAACATGTTCAAAACTATTTTATTTTGGTTTGACATGTTTAAGTCGATCAAAATATCCAAGGAATATATTTGCATATGATGGTTTAGAAGTAATCAATATGAATCAAACATCCAAGGTATATATTTGCATAAATATGGAACTTAATTCCAAATGACAATTATCTGGTACGCAGAAGGGATAAGCTAAAAAATTGGCCTTTATAAAATTTATATTAATAGGAAAACATGCACAAAGAATCATTTTAATCATTCTACTGCAATGTTTATTGTTAATTTTTGGAGTATAAAAATAAAGGTGCTTTTCAGATATGCATACATCAGTTAGTCCATAGAATCAGCTGTTTCTTATATTTCAACAATACTACCATGAGATGAATCAAAGATGTAAATTTTGCTTTTTTTAGTTAATCAGGTTACTGCTTCATAACCAATTTCAACTACTAAATAGTATATACACATAACTGCTCATTCCTGCTGAGCATATCAAATAGTTTAGAGTCTTCAAATTTGAATACATGACTAGAAACAGAAAAAATAAGTTCATCGGGCTAGAAGATAAAAAATGTATTTAACAGTACCTTCGAGGAAAACTTAATAGTGAAAAGCTGGATACAAATGTCTACCAAAAAGCATCTTAGAAACAATAGTATCTTTAGTTACCTCAAATATTAGTAGCTGGATACAATATAAAGAAAATGCATGCATCAAACATACTTCAATATGGCGTACGGTTTTTGGAATGTCATCGATATCACCAACCAAATACATTGTGGCATTTGCAGGATAATACCAACGCTCATGAAGTGATGAAACTTGCGAACTTTATCAGCATCCCATTATTTAATTTGCTTTTCTAACCCAATTGGAAATCTGTTACTACATTTATTTTCAGAATGTAAAGGCTGAAGCAACTGGTTGATGAAACTGTGAAGGTTAGTCATCAAACAATAGAGGGCTATAGAAATGCTAAGGTTCTGCAAAGGAAATCAAGCAAGACAGTATGTTACCTGGCAATCTATCTGATATTCAATTGTGTTCATCATTTGTAGTTCTGAAAGGATGGCACGCCTTTCTTTTTCAACACGAGACAAGTGGAACTTAGGGTGGAAGGCTATCTAAATTGACCCAACAAAAAAATTGATACACAAGTTTATTCTTTTGTTTTCATTTTTAAATATCAATGCACTTCAAGCATTGCATAAGTCAATCAAATGAATGACTAAACGTCCGTACATACACTTGATAATCTACTTACCAGTTAATAAAAATCATTTGCAATTTGTAGCCTTTAGAGATAAGAAAATGTAGAAGTAAGTTTAAACTAATAAACCACGATAAGATATCGATCACGTATCTATACTAGTTTAGTTTATAAGAAAACCGAATAATCTGCCACTGAAGAAAAGCTTTATGTTAAAAAATTAAGACAATTAAGTCTTAAGCCGATATTGCAGTATTATTTCCTAGTAAATTTCGAAATTTTAAGTAAATGGGGCGTCAATTGCCGTGCAAACACATAATCTTATTGATTTTGCACTATAACGATAACTGTTGAAATTGATTCCAAAATTATAGTTATTGTAACGACCCGCATTTTTGGCCGTCAAATATTTAATTTAATTTATTTATTTTACGTATCATATTGGGAATATAATGGAATTAATATCTAATTCGTTATTAAAAACGAAGTTGAACGTTATAATTTATATATAATATAAAATCGAGCTTGGAAATGGCGTGCAGTTCGTAAATTCGAGTTTTGAACTTCAACTGAGAATACAGGATTCGATATAAGTCGGATTTCTGTGAAACAAGACACGTTGGAGCCGTATTGATGATAATTTTCATATGGAAGAGAAAAATCCATATTCCGTGTTATAGATAGTAAGTTATGGCCAAATCAAATTTTGAAATAGTCGCTATGGAAATTCGTTATTAAATTATAGGCCTTTAAAATGGCCGTTTTGCAAACGGACTCAGATTTCGACGAAATCAGTTTCATTAGAACCGTATCGCTAAATTATTGTATGGTGGTGAATTGCGTGGAAAACCGATATCGTATGTGGCCACGGTAGCCAAAAACGCCCGTTCAATTTCTATAGTGCGTATTTAAATAAATAAAGAGATATTCGAATGTAGCTTGAACAGACAATCGAATTAGGCCACGAAACCAGTTCCGTTGAGTTTGTATCGTCGATTAGAGTCAGAATAAGTATATAGTTTGTTATTTTTAGAGATCGAGAAATTTGGCGTTAAAAAGGGTAGGGCGGTTCAGGGTAAAAACAGCCTACCGGGGCAACAGTCTCAGAATGCGACGAAATTAGTGCCATTGGGTTCGTATCGAAAAGTTATTGTCGATGTTCGCAGTTTCAAGTGGATTTGATTTATCTGGTGACCGTGGAAAAATTAAACGTGTGTTCATTTCTGGTTTCATAAGGGAAATTTTTCCATACGACCTCGGATTGCGACGAAACTTGTCCGATTGGATCCGGAATATCGTTTTACATCAAGAACAGCCTTTTTATCAGTAGACAGAAATCATATGTGGTGGATTTTAACACGAATTCTCACTGCGAAGTTTCGTTGTATTAAATAGTAATAAAATCTACCCTACTTGTTACTGTACATTACTTGTCGGCCAAACAAATTCGAATGCCGTGATGGCCAAACAATGCACAGTAAAATGAATCCGTGACCATCAAGCTAACTAATAAAATATAATTTACAGTAGCGTAACCCCCACACTTTCTTTTACTATATATACATTCAACTAACATCAGAACCCTGATTCTCGTTCAACCATATATGCGCCGCCACCATACCAAAATAGACGAACGAAAACACCCCAACTTCTCCCCTTCGATTCTCCAAATCGATGAACTATTCCCAAAAATCCTCAATAGCAAAACGTTTAGCCCCTTGAGCTCCTTCATCTGACCGGAGATGATGTTGTTTATAACGCTGGAGCGGCTACAGTAGTTCGAAAAGTCGCAGCGGTTCGAGATGTTCTTGGGAGCAACGGAGGATGTCGAGTTGGTCGGAACTTTGAGCGCAGGCACAGGAGGTTGGCGAGGTCGTTCTGGCGAGCTTCGATTTGACGCTAGCGAACTCCAGGAGGCTGCGATGGCCAGTACAGTTCAGAACGATGGAGTGGAGACCCGTTAATTTCTAAGAAAGAAAAAAAAAACTGCGAAGGCCTGGAGGATTGCGGAATGAAAGAGAGAAAAAAGGGACAAGGCGGATGGGGAAAGCTTCATGCGCAAGGGGGGATAGTTGAGGTGGCAAGTGCATGGGAACTGTACAGGGCGGGAAAAAAAAACCAGAGGGTATTAACGTAAGAAGAAAAGAAGAAGAAGGGAGGAGCGAGGGCTGAAGCCGTGAGTATGGGAGAAGACAGTCGCATGGGATCAGGCATGTTCTGGACGTGAAGCTGTGCGTGGTTTCGAACTGGGAGGTCAAACGTGGATATGAGGTTGCGAAGCCGAGATCTGGAAGGGAGAAAAGCAAAGTAACGGCCTGCTTAGTACTAATCTAAGCGTTTAAGCTTTAGTTAATTAATTTTATAATAAATTAAGGCTTAACTAATTTCGTGAATTAATAATTGCAGATTGGAAACAAAAAGGAGAAGGAAGCAGAATTATTTGGCCCTAGATCTTTCATCCCAAATGTAATTAATTTATATAAAATATAACTTAATAAATTAGTTAATCAACTTAGACTGGTACATTTTGAACGTGAATTTTGGGTACAAGTGTGAATGGGGAATGGGCTGAAGGGTGGTTTCAAATTCAAATGGGTTCTGATACACTTTGTTACGTGGAAATGAAATAGAAGAAGGCACGGAAAGGGTTTTGTCTGAGCCGATTGTTTTGGACACTAATCATGTAATTAGTCTATTTAAAATTTGGTTAAGAACTTAAATTAATTTGTAATTAGAAATTTGTTCTATAATTAAGGTCAATTCAGGGATTACTTAATGGATTATTAGTCAAACCATCGCACAAGGTTTAATTCGAATATTCCTAGGATGATAGGCAAAGTCCTAGGATGATAGGCAAAGTCGGAAGTTTTTGAATAGAAGTAGGGGACTAAAATGTAATTAGTTCGATTAAATATGGAATATAATTAATTAGTTTAAATGAATATCGGTTAGGCTAAATTGCGAATAACTCTTATTTCCGTTAACAGAAATGGATGAAACAAGTTGCAATGGGATCAAAATATCGACCAGATCATTTTGGGACTGACGGGGACAGAACTGAACAAGTCTGGAACCAACTGGATTTTTAATTAAATTAAACCCCAGTTTGATTTAATTAAACTCAACCGTCTGAACAACGGAATCAGCTCAAGGTGAGTTAAACTCACTCAGTTACCCTTTTTATATTTTATATAAATTGGGTGTTTTTATTTTGTGTGCTCTGCTTGCCAATGGTTGACTGTTTGATAGTCATCTACTTATTTGTTGATTTAACCGATGAAATTAAACTGTGTTTAATTTCAGTGAAATACCAAATCGTTACTTTTAACGATGGGTTCCAATAAAGGTAACTCACCTTGGTTGGTCACGTTTATTTATAAACGTGTTTAAATGGTTGAATCGTTTGAATTGCTTGTGGTTGATGTTGAATGGTTGCTATTTAGTGTTATCAGTTAAACAAAACTAAATGTGGTGATTTGAGATAACCATTTGAATACAGAGAAGAACAGGTTGGAGGGATCCAACCGGATTCCTCAAATGTATTATTTATTTTCATATGCTCATATATGAAATGATCTATTTGTGTGATTGATTTGATGGTTGATTATTAATTGAATATTCAACATCTGTTTGGTTTGAACCAATAGGCGATATTGGTTAAGTGTTTGGCAGAGTATGGCCTTTAAAACCAATCGAGTTATAGATATTGATTCACCGACAGGTGAATCGATAGAGTTGAGGTTATAAAATTTATTTTATAACCAGAGTTAGATTTGAATTATATTATTTGAATAAAAGTTATTTAAGAGAAACAAATAAATATTTTATTTGTTTAAGACTTTGATTTGTTATGAATTTATTTTGCAAAGCAAATGCTGATGTTAATCAGATTTACCAGTGGAAGAATAAGAAATGAATTAAATGGTAAAACCTTGGAAAAATTGTTTTGTAAAGAAAACAAATAATTAGAATCTATTTAAATTAATTATATTTTTAATTAATTTAAAGCGAGGATTGTTGAAATCGGTTAATGAGGTAATCAAGTTTTTGAGTTATTTAAATCGACCGTTTGGAATTAGAATTGTTTATCAAGTTAATGTGTTTGACTAAAATAGTTAATGAATATTGTTTGAATTTAAATAAGGATTTAAAAGGGATTAAATATTTAATTTAGTTAATAAAGGGATTAACTACTAAAGTAGTTAATGTTTGAAATAAGTTATTATTTTAATTAATGATAAATTTAGGAATATATTTTTAAATGGGAATTCATTTAAAAAGCTACCGAATGTGAGATGCAAGCCAATTGAATGGTGAAAGGAAATAAACGTACTCAATTATATGAATTAAGTGAAAGGAGATTTCGAAAAAGGGTTTATTATAAACCAGAGGTTTTAAGTAAGTTCAAAGGGTTAGGACGTAATTTTACATTAACGTTATTTGAAAACGAGATCTTGTAAAAAGGAGAATTTTAAATGAAATTTCAAAATGGGAAATTGAATATAGTTATTCGAGATAGAATTAGCCAAACATAATTATTCGGCTAAGTTGCCATTTCGTACGACATCTAGCAAAATTCGCAGGGCTGCAGATAGCCTACGGCGGTCGGATGTTTCCTGAGGGAATCAGGCGTAACCATTGTGATCGCTGTGATCTAGAGTCAAGCGAATGGAGTTAAGACGAATGTTAATTAATCAATTAGAGTTATTCAAATATCGTATTTTTGAATATTTAAAAGAGTTAGAAGTTTTAATTTAACAAAAGTAAATTAGTTTGTTAAAGGCCAAGTGATGCTGAATACTGAACCAGTGAACTCATTGGAGTGTCATGATTGAAACACTATATATTTTGATAGTTAAAACACCGACTATCAAATCTGTCCAATACGATTGTTGGTATGGAAAGACCGGGATCGAATTTATATTCGAAAACCATTCCGACCAACAAATACGTGAAGATCTCAGAAGATGATCGAGATGGTGCTGTGAAGACCGTGGGTTTTCATAAACGGAAGAACCACTAATATTCTCTGCCTGGCAAGTAGAGGAAAGCTGTGATTCTGTCGTAGTTGGAATCTACGGGTTGCAAGGACTTCTCGCTACTGATCCATGGGGTGATTCCTATATTGGATGCAGTAGGAGAGTACCTTCGGTTCATCCTGTTCCTGGATGACGTATATGGACGAGTGTCTGACGGAGTATTTCCAAAGGGTCACGTACGTTGATTTATTCAAACGTACGATAGTTGTTGGCAGGGAGTTGCCGTTCTCTTAGCTTCCAGCTAGAGTATTTTTGTGGACGTCAATTAGTGATATCTGACGGATCTGACGATGTGGCATTCAAAGTGAATGACGACCAGATGATCAGAAGTTAATTCTGGCCTTAAGCCTCATCAACCAGGAAATGACAAAAATCGGGCAGGCAGCATGGCTATGTGGGTCGCTCCCATTAGGGTGTATAATCACCTATCTAGAGGAAGTCCTATTTGTTTCTTAAATCTATGTTTCGATGCTGTCCCTTGTCGGGAGACGGTTGCTGATCCCAACCGTCGGTGATATACATTCGATACTCTCAAGCGAAATGAGGGGTCGGTCATGTGAGGGCCGGGTTGCAAGAAGTTCTTGTTGAACCCAGTGTATTCGTCTCTAGAGATACACGATCGGCAGGTGGTCCCATACCTTGTCAAGTTGGAATCCAATCTCCAATAAGCGCCCGCGGTTTTTGATTATATATGTGGAGCGTGAGATGCAAGCGTTCCACTAGATTTCTATTTACTTGTATTTAGACATTATCATAATATCAGACAAGATATTGGTTTCAAAAGCTGTTTTGGGTTATCGTAAGGTAAAAACCGTCCGTGTTTATGTGTGGATTTGGTCTTACGATTATCCTTTTCTTTTGAAAAGATTTTGAACTTTAAAATCAAGATTGGATGGTTCACCCTTATTACTGTGCGAGTTTATCTCACTCTGGTTCACCAGACTGACCCGGTATTTTGTAAATGCTCGGGTTAGGCCGGGTTGTACAGGTTCAGGTTATCGACTGCTATGAAGAGACAAGCTGGAAGAGTCCAGACGTATGATATTACTAGTATTCCGCTGTGTGTTGTATGAGGACAGATTATCACTGTCCAGATGTTGATGTACTCTGATATTGTAAGTATTTCAAAAGCTTCAATAAAGGTTATTTCTGTATTATATTTTGCTCCGCTGCGATGTGAGACTTTGAGTTGTGTTGTGTTCTTCTTCTTCTTCTATTCTAATATTTCTTTCTTTCTTATCTCACCCTCTAAATTCTTTCTATTAATGATCTGGAATGTTCGATGTCTGAATAGTCAACATGGTAGTTTTGATGTTGATTTTCGGAGTCGAAAATCCCGGTTCGTTACAGTGGTATCAGAGCTATTGGTTAAGTAATTACCTTGGCTCTGTGGCGTGACTCAGTAGAGATGGGGTTAGTAATACCCTAGATTGAGTTTGAGTGTATATATATGAGCGCGTATTTGTAAATTGATATAAAAACTGTTTATATTGTGTTGATTGGTTTGTCGAGTAGTTTATGAATTCTGGTCGATACAGTAATGCAAACTGTGTCGATAAGTGTTTCTAAACTCTTGGACAGAATAATTCGACACAGTATGTTTTTGAAAGAGGGTAAATGAAATAATTTTACCCAAATTATATTTTTGATATAAAGATATTATATATATTGGAATTATAATATATTGGATGTGTTGGTTCATTATAATTGAAATGGTTATATAAATAACTAATTAGAATTCGTATAATATGGAATCAGATGAATTAAATCTGGAATTAAAATCAGGACTGGAATTAAAATTCCCAAAAGTGGGAAAGGTGGTTGCAAATGAACTTTAATTGAATATATGAGAATTTTAAAATCCTGGGAGATTTTAAATTGTTTACAAGCATTGTGTTTGTTATTTTGAAAATGGATTTCAAAATGAGAGTGTTTAAAACTGGTTTTGAAAGTGACATAGTATTAAACTCACTTCAATAGCTGGAAAATAAATTCCGATGATGTGCGCGCCATTATCGGTGTTCATTTTCGAGTTCTAAGTGACGGATTACTACCAAAGGTTTTGTTTTGAATTGCTTTGAGAAAGACAAGTTTGAATCCTGAAAAAGATTATTTGATTTTTGAAAAAGCGGAACTGTTTGAAAACTCCCAGAGAAATTATTTGAACAAGAACAAAATTAAATAGAATTTGGAAAAGTAAATACGAATTGAACTGAAACAAATTAACTGGCAATTGAATCGGGATATAATATATCAATTCGAATCAGATTTTGAATTGGGAGACAGGAATCTGAAATGGTGTTGGATTGGTAATTTAAGAGTTGAATCAATGATGGATGGAAGTTGAGTTAAGAATGGGATTTGGATTGGATGCGTGAAGAATTTGGTCTTGAGGATAAAGTTGGAATTTTGTTTGGGAATGCATTTGTATATGCTGACAAGATAGCAGATGGAAGGGATATAAGGATATGCCCGACAAAAAGGTACACGTTTATTTCTATATGGGTTTGGTGATTTATGAGCCTATTCGGCAAGCCGCTTGGCTGTTTTATTTTCTTTTGAAGTGGAGAAGGCCTAGAGAGGCGAGTTGTGGTTGTACCGATTGAGCCGTACAGAGGAGGTGCTGGCGAAATTTTTCGAAAATTTAAGGTGTTAGAAAATTTTCAATATTTTTGAAAATATTGATTTATAGTATTGAATTGATTTAAATTAAATTGGATTTGGAAATTAATGAGTTTATAGCGTTCTTTCTTACCTTAGCAATTTCGAGGACGAAATTATTTTAAGGGGGAAAGAATGTAACGACCCGCATTTTTGGCCGTCAAATATTTAATTTAATTTATTTATTTTACGTATCATATTGGGAATATAATGGAATTAATATCTAATTCGTTATTAAAAACGAAGTTGAACGTTATAATTTATATATAATATAAAATCGAGCTTGGAAATGGCGTGCAGTTCGTAAATTCGAGTTTTGAACTTCAACTGAGAATACAGGATTCGATATAAGTCGGATTTCTGTGAAACAAGACACGTTGGAGCCGTATTGATGATAATTTTCATATGGAAGAGAAAAATCCATATTCCGTGTTATAGATAGTAAGTTATGGCCAAATCAAATTTTGAAATAGTCGCTATGGAAATTCGTTATTAAATTATAGGCCTTTAAAATGGCCGTTTTGCAAACGGACTCAGATTTCGACGAAATCAGTTTCATTAGAACCGTATCGCTAAATTATTGTATGGTGGTGAATTGCGTGGAAAACCGATATCGTATGTGGCCACGGTAGCCAAAAACGCCCGTTCAATTTCTATAGCGCGTATTTAAATAAATAAAGAGATATTCGAATGTAGCTTGAACAGACAATCGAATTAGGCCACGAAACCAGTTCCGTTGAGTTTGTATCGTCGATTAGAGTCAGAATAAGTATATAGTTTGTTATTTTTAGAGATCGAGAAATTTGGCGTTAAAAAGGGTAGGGCGGTTCAGGGTAAAAACAGCCTACCGGGGCAACAGTCTCAGAATGCGACGAAATTAGTGCCATTGGGTTCGTATCGAAAAGTTATTGTCGATGTTCGCAGTTTCAAGTGGATTTGATTTATCTGGTGACCGTGGAAAAATTAAACGTGTGTTCATTTCTGGTTTCATAAGGGAAATTTTTCCATACGACCTCGGATTGCGACGAAACTTGTCCCATTGGATCCGGAATATCGTTTTACATCAAGAACAACCTTTTTATCAGTAGACAGAAATCATATGTGGTGGATTTTAACACGAATTCTCACTGCGAAGTTTCGTTGTATTAAATAGTAATAAAATCTACCCTACTTGTTACTGTACATTACTTGTCGGCCAAACAAATTCGAATGCCGTGATGGAAAAACAATGCACAGTAAAATGAATCCGTGACCATCAAGCTAACTAATAAAATATAATTTACAGTAGCGTAACCCCCACACTTTCTTTTACTATATATACATTCAACTAACATCAGAACCCTGATTCTCGTTCAACCATATATGCGCCGCCACCATACCAAAATAGACGAACGAAAACACCCCAACTTCTCCCCTTCGATTCTCCAAATCGATGAACTATTCCCAAAAATCCTCAATAGCAAAACGTTTAGCCCCTTGAGCTCCTTCATCTGACCGGAGATGATGTTGTTTATAACGCTGGAGCGGCTACAGTAGTTCGAAAAGTCGCAGCGGTTCGAGATGTTCTTGGGAGCAACGGAGGATGTCGAGTTGGTCGGAACTTTGAGCGCAGGCACAGGAGGTTGGCGAGGTCGTTCTGGCGAGCTTCGATTTGACGCTGGCGAACTCCAGGAGGCTGCGATGGCCAGTACAGTTCAGAACGATGGAGTGGAGACCCGTTAATTTCTAAGAAAGAAAAAAAAAACTGCGAAGGCCTGGAGGATTGCGGAATGAAAGAGAGAAAAAAGGGACAAGGCGGATGGGGAAAGCTTCATGCGCAAGGGGGGATAGTTGAGGTGGCAAGTGCATGGGAACTGTACAGGGCGGGAAAAAAAAAACCAGAGGGTATTAACGTAAGAAGAAAAGAAGAAGAAGGGAGGAGCGAGGGCTGAAGCCGTGAGTATGGGAGAAGACAGTCGCATGGGATCAGGCATGTTCTGGACGTGAAGCTGTGCGTGGTTTCGAACTGGGAGGTCAAACGTGGATATGAGGTTGCGAAGCCGAGATCTGGAAGGGAGAAAAGCAAAGTAACGGCCTGCTTAGTACTAATCTAAGCGTTTAAGCTTTAGTTAATTAATTTTATAATAAATTAAGGCTTAACTAATTTCGTGAATTAATAATTGCAGATTGGAAACAAAAAGGAGAAGGAAGCAGAATTATTTGGCCCTAGATCTTTCATCCCAAATGTAATTAATTTATATAAAATATAACTTAATAAATTAGTTAATCAACTTAGACTGGTACATTTTGAACGTGAATTTTGGGTACAAGTGTGAATGGGGAATGGGCTGAAGGGTGGTTTCAAATTCAAATGGGTTCTGATACACTTTGTTACGTGGAAATGAAATAGAAGAAGGCACGGAAAGGGTTTTGTCTGAGCCGATTGTTTTGGACACTAATCATGTAATTAGTCTATTTAAAATTTGGTTAAGAACTTAAATTAATTTGTAATTAGAAATTTGTTCTATAATTAAGGTCAATTCAGGGATTACTTAATGGATTATTAGTCAAACCATCGCACAAGGTTTAATTCGAATATTCCTAGGATGATAGGCAAAGTCCTAGGATGATAGGCAAAGTCGGAAGTTTTTGAATAGAAGTAGGGGACTAAAATGTAATTAGTTCGATTAAATATGGAATATAATTAATTAGTTTAAATGAATATCGGTTAGGCTAAATTGCGAATAACTCTTATTTCCGTTAACAGAAATGGATGAAACAAGTTGCAATGGGATCAAAATATCGACCAGATCATTTTGGGACTGACGGGGACAGAACTGAACAAGTCTGGAACCAACTGGATTTTCAATTAAATTAAACCCCAGTTTGATTTAATTAAACTCAACCGTCTGAACAACGGAATCAGCTCAAGGTGAGTTAAACTCACTCAGTTACCCTTTTTATATTTTATATAAATTGGGTGTTTTTATTTTGTGTGCTCTGCTTGCCAATGGTTGACTGTTTGATAGTCATCTACTTATTTGTTGATTTAACCGATGAAATTAAACTGTGTTTAATTTCAGTGAAATACCAAATCGTTACTTTTAACGATGGGTTCCAATAAAGGTAACTCACCTTGGTTGGTCACGTTTATTTATAAACGTGTTTAAATGGTTGAATCGTTTGAATTGCTTGTGGTTGATGTTGAATGGTTGCTATTTAGTGTTATCAGTTAAACAAAACTAAATGTGGTGATTTGAGATAACCATTTGAATACAGAGAAGAACAGGTTGGAGGGATCCAACCGGATTCCTCAAATGTATTATTTATTTTCATATGCTCATATATGAACTGATCTATTTGTGTGATTGATTTGATGGTTGATTATTAATTGAATATTCAACATCTGTTTGGTTTGAACCAATAGGCGATATTGGTTAAGTGTTTGGCAGAGTATGGCCTTTAAAACCAATCGAGTTATAGATATTGATTCACCGACAGGTGAATCGATAGAGTTGAGGTTATAAAATTTATTTTATAACCAGAGTTAGATTTGAATTATATTATTTGAATAAAAGTTATTTAAGAGAAACAAATAAATATTTTATTTGTTTAAGACTTTGATTTGTTATGAATTTATTTTGCAAAGCAAATGCTGATGTTAATCAGATTTACCAGTGGAAGAATAAGAAATGAATTAAATGGTAAAACCTTGGAAAAATTGTTTTGTAAAGAAAACAAATAATTAGAATCTATTTAAATTAATTATATTTTTAATTAATTTAAAGCGAGGATTGTTGAAATCGGTTAATGAGGTAATCAAGTTTTTGAGTTATTTAAATCGACCGTTTGGAATTAGAATTGTTTATCAAGTTAATGTGTTTGACTAAAATAGTTAATGAATATTGTTTGAATTTAAATAAGGATTTAAAAGGGATTAAATATTTAATTTAGTTAATAAAGGGATTAACTACTAAAGTAGTTAATGTTTGAAATAAGTTATTATTTTAATTAATGATAAATTTAGGAATATATTTTTAAATGGGAATTCATTTAAAAAGCTACCGAATGTGAGATGCAAGCCAATTGAATGGTGAAAGGAAATAAACGTACTCAATTATATGAATTAAGTGAAAGGAGATTTCGAAAAAGGGTTTATTATAAACCAGAGGTTTTAAGTAAGTTCAAAGGGTTAGGACGTAATTTTACATTAACGTTATTTGAAAACGAGATCTTGTAAAAAGGAGAATTTTAAATGAAATTTCAAAATGGGAAATTGAATATAGTTATTCGAGATAGAATTAGCCAAACATAATTATTCGGCTAAGTTGCCATTTCGTACGACTGCTAGCAAAATTCGCAGGGCTGCAGATAGCCTACGGCGGTCGGATGTTTCCTGAGGGAATCAGGCGTAACCATTGTGATCGCTGTGATCTAGAGTCAAGCGAATGGAGTTAAGACGAATGTTAATTAATCAATTAGAGTTATTCAAATATCGTATTTTTGAATATTTAAAAGAGTTAGAAGTTTTAATTTAACAAAAGTAAATTAGTTTGTTAAAGGCCAAGTGATGCTGAATACTGAACCAGTGAACTCATTGGAGTGTCATGATTGAAACACTATATATTTTGATAGTTAAAACACCGACTATCAAATCTGTCCAATACGATTGTTGGTATGGAAAGACCGGGATCGAATTTATATTCGAAAACCATTCTGACCAACAAATACGTGAAGATCTCAGAAGATGATCGAGATGGTGCTGTGAAGACCGTGGGTTTTCATAAACGGAAGAACCACTAATATTCTCTGCCTGGCAAGCAGAGGAAAGCTGTGATTCTGTCGTAGTTGGAATCTACGGGTTGCAAGGACTTCTCGCTACTGATCCATGGGGTGATTCCTATATTGGATGCAGTAGGAGAGTACCTTCGGTTCATCCTGTTCCTGGATGACGTATATGGACGAGTGTCTGACGGAGTATTTCCAAAGGGTCACGTACGTTGATTTCTTCAAACGTACGATAGTTGTTGGCAGGGAGTTGCCGTTCTCTTAGCTTCCAGCTAGAGTATTTTTGTGGACGTCAATTAGTGATATCTGACGGATCTGACGATGTGGCATTCAAAGTGAATGACGACCAGATGATCAGAAGTTAATTCTGGCCTTAAGCCTCATCAACCAGGAAATGACAAAAATCGGGCAGGCAGCATGGCTATGTGGGTCGCTCCCATTAGGGTGTATAATCACCTATCTAGAGGAAGTCCTATTTGTTTCTTAAATCTATGTTTCGATGCTGTCCCTTGTCGGGAGACGGTTGCTGATCCCAACCGTCGGTGATATACATTCGATACTCTCAAGCGAAATGAGGGGTCGGTCATGTGAGGGCCGGGTTGCAAGAAGTTCTTGTTGAACCCAGTGTATTCGTCTCTAGAGATACACGATCGGCAGGTGGTCCCATACCTTGTCAAGTTGGAATCCAATCTCCAATAAGCGCCCGCGGTTTTTGATTATATATGTGGAGCGTGAGATGCAAGCGTTCCACTAGATTTCTATTTACTTGTATTTAGACATTATCATAATATCAGACAAGATATTGGTTTCAAAAGCTGTTTTGGGTTATCGTAAGGTAAAAACCGTCCGTGTTTATGTGTGGATTTGGTCTTACGATTATCCTTTTCTTTTGAAAAGATTTTGAACTTTAAAATCAAGATTGGATGGTTCACCCTTATTACTGTGCGAGTTTATCTCACTCTGGTTCACCAGACTGACCCGGTATTTTGTAAATGCTCGGGTTAGGCCGGGTTGTACAGGTTCAGGTTATCGACTGCTATGAAGAGACAAGCTGGAAGAGTCCAGACGTATGATATTACTAGTATTCCGCTGTGTGTTGTATGAGGATAGATTATCACTGTCCAGATGTTGATGTACTCTGATATTGTAAGTATTTCAAAAGCTTCAATAAAGGTTATTTCTGTATTATATTTTGCTCCGCTGCGATGTGAGACTTTGAGTTGTGTTGTGTTCTTCTTCTTCTTCTATTCTAATATTTCTTTCTTTCTTATCTCACCCTCTAAATTCTTTCTATTAATGATCTGGAATGTTCGATGTCTGAATAGTCAACATGGTAGTTTTGATGTTGATTTTCGGAGTCAAAAATCCCGGTTCGTTACAGTTATGTTGAATAGCCTTTAGAGGTAAGAAAATGTAGAAGCAAGTTTAAACTAATTGACCACAATAAGATATTGATCATGTATTTATAGTAGTGTAGTGTATAAGAAAACAGAATAATTTGGCACTGAAGTCAAAGCCTTATGTTACAAAATTAAGGGCAATTAAATCTAGAGCCAATAGCGCAGTATTATTTCCCAGCAAATTTTGAAAATTTCAGTAAACGAGGTGTCAATTACCGCGTAAACACGGAATCTTATTGATTTTGCACTATAATCATAACTGTTGAAATTGATTCCAATGTGCAGGAACACAAACATGAAAGTTTAATGGCAATTAATTATATTTCAGAATATGCAATGTAGGCTGCTTATAAGAGTGATAGAAAAAACCATGTGGAATAAAAATAAATCAAAATTACCTCGTTTAGTGCATCCAATACGGAAGAAAGTAAACCTCGTTTGAGTCTTGATACAACAGCCATATCAATTTATGTTCATTTTTGCTCCTTGAAAAAATGCTAACAAGCAGAAATTTCAGTTTTTGAATATTAAAAATATAGTGAGATCAATTCGAAAACCATCTAATTAGTAAATATAGCAGTTTTCATAGTTTACCAAATAGTTCCTTCAGGTTCGTAGAAACTGTAGTTAAACAGAAAATAAACTATAAAACATAGTATGAACTTTCTGAAATATCGACATTTTTCTGCCCTTTTGATCCAAGAATTACAATAAAATATCTGATGTGAAGGGTACCAAGAAATCCTATTGATTATAAATTGAAAGAGAAAGTACACTTATTGATAATTGCGCGCGATACAAAAATGAACTAATAACTTTGACATACCAGAAATTCAACTATCCCTTCATTAAGAAAAAAATATATCTCTTACTCAGTCTAAAATTTATAACTATTCATTCCTACTGGGCATATCAAATAGTTTTGAGTCTTCAAATTTGAATACATGACTAGAAATGGCAAAAATAGGCTCATCAGGCTAGAAGATGAAGAAAGCATTTAACAGTACCATCGAGAAAAAGTTAATAGTGAAATGCTGAATCAACTTATGTCGAAACATTTCAAGAAGGTCAGAGTTCTGACCATATCCAGGAAGAGAGCAGTTGTGCTTAATTGGCTCCCTAACTGTCAGGAGTAAAAGTAAACATTTTAGGAAAGTGATTAACGGTATGATTTCCAAAAAATTGCCAGTTGGTTTATAACTTTTTAGATCTAGTCTTTTGATTGATTTTCAATTACATGAACCAAAGCAAATTAACAAACATGTCTATATCAGAATCGAATTACTTATGTTCTGTCAAAGTAATTATAGAAAGCCTAAACCGTTATAAGGGAATTCATTCCCATAACATTCCAAAACAAGGACGCCTTTAATTTGAAGAAGCAGTATTAACCCCAGTGTTAAGAGTTATCTGAGGTAGCACTCACCTTGTTTCTTTTGCAACCCCTACTTTTACTCTTAACTGGACTAATCATATCTGACCATGCTGGATTGGTGATAACACCCTAAGCCTCCACTCATAGGAAGACAAAATTGTCATCTTCTCTCTTGCTTAAAGGCGTGATTCAAAAACTCGGGATTAATTTCAACTCAAGTAACTTAGATGAGAATCTATTATTGTTTAAGTCTGAAGAACTCCTCAATAAGGGTTTAGCACTATAATTTTCTTACTTTATTTACTACCCATTTGATTTAGTATATATTATTTCGATTTGGCAGATAAGATTTTCCTCTCTCGATAACTCAAAATTCATTACCGAAATTCCTTGTATGAATTTTTTATCCAAACAAATCCAATATATTATAGTTTAACACAATACATAACCTTTGGCTCAGGAAAAAACAAAGAAGAACTTTTTGTAACCAGCTACTCAATCAAAAGAAGAACAAAGAAGAACTTACAAATAAACAAAACGTTCCATTAAAAGATAGCAGATCACGATGGATAACTTTTTGTAACCAGCTTACCTCCTATTTCTTCGTAAACTTCAAAAGTCGTTACATCATTCTTCGTACGCGCCATGCCTTCAGGTCTTCGAATCTGGCCTTTAAATTAAAAACAAATTCATTACTCAATCAAATGATTAGGGCTTTCAGGATTTTAGGAACTCGTCTCAGTTACCTCTATGATGACGATTAGTTGATGATTGAAGGTGGTTCCATCGATCTTCAATATCTGCTACAATGTTTATTAAAGATAATATTAAATCTACAAAATTTTGCTTACTATAATACAAATTGAACATTAGATCCAAAACCTACGAACCCGCCCTAGCTTCGACAGATCGGTTGAGGAGATTTGAGATGGAAGGAGTTTGTTTCTTCAATCGGGTGGGAAATTGGAGCGAAAGGGAAAATTATTTTGGAGGGAGGGGAAATTGTTTTGGAGGGAGACCGTGAATAATTTGTGAAGTTGGAGGTCGTGAATAATTTTTTGTGAGGGGAGCGTTACGTGATATGGTCAAAACAAAATAACTGGAAAAGCAAGTAGTTATGGTAAATAATAACACTTTGGAATAACGAGTTATTAAATAGCGTTATTAATATCATATTTTGTTGTAGTGGGTACGTGAAATTTTATCTTTTATTATTTCTATAAGTGAAGAAATCAACTTCAAATATAAATGTATTAATCATAGGCGGCATGGGTACCATCTATCATGTCGTTATTCTAGGCTCTACAATCAAAACCGAAATGTCACGTATTGAAAATTGGATTTCCGTCATGAGTCGAGGCAAGGGATGTACTCCTCGCCGACTTTGAGACACTCTAGCAAATGCCTCAGGATCTCCCGTAGAAGACCCTTGGATCCTCCAATGTAACAACCCTGAATTTTGGGGTGAATTTAAAATTTTATTTTTAAGTAATTTTAATGAGATTTGGCCATTTAAAATAATTTATTTAAATAATAAAAAAAAAATCATTTTCTCCCTTTATGTTTTGAGGTGATAATAAGCAGCGAACATATATAATATTAGGATATTAGGTGAAATTTCTGAACTTTAAAATAAAAATCTATTATTTATTTCAATGTAAATTTATATATGTGTGAACTGATTGTAGCAACTTGTTGGATTTACTTGGATGTGATAGAACTTGGGATCAAAATTGCACGTAAATTAAAAATGTCCTTTTTATTGTATATATTAATGATAGAGTTGTATGCAAATAAAGAAATTTCCTTTTTATTTGTATTGTAAACATTAGAATTGTACACCAACATAAAAATTCCTTTTTATTTTTTATGTGAAAATAAAATTGTTATTTTATCGATGAATGATATGTATAAATAAATTTGCCACTTATGTAGAAAACATACTTTGTAGATAAATATGTCATTTATTTAGATTTTATTCATGTCATGAATAAAAATTTTCTTTCAATTTGCATTTGAAATATAGGATTTGTCATAAGAACATTTTTTTTAGTAATGTTTATGTTAAAATAAAAGAGTCACTTTTGTTAGGAAGGTTAAATTGGATTAAATATGTCATTAGATTTGAAATGTCATGAAACGTCATTTATGTCATCTATTTAGAGAATTAAGCATGTCATTTATTTAGAGAATTAAACATGCCATTTATATAGGAGATGGAAGATGCCACTTTTATTAAAAATGTGCATTAGAAATGTCAGCAAAACATGTTAGGTTATGTATATTTTTGCCAAAATATGTTAGGTTATACATTTTTGTCATTTATGTTAGGATTATGACATGCAATTAAAAGTGTCATTTATTGTTAGAATTATGTTTGATGTAAATTAACATATCCTTTTGAAAATTAACATTTGCGTTCATTTGAAAAAACTAAACAAGACAATCATATATCTATGTATTGCAATATGGAAATTTGAAACCATATATATATATATATATATATATATATATATATATATTGAAATTTAATATTGTTTTAAACAAACTGCTAAATTTATTTCATGAAGATTGATTATTCCATCTTTTCTAC
This sequence comes from Allium sativum, assembly GCA_030737875.1. Taxonomy (NCBI): domain Eukaryota; kingdom Viridiplantae; phylum Streptophyta; class Magnoliopsida; order Asparagales; family Amaryllidaceae; genus Allium; species Allium sativum. The sequence goes on from CM060912.1 coordinate 234,915,651, forward strand.
TTTTCTCAAATTCATCATCCTTTCTCCCTCCTCCATTGTCCTCATTAATCACGCATCCATCCTTATTTTAACATGTATGCATGTGTTTCAATCTATCATTTATTTTCTTTCCCTAAACACACTACCTCTATTCTCTCCACTTAAATTCTTCATTAATAACGCATTTATCTCTTTCCATCATCCTACTAATTTACTTCCTTTATTTCTATTAACTTATTTCTCTTCACTCGAATTTAACGTATCTTATTTACACGTTCTCATTTCTTATATTTCCATTCTCTTACTTATTTATTTTTTTCTTTTTCCTTTCTTTTTTCCCTTTATTTCTTTTTTCTCTCTTTTTATTCTTCAAAAACTAATGGGTCTACATGTATATTTCTATTCTTTTTATTCATGTCTATCCAATTGAATACCTTCCCGTTTTGTCTTTTCTTGTTTTATTTTGAAATTTGAGTAGGAGATGATGGCTCTTTCTTGAATTAATAAACTAAATAATTTAATATTATAAATAACCAACATTTAGCAAACCCTGATTGCCCAACTTCAACAGCTGCCGCCCTCTTCTTTTATATGGCTGAAAAAAATCCTATTCTCATCTCTAAAATTCTCCCAACCTACTTCGAATTAAAAACCTCAACCCAAAAACAAATCGAAGAGATTGGGGAGCACTATGGATTCATTGGCTAAGATGGGTTGAATCAATTCCTGGTGATCGGAATTGGACAGCAAAGGGCGCGACTTTGGAGAGCTTTTCGAGTGCCATGATGAGGCCGAGTTCAACCACGTTGCTAGCGCCAGGTGGGGTTGCGAAGGGGTACGAGGTGATGGTCTTTGATCGCTGGATGGTGGTTCGAGTAGAGGTGCGTGGTGGAGTTGGTCTATGCGACGATGGGTTCAAAAGGGCGGCCTTATTCCTGGAGTATGCGACGAAGAAGATGAGTAATTAAGAAAGGACCGTCAGGATCGTAATTCAGATGACTATTTTTCTATACTGATTAAGCACAGTTCTGAGCCAGCCTAATTTTTGGTCAAATTCAAATAGGAGCAACACTTTGGTGAGAATTCTTTTTAAATAATTATAATCAAACAATCGTAATAGTGTTGGAAATATTTATCCATCCGCTGTTAACTTCAGTTGATGTTATACACAACTTGATCTAGAATTATTGATGTTGTTTGGGTGTGATTCATTTGGTTAAAATTATATATAATGGGATTGTAGAGATTATTCAACAAAATAGAATTGTTTTGTATGTTCGATTTGAATTGACAAATTATAGATGATATGTATGTTCAATTTGAACTGACAAATTATAGATGCCATGTATGTTCGATTTGAATTGACAAATTATAGATGTCATGTATGTTCGATTTGAATTGACAAATTATAGATGACATGTATGTTCGATTCGAATTGACAAATTATAGATGCCATGTATGTTCGATTTGAAATTGACAAATTATATATGTCCTATATATTCTATTGAAATTGACAAATTATATATGTCATGTATGTTTTAATTAGAATTGTTAAATTAGAAATATCAATTTTGTAGTTAGAAATTGTTAACAAATAAAATATCCTTTTATTTGTTATTAGAAAACATAGTAAATTGTTAACAAATACAACATTCTTTTATTTGTTATATAGAATACATAGGAAATTATTATGTTAATATCACCTTGTTGGGAACTGTTACGTTAACATAGAAAAATATCATTTATGTAAAACTGTTATGTTAACATGGAAAATATCATTTATTTAAAAATATATGTTAACAAAATTCGTCATTTTATATCGAAAAGGTTATGTTACCAAAATATGTCATTAAATTAGAAGTGTTTATTTAGAACAAAATGTGTAATAAAGTTGGAAATGTTTATTTTGATTTAATATAACATATTTGTTTAGAAAAGTTAATTTGATTTAAAATCACATTTTTAGTATAAAATGTTGCATTATAAAGAGGATAACATTTTTAGTATAAAAGATTGTAATAGAATTAAAAAAACATGAATTTTGTTAGATATGTTATAATAGAATAAAAACATCGTTTTAGTTAGATGATATAAAATTGTCATTTTAGTTAAATAATGTCAGGTTAATATAAAATATTCCTGTTAAAGGAAATATCGTTTTATTTATAATAAGGTCATGATAGAGAAATTTGTTATTTATTTATAATAATGTCAGGTTAAATAAAAGTCAACTTTTTTGTAATAAATTGTTGGGTTACATAAAAATTTGACAGGACATTTATGTTAGATTGAAAGAGGGCATTTATGTTAAAATTTTGAAAGAACATTTATGTCAGATTAAATAGTAGTCATTAAAATATATAAAGAAGGATGTAATTGTGTTAACATAAAAATGAATGTCTTTTTAATTGTGTTTCTTAACACAAAACAACATTGGAAAATGAATGGTCTTTTTTTGTGTTCTCTAACACAAATATAACTTAGGAAACGTAAACGATTTTTTTTTATGTTCTATAATATAATTAAAAAGCAGAATTTGACGGTGTAATCAAAATTACATTTTTTTTATATGTAACTATAGAAATTGAGAAGTCCCAAGTTTTACTAGGATATGAAAGGGTAAGCTATAATGTTTGAAATCGAGTTATTTTGGAAATACGGAATATTCCAAAATTAAGATATTTTGAAATGAGAAACATTTTAAAATAATATTATAATGGTAAATTAAAATTGTACTTGGACCCGAGGTAAGGTCACATTTGTAGTGGAAGTCTGCTCGGACCCGACTGGCATATCCAGCAGCCACAAATATTGGGCCTAATGTGAGAGGTCCAAGTGCACAAATACAAATTGGGTCAAGACACGAGGTTGAGCCCAACTTGTGGGATAAGTCTACCCGGAACTGACCGGCCTATCCAGCATCCACAAGTTGCAGGCCTAATGTGAGAGGTCTGGCCCATATTAAAATACAAATAGTTAAATAGAAAATGAACATTATTTTCACCGTCATGTTTAAAAGAATGAAAATTTTCATTTTTATGTAATTAGATTAAAAGAAGAAATTTATTTTTTTATCAAAAGAAAGAAAGAAAATTACATCTTTATGTGATTAAAACCAAAAGTAAGAAATTTACATTTTTTGTGAAATTAAGATTAAAGGTAAAAGTTACATTTTTTTTATGTAATTGATATAAATAAAGAAAAGTTTACATTTTAATGTAAATTAGATTAAAAAGGGGAAATTTTCATTCTTTCATGCATGTAGATTAAAAGTGTGAAATTACATTTTTATGTAATTGGATTTTAACTAAAAAGAATAAAGATATGAAATTTATATTTTAATGAATTAGTCTTTCATCAAAAAGATTAAAAATATGGAAATTTCATTTTCATGTAAATAGATTAGCACACAAAATTATCGTTTTGTTTGTAATGTAAAATTATTATTTTTGTGTTTTGCATTGAAAAGATAACAAAATTATCAATTTTGTTACATTGAAATAAACAAACAAAAATACTCATTTTTGTAGAAGTAAAAGTGGATGAACAAAAATATTCGTTTGTTGAAATTGAAATGAAACACAAGAATGCCTATTTTTGTTGGAATTGGTATGATACACAAAATACATTTTGTGTAATTCAAAGGATGAAACAAGAAAATGTACATTGTTGTGCATAAGATGTGTATGTGTATGAAGATAAAAATAAACATTATGGTGTGTACATTGTACATTAATACCGTATATACGAATAGGAATGTTTTCGTTAGCAAAATGTAATGAAATAAAATAAATTTCATTACACATTATAAACATTTCGATAGGTTGTGAAGCAAAACATTCACTACTTGTTATGTAATTACGTTAATGAAATGGAATTTAATTATTTTTATATATATAAAAATAAAGATAAATCGTTACAAATTACTAATAACGATATGAAATGATTTCCAACTTATATATGTACGAGAATTATTTGGGAAGTCCGAGTCTATCTCATTCCAAATAATTTGAACGACGTTTAAAAATCAAGAGTTGAAGACGGCGATTGAAGACCGACGATCTTCATATCGAATGGACGACGACTGCTGATGCCCGTGATTGGAGTAGCTACCTTGAAGGGGCTGCAGTGGTGGCCGTCCGGACATAGTGTTGACTAGTACGGATTTGGCTTTCGCTCAGACCCAAAGAATAAGCTTATAAATGGAATGTGTGTCTGACATTGTACTCCTTTATATTGTATTTATTGATTTTCTGTCGAATGTATGAATGTTTGGTGGCGGAGAATTTATTCTCTTGCTTAACACCCTTTCATATATTTTCGGCAAAGGATTGGTAGTGTGATATGGAGTGACGATGTAGCATGCTAAGATGCATATGATCAAGGCTTTGTTGAAAAGCAGGCCTTGTGGGATGATCAAAGCATAGTCTGTTTAGGCATAGCTTTGTGTATAGCGTGACTTCGCGAGCCTCACACACCGGCGGAGTCTAAAACGGGAGAAGGGAACACAGGGAGAGCAGCACGTTTCTTTCTAGCTAGAAGTGGTGTTTGGGCTTTAACACGGCCCGACATTTTACTTATGTGGATGATGGAATGAGGCGCCTCGGATGATAGGTCCTATAGGACCGGGAAACGTGTGTTCAGGAATTGCCAATCCACGAAGCTGTATGTGTGAACCGGCCCTACAGGATCCAAGGGTTAACTGCGGGAAATCCTGAGACATTAGCTAGAGTGTCTCGAACTGGTAAGGAGCTCCTCCCTAGCCTTGACTCATGATGGAAACCCAATTTCAAATACGACCTTATGCGGTTTTGATTGTATTACTAGTATGGAAGCATAGTATTATGGTATCTATGTGTCCTAGGATTGATACATTATGATGGTTTAATTTTTCTAAAAAGCATTGCGTTGTTTTAACGATTTACTTTAGTTTATGCACCGGCAACCCATTGGAGTAAACTCGTTCCGCGTTAGCGGCGTGGTCCGTGGATTTGCTTTATTACCATTAGTTAATTTAGTTAGGAATTCTCACACCAGTCCCATGACTGACCCGTTGTTTGTTTCCACCTTTGCAAACTCGGGTGCCCTCTTTTCCACACGGGCAGTCGAGCAATTTGTCTACAGGTTTATCTCTTTAGCAGGATCCTGGATTGAAGCTTAAAGCTGTGTCCAGAACATTGGAAGTCTTCCGCTGCCTTAGTTATTTTGTTTCCGCTGCAATGTATTAAAATCATGTAAAATTATCTTCCGCTGTAATTATTAGTCAATATACTCTGATATTCTGTACTCTGATGTAACATTTATTATTGATGTTATAAAAGTCTGCTGTTATTGTTCTAATGTTGTTGTATTCCCAAAGTTAAAGTATTCGTGGATTTCCAACCTTTGGGTCAGACTTGTGTGGTTTATGGTCGATCCAAAGAGCGGGAATTTACGGGTCTTTACAGTTGGTATCAGAGCTCTGGTTAGCTCAAACCTTTGGGGTACAACTCGTTAGAACTGAACAAAAGACTCATCAGAGATTGGATTAGTAATATGCAATAAGAATACTCAATAAAGATAGGATCAGCAGTATCCTAGAATGAGAAAACTCATTAGAGATGGGGTTAGTAATGCCCTAGAATGAGTTAAGAGTGTTAAGTTTATAATTAGCGTATTTTTTATTATATATATAATCCGAGCCTAGAAAATATAATTTTTGAATATGTAAAAGTTATATATATATATATATATATTAATCAACTAATAAATTTTCTTTTGAAACAAATAAGAAAATAAAAGCTGGGATGGATTAATTTAACAACTTTTTGCTTCGTTTCTTTTCGAGGACGAAAAGATTTTAAGTGGGGGAGACTGTAACAACCCTGAATTTTGGGGTGAATCTAAAATTTTATTTTTAAGTAATTTTAATGAGATTTGGCCATTTAAAAAATTTATTTAAATAAAAAAAAATCATTTTCTCCCTTTATGTTTTGAGGTGATAATAAGTAGCGAACATATATAATATTTGGATATTAGGTGAGATTTATGAACTTTAAAATAAAAATCTATTATTTATTTCAATGTAAATTTATATATGTGTGAACTGATTGTAACAACTTGTTGGATTTACTTGGATGTGATAGAACTTGGGATCAAAATTGCACGTAAATTAAAAATGTCCTTTTTATTGTATATATTAATGATAGAGTTGTATGCAAATAAAAATTTTCCTTTTTATTTGTATTGTAAACATTAGAATTGTACACCAACATAAAAATTCCTTTTTATTTTTTATGTGAAAATAAAAATGTTATTTTATCGATGAATGATATGTATAAATAAATTTGCCACTTATGTAGAAAACATACTTTGTAGATAAATATGTCATTTATTTAGATTTTATTCATGTCATGAATAAAAATTTTCTTTCTATTTGCATTTGAAATATAGGATTTGTCATAAGAACATTTTTTAGTAATGTTTATGTTAAAATAAAAGAGTCACTTTTGTTCTGAAGGTTAAATTGGATTAAATATGTCATTAGATTTGAAATGTCATGAAATGTCATTTATGTCATCTATTTAGAGAATTAAGCATGTCATTTATTTAGAGAATTAAACATGCCATTTATTTAGGAAATGGAAGATGCCACTTTTATTAAAAATGTGCATTAGAAATGTCAGCAAAACATGTTAGGTTATATATATTTTTGTCAAAATATGTTAGGTTATACATTTTTGTCATTTATGTTAGGATTATGACATGCAATTAAAAGTGTCATTTATTGTTAGAATTATGTTTGATGTAAATTAACATATCCTTTTGAAAATTAACATTTGCGTTCATTTGAAAAAGGTAAACAAGACAATCATATATCTATGTATTGCAATATGGAAATTTGAAACCATATATATATATATAATATTGAAATTTAATATTGTCTTAAACAAACTGCTAAATTTATTTCATGAAGATTGATTATTCCATCTTTTCTACTTTTCTCAAATTCATCATCCGTTCTCCCTCCTCCATTATCCTCATTAATCACGCATCCATCCTTATTTTAACATGTATGCATGTGTTTCAATCTATCATTTATTTTCTTTCCCTAAACTCACTACCTCCATTCTCTCCACTTAAATTCTTCATTAATAACACATTTATCTCTTTCCATCATCCTACTAATTTACTTCCTTTATTTCTATTAACTTATTTCTCTTCACTCTAATTTAACGTATCTTATTTACACGTTCTCATTTCTTATGTTTCCATTCTCTTATTTATTTATTTTCTTATTCCTTTCTTTTTTTCCCTTCATTTCTTTTCTCTCTCTTTTTATTCTTCAAAAACTAATGGACCTACGTGTATATTTCTATTCTTTTTATTCATGTCTATCCAATTGAATACTTTCCTGTTTTGTCTTTTCTTGTTTTATTTTGAAATTTGAATAGGAGATGACGGGCTCTTTCTTGAATTAATGAACTAAATAATTTAATATTATAAATAACCAACATTTAGCAAACCCGGATTGCCCAACTTCAACAGCTGCCGCCCTCTTCTTTTCTATGGCTGAAAACATCCCATTCTCATCTCTAAAATTCTCCCAACCTACTACGAATTAAAAATCTCAACCCAAAAACAAATCAAAGAGATTGGGGAGCACTATGGATTCAATGGCTATGATGGGCTGAATCAATTCCTGGTGATTGGAATTGGACAGCAAAGGGCGCGAATTTGGAGGGCTTTTCGAGTGCCATGATGAGGCCGAGTTCAACCACGTTGCTGGCGCCAGATGGGGTTGCGAAGGGGTACAAGGTGATGGTCTTTGATCGTTGGATGGTGGTTCGAGTAGAGGTGCGTGGTGGAGTTGGTCCATGCGGCGATGGGATCAAAAGGGCGGCCTTATTCCTGGAGTATGCGACAAAAAAGATGAGTAATTAAGAAAGGACTGTCAGGATCGTAATTCAGATGACTATTTTTCCATATTGATTAAGAACAGTTCCGAGCCAGTCTAATTTTTGGTCAAATTCAAAGAGGAGCAACACTTTGGTGAGAATTCTTTTTAAATAATTATAATCAAATAATCATAATATTGTTGGAAATATTTATCCATCCGTTGTTAACTTCAGTTGATGTTATACACAACTTGATCTAGAATTATTGATGCTGCTTGGGTGTGATTGATTTGGTTAACATTATATATAATGGGATTGTAGAGATTATTCAACAAAATAGAATTGTTTTGTATGTTCGATTTGAATTGACAATTTATAGATGATATGTATGTTCGATTTGAATTGACAAATTATATATGCCATGTATGTTGGATTTGAATTGACAAATTATAGATGCCATGTATGTTCGATTTGAATTGACAAATTATAGATTACATGTATGTTCGATTTGAATTGACAAATTATAGATGCCATGTATGTTCGATTTGAAATTGACAAATTATATATGTCATATATATTCTATTGAAATTGACAAATTATATATGTCATGTATGTTTAATTAGAATTGTTAAATTAGAAATATCAATTTTGTAGTTAGAAATTGTTAACAAATAAAATATCCGTTTATTTGTTATTAGGAAACATAGTAAATTGTTAACAAATACAACATTCTTTTATTTGTAATAAAAAATACATAGGAAATTGTTATGTTAATATCACCTTGTTGGGAACTGTTACGTTAACATAGAAAAATATCATTTATGTAAAACTGTTATGTTAAAATGGAAAATATCATTTATTTAAAAATGTATGTTAACAAAATTCGTCATTTTATATCGAAAAGGTTATGTTATCAAAATATGTCATTAAATTAGAAGTGTTTTTTTAGAACAAAATGTGTAATAAAGCTGGAAATGTTTATTTTGATTTAATATAACATATTTGTTTAGAAAAGTTATTTTGATTTAAAATCACATTTTTAGTATAAAATGTTGCATTATAAAGAGGATAACATTTTTAGTATAAAAGATTGCAATAGAATAAAAAAACATGAATTTTGTTAGATATGTTATAATAGAATAAAAACATCGTTTTAGTTAGATGATGTTAGGTAATATAAAATTGTCATTTTAGTTAAATAATGTCAGGTTAATATAAAATATTCCTGTTAGAGGAAATATCGTTTTATTTATAATAAGGTAATGATAGAGAAATTTGTTATTTATTTATAATAATGTCAGGTTAGATAAAAGTAAACATTTCTGTAATAAATTGTTGGGTTACATAAAAATTTGACAGGACATTTATGTTAGATTGAAAGAGGGCATTTATGTTAAAATTTTGAAAGAACATTTATGTCAGATTAAATAGTAATCATTAAAATATATAAGGAAGGATGTAATTGTGTTAACATAAAAATGAATGTCTTTTTAATTGTGTTTCTTAACACAAAACAACATTGGAAAATGAATGGTCTTTTTATTTGTGTTCTCTAACACAAATATAACTTAGGAAACATAAACGATTTTTTTGTGTTCTATAATATAATTAAAAAGCTGAATTTGACGGTGTAATCAAAATCACATTTTTTTATATGTAACTATAAAAATTGAGAAGTCCCAAGTTTTACTAGGATTTGAAAGGGTAAGCTATAGTGTTTGAAATCGAGTTATTTTGGAAATATGGAATATTCCAAAATTAAGATATTTTGAAATGAGAAACATTTTAAAATAATATTATAATGGTTAATTAAAATTGTACTTGGACCTGAGGTTAGGTCACATTTGCGGTGGAAGTCTGACCGGACCCGACCGGCATATCCAGCAGCCACAAATGTTGGGCCTAATGTGAGAGGTCCAAGTGCGCAAATATAAATTGGGTCAAGAAACGAGGTTGAGCCCAACTTGTGGGATAATCTGCCTGGAACCGACCGGCCTATCCAGCATCCACAAGTTGCAGGCCTAATGTGAGAGGTCTGGCCCATATTAAAATACAAATAGTTAAATAGAAAATGAACATTATTTTCACCGTCATGTTTAAAAGAATGAAAAATTTCATTTTTTATGTAATTAGATTAAAAGAAGAAATTTATATTTTTATTAAAAGAAAGAAAGAAAATTACATCTTTATGTGATTAAAACTAAAAGTAAGAAATTTACATTTTTTGTGAAATTAAGATTAAAGGTAAAAGTTACATTTTTTTTATGTAATTGATATAAATAAAGAAAAGTTTACATTTTAATGTAAATTAGATTAAAAAGGGGAAATTTTCATTCTTTCATGCATGTAGATTAAAAGTGTGAAATTACATTTTTATGTAATTGGATTTTAACTAAAAAGAATAAGGATATGAAATTTATATTTTAATGAATTAGTCTTCCATTAAAAAGATTAAAAATATGGAAATTTCATTTTCATGTAAATAGATTAGCACACAAAATTATCGTTTTGTTTGTAATGTAAAATTATTATTTTGTGTTTTGCATTGAAAAGATAACAAAATTATCAATTTTGTTACATTGAAATAAACAAACAAAAATACTCATTTTTCTAGAAGTAAAAGTGGATGAACAAAAATATTTGTTTGTTGAAATTGAAATGAAACACAAGAATGCCTATTTTTGTTGGAATTGGTATGATACACAAAATACATTTTGTGTAATTCGAAGGATGAAACAAGAAAATGTACATTGTTATGTATAAGATGTTTATCTGTATGAAAATAATATAAACATTATGGTGTGTACATTGTACATTAATATCGTATATACGAATAGGAATGTTTTCGTTAGCAAAATGTAATGGAATAAAATAAATTTCATTACACATTATAAACATTTCGTTAGGTTGTGAAGCAAAACATTCACTACTTGTTATGTAATTACGTTAATGAAATGGAATTTAATTATTTTTATATATATAAAAATAAAGATAAATCGTTACAAATTACTAATAACGATATGAAATGATTTCCAACTTATATATGTACAAGAATTATTTGGGAAGTCTGAGTCTATCTCATTCCAAATAATTTGAACGATGTTTAAGATTCAAGAGTTGAAGACGGCGATTGAAGTCCGACGATCTTCATATCGAATGGACGACGACTGCCGATGCCCGTGATTGGAGTAGCTACCTTGAAGGGGCTACAGTGGTGGCCGTCCGGACGTAGTGTTGATTAGTACGGATTTGGCTTTCGCTCAGACCCAGAGCATAAGCTTATAAATGGAATGTGTCTGACATTGTACTCCTTTATATTGTATTTATTGATTTTCTGTCGAATGTATGAATGTTTGGTGGCGGAGAATTTATTCTCTTGCTTAACACCCTTTCATATATTTTCGGCAAAGGATTGGTAGTGTGATATGGAGTGACGATGTGGCATGCTAAGATGCATATGATCAAGGCTTTGTTGAAAAGCAGGCCTTGCGGGATGATCAAAGCATAGTCAGTTTAGGCATAGCTTTGTGTATAGCGTGACTTCGCGAGCCTCACACACCGGCGGAGTCTAAAACGGGAGATGGGAACGCAGGGAGAGAAGCACGTTTCTTTCTAGCTAGAAGTGGTGTTTGGGCTTTAACACGGCCCGGCATTTTACTTATGTGGATGATGGAATGAGGCGCCTCGGATGATAGGTCCTATAGGATCGGGAAACGTGTGTTCAGGAATTGCCAATCCACGAAGCTGTATGTGTGGACCGGCCCTCCAGGATCCAAGGGTTAACTGCGGGAAATCCTGAGACATTAGCTAGAGTGTCTCGAACTGGTAAGGAGCTCCTCCCTAGCCTTGACTCATGATGGAAACCCAATTTCCAATACGACCTCATGCGGTTTTGATTGTATTACTAGTATGGAAGCATAGTATTATGGTATCTATGTGTCCTAGGATTGATACATTATGATGGTTTCATTTTTTAAAAAGCATTGCGTTGTTTTAACGATTTACTTCAGTTTATGCACCGACAACCCATTGGAGTAAACCCGTTCCGCGTTAGCGGCGTGGTCCTTGGATTTTCTTTATTACTATTAGTTAAATTAGTTAGGAATTCTCACACCAGTCCCATGACTAACTCGTTATTTGTTTCCACCTTTGCAAACTCGGGTGCCCTCTTTTCCACACGGGCAGTCGAGCAGTTTGTCTACAGGTTTATCTCTTTAGCAGGATCCTGGATTGAAGCTTAAAGTTGTGTCCAGAACATTGGAAGTCTTTCACTGCCTTAGTTATTTTGTTTCCGCTGCAATGTATTAAAATCATGTAAAATTATCTTCCGCTGTAATTATTAGTCAATATACTCTGATATTCTGTACTCTGATGTAACATTTATTATTGGTGTTATAAAAGTCTGCTGTTATTGTTCTAATGTTGTTGTATTCCCAAAGTTAAAGTATTCGTGGATTTCCAACCTTTGGGTCATACTTGTGTGGTTTATGGTCGATCCAAAGAGCGGGAATTTACGGGTCTTTACATCCAAGGTCGGTCCTCCCTTACGTTTGAGGATTGCTAATTCCTGAACTCACGTTTCCCGGTCCTATAGGACATATATCCATCGGCTCCGTAGTAACCAATATATCCGAGGTGCCTCGCTATCCATCTTCCATATAGGTAAAAATATAATCAATGTTTGGGCTCCATGCCATGACATCACCCATAGCTTGAAAGAAACGCCATGTCCTCCTTGGGTCCCTTACTCCGTTTTTGACTCATACCGAGGAGTAAGGCTCGCGAATTAACGCTATACAGCTTGCCCTTCAAGGCCGTGATTTGATCATCAACCACAAGACTCTACTTTTCAACAGAAGCCCTGATCATTTGCATATAAGCATGCCACACTAACAATTCACGCCATACAACTGATGTCCATCGATATATAACCTCTGAGCTCGTATGTCTCAGAGAGAAGGGTGTTAAGCAAGAGAATAATTTCTCTGCCACCAAACCGATATATATTTAATAGAGATCAATCAACACATAATAAAATCCAATGTCAGACACACATCCATTTAATAGTTCGTTCTAGGTCTGAACGAAACCGGAGGCACCTTATTCCTCGTTCCGTGTCCAATACAGGAGAGGTCCTCGCATATCCAGTCGATCTCCAAGTACGTTTGGATGATCACCACTTATTACCTTGTCTTAGGTGTACCACCCAATCAAGACATCAGTAATCATCCAAACGATGTGAAGACCTCGGGTCTTCAACCACCGTCTTCATCGTCGACTTATCATCGAATCAGTTATTCAGAATGGGTATAAACCCGGCCTTTCCGAATAACTCGCGTATATAATAAACAAGTGCTATAAAAACACAACATACGCCTCATTCCAATCCAGAATATTCTTTTATTCAAATATTCTTATACTTTGGGAAAGGTTCCCATTAATTTTATCAAAGATAAACTTTATATTTATTCTTTAATCTTCCTTTGGATATCAATTCAAACCAAATTAAGGTTTATCCAAACTAGTCGGGATTAGCGCACCTTACCGAAGTAATCATTTGTTTAATTTCCTAATCTATTCATACAATGGAGCAAAACTGGTAATACTCCATACCTAACACCATGGTGTTATCAGTAAAATTAATTACCATTTCCCGATCAAATCTAATTAAAGATTTAACTATCTCGTGGAGAAAAACTGGTGATACTCCACTCTTGATCATTTCCCAAATTTGATAATTTAAATTATCACGTTCACATTTCGATCTAATTAAAGATTCACTAAAACTCCACTTGGTTTTAATCTTCCTAAAAATCAATGTTAATGATTATTTAACTTTGGAAACACAAACATGCCGCATCGACAATCTACACCGTACTATTGATTTCCGCCGATATATAACCTCTAAGATTGTACGTCTTAGAGAAGGGTGTTAAGTAAGAGAATAAGTTCTCCGCCACCAAATAGATATATATTTAGTAGAGATCAACCATACAGTTCAGAATACAATGCTAGACATGTAATCATGTCTTTAACTGGGTTAAAGAACTAATGTCATTTAAAACACAGTTCGTGATAAACCCAAATCACATTCCATTAATTATGGAATCTTCACGGAAAATAGATCAAATGTAATCGATATCAATTTCCGTATCCCACTAATAATATAAATGGAATAACGACAAAGCCTTTTAAATTCCATAAATATTAACAGTCTTCCTCCACAGAAGCTCACTTCGATTATTATGGAATCGTATTCCATTCAATTCCAATTTATTTTATTAAATTGGAAAACTTTACTTTGGTAAATTTTCCATTAAATCTTAATAAAAAGATTCATAAATTCCAAATCACATTTCACTGTTAATCGGGTTAAAGAACAAGTGTTATTTAAAACACCATTCACGATAAACCCAAAAATCCAATTCTTTCATTCAATTCCAGTTAAATATCAATTAATTGGAAAACTTCTCTAAATCTTAATTAAAAGATTTATTCTTTTCTCATCGGGGTTTAAGAACAGTGTTACTGAAGACAACATTCACGACAAACCCAAAATCCAATTCAATATTAAATACAAGGCTCTGAGTAGAAATTATATCGGCTTATATCCAATATCAAATTCTGAAACCAACGAATATCGTATTGGAAATAACGATATAAATATATCTTCCAAATTTTCATAACAATATCCATATAATCACGAAATCCAACATCGAAATCTTCCGAAGATGATTTCCATTCAAATCCACTTCAATTCATTTATTGGAAATTCTGGTTATATTAAAACCCATTCTTAATCCAATTTATTTATTTAAAAATAATTAGATTATAATTCTAGTTAGTAACTAGTTCATTTCGATAAAAATATATTTTTATCTTTCCAAATATGGAATTTTTCATCCCAATTCTTTCCACATCATTTATTATGATTTTACACAAATTATCAATATTTTTAATAATTTTATTAAGGCCCATTCAGTCGATTCCCATAAACTGTCATCAAACTGCACTTACAACGACCTTTTCCAAATTTGATTTGGACATAATTCAAAATCCAACTGTTAGATTTCAAATCTCTTATATTCGTTGGAATTCGATACAAACCCAACGATTTTGGTTTTAGGAGAATCCGACGGTCGGATCTCCCGTAATATCAATTCAAAGTCAATGGTCGAAATTCATGGACGGCCGTGGCACGACGCGTTCTATTCAGGCCATTAAATGTATATAATATATATATTTCGTCGATTTTCATTTTGAAACGGATTTTATAAATCGTTTTAAATTCGTTTTAAAAACGATTTCAACTTCATATTCAATTTTAAATCAAAATTGAATATTCCATATCATTAATATATAAATGGTAGTTTTTTTTTCAAAACATTAGAATTTGAAATCACTTCCTTTTCGATATTCATTATAAAGTGAATAAAATCGATATAAATATCGTCTGTGTCAAAATGGCGCATATCTAATCAACACGGCTTCATATATTTTAATATTTTCGTATCCATCCAAAACCGGACATTAAAATCAGATTTTGATCCTTTATTGAATATTATTTTAAAATATTCCTTATTTTAAAATATTCGTTATTTTAAAATATTCATTCTTTCCAAATTGGAATCAGACACAGTCAATTACCATATAATGTCATTTATATGGGTTTCATACATCATATGTATACAACAACAATGATAAACAATCAAACATCGTCCAGAGTGCACCACGCAACTGCATAAGCATTAAATATAAATAATTAACGCTTACAACAGTCTGTCAACCAATCGATTGACATACAACTAAACGATTGGGATTGGTGTATGTCAAATATCATCCCAATACCCGTGTTGGGTTTCAATCAACACACACATATTTCATTTGTGCAGTTGGGCGATGTGTAAAATATATCGTCCCAATCAATATCAGTCAGATGAGTGTACATAAACAAATCGTCTGATTTGTAAACGAATATTTATTTTCATTCATATACACGTTAAAAATTATATTTTTAACGATAAAATATTTATTTCAACACATGAATATTTTTAATAGTTCATACATTCAATAAAAGTGATATTTTTATTACTCAAATATTTTATTCAACACATGAATATTTTATACAATTCATATACACATCAAAAATGTTATTTTTAGCTAACACTTTTTATTTTAGAAAATTTCGGCAGCATAACGGCGCGATATTAGAACCGAAATAAGGTCTAGCCTTATCCCTCGCCTAATAGTGGCTCGCACCATAAACAAACCAAATTCAATCCATTCCATTCACATCCTAAACTAGATTCAACCAATTAATTCAATCAAAACAAATAACCAAACATCCATGGTTTCAATCAAAGGTGTCGGGTGCTACTAAGCACCGTCTGCATCTTAGTAATATTTAAACGTAAACAAAATTAGATTGAGAAGTTCTCACCTTTGGGATCCACTCCTTCAGTTCTATTTCTGAATTTTTGAACCGTTTGGATTAGCCCGAAATCCCAACGCAATCTTTTCCATGTTGTTCATAGTAAAAATCGCATTTTAATATGATGTTTATATATTTAAAAATCGCATTTATATATCACTATATAGATATATAAAAGATCACATTTTTATATCGCTATATATGTAATAAAAATCATATTTTTATATAACTAAAAGTCGAATTTTTATCTAACTAAAAATCGAATTTTTGTATAACTAAAAATCGAGTTTTTATATAACTAAAAATATTATGATTCATACGATAAAAATCTCATCTTTATATTTTAAAAAATCTCATCTTTATATTTTTTAAAAATCTCATCTTTATATTTTTTTTTAAAACCTCATCTTTATATTTTTTAACTAAAGCTATATATAGAATAAAAATCACATCTTTATCTCACTGCATATATTATAAAGATCATATTTTTATAATGCTATGCATATATAAAATTCATATTTTCACGCCACTACTCCATATATAAAAATCTTATTTTTATATCACTACTTCCTATATAGAAATCTAATTTTTATATCACTACTTCTTATATAAAAGTCTAACTTTTATATCGCTATTTCTTATATAAAAATCTTATCTTTTCGAATATAAAAATCATATCTTTTTATTTACAAAAATCAAATCTTTTTACTTATAAAAATTAAATCTTTTCAAATATAAAAGTCATATCTTTTTATTTATAAAAATCAAATCTTTTCAAATATAAAAATCATATCTTTTTATTTATAAAAATCAAATTTTTTCTAGCAAAACCATATATGCAAAAATCATATATTTATATTCCTACTAATCAAATAAAAATCATATTTTTATATTTTTAGAAACCATGCTATTTTCATTTTAAAAAATCCATTTTTAATTCAAAATTATATTTGTAAAAATCATATTTTTTTAATGCTATCACGTATTAAAAAATCAGATTTTATTTACAGCTATTACATATAAAAAATATCAAATTTTATTTAATTACAAACTAAACTAAACCAAATATAAAAAAACTCACCACCTACTGTCGAAATGGAGCTTGTTGTCGAAAGAGGGGGTTTCGCCGCGGCTGGCGGTTCTAATGGGGGAGGTGGTGCTGGACGACTGGGGGAGGCGGAGGTGGGGTAGTGACGGTCGTGGGTGGTGCTGTGGGTTGCGGGTCGTAGGCGGAGGTGGTGCTGTGGGGCTAGGGTCCTTCGATTTAAGGTTTGAGAAGAATGAGGAGGAGGGAGGAGCTAAGGTGGAGGACAGTGGTGATTGGGATCTCTGGCGTTGGAAGGCTGGAGGGCGGGGAGGGGGGGGCGACATGGGTTACGAGATCGGTTTTTTTTTTTAATTTCATCTAGCATTGACTGAAAGGAGAAGGGAAAGGGAGGGCTTATATATAATTTTTTTTATTTAGTTCCAAAAGGTATCTTTTTAATTCGAACTCAAAATCGAACCCACTGACTATCATCCCTAGCTAATACCCCCATTCCGAACACAATGGGATACGTCCCGTAAGCCAATTCGACTGTTCGATCTATTTTCATCAAATTTGAAATATAAATTAATATAACGTTCAAAATTGATTTCAATGTACATCTTAATTTACCAGGGCCACATACTGACTCCAAAAATTCCAAAAAAAAATAAATCTGGCTATGTTTTGATGATACGGTCCTAACAAAACTAATTTCGCCTAATTTGGAGACCGTTTGAAAAACGATCATTTTCCAGTCGAGTAAATTCAAACTAAAATTACCAAACGCGTTTAAATTCACAGCACTCACATATTGATTCCAAAAATTATGAAAATTGGAATCCATCAATAATTTGACATTCCGGGTCCAACAAAAGTGGTTTCGTCGAAAACGGAGGTTTTTGCAAAATCGTTATTTTTAAGGGCAATATATTATATAAATTCCATAGCGACTATTCTGAATTTTCAACTGGACATAACTTTTTATTCCCGTTATGAAATCTGGATTTTTCACATTCGTTGCCAGGATTTTTCAGAAAATGGATTCCTATTTGAAAAGCTCATAACCGCATGGATAAGCTCACACTAACCCGTCAATTTTAGATCCACTCCGATATTTTCCTTAGGAGGTATCGGGAAGGAATTGGAATGGAAAGATATTTTCAAACAGATTCAAATGTTTTTGCTTTTATTGAAATCTGAATTATTTTGAATCCTGTACATTCAATTGAAATTTGAAATCGAATTTTCAAACTACCGCGCCATTTCCAGTTCGTTTTATAATTAAAATAAATTTATTCGTTCTAACTTCGATTTAATAAATTTTCAGCCATTATTATTTAAAATAAATCATTTTAAATATTCAAAATTCATTAAAATTTCCAAAATAAATTTTTTATATTGGTTTTGATTTTCCAGGTTGTTACACGAAGTTAGAACATATAAATTTATTTTAATTATAAAATGAACTCAAAACTGCGCGGTAATTTGAAAATTCGATTTTAATTTTCAATTGAATGTGTAAGATTCAATATAAATTGGATTTCAGTAAAACAAAAAACGTTGGAATATTTTGAACTGTACTTTTGTAATGAATGTAAGAAACCGAGATTTCACTTTATAAATTGTAAGTTATGTCCTGTTTAAAATTTATAATAGTCGCTATGGAATTTATTTAAATTTTAACATATATATAAGCCTTAAAAATGGCCATTTTGCAAACGACCTCCATTTCGATGAAACCACTTTTGTTGGATCCGGAATGTCAAATTATAGCTAAGTTTAAAATTTCATAATTTTTGGAATTGATATGTGAGCTTGGTAAATTTAAACGCGTTTGGTCAATTTAGTTTAAATTTAATCGAATGGAAAAAGGCCATTGTTCAAACGGTCTCCGAATTCGACAAAATTATTTTTGTTAGGACCGTATCGTCAAAACATAGCTAAATTTATTTTTCGGTAATTTTTAGAGTCAATATGTGGCCCCGGTAAATTAAAATGCGTGTTTAAATTCAATATTTGATTTATATTTTAATTTAAAGAAAAAACCGATTAAAACTGTTGAATTGGCCTACGAAACATATCCCATCGTGTCCGGAATGGGGGTATTTGGCTAGGAACAACAGTCGTTGGGATTCGTTTGGAGATTGCGACATTAAACCGATAATTTACGAATTAATTAATATAAAAATATATATTGATGCCAAAACCCTAATCTATCTCTTCACAACAGATCCTCCGTCATTCTCGTTCGTTCAAGGGCTGGAAAGCTCTGAAATACAATTGCAAAAATCTCCAATCTAAATCAAATCAATTCGGGAAATCAGAAGGAAAACGGTGGAGATTTTTATCCTCTTTCAATCCATACCAGTTAGAGGATATTGTGAAGAGGAAATTTTCCACTCAAATGCACAGGTTTCAAGGCCGTTTTCAAGCCAATCGTGGCCACCGAGTTTCGATGGTGGATGGGGTTGATCGAGGGTGGAAGCGGCTTCGATGGCGTGGCTTCTGATCTACTTTCGGTGCCTCATGTGGTTGCAAAATGGAGCCCTAGCGATCGTGTATGGGTTCGCGTAAGGACCTGGAAGAAGAAAGCATCGTAGGAGGAAAGGGATTAAGAGGGTAAAACGACATTAGTTAATTAATTAATTATCTTAACTAATTTTAAATTTAGTGATTAATCTTTAAATGTCCATATCTTTTGCATACGAATACGGAATTCAACAAACTTGGGTCCGTTAGAATCCTCTTGACGAGTACTTCACAATGGAATTGACTAGAATGGAAACGAAGAGGGTGAAGTTTTTGATAAATTTAAACACGCGTTTAATTTTATTAAAACAAATACTCCATTAAAGAATGACGGAGTGGAATCCAAGGTGATAATTCTCTCACTAAAATATTTGTACTAGTTATTTATTTTATAACTGAAAATATATATAGACTGCCATTGTTGATTTTTATCTGTGGTATATTAGTTATTTTTGGAGTTCAACATACGAACTCTCACAAATCATTTAAATTAGAAGCGATGTATGGATATTAACGACAATCGCATTTCATACTCTGCGGATGGCCACTTATGGCACCGTAAATGGCATTGGGTAGTTGAGTATTTATTTATATGGATGATTTGGTGATTTGTGTATTGTGATGATTAACATATAAAATTAGTGTTAATATTATTGTGGTAGTTGAAATTAAAATTATATATATCCATTTATAATTTAAACAGTAAAATTGGAATAAATATTCATTTACAAGTTGGACGACTTGTTTATGTACACCTATTTAACTGATATTTATTAGGACGATAAATTTTTACACATCGCCCAAATGCACAAATAATAATCAGTATTTGTTGGTTGAAAACCCCACATGGGTATTGGGATGATATTTGAAATACACTAATCCTAATTGTTTAGTTGTATGTCAATCGATCGATTGACAGACTGTTATAAGCGTTATTTATTTATTTAATGCTTACACAGTTGTAGAATGCACTTTGGATGTTTCCTGAATGTTTAATGATTGTTTATCATTATTGTTGAATGCGTGTGATGTATGAAAACCATATAACTGAAATTATATGGTAATTGATTGAGTCGCATTCCGATTCAGAATATAAATGAATATTTTAAAATAATATTCAGTGAAGAATTAAAATAAAATTTTGATGTCCGATTTTGGATGGACAAAAAAATATAAGGAATATAAAGCCAAGTTAAGTAGCTAAACGCCATTTTAACTCGAACGAAATTTTCTGTCGATTTTTTTTTTTTTTAAAATGAATACGAAAAGGAAATGGATTTCAAAATTAGATATTTTGAAATTATTATTATTTTAATATTATAATGATATGGAATATTCAATTTTGATTTAAAATTGGAAATGAAGTTGAAATCGTTTTAAAACGAATTTATAAACGATTTATAAAATACGTTTTAAATGGAAATCGACAATATATATTATAATGGATTGAATAGAACGCGTCGTGCAGCGACTGTTTGCGAATTTCAACCATTGACTTCAAATTGATGTAACGGGAGATCCGACCATTGGATTCTCCTAAAACCAGAACCGTTGTGTTCGTATCGAAAAGATCTTTCCAAATGAATATAAGAGATTTAAATTTGAATGGTTGGATTTCAAATTATGTCGAAATCAATTTCAGAAAAGGTCACTATGGATGCAGTCCGGTGGCCGTTATTGGAAACCGATTGTAAAGGCCTTAATAAAATTATTAAAAAGATGAAAAAATTGTGTAAAATCATAAAAAATGATTTGGAAAGATTTTGGGTGAAAAATCCAATATTTGAAAAGATAAAAAATATTTTTATCTAAATGAACTAGTTATTAAATAGAATAAAAATCCAATGTTTTTAAATAAGTAAATAAATTGGATTTGTAAATGGGTTTGAATATAACCAAAATTGTCCAATGAATGAATTGGAATGAACTTGAGCGGAAATAATCTTTGGAATATTTTGTTATTGGATTCCGTGTTTATACAGATATTGTTGAGGAATTTGGAAGATACAGATATCGTTATTCCCAGTACAATATCCGTTTGTTTCAGAATTTGATATTGAATATAAGCCAATATAATTTCTATTTAGAGCCTTGTATTTAATATCAAATTGGATTTTGGGTTTGTCGTGAAAGGTGTCTTTAATAACGCTGTTCTTAAACCTAGTTGAGAAAAGAATAAATCTTTTAATTAATATTAATGGAGTTTACCAATTAAATATTTAATTGGAATTGAATGGAAATTGGATTTTGGGTTTATCGTGAACAGTGTTTTAAATAACATTTGTTCTTTAACTCAATTAATAGTGAGGATATGATTTGGAATTTATAAATCTTTTTATTAAGATTTAATGGAAAATTTCCAAAGTAAAGTTTTCCAATTTAATATATTAAATTGGAATTGAATGGAACTCGATTGAGTAATAATCGAGATGAGCTTCTATAAAAGAAGACTGTTACTATATATGGAATTTAAAAGGCCTTGCCGTTATTCCATTTATATTATTAGTCTGATACGGAAATTTATATCAATTATATATTGATGTGTTTTCCATGAAGATTCCATAGTTAATGGAAGCTGGTTTGGGTTTATCGTGAACTGTGCTTTAAATGACATTGGTTCTTTAACCCAGTTAATGACAGGATTAATTTTCCTAAAAGTTGAATAATCATAAAATAATTACTTTTGGGAAAATTAAAACCAAGATGGGTTTTTTAATAAATCTTTAATTAGATTGGAATGTAAGGGGGATAATTAAATCTATCGAATTCATGAATTGATCGAGAATGGAGTATCACCAGTTTTACTCCAGATGATAGCTAAATCTTTAATTAGAATTGAACGAGAAATGGTAATTAAATTTACCGATAGCACCGTGGGTGTTAGGTATGGAGTACTACCAGTTTTGCTTCATGGGATGAATAGGTTGGGATTGGGATAATAAATAAATGATTATTTCGGAAAGGCTCGATAATCCCGACTAGTTTTATAAACCTTAATTTGGTTTAGAATTGTTAAAGGATAAAATAAAATCTTTTGAAAACGATATCAAAGGAAGATTAAAGAGGAAATATAAATGAATTTATCTTTAATAAAATTAATGGGAACCTTTCCCTAATGATGTGAATATTTGAATAAAAGAATATTCTAAATTGGAATGAGGCGTATGATGTGTTTTTATAACACTTGATTTTAAGATACACGAGTTATTCGGAAAGACCAGGTTTAACCCATTCTAAATAACTGATACGACGACTAAATGTCGATGATATGAAGACGGTGGTTGAAGACCGGAGATCTTCACATCGTTTGGATGATTACTGATGTCTTGATTGGGATGTACACCCAAGACAAGGTAATAAGTGGTGATCGTCCCGACGTACTTGGAGATCGACCGGATATGCAAGGGCCTCTCTCCTGTATTGGACATATGGGACGAGGAATAAGGTGCCTCCGGTTTCGTTCAGACCTAGAACGGGCTTGCAAATGGATGGTATGTCTGACATTGTATTCCTTTATACTGTATTCTTTGATCTCTACTAAATATATATCTGTTTGGTGGCAGAGAATTTATTCTCTTGCTTAACACCCTTCTCTGTGACGTACGAGCTTAGAGGTTATATATTAGTGGAAATCAGTGGTACGGTATGGATTGACAGTGTGGCATGTTAAGTTGCATGGATCAAAGTTTTTGTTGAAAAGCAAGGCTTTGTAGTTAATGATCAAAGAACAACTTTAATTAGCACAACTTTGTGTAGCGTTAATTCACGAGCTTCACACCCCGGTATGAACCAGAAACGGGATGAGGACTTCAAGGAAATGGATATATGTTAGTTTCTAGCTACGAGTAACGTCATGGTATGGAGCCCAGACTACTTGCTTATGTGGATGTTGGAAAAATTTATTGATGGAAAGCGAGGTACCTCGGATTTGATACTAGACCTGACTAAAAGGTTTTAGATGGTCGAAGGATTGACCATTTTGGAGGTTCGATTGAACCGACTAACATTTAGTTTATGGTATTGCCAATCATCAACGGATGACCGACCCTGTCGCTAACCTAGGGTTCACTGCGGGGGATCCTAAGGCATTGCTAGTATTTCTCGAATCGGTAAGTAGGATCACTTGCCTTGGTTCATATATGGAAATCCAATTTCCAATACGCGATTTTACGATTTAGTTGCAAAACCTATATGGAGACGTAATATAATGGTACCTACGCCGCCTATGATTGATACATTTATATTTGAAGTTGATTTCTTCACTTATAGTAATAATAAAAAGATGAAATTTCGCGTATCAAGCATATTCGGCTATTATAAGGTAAAACTCTATCTTCGACTGCGTTCATTACGTGATGGGACCTGAGTCTTATAATAGCTTCATTTTTCTATTTAGCGTTGCGTTGTTTGTTTTATGCTCTGGTATTCATGGGGGATAAATCCGTTCCATGTTATATGACGTTTTCCCGTGATATACCTAACTTTAAAATAAAAATCTAATACCTGTTTTAGTTCTCACACCAGTCCCATGACTGACTTGGAGTTTATTGTTTTAACCTAAACTCTGGGTGTCTATATTTCCACACGGGCAGCTAGTAGTTTTGGTTTTCGCAGATACTTCTTTTCACAAGATCATGGATTCATAGGTAGAGCTATATTTGGAAAGCTTTGTATCCATATATCTCTTTCAGTTGTGGTTGTAGATATTTTCCGCTGCACATTTTATTCATGTATTATATTTTCCGCTGTTCAAAAATTGTAAATCTTTGATATTTTATCCTGTAATATTTATTCATACTCTGATATATTCTTGTACTCCGATGGAAATTGTTGTAATAGAAATGAAATGTTCTAATGTTTGTGTGTTGATGCATTGTGTTCTCAAAGCAATCCAGGCTCCTTCGTCTCTTCGGGGTAGGGGAAGTCTGGGTCGTTTCAACAACACTCTTAATTTTTTTCCTTCTTGCCTATAATAAACCAAAATGGTAGGCTTTATATAACAACCTTACATGATAATTCATACTTAATAGACACCACCTTTTCACCAATAGACATTACCTTTTATCAATAGACATAACCATTCACCTTTTTTTTTAATTTCCCACTAATCTTGCATTTAATGTTTACCCAACATCCTCCACTACAGTGCAGGTATTGTTGGATGCCTTGCACAATCCATTTCTCTTAATATGTCCTATTTCGATTATACCATGGTTGCCAATGTCTAGTTTGTTCCAATAAGCATCAATCACGCTGCCAGTGTCATGATACCACAACGTGCAGTAGGCAACATTATATGCGCCGGTAGTGTGATAGGCATTTTAGGAGGAATATCACCTCATGACTATTCAATATCAATAGCGCTGTGATTGGAGCAGTAAGACTGATGACAGCTGAGCATGGTATCAGAGTTAACTGCATATCGTCACATGCAATAGTGGCCCTACTAGGATTTGCAATGAGAGGAGTTATCAACAAACTTAACAAAATCACATATTTCGTAGTAGATGGCAAATTTAGTGTCATTTGATTTATTTTGTACTTAGAGACCAGGATAAATAACTTATATAGCTTTGAAATCAAATAACGATGAACTTGTTATAGTTTAGTAGAATAGCAAGAATTTTTTTGGTTAACCTTTGTTATCACATTCTCATATTGATATTTTATACCTATATTTACGGATAATCAAGTTGGTTTATTTGTAAAATAAAAAATAAAAAATTGTGATTATTATTTTTTCTAATTTTTTTTTTAACTTCTTTTCCTAAAAAAGTCATTGATATGTGTTGTGATATCCACTTTCAATTTTTATGTCTTGCAAGGGAAGTTGACAAATATAAGACATCTAGAAATTTTTTAGTAAAAGATTAGTGGTTGTTTACATTCAAATTTTGAAGGATTCTACTGAGATATTGACATCAAGTTATCAAGCTATGATGATATATTCTGTGGTTGTGAAGTTAGCATGATGAGAGGAAGCTGGGAAGGATTGGTAAGTTGATTGGATATGCAGAGTTGCGCCCATTCCTATTTAGTATAAGCCAGCATGTAGGTAAGCTTCATCACACAACAAGGTTGAGTTCATTCTATAGTTGGATGAGATTTAGCAGATTCATTAATATAAGAACCCGTAACTTCCCCGCGAAGGAAAGAGCGGATACTTTGAGGACAATCCACATCGGAACGCAAACAGAAGAACATTTCATTGCTTATTACAACAATTTCATCAGATTACAAGAATATACAGAGTATAAACAAATAATATACATCATAAAATATCTGATATTACAATAAATTACATAGCAGCGGAAAAATAATACAAAACGCAACTGAAAGTAATACACGGATACAGTTCCGAGCATCGTTCCATTTTTAAGGGCCAGAATTCCATAGCGACTATTCTGAATTTTCAACTGGGCATAACTTTTGATTCCCGCTATGAAATTTCAATTTTTCGGATTCATTGGAAAGATATTCTCAATTAGATTCAAATACTTTTGGTTTCACTAAAATCCGGTTTATTTTAAATCCTACACATTCATTTGAATTTTGAAATCGGATTTTCGAACTACCGCGCCATTTCAGGTTCGTTATATAAATAAAATAAAATATTTATATTCTAACGATGATTCAAATAAATATATACGTTCTACTTCTATTCAAAATAATTTTCTCGTCGTTTTTATTTAAAATAATTCATTTTAAATATCCAAAATTCACTAAAATTGCCAGAATAAATTTTTTAAATTGGCTCGGATTTCCGGGTTATTACAATTAACAATTGTAAAATAGCTTCCAGAACTGCAATAGTACGTAAGTGACAAGTGCAGAATGCATGACATTAATGAACATCTAAAGACATAAGAGATTTAAGCTTCAAGATTGACATGCATGTCTGGAAAATGATGAAATAGTGAGATAGGCTTGAATGTTGAGAAGACCACAATGTGATAAATGAATCTGAATAGAGCACAGTAGCTTTAAAATGAAGAGGGTGTTGTGGGTAAGTGACATCATGTAAGAAGGGGATGATGCCTAAACTGGACTAAATCGGTTGGGGCTATTGAACTGGAGAAAACAAAATTATCATAGAATCTTATATATACGAATGGTAATACAAGTAATTAGTAGTAGTAATAATGCCTATTTATCCAAGAATTATATTAATATCTAACACTTGTATGCTCAGTTGTCCATGTTAACTAATCCAAATCAAGATCGACAAAGGTGAATATTGTGTTAATGTTGGACATTACAGGTGCTTTTGCAAAAGCACCAATTGTGTCTAAAAGTTTCTATTTTTATCGAGTTTTAATTAGCTTCTCATTTTAGAATTTTCTTGTAGGGCATCAATAGACCAAAACATATATTTAGATGCTGCGGTTTTTGGTGGGAAGTGATGCAAGCGTTGCGTGAGACGGTGTGTCACTGGTCAATGGAAGTGGTTACAATCAAGTAATGCCCATGCAAGCACAGGTAATCCTTGTAGTCCTGGTTAACTTTTTATAACAACATTTGTCTATATTTATATAGGTAACAAATTTAGCATTTTAAGCAAGTGGCACTGAATAGTGGAACCAACATATATCTTGTAGTTTCACATGAATGAGTGAGACGACAGTGCTGCATGTTTCTGAAATAATGTGCCACTTTGGCAACCTATACCAGTTATTGTTATTATAATATTTTGTTGAAATATCAGTGTTTGGCAACCTGTGTTGAATTATCATATTTTGTGCCACTTTGACAACCTATATGGTATAGTGGCAACCTCTGTTGAATGTTCCCTCCAGATCGTTGTTTACACTGAGCATGGTTTGCATTTTCAAGAGATGTTTATCTCATGCAATTTTTTTAATTGTTGTAGGTAATTGATTACTTTCGAAGAAGACGATAATCATGTATTTGCATTTCCAAGTGTTTGAATTATTATTTTTAGCAAGCAAATGATTTATTTTGGTTTAGTAAACTTTGGTATGTAATAGATATGTGCAAACATGATGTATGAATATTTTGCAAATTCGAATGTTTATTATAATGTGTTGAATTATCATAGTTTGTTTACATGATTATCGTTTGAATATGTTCTTATATATTTAGATTTCTATGATATTGTCGTAATATTATTTTACTATTTAATAACATGGATAATAATGAATATCGTGTGGGGGTAAAAGCAGAGAAAACAATGTAGTATATATACAACGTTTAAAGAATGCTAAGGAAAAGGAAATGGTGAAGTATACACAGTGTTTAAAAAATGTTGACAAAAAGAACTGGAGAGGTATACAGAGCCTTTCATCAATACTGAGAAAAGGAAATGCTGAATTATAAACAACATCTAATAACAGCACAGTCTAAATGCTGTAAATACTTGTGTTTTACAACATTTCTAAAAGTGCGGTTAAAAGTTGAGGACCTATTACCACATGCCGTTATACGATGTTCTTAATTTCGCTGTTAAAACTTTTTACAACGTTTCTCCAACGTTGTTAAAAGTCTTTTTTCTTGTAGTGGTACTACCCCACATGTTGACATCATAGCCTTTTTTTTTCCAAAAAATATAAATTTCAAAAGAAGTGTCTAATCATTTAAATTTTTTCCTGAAGAGACATGATTGTTGACTCCCTATAAATACCCAACTAAATTCGATTTTTTTATCTAAATTTCATTATCTTCTTCTCTCCTTTTCTCGTTTCCATTTTTTACTCTTAATTCTTAAGCTTCCATAATCAAACTCTATCGAAATTCAAAAAGAATCAAACCAAATCATTTCTAGCTTATTTCTCTACCATCTCTCTCAAAGATCCAAGTGTTATTCAGAGTTATTGGAGTATATATACTCGAAGATCGAAAGATCAAAGTCCTATCGAGTCTCTCTACCAAACTGTTACTGAAAAGGTGTGGGTGTAGCCCATTCAAATCAACTGGGTGTGATTGTAGCTCGTAAATCAATTAGGTGATGTCGTTGCCTGGTTAAATAAGAGAACTCCCTATGCTCAGAAGCAGTTAGGTGTGGACCTCGTGGCCCTTGAAATCGAGGGAGATTGGATATTGAAGTTGATTTGAAAAGAAATTTACATAATCTAGAGTTGTGTGAGACTGGATGTAGGGCAACTCTGAACTAGTATAAAATCTCGGTGTGTGTTGTCCTTTATTCTTTTTACTTATTATTTGCATTTTTGTCTGATTCTACGACTGATTCATATCTGCAATTTGCACTTGATTCTGTTAAATTCAAGAAGATCACAAAAAAATCATAAATTCCATTAGACACTATTCACTCCCTTTATTGTTAAGTTAGCCTCAAGATTTGTAATCCACATTTCCCAACAATTGGTATCAAAGCATTGGTTTTCAAGGTTTCCATAATCTGAATATTTGAAAAGTTTAAAATGGCAATTTTTGGAATATCTGATAGTACTAGTTCAGAAATATTCAATTCGTCATTGATTCATGAGTCTGCATTTAATTATTTTGAAAAATCAAATTATCTACTAAATTAATATGTTGTGTAGGAACAAATTTGTTATATGGCTTTTGACAGTTCAACACTCAATGGACAATTGGTGCAAATCAATAAAAACTAATGGATACTTGATAGTGGTTATTCAAGACATATGACTTGAAATCTAGATATACTAAATGATATAATTTTTGAAGAAGGAAGAATTGTTAGTTTTGGTGACAACTCAAAAAGATATGTGATTGGAATCGGCAATGTCGGTAATTTTAAAACCTCTACTATCTCTAATGTTTTGCTAGTTAGGAATTTAAAACACAACTTACTTAATATAAGTCAGTTATGTAATAAAGGATATAAGATTAAATTTGAAAAAGATAAGTGTTACATCGAATATAATAATTCAAATAATATATTTAAAGGAGCTAGGAAGACAAATATTTATATCCTAAGTATGAAATTTTAAATGCAAACTTATGTCTTTTGGATAATACAAGTGATCCTAGGATTTGGCATAAAAGATTTTGGGCATTTAAATTTCAAACTCCATTCTAAAATTTATAATCTAGATTTAGTAAGAGGACTCCCTAAAATGAATTTTGAAATAGATAGTATATGTGATGCATGTCAACAAGGAAACCTAAATACGAGTTCATTTATTATAAAGAAAAGATTTCTACTTAAAAACCTTTACAGTTACTTGATATGGATTTTTTTGGTCCATCTCAAATTCAGTCAATAATCATAGTAGATATGTTTTTGTTATTGTCAATGATTATTCTAGATACACCTGGACTCTTTTTCTTTAACATAAAAGTGATGCTTTTGACTTATTCAAAACTTTTGCAAAAAAAATTCAAAATCTATTTTCTTAAAAATAAAACTAAATGTAGCGATCACAGTGGAGAATTTAAAAATGAAAATTTTGAGAATTTCTACGATAAAAAGGGAATTAATAATAATTTCTCCTTTCCAAGAACTCCACAACAAAACGGATGAGGTGAGCGTAAGACTATAACGATTCAAGAGCGTGCTAGAACTATGCTTTCAAATAGTAAATTGCCAAGAAATTTTTGGGCTGAAACAGTTGCTACAACTCATTATATCTTGAATATAATTTTAATCAAACAACAAACTAACAAAATGTCATGTGAACTTCTTCACAATAAGAGACTAAGAGTAACTTATTTTAGAGTTTTCGGAAGCAAATGTTTTATGGATAAATTTGATTCCAAATAAAATGAAGGAATTTTTATTGGATATTCAAATAAAAGTAAAGCCTACATAGTTTTCAACTTAAAAACTAACACTATTAAAGAAACTATGCATGTATTTTTTGATGAAAATTATAGAGATATTGATCACATAAATGATGAAGATGAGTTTGATAATGAAAATAATGAATCAAATGAGATAAATTGTGAAATCAATCAACCTAATAAAAGAATCAAAATTTTAAAAGATCATCCTACAAAAAATATACTAGGAGATATCGAATCTGTAGTTAGAACTAGAAATCAATCAAATAAAATGAGTAATGTAGCTTTTATATCAACTATTAAACCTAAAAATCCAAAAGGAAGCATCATCTGATGATTCATTGATACTTGCTATGCAAGAAGAACATAATCATTTTACCAGAAATGATGTATGGGAACTTGTTCCTAGACCTGAGGATAAAACATTAATAGTAAATAAGTGGGTTTAAAATAAATAAAAAAAGGTGAAATTGGTGAGATCGTTAGAAATAAAGCTCGATCAATTGCTAAAGGTTATTGTCAAGAAGAAGGGGTAGATTTTGATGAAACCTTTGCCCCCGTAACAAGACTAAAGGCTTTTGCTAATTATAATAATTTCAAATTATTTCAAATGGACATGATAAGTGCATTTTTAAATGGTTTTGATAAAGAAGATGTTTACGTCAAACACCTTCCATTATTTGAAGATGAAAAATTTCCATTTCATGTTTATAAATTAAAGAAAGCTCTATATGGTCTAAAATTAGCTCCTAGAGCCTGGTTATGATAGACTAAGATCTTATTTATTATAATCAAAATTTTAAATTGGTAAAGTAGATAATACTCTGTTTATCAAAAGAAATAAGAATGAAATTTAGTTAACACAAATCTATGTAGATGATATTATTTTTGAATCAACAAATAATAAAATGAATCAAGGATTTTTTAAGATTCGACAAAAGAATTTGAAATGAGTCATGCGGGAGTACCACTTTCTTTTTAGGATTAAAAAAAAACAATTATATAATGATATTTTTATTAATCAACAAAAATGTGCAAGAGATTTAATTAATAAATTTAATATGACTAATGCCAGTAGAAAATCCACTCCCATTGAAACCAATGAAGCTTTAAACAAAGATGACTTATCAATAGATGTAGATCAAAAATTATATAGAGGCATGATAAGTTAACTACTATATATAACTGCGAGTAGACCGGATATAATGCGTAGTTACTGTCTCTGCACTGGATATAAATCTCAACCTAAGGAAACTCATTTAAATGCCATAAAACACATTTTAAGATATGTTAAAGACACATTAGACTTTGGTTTATTTACCTTAAAAATGATTTATTTAATTTAATTTCATATTGCGATGCTGACTATGCCGCTTGTAAATCAGACCAAAAAAGTACAAGTGGAACTTGTTATTTTTTCGGCATTCTCCAATTTTCGAGTTTACTAAAAAGCTAAATACTGCATCTTTATCAACAACCGAAGAAGAATATATCCCTGCTGCTTTGGCTTGTTCTCAAGCAATTTATATGCAACAAACTTTAATTTTTTTTTGATTAAGTACAACTAGTCAACAATTTATTGTGATAATACTAATGCAATAAATTTATCTAAAAATTATACTAATCATGCTAAAATTAAACATGTTGATGTTAGACATCATTTTCTCAGAGAATGTAAGTAAAGAAAAATATTTCACTATAATTTATTAAAATTGAGAATCAACTTGCATATATTTTTAACTAAATTCTTGAATGAAGCAACATTTACTAAATTAAGAAGAGAATTAGGTATTTGTTCATTAACCGAAATGTAATAACTAGATATATTAGTATATATTAAAATATTTAAAAATAATAATCAAAATACACATACCCATGTTAACATGTACTACCCCCCATGTCGACATGTAACAGTCAATTTGCAAAAACAAATTTCCCTGCAAAATTAGTTTATATACATATTTAAACTTCTTAATTCGAAATTTCCTGTCCCTTCACTCATTCTTCTCTGAAATAAACATCTAAAAACAAGAAAATAATGGCCTTCTCCTTCAATACCAATAAAACAACACTTTTTCCATTCTCTTTGTTCCCTTAAGGACCATTTCAACGTATCACACTCGATCGAGTGATCAAAGTAGAAGGGTCTGTGAAGGATTCTCTATAAATGCTTGTTAAAATTCAACAAATGCAACTTCGAATGGCCAAGGAATAAGAGAAACAAGTAAAAATCTTTACGAATTTAAGGAAATTCCTAATGGATAATCATATTGATTCCATCGTCATTGAAAATGATTCTTCTAATATTCTTATCCACAACCCTATGGATAATGAAGAAGAAGTAGTAGTAAAATAAGAAGAAGAAGAAGAACAAGACGTTCAAATGGAAGAAGACAATTGAGTTATATGCATTGGCAAAGTGTATTTTGATAAATGGTAATGTAATTAAACAAAATGGAGAATTTTGTTTTCATTACCCAAATTGTCCAATTCATAAATCACCCCATTGTCAAAAATGCTTATTTGTTAGATTGCATGTATTTGTAAATGTTTGTTTTGTATTAATTAAGTAATCTTGTTGTGTATATATGTAAAAAGTATATTAATAATAAATATATTTCATTATGGTACTATACCTCTTAAGTCTTATAATATTAGTTTAAGGGGGAATTATATAGGATAGACATGGTATAAGGTGGAGTATTAGAGTCATTATTAGTTAGTCTTAGTTATCATTGATGACAAAGAGGGAGAATTATAAAATAAGGCTTTGATTAAGGGGGATTTAGTAGTTTCAAAAGGAGTTGATGGAGTTAGGGGAAGTAATTGAAGAATCAAGATATCAGGTAAGTATATGATAAGTATATTTTATAAATGAAAGTTGTCACATCAAAAAGAGGGAGATTGTTAGATTGAGATGATGGTTTTGATGACAATAACCCTTTAACCTTTTTAACTATTTTTTTTTTTTTTTGAAACTTGGTTCACTTTAATATACACAGTAGGTACAAAAGAAAAATCAAATATTTGTGGAAATCCCGCTATCTCTTCCCGTTTCTCTCTCCTTACTTCCTAAAAAACATCGTCATCCAATATCATCTAGTTCGATTCCTCATCTCATTAATAACCTTAGATTACTAGTTATTCTCTTCGTTTTACTCCCGTTATTGGCCACTAAATATTGTATTTCCATTTTAATTCGTCTCAAAAGAGTTGCAGCTTCGCAAATTTGATTGTCGAATATACGACGGTTGCGTTCGTTCCAAAGGTAGTAGACTGTTGAACTAAGAGTTGCGCACACAATGTCACGAACTTGGTCTCCAGCTTTGAACGTATCTTGAATCTGGGTGATTTCGTCGGCCAATGTTGGTTGTAGCGGTGGAGGTAAACCTAACTTCATATTCATTAAAGTCCAAATATATCCCGAGTATTGGCAACCAAAAAATAAGTGGAATGAAGTTTCAACGTCTTGGTTGCATAAGACACATGAGATGTCTGATATAATGCTGAAAGGAGAGAGTCTCTCACGAGTGTTCAATCTGTCAAGCATTGGCAAGTAGGAAATGAAGGACATCCTTCTAGAATTTTTCTTGTGCCAAATAATGCTAAGGTACGAACTAATTTCACCAACTCCACGTGCTACTTGAATTGCTTTTGTGAATGAGAACTTATCACCATCTCCCCATTCGTAGTAATCTTCTTGTTGATCTGATCGAACACGGATGTTGGTGATGTGCCGTGCAGCTTCACGAGTAGCTGGATGGAGAGCTGGGTTTATAGAGTCAGTCTGCAACAGTTTATTATAAAATATATACTAACATTATATATATATATATATATATATATATATAGGATGTGTATACAAATATTGATTTTTGAAGACTGTACAGATTAAAGATTGTATATTACAAAGAAGAAGAGTACAATGTTGAAGACTCATGTGTAACAAGAATTCAAGAGAAATATGTCAAGATAAGTAACATAGTCTAACTTTTTTTTAAAACTCCGTTGTAACATAAAAATCTTTATTCCAAATCTCTCACCATTTCTGCTTTATAATATTTCAAATATCTTCTTAACGTATATTTTTAATTGATTTCAAAATTTCTTCCTTTTAAAAATATATTACATGATTATTTAAATTATTTCTTGAATTTTAATCTAACTATTGATTTAAATATTTAAATTTTCTTATTTATATTTTAGTTTTAAACATATTTGTTCATGTTTACTTAAGTTTAAATATTATTGTTTCCTTATATTTATATTTATAATTTTATATCTTAAGTTTTAAGTTTCTCATATTTATAGTTCTAAATTTATACTAAGTTTTGATTTCCTTTTTATGGATTACAAATATACATTTTTAATTTATATTCCTACTTCATTATACTACTTCAATGTATAGGAAAATAGTTTGTTTTAACTACATAATTACCTTGATTTATTTAAACATCATTTCCATTGTTTTCAAAATTGAAATTTCAAATTTACAAGGGGCCTGTCGATATGTACTGCCCCACATGTCGACATCATAGCCGTTTTTTCTGGAAAAAAAATATAAATTTCAAAATAAGTGTCTACTCATTTATAACTTTTCTTGAAGAGACACGACTGTCGATTCCCTATAAATAACCATCTAAATTCAATTTTTTTAAACAAACTTTCTTATTTTCTTCTCTCCTTTTCTTCTCTCCATTTTATACTCTTAATTTTCAAGTTTTCATAATCAAACTCTACCGAAATTCAAAGAGAATCAAACCAGATCATTTATAGTTTAATTCTCTACTGCTCTCTCTCAAAGATCCAAGTGCTATTCAGAGTTACAAGAGTATTTGTAATCAAATATCAAAAGATCAAACTCCTATCGAGTCTCTCTACCAAATTGTTATTGAAAGGTGTGGGTATACCTCGTTCAAATCAACTGGGTGCGATTGTAGCCCGTAAATCAATTAGGTGACCTTGTAGCTTGGTTAAATCGAAAGAACGTCATGTGCTCGGAAGTAACTGGGGATCGAGAATTGTAAGATTGGACATTAAAGTTTATTTAAAAAGAAATTTACACAACCCAGAGTTGTGTGGGACCGGATGTAGGGTGACTTCGTACTAGTATAAAATCGCAGTATGTTTTTTTCCTTTACCGATTTTACTTATTATTTGCATCTACGTATGGTTCTGTGATTGATTCAAATATGTGATTTGCGTTTGATTCTGCTAAATTAAAAAAGATTTCAAAAAATTAAATCAAACGCTATTCACCCTCTCTCTAGTGTTAAGGTACCTTAAGATCTATGATCCGCATTTCCCAACAATAATATCACTCAACACACCCTTATTAGATTGTAGTAAACCCAGACTTGAATCTGATCACATATTAAAATCCAACAATGTGCACACACATACTCAACCCAGATATGTACAAATAGAGGTGATCAATATTCAGTTAGAACTGAATTAATCGATCAAACCGGTTTATTTCGATCGATTCAGTTCGGTTTTGAAATTAAATTGATATGAATGCAGTTTGTAAAATAAATCTTTTTGGCTATCGGTATAACCGAATTTTATTGTATCATCTAATTTATTGATATTACTGTACTTTAAATAATTTGTTTCGTGATAAAATATAAAAGTATTTGTTAAAGACATGTCAAATTTTATTGTAAACATAAATTTTAATGAACACAATTTCTCCAAAGATAAATTTATGTTTTACTTTGAACGAATTAATCATTTGAACAATAATATATCTTTCAAATTCAATTAAATTGGTTACCGATCGAGTTAAACGAAATTATTTCGGTTTGGTTTTGAAAATTTTCGATTTTAGTCCGATTTGAAAATTGCTTACTCCAAAACCAACCGAACCAACCGAACATTTATGCCAATGTACAAATAGTACAAGCCTGTTTTGATGATCTTTAGAACATCTCCAACAACATTCAGATCCGGAATATTACAACACGTAATATTTAGCTGAATATTACGTGTTGTTCCCAACGGTTAATTTTTTTTTCCGGTCACGATCCTATTTTATCGACTCGCGACGTCGCGAGCCTATTTTATTAGCTTGCGACGTCGCGAGTCTATTAAATCGGCTCGCGACAAAGACTTTTTTTTTGTCATTTTCTGCTGTCGCAAATCGATTTAATAGGCTCGCGACGTCGCTAGCCGATAAAATAGGCTTGTAACGCGCGAGCCGAAAAAATGGGCTGGTAGGGTCCCTGAATATTATGTGTAATGTTTGTTGGGAACAATTCTAACTTTAATTCACAATTCAGTCGGCGAATCGAGCAACCGTCGGACATGCTCTTAACTGACATCACTCCCCTTCCTCCTTCAGCCTGTAAACAACTACATTTCAAGCCTTCGGCCACGTTAACCATTGTAAGGTTGTTACACCCTCTTCAATTTCTCCCCTCTATGGGTGCTTTCCCGGCGATTAGCTACAACCTAAATCACCGTATTTTGAAAACGAAACCCAAATCTCGAGGAAAACAATTTTTACCCTTCTTCCTTCTACCACAAGACTACAAGAGGCAGATTGGCTATAACATAAGATACAATGTTCCGTTTGTCTATCCATCAACCGGAACCGGGTCTCCCCTGTACAGACGTGTAATCTAGCAGCGAACAATCGCAGGATAACTAACGTTTTTCGATTTCTTCGCCCCTTTTTTAGCTATCCCTAATTTCAATTTCGAGCTCTGTCGGATTAAACATGGAAAGAAAAGGTTGCACTGTTGATCGTCGCAAGTGGGTATCTCCAAACGCTGTTCTTCCCAGCAAGCTTGACGGTTCCCCGTCCTCCTTTCGCGACGATCTTTTCTGGCGGCTTTACTGCACTTCTTCTGTATTATTTCGTCTGGTAGCCTGCCAGTTTGTACATGGAGTAGCTAGCCTGGAAATGTATTTTACATTCGATATTTTCATGCGTTTCTGGTTCCTTCTAATTTTCTTTCCGCAAAATGTAAGTTAAGCAATAAGGATGGGTTTCAGTTTTTTTACTTTACCTTTTGTTTGCTTCCAATGGTGTAATTCCCTCCTCAACTATGAACTGATAGGTCTGGAAGTAATTTCCAGCAATCTGAAAAGCTCTGGTTAGAATCTATATGATGAAAATTACTTCAAGTTCGTCCAAGAGGAGCTAAGAGTCTTTACACACGAGAATTGTAGAGGTGAGAATGTTTACACAGTCTCTTACTACTATATATGTATTAATTATAACATAACGTATATAAAGTTAATTTCATTTGTCAAATATTTAGGCTTTTCTCCATTCATGAGAATGCATATTGATTATTGCTATTTGCTCATCATAATTTGGTCATTTTCTAAATTCTACCACTGCTTGAGATTTGCCGTTGTTTTAGGTGAACGTATTGAAAATCATATTTTCTTCTTTGTATAATTAAATTAAAAGCTACATTCTAATACGTTCATCCAAGAAAGGCAAGTTTATACCGATTTCAATTCATTATTTTAAAATGTACTGTAAACATGAAAACTGAATGCTCTTCTTAATTTCATTTGACTTTCTCTATTTATACCGTGCTCTACGCAAGGATAGCTATTTTTTCAGTACAGTACTGTGCAAGGATGACTTATCCAGTTTCTTATGATGGTGATTAAGTTCCTAATATAGAATAAAGATCGACATTAAATGCACTGAATTTATTTAATAGCTATGAACTACTTCAAAGATCAAACTTCCTCAACAGCATACCTATACTACTTCTAGGATAGTAGCCATTATTGATTTGTCTATTTGTTCATGTTTATTTTTCGTGCTGATATGTGCATACATTCGGTAGCGTTTTGATGAATTAACAGTGTCGGTATCATGTAAGTCCTTCAAATAAATGAATTGCACCGCATATTGACTTATTAATATGACGATGATGTAGTTAAGAAATCAGATACATTGTGCGAAATGGATGTGCTTAATGTATCGTTTTCCTAAGATGATATAGCATGAATGCTTTATAGGTAGGAAAAATAAAAGATTTAGATTGGATATAATTTGTTTCTTCTTTTCTCATATTAATGAAGCATGATTTATGAGCTCAGTATCTGCATATATATTATTTCTTTTATTACAAATGGACGTTTGTTTTATTTTATTTCTTGGTGAAGGCCTAACAAAATAGTAGACGTGCTCAAATTTAGCAGTTAATGCAATCTTATATAACTTCTGAATCATGTCAGCGTGGGTCACCTGTTTTAGCTTTTTATCTTAATTTAGCGACTCTTCCTGATGTTGCATGCGACGACGATTGTTATGCTTCATTATTTAATTACATGAGGAATATTAATATTAGGTGTATGACAAACAATATGATATTGTTTGATCTTTAAAATTTTCATCATGTTATGTTTACTAATTAACAGAATGTCAAGTTTACAAACTGAACACAGAATATTTTGTGTGCCATTTGGTTTAATATTCAAGTTAACTTTACTTGAACATACTGCTTTACCTTGACTCTTTTATTAGGCTGTTAATGATATGTAATGCAAACTACTATCACTACTTTATTTTATGATATCTTCTCCTATTTGCTATATAGGTTTTAAAGAAGGCAATTGTGAGAATCATACAAGTCATTTTAGACTATAAATGGTAAGGCAAGGATTTCTTGCTTTGGTTTCCTCAAGTGATTTGTTTTTAGATATGATATTTCACACCTGCGCAAACGAGTGACCGTTTAAGACGTGGATATTGACTTTTATTTATCCATCTGTGGGTGAAATCTAATAATTTGACATCTTTGCCACGTTCACTGCATATTTTTATTTGTTTAGAGTTCAAATGAGTTAATATTTTTTTTTTTTTTTTTTTTTACTCTTTTGTGTTTTGCCAGTGCTTGTATATTAGACGCTTTATAACCACTGCATTGCATTGTATAATTAATACACTCCTTTAAATAAAAATACATGGATACCACTGTTAATTAATAACGGTTAAACTCCTTTTTTATTAAAAGATAACAATTTAATGATTCTAAGGCTCAGTTCTATACATTCAATCTTCTACATGACGTTTTAACTTTTTCTATGCTGTTCTTTGTATCTGACAAATTAAACCTATTTTTTTGATTTCTCAAGCTAGGAGCAACAACCGATTCAACCTGTGCAATTGTTTACATCCCTACAGTCAGTGCCAAATTTGAATTGTACCATCTTCGCCCCTTCTAATAATTCATCACAGGTAAATGTCATATGCCTTTGGTCGTTTTATTGTTACTGCCTACTTCTGTTTTCTTGAATTGTCATAGAAAAGGAAATTTGGTCAGCTCAATTATCTAGCAACTCCACTTATTTAACTTGGTTGGCTAAATTAATTTCAATATTCCATGTGTTATCATAAATAGTAAAACACGCTAGCAGGATATCGTTGCAAAATTGTGTTAAAACAAAGCCAGTTTTGTTTATTCCGGATGTGTAATAAATATCTTACCTTATCTTCATGTTAGGTGGTTATTTTCTGACTAAACCAGATATATTGATTTGTCTGTTTCTTACTAACTTCTTATCACATGCTTAAATATCTTTTGTTATAAAATTTTCCATGTTATTCCATTGATTATCTGACTGATATTCTTGGTTTTTTGGCCTGCTATTTTATTTTTCTATTAATTGTGGTATATAGCTCTAAATACAATTAACTTTGCATTTCTATTAATGCAATATTGGTAAATTTTCATTCGTGGTTTACTTTCTATTAACTTTTTGAAAATTAAGTATTGACACTTGCTAAAGAACATGAGAAAATATCATTCTACAGTCGATGCTTAAGTAAGCATAAACTCAATGATAAAAGGCTATGCATATTTTATGATGCAAAGATTCTTGCATGCAAATTCTAACCGGGGCATTCTTATCATAAACCACTTTGCCCCGGTTGTATGTAAACCAGTCAATGATTCCTTGCAGTCTTTTGTAAAAATGTACCTTTTCTTTTACAAGGGGAAGGTTTAAGTGTGGAAAGTTGAAATAAAATAAAATTACTCGGAGTCTTTTGGGTTTTCAGTTTCATCCTGTTATGTGAAAATGTTACATTCATTTATTATGAAGTTTACACCAAAATTTATGCTAAGTTCTAAATTCAACAAATTAATAAGATAACTACTCCATGCCCCTCACTTTAGCCATAGTCAACTGAAATCACTCTGCTGCAAGTGATGGCAGTCCATCGATTGTTTTAGGTTCATCTGTTTGTTTTAATTGCATCTTTTCGTTTAACCTGCATCTTTTATCCCCAGCCTAATCTATATGTTTTATCTACATAGAAATACAATAATTAACCACATTATTTGATATTAGTTAATGAAAGATTGCTAAGATTTCAGTTTCAGTGTTGTGCAATTTTCATTAGCCGAAGGCTATCATGGAGGTTTTCACAATAGTTTTAAGTTCCCTTTTGTTGTTGTTCAACATCATTATCTGCATCATTGTTGTGGTATATATTTTTCAGTTTCTTTTGTGTTGTGCTATCCATTCTAGGAGCGCATCCTACTGGTTTCGCTCTACATCATCAAACAACGGGTATAAGAGCATGTTTCTTTTGAATATTATCATGTTCGATATTATACCAAAAGCACAAAACAACAACAACATTTTTTCCTATTGTGACATCTTTTGATTCACTCAACCTATTTTTTCCATTTTTGACTTTAATTATTTTTTTCATTTTTTTTGCCCCTATATTCTTCATGTTTTTATAATCTACTGAATAATTAGTTTAATTAATTTTTATTCCATTCAATGTTTTCAAAATTAAAATTATGGAATTTGTGAAAGTTAATTTAAAGGATTTAGGAATCAAGTTTATTTTCTTTGTTTAATGCACAAATAAGTGAGTGTAGTTAAATGAGAAAATCATGTAGTTTTATTTCAAAATGAGAGTAGTTTTTGTAGTAAATATGGTGTTTCATATGGATTTGATCAAAATTGGTATTTTTAGTGAGAACTTATTTCCGTTAGTATGTTGATATTTTTCCTTACAATTATACTATGTTCACAGCTCTTTTTAATATGCAACAGCTTCTTAATGTAAACAGTCAATGTAATTTATAGCGATAGAACATACTTTAAT
The DNA here is from genome assembly GCA_030737875.1 of Allium sativum. Classification (NCBI taxonomy): domain Eukaryota; kingdom Viridiplantae; phylum Streptophyta; class Magnoliopsida; order Asparagales; family Amaryllidaceae; genus Allium; species Allium sativum. The sequence continues at coordinate 234,957,317 of CM060912.1, forward strand.
TTTGGATTGAAAATGGACTCTAATATAAATAGAAAATTACAGGTAACCTTTTAGAGTTGGCTCCTAAATATTCATTTCCACTTGATCATTTTTCCATCATTATTATCTGGGGAAATTGAAGTTTTCTATAGATAGTATTAAGATGTGTACAAACCAGGCTATTGCCCAAAAAAAAAAACCCCACTTATTCAGATTAATATTAGGAAATTGGCAATACATGCAACATGTTTCCATTTCAATGAAGTCATCCACGTCTACAACCTAGGTTTGCACCACTTTGTATTTACACCCAGGTATGAGGTTCCGACCGGGACCCTGAGGCTCCGGCCATCCCGGTTCAGTTCCGGCCAGACCCTAAGACTCAGGCCATCCCGGTTTGGTTCCGGCCGGAGGCGGGACGAGATTAGGATAGAAATTCATCCTACTTAATCTTAGCAAAGAAACAAAAAAAATCCAAATCAAACAAGATCGAAAGCAAACAAATAGGCAATTATATTTAAAAATAATGAAAATCGATTACCTAAAACCAAAATCGACTTGAACGAGTCGAGAAATCAGCATCTTCTTTTCAATTGATCAGCCGAGCTGAAGTTGATTGGAGTAGAAGCCTATTTTTTCAAATCGACATCAGGTCCGCTCAAAGATAGATGTAGAGACTTGGTTTTTTGGGAAAAAATGGACCACAGAGAATGTTTGAGGAAGAAATTGTGATTCTAGAGTTAGAATCGTTAGACATCATGGAGAATGTTAACTGGGCCTATAAGATAAATAAAATAATATATAATTGGGCCTTGTATATTAAGAAAATGAAGTACAATACTCATTCTAAATGATTGGAGCTGCTTATTTAGGTACTTCCATTTTTGGTTTACAAATAAGTTACAATATTTAATCAGATTTTATAGCTCTATATTTAATTTTTTAATACACTATGACAAAACAAACTATTATTATGATAGTTGAGACCGAAACCGGAAATAGAACCGAAACTAAAACCAAAACATCTGAAATTTCTGAAATGTATCAAAACCATTAAAAATTAAACCGAGCGTAACCGAGTTTTCAAACCTTGATTTACACTCCCATCTTATTCAAGATAGCTATTGCACCGTAAATGCAATTTTGGATAGAAATAGATACGCACAGCCCATTCTAAAATAACAAAAAATATATCAAAAAATCAACGTTTCGTTTCCAACTAACTGAAATTTCAAACATCGAATCCTTACATTGGTTACATGAATTCTGTGGTCCATTATTCACGAAAGAGAAATTTATGACAACTTACCTATTGTATTGTTAATGTGTATTATTGAAAATCTATACATTCTTTGTTTGTGAGCCATTAGCTTACTGACTGTTATATGTTACAAGTCAAGTCATCAAACTCAACATCGGGATTGGGTAAAAGGAGATAAATTTAGGATTAAGTATATTTGTCCTTTTATTTTTTCAACAGTGGTTGGCAAATAAAGCATTCTGTATAGATTTTTTCCCGTAAGTTTCCATTTTTCGAAAATAAGCTATTACCATGCATTAAGTATGATAAGGAGTCCTTTTAGTAAATAGCTAAATTAGGCAATTTTCGTATTTTCCATGTTACTCTTTGGAATTGATATAAAATAGATAATCTTTATGCACCTAAAATTTTCATTTTCGAGAATTTGATTTTGCTATTCATATTCTAATTTTCTTCCATCTAATTGAGTCTTTCCATGTTTCCATTTTGAGATGCATTATAGATTGCATACTTGATGAATAATGACATTTCTAGACCTAGGAAGCAAAGATACGGGTGCGGGGGTGCGGGGGTGCGGGTGCATAGTTTGGGGATGCACAGATTCGACAAACATGAAAATATGAGGATTCGGGTGCGGGGGGATACGACATGCGTAAATTTTTTATAAACATATATATATATATATATATATATATATATATATGATAAAATCTGTTACGAAAATTAAGAGCTTCATTAAAATAGAACCAAATAGTCAAATACATTACTTCATCATCCTTAAACCTTAATAGTTAAAGGACAAAAAATTAAACATTCGTTTCACACTTGATATTCATCGTCTTGAATAATCATGACTTCCATCTTCGACTCATTAAGTGAAAGATTCGCTATCTCAAGCTCCTCGGCACCATCAAGTGGATCAAATTGGTCGCCTCCAACATCCCACAATTTTGTTTCTCCTTTCAAGTATTGCCCACTCTTCCTAGAAAGAAGTCGAAGATTGTTGTGCACAAAAACCAAGTCATCTGCTCGAGTTGCTAGTATCTTATTCCTCTGAATTGAGTGAATAAATGAATACGTACTCCAATTTCTCTCGCAACAAGAAGAAAAACATGGCTGTCCCAAAAGTTTCGAAGCTATCTTTTGAATATTTGGTGTCGAAGCTCCATGAATAAGCCACCACATTTTTGGATCCGTAGTACCTCTCTCTTCTATAGAGTCGGCACTATCAAATGTATCCATTTGTCCCGTAAATCGGGCAAATTCAATATTTACAGCTGTTCTTGCTTCGCTAATTGGAAAGTATCTTTTGAGACACTTGTTTCTTTCTTCAGATAGCTCAACATCTTGATGGAGAGGAACACGATCCGAAGCCGCAGAAAGCCATACAACGCTATAATACCTAAACAAATAAATTGCTAAAAATAATTAAAAGTCAAAAAATAATTAGAACAAACAAAGATGATTAAAAGAAGCTATACTATTTAATCTTTATAGAAGTTTACCTCAGATTGAGTGAATGTGCCAAACAATGAAGTGGCGAAGAACTTTTAGTCCATCTATCAATGAGAATTGCATACACTACATAAAAAGTAGAATCCTCGGTGGGCTCTTTTCTTTCATGCCTATATATGATAGTGTTCACCTTCTCAATCATATCATCCCATATATCATAAATCAAATGAAGTGAAGGTCTATCTGTATCCGCAAAACGAAGCATGTCATAAATAGGAGCAGTAAACTCAAGAATATAATCCACCTTATCCCACCATAGTTCATCAAGCACAGTGCTCCTAATAGTTTGAGCTTTAACGGGATCATACTCTCGGTAAGTACTCCACTCCTCACAAAGCACCAATGATTCGAGAGAACGTTTCATGAGTTTAAATCTTTTCAACATAATAATCACATATGCAAATCTTGTTTCAGCAACAGAAAGAAGTTTCAAAGGAGCAATTTGATTGAACATTGTCAACACCATGTTGTGATTAAGAATATAATTCTTAATTGTTAGTGCTATGTTAGCCACTTCTGTAATCCAATGACACTCATGATACACCTCCTCATTGCCCCCAATATTCTTAGCAGCACAAATATTCTTCAGTGCCAAGTTAAGTGTGTGCAGTACACACGGAATCCAAAAAATATGAGGATAATGAGTCTCGATAATCATACCGGCCGCCTTCCAAACAGGAGCATTGTTAGTGATTACTTGAACCACATTATGAGGTCCCACCTCCATGAGCACTTCTTTGATTAAGTCGGCTATGTAGAACTTATCTTTAAATTCACCTTCACAATTCGTCGTCTTTAAAAACATAGGACTATTCTCTGTTACAGCCATAAAATTTATCAAGGGTCTTCTTTGACTGTCACTCCATCCATCAGATACTATAGTAACACCTTTCTCCTTCCAAGTTGTTTTTATTGGTTCCAATAATCTCTCAACGTGTGCCCTCTCCTTTTGCAACAAAGTTGTTCGTAAAGCATTATAAGTTGGGAGGAACGTAGCTTGAAATGTTACTATTAGCAGCAAGTGTATGACCTGATGTAATGAGGGTTTCTAGCAAAATGAAAAGGTAAACCCCCAGAATAAAATGCCCTTGCAATCTCACCATCAACTTGTGCTCTCACCTCCATATTATACGCTTTATGGATAAGGTTGTTTATGTCAATTGCCTTCCTCTTAGAACCTTGCATCTACATCTTTTCAACTCCTCCCAAGACTCTATTTGATAGAGTTTGACTCAAAGGAGGAAGTGGAATCTCAGGTACTCTCTTTCTCTCGTTTGCTTCTGCCACCTCTCTTTGAAACTGCCTTAAAATCTCATGTGTGACTTTAGAACAAACAACTCCTCCTCCTCCTTTTATCTTCAAGAGATGTGCTCTGACTCTTGAATACGAGCCTGTAAACTTCTTGTTACAAATATTGCATCTAATCTTATTATTTCCACCTCTGTCTTTCAATTTTACTAATTTAGTCACATGCTTCCATAGGGGATCTTTATCTATATTCGCCGAAGTTTCTAGGCTTGGAGTAGAGGCTGTACTCGGGGCTGAATTTGATGAAGCCATTGATTCTATTGTCACCTGAAATTAAAACAAGTAGCAGGTTCAACAAGTTTCACTTCAGGTCAAAACTGATCAAACCCAAACCGGTTCAATAATTACCTACACAAACTGGATACGGGTGCACAGAACAAACAAGGATGAGTACAAGACATGGTGCAATAAAGTCAAAACCAATTCAACATCAAACTGGTGGGAGTATCAACTTTTAAATCATGTAAAGTCAAGGCTGAGCTAAAAAAATATAGTAGTATATAATCCAGCGTAGTACCAAATATCTTTTTTTACAAAGCAGAAATATGGCTGAAGTTTTAAAAAATGTTAAGCGAAGGATTCAAACTGAATTATGATGCATTTACGTGATACAATTCTCCCTAAGACCATTCCCATAGCAACATAAAAAAAGTGATACATGACCCTTGCCTCTCTAAGTGATACGTAACAAAAAAGTGATAAAAAGGATGTAACATTGTAACAGCATAATAGCAATGCAAAAGCAATAAACTAGTAAACAATAAAATATAAGGGATGACATGTTGTAAAAATTTATATCACCGTAAGAAAGAAAATCAAAATTGGGAATTTTAGCATTAAAGCAGACGCAGGAAAAATGATTGTTGAGATGAGATGTCCTAATATATATCTGGAATTCAACTGCTCATTTCTGTCATTATACTGTTGCAAGGAACAGTCTTGGACCATTCTCATAACACTATAATAGCATAAAAAAGGACAGAGGATAGGACAACAACATGCTTGCAAAGAAAGCACAAAATATTAATAATTTAATATGGACTGCTTACCTCTCTTTTGCTTCACTTTGCTGTATGTAATTTTTTTTTTTTTTGGGTCTTTGAAGTCTGAACTGGTGGATACTGAATTGCTCCGTCGAATGAGATTTTATAATAAATCCTGAATGCTTTAAATTTTCAAGAGTTACATGTCTCATTAATTGTGCTAAGAAGGGTGCTTCGTCTCCCGTAAATTCTAACAGCCATCTAAGATTTCAGTTGAAAATTACCTTTTATGCCCACTGTGAACCCCAAATCCGCACCCTCAGCCCAAATACGGGGAAACGCCACATGGTGCACCCCGTACACACCCCTTGCTGCACCTCCGCACCTCCGCCGCACTCGATGCGCAATACGCCACCCAGAAGCCGCACCCGTGCTTCCTAGTTCTAGACTCTCAAAGGACATGGTTTCTTCAATGTCCATATATGTAGTCAATAGTTCAATATATTTATAAGCAATTACATTTGGTTTCTTACTATTTAATACTCCTGAGAATAAAACCGTGAGTTGGATATTATTAAAAAGGGAAACTTATGACCCACTGGGTATCTAGGTAATTTTGTCAACTAGATTGGTAAAAATATCAAATGAAGAAAAATCATGCAAGCAAATGAGCGTTTGGTGACTACAAATAAAACAAGCATTCAATATTATATATTATTGTGAAATTTGAAAGAATGTTGAGACTGAAAACAATGCAAAGCATTCAAAATTTTAGATTATTATGACACTTAAAAGAACATTGAGGCTGAAAACAGTGTAAAGCTTTGAGGGTTTGAAAGATTATGAAAAATGAATAATAATGCAATTATTCATTGTTTCTCTTAATAATTAGATATTTCTTTGGTAAGTTATCCTGTAATTATTTATTGTTTCTCTCATGGATTTTTACTTTTTTGGATAAGTAGGAACGAAGATGCATCAGTAAGCTTTGGAAAAAAGTCAAACATCTGAACACATCAAAAGAAATTAAAAAATTTCAAACATTTACCACTATCTCTTCTACTTCAAGCTTCCAGTAATATTAACAATTTACACATTGTTTGTTTCAATGTTGTAATATTAACAATTTACACGTTTGTTTCAATGTTGTTATATTATTTCAGGTAAAAAAAATTTGCAGGGATTATGTCTTTTCTTAGTAGTTGATAAATATCCTGTTAAACAAGTAAGGGTGCTCTAAGTAAGTTGAAGTCGTCACTTTTCGTCCATAGGTCACAAAATGATTTTAAACCGCAATTATGACGGGCTTTTAAACTGTAATGGTAACAGAGCTACCAAACTTTTTTTTTCAACGCCTCTATTTATTAGGGAAAAAAAATCTGTCAATAATTAGTTTTTCTACTCATTGTTTAATGTGTGGAAGTTTACCTTGCAAGAACTGTCGAGCGGTATTTTACTGTGCAAGTGAATAATAAATCAACTATCTATATGTGTTCAAACACACACACATAAGTTGTTTAACATTTCAGTTTTAACGTAATTGATTCCACAAATTCAACTATTTGTACGAAAAGTGAAGCTGGTATTCCACTTAATGGAATACATACAGATAAGATTTCCTAATAGAATCTTAGTGTGGTAAATAACTACCTAACTAACCATTATTTTGTTAAAATGAAGTCGCATATATAAGCTAATACCGGCATGCATTTGTAGTCATCTTACCAGTTTCAAATTTTTTTTTGGCATTTAATTACTATGTGATTATTATGACATTTCTAAAAATATGTACCTTTTATGAAAATGTAAGACATAACACATATTTTTATTATAATGTACTCATTTCTTCTATCCTTGGTTCCAATTTAAATAGAAATCGTGTATTCTGTTCGATATGACAAATAATAATTAGTTCAAAGTGGACAAATTTACGATGCAATCTAAACATAACTCCATTGTTATATATCGTATTTCATTGACTGTTATTTAGTTTGATTTAATATTTTGTTTACTGAGATATAATTTTAGGTAATTGGATTTGATACTTTATTTTCCTGTATTTGGGTGAGAGATTGAGTTGTAAGATTCGTGATTTTCATTTGGAAGATATTATGAAAGTATTAGACATATTACTAATCAATAAGCTCTTTTTATTTGTTTGTTTTTTTAATTTTTGTTAAGAAATTGTTTTGTCTATAAAGGGTAAGGGGCTGTGTAACGACCCGTATATTTTGTCCGACAAATATTTAATTTAATTTATTTTAAATTATTATATTTCGAATATAATTGATTTTAATATTTAATTCGTTATAAAAAATGAAGTTTAACGTTAATTTTATTTATAATATAAAACGAGCTCGAAATCGCGCGGCAGTTCGTAATATTTGGTTTTGAACTTCATTGGGAATACAGGATCAGGTATAAGTCGGATTTCTGTGAAACGAGAAACGTTAGAACCGTATTGATTATAATTTTCATATGAAAGAGAAAAATTCGGATTTCGTTTTATAGTTTGTTAATTATGGCCAAATCAAATTTTGAAATAATCGCTGCGGAAATCGTTATTAAAATATAGGTCTTTAAAATAGTCGTTTTGCAAACGGACCCAGATTTCGACGAAATCAGCTTCATTGGAACCGTATCGTTAAATTATTGCACGGTTTTGAATGGCGTGGCAAACCGATGTCGTATGTGATCACGGTAGCCATAAACGTCCAATTAATTTCTATAGCGCGTAATTAATTTAATAAATGGTTATTTTAGTATAACTTGAACAGACGATCGAATTAAGCCGCGATACCAATTCCGTTGAGTTCGTATCGTCGATTATAGTCAGGATAGGTATATAGTTTGTTATTTTTGGAGACCGTGTAATTTGGTGTCCAAAATGGCATTGCGGTGCGCGTAAAAATAGCCTACCGGGGAAACAGTCTCAGAATACGACGAAACTGGTGCCATTGGGTTCGTATCGATTAATTATTATAGAATTTCAAAGTTTCAAGTTGATTTGATTTATTTGGTGATCATGAAAAATTTAAACATGTGTTTATTTCCGGTTTTATAAAGGATTTTTTTTCAAACGACCTCGGATTTCGACGATACTTGTCCCATTGGGTCCGGAATACTTTTTTACGTTAAGATTAGTTTTGTTATCAGTAAACAGAAATCGTATGTAGGTGTTTTAATGAATTACTTGGCGATAAAGTTTCATGACAATTAAATATCAATATTTCCATCCATTTTTTTACTGTAGCACTTTTCCCTTCTTTCCTGTGCGTACCGTGAACCTTGCACCCCAATCCATCGTCTAACCGTGCTGCCCAAGGAAGGATGCCGTGATGCCCACACTCCTTCCACCCTATAAATATACATTCATTTCTTCATTTTCCAGTAAGCAAAAATAGAAAAAAAAAAAAAAAAAAAACGAAAGCCCATTAAAACGCATGAAGCAAAGTCAGCTGTGGGTCTGAGGTCTTGGAACAGAAGCAAGCGGACTATTCAAACGTGAAGGAACGGTGCACGCAAGGAACTGTGCGAGTGTATGTGGTGGGAACGGGGTGCGAAATTGTTAGAAGCAGTGTTGGTGAGCCATTTGAACAAAAGCAGACAAGGTGAGAAGTCTTGAAACACTGGAGAAGGCAAAGATGTGCGGAACAAGAAGATGAGGAGGAAGAATAAGGGGGCGACGTGTATAGGTGCCTGACACTTTAAAAGAGAGAGGGAGAAAAAAAAGCGGACGTGAGTACTAAAAAGAGTACTTGGGGAAGAACAACATTTCGGTGGAATGCAGGAAGGAGATTAAAAAAAGGAAAGGGGTGGGCTATTCATTTCAATGGGCTTCGGGCCATTAAAGGTAAATAAATAAATTAAGAGAAGAAAAATGGTTAGGCAAGTGATGATTTTGGGACTAAAGGAAGATGTGGCATTGAAGATGAGAAAGGATCTGTCTGAACGAAGATGGACAGTTGGTTGCGAGAGAACCGTATTCGGTGACAGGTGAGAAATGAAATTTTTAGTTTACAACGTGTTTCACCCAGTTAGTTTAACGTAAACAACAATTAATTAAGCCATTAAATTTTACATATGGTTATACAGGTATTAGTTCGACTGCAATATTAGAAACCCGTTAATCATTCATTTGACAAACAACTATCAAAGTTATATTAATAATAATATGGTTGTTCTAAATCAATTATCAAACTGTAAACTACTCAAATAATGGTAGGTTGAAGAGTTATGTCATGCATGGGTAAAATAGCCAACACGAAGTATTGAGAACAAGCGGTTTAATTAAACAAGCATAATAAGTTTGTTAATATTTTAAGTAAGGGGTTAGTTAAATTGAATTAAATCGTGAACAATAATGTTAATAACTTTTACTAGGTTATCAAAATGAAATAACACAAGTTAAACTTGGACCGTACTGACGAACGTAACGGTTCGAAGCTGTTTTGGTCGCGTTGGAATCAACTAAAACCAAAGTTTTAACGGAGAATCAAACCAATGTGAGTTAAACCCACTCAGTATTTTCCCCATTTATATTTTTATATAAATTGGGTTTTTATTTTGTGTGCTTAGTTTGCTAATGATTGACTGTTTGCTAGTTATATATTTATTTGCTGATTTAACTGATGGAATTAAACCGTTGTTTAATTTCAGTAAAATACCCAATCGTTATTTTAACGATTGGTTCCAATAAAGGTAACTACCTTATTGGTCACGTTTACCAATAAACGTGTTTAATGATTTGGATTGTTTGATCTGTTTGAATTGTTTGATCTGTTTGAATTGTTTTGAACTGTGTGGAGATAACCGTTTTGAATACAGGGGAGAACAGGTTGGGGGGATCCAACCGGATTCCTCAAATATATTATTTATTTTCATATTATCATATATGAACTGCCATGATTGAGTTATTGATTTTGTAGTGATCATTGACTGAAAAGTCAACATGTGTTGTGTTTTAACCAATGGCTATATTGGTTGAGTAATCGACAGTAAATGGCCTAAAAGTAAATCGTTTTGTTTATATTGATTCACCGTTAGGTGAGTCGATAGAGATGAAGTTATAAAATTTATTTTATAATTAGAGATAGAATTTTGGAATGTATATTTTGAATAAAACTTTATTAAAAGGAAATAAACATTTATTTTTATGATTTATTATAAATTGATTTTTTTTCAAGTAAATTCTGAGATTAATCAGATTTATAAATATGGGAATAGAATATAACCTTAACGGTTAAAATTTGGAAAATTGGTTATTGAGAATTAATTAAATGGAATGATTTAAATTAATTATTTTATTAATTAATTTAAAGAGAGAATGGATTGGGATGGGTTAATGAAATAACCGTACCTTGGTTTGACTAAGTCAACCATTGAAATTGGAATTGATTTTAAATTTGTTTGATTTGAATTACCCTAATAAAATAGTTTGGTGAACATTGTTTTAATTTTAATAAGATCTTTTAAAAGAAATGAATATTTATTTTAGTAAATAAAGAAATTTACTACGGAAATAGTTAACTATAAAAGTAAATTATTATTTCAATTAATAATAATTTAGGGAAATACTTTTTAATTGAACTTCATTTAATAAGTACTCGAAATGGGAAATGAAATCTCATGGAAAGGTGAAAGGAGTCTATAAACAGGTTTTGTCAAAGACCTGAGTTTTATAACCAAGTTATAAAAGCGAATATCATAGCTGAAATTAGATGTTACTTAATTATTTGAATTAAGAAAAGGGAAATTTAGATAAAAAGGGTTTTATAATAAACCAGGATTATATAAATGAGAATTTTTAAGTGTTAAAGCGTTAATTTTACATTAACGTTACTTAATAATGGGATTAAGTAAAAGTGAGGATTTGAGAATAAGATTCTAAAGTGGAAAATGGTGTAATAAATTTGGAAAGGGATTGGTAAATGTGAGAATAAGGAAATTAACCTAACGACTAAATTTGGATAATAGTGTGACTAATGTTTTGAAAGTGAAAATAGACAAACTGAATATGATATAAGTTTTCCTAGGTATTAAAAAGAGAATTTGTTAAAGAAAAATCTTATGTTAAATAAGAAAGCGAGAAAACGATATTTAAAATATCGAAAGATTTAAGAATTGAATTTACATTTGCTTTAATGAAAAGGCCAAGTGAGACCGAATACTGAACCAGCGAACTCATTGGGTTGTCATGATTGAAACACTGTTTATTTTGATAGTTAAATCACCGACTATCAAATCTGTCCAATACGATTGTTGGTACGGAAAGACCGGGATCGAATTTATATTCGAAACCATTTCGACCGACAAATACGTGAAGAATTGAATTTACATTTGTTTTAATGAAAAGGCCAAGTGAGACCGAATACTGAACCAGCGAACTCATTGGATTGTTATGATTGAAACACTGTTTATTTTGATAGTTAAATCACCGACTATCAAATCTGTTCAATACGATTGTTGGTACGGAAATATCGGGATCAAATTTATATTCGAAACCATTTCGACCAACAAATACGTGAAGATATTACCAGATGATCGAGATGGAGCATTGAAGACTGTAGATTTTCGTAAACGGAAGAACTGCTAATAATCTCTGGTCTGCAGCCAGCGATGTACTGTGGTTCTGTCGTGGTTGGAATCTACGGGTTGCAAGGACTTCTCGCTACTGATCCATGGGGTGATTCCTATATGAGATGCATTAGGAGAATACCTTCGGTTCATCCTGTTCCTGGATGACTTGCATGGACGAATGTCTGACAGAATATTTCCTGAAACCACGTACGTTGATTTTTACAAATATACCGAGTGATGGCAAAGAGGGGCACTTCTTCAAAACCCAGAATATATTTGTGAACGTCAATTAGTGATTCGACAGATCTGACGATGTGACATTCAAAGTGAATGGTGACCATGTGTTCCAGAAATTAATCTAAACCTCAAGCCTCATCAACTGGAAATGACAGAAATCGGGCAGGCAACATGGCTATGTAGGTCGCTCCCATTAGGGTGTATAATCACCTATCTAGAGAAAATCCTTTTGTTTCTTAAATCTATTTCGATGCTGTCCCTTTTCGGGAAAACGGTGGCTAGCTACCACCGTTGGTGATATACATTCGATACACTCAAGCGAAATGAGTGGTCGGTCATGTGAGGATCGGGTTGCAAGACGTTCTTGTTGAACCCAGTGTATTTGCCTCTGGAGATACACTATCGGCAGGTGGTCCCATACCTTGTCAGAGTTGGAATCCAATCTCCAATAGGCGCCTGCGGTTTTGATTGTATACTATATATGTAGAGCGTGAGATGCAAGCGTTCTACTAAATTCTAATTACTTGTATTTAGACATTATTATAATATCAGATAAGATATTGGTTTCAAAAATGTTTTGGGTTATCGTAAAGTAAAAACCGTCCGTATTTATATGTGGATTTGGTCTTACGATTATCTTTTTCTTTCAAAAGGATTTTACCTTAAAAATCAAGTGTGTGATACCCTTAATACTGTTCGAGTTTTTCTCACTTTGGTTCACCAGACTGATCCGTGTTTTGTAAATGCTCGGGTTAACTCGGGGTGTACAGGTTCAGGTTATCGAATGCTGTAAAGAGAAAAGCTGGAAGAGTTCAGATGTATGATATTATATAACTACTAGTCTGCTGTGTGTTGTATATGAGAACATATTATTATAACTGTCCCGTTGTATGATGTACTCTGATATTGTAAGTTTTATTTAAAGCTCTCAATAAAGTTATTTCTGTATTATATTTTGTTCCGCTGCGATGTGAGACTCTGTGTTGTGTTGTTTCTTCTTCTTCTTCTATTCTAATATTTCTTTCTTTCTTATCTCACCCTCTAAATTCTTTCTAACAACGTTCCAGTGTTTTCGGTATTTGAAAGGTCGGCATGAGTTACAGTAAAGATATGTCGATTTCCGGGGCCGAAAATCCTCAGGTCGTTACGGTCTGATTTCCTTAGTAACTTATATAATAACTATAGGCACTTCACAAAGTCATGTGAATATTCTCATACTATTTTTTTAATCTTGGTAAATGATTAAGTAAAAGTTATGCATTCCTTTTTTAGTTCAGAAAGCCTTATATTATTATGAAGCGAATATACATCCCATTCAACTTATATTTAAAGAAACGTAACTACATTGCTATTATATGCATTCCACAGATTGGTATTTAACTTGATTGAATGTCTCGTTCAATGTGATCATGTTTTGATAGAATTGGCCTTAAAGTTGCATTTTACCGAGTGACACGAGTCATAAACAAATTTCTACTATTGATTGAGCTCTTTTTTTAGTTAGTCATTGTTAAGAAATTGGTTTATTTTGTTATATTGGCAAAACCTAAATCTTGATAGTCTTCTACAACAACGACGCATGAGGAGATTTTGAGCTTCAATAAGTCAACAACCTAAAGATTTGCGGCAACCTATTCCATCAACAACATCTACATGGAGCAGGTTGGAGGTTTAAATTGGTTGGCTGTATTTTGTCATTTCAAGATTGGGTTTGCAAGATTTATTTTTGTTTTGATTTTGCGAGTCAACGCAGGAAACTGTTAATTAAATTTAGTCATTGTTCATAAGTTTTCTTTTGTTGTAACCTCTATAGCTACACCTACTAGCTCCTTTGGCTTTATCATGCTTTCTTATCTGAACCAAAATAACTAGTTCGTTTGATGTTCTCCTAGAAAAAGAATAAAGTGCATGTATCTGAATAACTTCTGCATGAACTAGAGCAAGTTGTATGTTATCGCTAAAAAAGTGCATTCTTACAATAAATACGTGTTATTAAATCAAGCATGTAACCCATTGAGAATGCGATTTTTTCTAAAATCATTTATAATTGAGTTACTTAAATCAGACTGATTGATATTGTGTATAATGTACGTTCTATATGTAGGCTTTATGCGTCCTTTGGTGTAGTGTATGCAGTGAATTTAACTTCTAGTATAGAGTATCAAACTTAAAAAGTGAATTTAACTTTTAGTATAGTCTTACTAAAATTTCAAACAATAAATATTAGAAAATAAAATGTTTTATGTGCAGCACTGGTTCGCACTAGTATTATGTGAACAAGAAAGATCATAAGATTAGATCCGTATGTGTAGCATTGGTTCGCACTAGTATTATGTGAAAGTTCAATCCATATGCAGTGACCTTCTATTTTCATTTCACGAAAAAAATCCAGATGTTGGCACGTATAAACCAAAAAGATCAAACATGTGAAAACAAATGGACATCTAAACCATTGTTCTTCCAAAAATCTTAATCTAGAAAGAAAATTATCAGATTCCTCACTTCATACAATCGTTCACCGTTTACCTTGATAGCACCATCGCCGTTCATTTTTCCTATACTCTTCCCATTGTTGCTGATATCATGCTATTATGTGTCCATTCCACTTGAAAATTCCTTAGCTTCTACCTATACATGAAACACATCGCTGGCGTTTTTTCCTTGATAACCCATAAGGAAAAATTGCCGTCTCCAACCCTATTCCCAAAAAAATATTGCTGCCCAGCCATTATCCTTCCCTGCGCCAACACCGATTCAATTGCAAATCCGGCAGCTCTTCTTCTGCGATTCTCCCATCATCCAGTCCTCTACGCTTGAATATACCACTGCCGATGACCACACAATCATTTTCACTTCGATCGAAAATTCATAGGTCGTCGCGTGTCCATATGATCAGTTCATTTAAACGCATGGCTCACTCTGTTACCATTATCTCACTTCCATATCGAGGAGCTCCTAACAACCATTGCTACTGCTGATGATCCCGGTTTTGCATCGTCTTCCGTCTACCGTTCATTTGCTATGCCGTCGATAAAGAGAAAATTCCTGCTGGAGCCGGAGTAAAAGAAGGAACATACAATTTCAAGCCTTGCAATTGATGTATTCTGCCTTTTGTTTGCTGCAAATAATTGGTATGTCCAATTATTCTCCATCCTTAAAAAAAACAACATATGAAATATATTTTTACTTACCAGCATTTGTGTTCTTTGATGCCTTCTTATTCCAGAAATCTCTGACCTTAAAAAATGGTCTTTCCTAATTTATGGGTCAATCGAGAAGGAGACGAAACTATTTTGTACAACGTATACAATTGTTTTGAATGGCTAACTATGAATGGGTTGTTCGCCATTAGTCATGGGTTGCTACTGCGATTGGTTATAACTTTGCATATGCATGATATTGACATGGATTGTGGTTCAAGTCAAACTAACTGTTATGCTTAGGGTTTTATGACGAAAACAAAATATATAGCAATGACCTGCCACCCTATGCACGCTTAAAAAATAAACTACTATTTCATGTGAAGATTTGAATATTTCGTAATGACCAATAAGTTAAAATATACATTCAGTTATTATGAATATATTCTTAACTTTAATGATAACCCCTTATTAAGACTTGAAATCTTCTTTTGAATGTGCATGGGCTGTTCTGCATTGTCATTAGTATGTTGATTAAAATGTGCAAAAAAAGTGCATTCGTTTTACATTTTATCACGATAGTATTATAATATTTTTTCGCCAACCATAGTTGTGAAAGGCTCGCGGCGTTTGCGCCATTTTTGCTTGCGGCGCGGCACATATGAAAAAGCGTGCGAAATGGCGCGTCTTTTCTTTACCTTTTTTTTTGTTTTTTTGTTTTTTTGCATTCAAACTGCGATGCTGATCTTAGCATGTCGACATTTAGAACTGACATGTTTTATTATGCAACATTGTTTAGATTCCTTTTAATATTGTCAGAAGTATATAATGTAACATATAAAAGATCATAAAATACTGTCTAGCATAGATGCAAAAGCAAATGAATGAGACTGAGAATCCATGAACGATAAATCAAGAGAAGCATCTTTGAAGGAAGAAAAAGCATTCTCAGAAATAAACATTCAAGCAGCTCAGAAACATACCCTTGAATAGAATTTTTTCCGCATATATGTGAATATGTCTAATATCTTTGTACGATTTGTTTGCAATATAAAAATATTTCATGATTTAGTATTTATTAAATGCAATCCAGCATTAAAAAGGAGGTATACTATTCGTGACTCCGTTGATCCAGTATCTCTGAACGATATAGATGATTGTAATGAATGGATAACTGGAAATATGGTTGATGCATCCGACGTTGAAGATGAGCTTGTATTTGACGATTAAAATGATCTGACTTGAGATGTTGCTGCTAGAGCAGCAGGAGTGTAAGAGGCTAGATATCCAAGTAGAAGAACATCCTCATCTAGAGGTTTTCAGCACATGCTTCAGCTTCTTTACATATTCACGAAGAAAAATAAAATAAAAGATATGGATGAGGAGGATGCTGAAGCTTATGAATCCGATGATAAAGACATTGATTTGGAAAATGTAATTCCTGGATAATATTCAGACTTCTTCTTTATCATTAATGTGTATTATTATTTTGTATTTGGAAACTATAGTTCTTGAAATTTTATGCTTTATGTTTTTTTGGTAAAATGCATAAAAATCTTTGTTGTGTATGTTTTAGCAATTTTTGTTGTTGTTGTTGAAATATCAAATTTATTTCAAAAAACTAAACATGCGCATTAAATTAAAAAAGCGTATGTCATTTGCCGCGTCGTGCGCTAAAGCTCCAAAAAAGGTTTGCATTTTTCTACGCCGTGCGCCATTAATAACACTGTTGCCAACCAATCATGCATTATCTTACAATCCTAAGAAGTCTTCTTAAGCATAACTTTATTGGGTATAATTTTTTCATCAATTTAATTTCCACATGAAATTTGAACTTTATACACCATTCTTCTAACAGAAAGCAATGCTAAATTTGGATAACTATTGCACTTTTTTCGTCAGATTGTACCTACAAATATCAATTAGGGGACACTGCATAAAATTATTTCTAACATAGGATATGATAATTTTATATGATCATCGTCAGTTGTACAATTGTGTTTAACTTGTGTTATCATTGTCTAACAATGTGAAAATTGAGCGATCGATTGGTGATAAAGTTAGAAACTGCCCCATCTAAACTCTAGCTATTTAATTTTTGCACATGTTATCAATTTCTTGGATGCAAATTATGGAATAGAGTAATACCACACCCCTTAGACAATCATCTCAAGGTTCTATGTATGTTTCTCAATGTTACAAAGGTATTCCTTTATTATCACTAAATACTAATTTTCTCAAATATAGCGATGCTCAGTTTTCCATGCTATTTGGCATTTACAGAAGTAGTATAATAGTTTAACTCCTTGGTATCAAATAGTTAGACTACCTTTTGTATCCATGATTAGTTTGCTATCAAAAGCGAAACCGATCAAAATCTCCCTCCCTAATATAATTAGAGACCCGTAAATAATTTAGTAAGAAATTGTTCCTTGATTGAAAAACGCTGAATTTTAAACAAGGGCTTAATGCTAAATTTTAGCTGCTTCCAGACAAACAATATTTAATCCTCTTATCACTTGTTTTCAGTCCGATTAAGCAGTGCTGCTTCCATCAAACAAGCTCCAACAGTTCTCTTTCCCTTCTTCTTTCTCTTTTTTCCTTTTCAGACTCGTCTTATGAGAATCACGTTCCAATTTTGTATAGCTTTTTTATGAGGTATGGCCTGATTTAGTCTGGCATTAAAATAAAAGATGGGTATGAGTTAATTTCTAAAATTGGTGAGGAAATCCAGTGAATGCAATAGCTTGAGCGTTGTTTGGAAAGTAATTAAATAAATTCATGATTTTTTTTTCTTTTTTGATTTATACCGTATCTGTTCTCTTTTCTTCATGCTATGTGCATGAGATCTCGTATTATTTAGCTCAGATCTTTTCTTGTTTACTTTCATGTTTTGGAGGAACCAATCAATAAATTTGAAGATCAAGTAATTTATTTACATCTTAAAAAAATTCAGTATAAGGTTTGGGATGGAGCTACCAAAGAGTTATTCAACCCTAAATCAGTGGATTCCAGTCATTCCAGATTCTGGGCGGAAGAAAAAGACTTCGAATCTGCATGAAATTATGAAACGTAATGCTGAGATTTGCAACAATCATGCTCAAATGGGGGTTTTGGGATTCAGTGGTGTTGAGCTGGGTCAAGTTCCATTTGGACAAATTTTGGAAGCCGTCGATCCAGCAGGGGGGACTTTAGGAAGTTCTGTGAGTCCTTATTGGGCAGGAACGGGTGGTTGTGCCGGATCGGGGCAAACAAATCGAGTTGACAGTGTTATTAGTACCCAGTCTACTTTGGAACCAGCACTTGAATGTAAGTTATCTTTTGTTCATGCATTTTGTATTTTTGTTGTTGTTAGCTTGATTTTATGTTAGGCGACACGTAATTTATTATCTAGAATTTGATCTGAATTTGTTATTAAATGTTTCTGGATTTTGTTTTAATAACTATGTTTGCTACCTTTTATGTGCTAATAAGAATGCATACAGATCCAGTTGGGTTTCTACTTCTTTAAGCAAATGCAATTATTATTTTTATTCGGATGCACGTGAAATATTAACGATGAAATTGGAAGAGAATTGAAGTAGTTGAGAAACCTCAGTTGGCTTGTTGGTCGTGTGAACTATAAGATGATAAGTTAGCGAATAGTGTCACTATGTTCTATTTTATGCCCTTTTTGAGGTAAAAATTTAGTGGTGATTCATTTGACTCGTTGTTTTAAAACGCGAAAGCATATATGAGATGTTTTAGGTCCGTGAGACGAGGCGTAAGCTTTTCGGGTAAAAATAAAACGCCAGACATGAGACATTAGCTTTTCGAAATAAGATGCAATTTTTTTTCAATGATTAAAAACAAAATTGAAATCCATATGATTTCAGTTTCAATTCTGCATAATTTATTTGGAGATTCTGCGAAATTACAGTTTTGATTCCTTCTACCGATCAAATTTATTTGAAGATTCAATGAAGTTTATTAGAAGTACGTCTATTGCCATCCCATTGTTTGCTTTTCACCCCCAATTAATATTTTAAAAATATAATTCCAATTATACCACCGGCTATAAATATGATTTGAAGCTGACGTTGAAAATATTGTTACCACGTGTTGGATGGGAATTGTAATACGGTATAAATGTGTAAATTCACTCTTCAAGGTGGCATGGAAATGGTTTATGGATGGGTAGTAAAAACGCTGAAATTATGTAATCAACGTTGTTTGCAGTTTGGAATTCAAATATTTGATCTACGTTGGCAGTGATTAAAATCAATCAAAGCTTGTAGGCCGTGTTGGGTGAATTCAATCAACGCTTCAGCTGAGCGTTGATTACCAATAATCAACGCAAGAGCTCAGCGTCGATTGATTTAAAGATCCGCCTTATACAAGTGTTGATTGATTCGATCGATCCTAGGCACAAAGAATCTGAATTTAGAGGGAGCAAAGAAAATAAAATGTGAACAAGAAAGAAATAATGGTATTTGTGGAATGAACGGGATGAGAAAGGAAAAGAATAGGTGCATTTTATTTTTTAATTAGTGGAGGGTGAAGAGCAAATGACATAATGACAATAGACCTATCCTTAAAAAAGTATGTATATATTAATGAGAAAATCCATTACCTATCTGTTGATCATTGTTATGAGAACAATCTTACTTAATCTTATTTACTCATGTCGATATAGATATTTAAAATGGAACCCAAAAAAAAAATTCCACCAACTTCCATTTTCTGAAATTCAGTTTTTTGTCATTAAATAATTGAAGTTTAATATTTGCAACTAAAGGTAAAAAAATCCTTGAAGCGCATGTCTCAACAGTTTGAGGTGTGCAAAGCGTATGCTTTTTATGCTTCCTATGCCTCAAGTTGTTGAGGCGTAAGCTTTAGAGGTAAAAAACATTTTTTAAGAATGCCTCAAGACGTTTTATCTCTCATTTTTTTGAGGCAATTCTTGAGGTGAGCATGGAAGTGGTTTTTTTTAAAACAATGATTTATATGGCATTATAGCTCGTCCAAAATTATTCGTGAGAAAACTAAAACTAAAATTGGTTATATTTTCTTATATGTAAAGTTAGTCGTCAGATTCTAATTGCGCTTTCAAACTGTTATAAACTTCCGATGCTATAAAGAAACGATTAACTAGTAATCAATGAATTGTTTTAATTTGCTGTAAATTAAGCAATTAACATAAATCTTAGTCTATAGCTGTACAGTCAAACATTAGAAACAGTATGGTTTTGCAGAGATTATGTAAACTTTAGTTACCTTGTGGTTGAATTCTGGTAAACAGTCAGTATTGTCTTTGGATAAAATCGTGATAAATTTTATAACTTACATCTCTTTTGGTATATGATGAACATTTTTTTCTTCACACAACATGCTCTGTTTTTCCTGTTATGTGTTCTTTTCCTTATCCAAAATTAATGCACAAAAAGATATGAAGTAAGGTATAGATGGATGTAGTATAAAATACTTAACATAGTTTGATTAATGAGTGCGTAGCTATCAGCATTTTATGATTTTGGTTTAGGATACAAGAGGCATTCAAATATTAAGAAGTGATACTGAAAAAAAAAAAAAAAGGCTTCAATTTTACCAACTGCATGCTAATTTTTAAGCCCTTGCTAGGAACACATACTGATCCTGTTCTTCTACTTCTTTAAGTGATTTGAATTATTCTTTTCAATTTTTTTGTGTAATTTTTTTAATGAAAATTCCCAGTGACTATTGAAGGGAGTAGAAGATTTTAAATACCTTAGCTGGTAATCTGGAGCGCACAGGTTCGAGCCTTGGTCTCTTCACATAATGTGAGGGAACGGCTGCGCGCACTAATCGACCACCCCTAGAGCCCGGAAAGCCGTGAATAGGACCAGGACGGGAGACTGACCTGGGAAGTCCGCGCGCTTGAATACGGGAGCCTTTGGCACTGGGTATCCACCTAGAAGTAGAAATTTGGAACTACAGTTATCTTTGGAGAGAACTGCGACTGATTTCAACTTACTGCTCATTCGATATATTATGAGCACGCAGATCTGTTTTTCCTATTATGTGCTCTTGATAAAAAACAAACGCATAAAACGGTACAAAGCAAGGGCATATATGGCTGTAACATTGGATAATTCACATAGTTCAAAATTTCAGCATTTTATGTCCTTGTTTAGAATAAAAAGGGTATTCAAATATTGAAAATGGATGTTGATAAATATTTTTTGATCAAGTTTTAGCGATTGTATGGTAATGTTCACGTCCCCAGTAAGAAGTTAAGAGCACATACCAATCTCCAATCATGTTTGATTTTTACTTCTTTAAGCAGCTTCACATGCAGGCGCGCGCACACTCACACACACATGCCCACGTGCGATGAATTAAGAATGAAAATGGGAGGAAAAGTACTAAAGAAACCTTTGTTGGTTTTTGGTACTATGAACTTTGTGAGGGCTGTCAACGGATACTTTCGGATACGGATACTGCCATATCCGTATCCGCATCCGAAACCATTTTCGGATATCGGATATCCGTATCCGCGGATACGGACGGATATCGGATAATTATCCGCTCCGCCAACAATCGATAAGTCAATGAATATAAATCAATTTTTTTGGCTTAATATTAATCTTTTTCAACCTAATTGATTACTAAAGTGCTAAAAATAAATAAATATGATGATAATATATAATTTTGAGCAATTAACATGCGTTTAGTAGACTTTTAATTTTGCAGATTAATAAATTAGTATATTTAATCATGTTAAAATGTACATAATTTAAGCTATAATCGGAAAAAAAAAAAAGCGGACGGATAATTTTCGGATGCGGATATGCCTATATCCGCATCCGCATCCGCTTTCCCGGATATCGGATATTTATCCGCTTTTCGGATACGGATGCGGACGGATTTCGGGTTTTTCGGATATCCATTGACAGCCCTAGGTACAAAGCAAGGGCATATATGGCTGTAACATTGGATAATTCACATAGTTCAAAATTTCAGCATTTTATGTCCGTGTTTAGAATAAAAAGGGTATTCAAATATTGAAAATGGATGTTGATAAAAATTTTTTGATCAAGTTTTAGCGATTGTATGGTAATGTTCACGTCCCCAGTAAGAAGTTAAGAGCACATACCAATCTCCAATCATGTTTGATTTTTACTTCTTTAAGCAGCTTCACATGCAGGCGCGCGCACACTCACACACACATGCCCACGCGCGATGAATTAAGAATGAAAATGGGAGGAAAAGTACTAAAGAAACCTTAGTTGGTTTTTGGTACTATGAACTTTGTGGTTTATTTTATGTACTTTAGGAGTAGAAATTCAGTGAAAATTCATTTTCTGCCATTATATCTTAAGCAGTTACAAGTTATTCCTAAATTTATTCTCCTATTTGTCAGGTTTGAGCTTTTCTTATTCTTATGTGATGTGTAATTTCGGTCATATTACGTGTACTGCTAATTTACTAATTTGTCTTTTATCTTTTCCAGGTAACTCACACATGTCCTTTTTACCGAATCTCAATTCATTGCCAAAAAATATCATACCAGGCAGTTCTGCAGGCAACTCACACATGTCCTTTTTACTGAATCTCAATTCATTGCCAGAAAATATCATACCAGGCACTTCTGCAGGCAATATAATGACCATTCCATCAATTCCGTTAAACATCGACAAATTTCAAAGGAACATAGATCAGAACTACAGACCGATTGAAATAATTGATCTAGAAAGTGAGACAGCAAGCAATCAGATATGTCAGCAATTTTTAAATCAAGGTGGATCGTCGTTCATTACTTCTCAGCAGAGGGATATTGATAGAACTGCGGTCGTTGATGAATCTGAAGGAGATGGAGAGAATAACGGTACAGACTTAAATAGTACCCCACCACCTAAAACAAAAAGAAAGAAGCATAGGCCCAAGGTTATTAGGGAATGCAAACTAGTGAGGCCACTAAAGGCTGCAACTCCAAATCCCAAAGATGGAAACGAACCTTCAGCTAGGAGGAAAAAGTATACCCGAAAGAAAGGTATTGATGCACAAGACGCTTCTGCAACCAGTGTTGTGGAAAATGTTGATAATAGTCCCCAAACTAATAATAAGCATGTGACACGTAGTCTGAAGTTTGATGACCCTAGGTCGCAGGAGGCAATTGGAAATAATGTGGCTGGACCTGAGATTCGAGAAGCAGAAAAATCCGTATATGGATTTGACTTGAATGTGTCACTAAATCAGTTTGGTTTTCAGAATGTTACATTTCCTCAATATCCTCATCAATCTCAAACTTTGCAACATGAAGCATTTGGAGGAAAAAAAAAAGATTTTGCAGGAATAATGAATGGTACGACTTCATCCATAGACAATGGAAAAGATATTAATGGACTAGCATGGACAATTAATGACCAAGATGAAAAAAGAGACAGCTATCATGTTAGCAGCAGCTTGAATGAAAGTTGCAATGGTTTGCACAAGAGGAGGCGGACAGATGACACATTAAATGCTTACTGTTCAATGACTTCAATACAAAATGGTAGTAATATAGAATCGACTTTTGCAGATATACAAGGGATAATGGCATTTCAGAACATGCAGTCGTCTATGAATATGATGGCTCATCAAATGGCAAGTGGAGTTTCTCCTATTACTGTGAGATGCCTTAATGTCTCAGATAATGGCACTCACGTTCAAAGTTCTGATTTAATTAATGGCCACAATTTTTCTTCTTCTAATACAATAAATAATCATGTTCGAGGTTCTAACACGATGAATTTCAACAATCCTAACGCAGTAAATTGTCACAATGTTTCATCAACTTCTACAATA
Source organism: Allium sativum (assembly GCA_030737875.1). NCBI lineage: Eukaryota > Viridiplantae > Streptophyta > Magnoliopsida > Asparagales > Amaryllidaceae > Allium > Allium sativum. The sequence goes on from CM060912.1 coordinate 234,981,124, forward strand.
AACAATGAAGTGCCTTGCCTTCAGAGAACTTCAACTTCTGAAAAAGCAACACAGATTCATATTAATAGCGGTACAAACCATGAAGCATGTAGACCAAAGGCACATGTAGAAGCTGTTACTGATGATCAAGTGAAGTTGAAAACCAGAACTCCGAGAAAGAAGGAAACTCCTCGTATTACCTCCAAACCCACAAATGGCAAACAAATGGAGAACATTGTCCCTAATATTCGGTCAGGATTGGCCAAAATACCGAATAATAGCTATAAACCATCGGGTGTTCTCATTACTTATAAGGACCCTATGGATGCTCTTGCAAGAAAGCTAGAACAGTTGAGTATTGATGATGCCATCGACAGTGTAATGCCTAATCTGGAAAATGCACTTGTTCCTTATGCAAATGGAGCTAGGGCCATGGTTGCGTTTGAGAACCCACTCGAATTTTTTAAGAAGAAGAAGCCTCGACCGAAGGTCGATTTGGATCCCGAATCAAACCGAGTGTGGGAACTATTGATGGGGCTGGAAGATGACGAAGAAAAAGATGTCAACAAAGAAAAATGGTGGGAGGAAGAAAGACGACTTTTTCTTGGTCGTGCCGAATCTTTCATTTCTAGGATGAAACTCATCCAAGGTACTTTTATTATTTATTATGTAGATGTAGATAGTATACAATACCGTTGTCATATGGACTGCAATTTACCTTCCCTGATACCCACATTGAAAATTTCTTTTCTTACCATTGGTCCAGAATAAAGTATTAATCAGTTATTATCTACTCAGTATTCTTGTTCTATAGATTTTTATTACTGTTTTTTCTCCTTCATCATCATCATCATCACCACCACACCACCACTCTTACAAAATAAAACTGTATATTAAACTGTTCGGAATTCGGCTTTGGGATTTACTTGCCCTCCTTATTTTATGTACCAATGATATATCAAAAGAATCAATTCCTTGGGCTCCATTAGTGTTTGGCCCCTGAATATTTACCTAGTTTGCTTTATAAGCTGCCTCTGCCTTAACCAGTGGGAATAATAGCAAGAAGTCCATGGTTAGCATTTTATATTATATATTCATATCTATATTTCTGAGTGTATGATGTACATGAGAATAAATTACATATCTTCATCTCTTTGTTTAGGTGATAGGAGATTTTCCCCATGGAAGGGGTCTGTTGTAGATTCAGTTATTGGAGTTTTTCTTACTCAGAATGTTTCAGACCATCTTTCTAGGTAAAACTTCTTCCTCATGCGAATTCCAAAATGATTTCTAGTATCAAAATTTATATTTTTCGTCATATTTACAGCTCTGCATTCATGTGTCTTGCTGCAAGATTTCCACTGCAAGCAAAAGTTGATGACCGGACTAAGGGCTTAGAAACTGCAAGTAGCCCTATAATTATATCAAATGAAGATAATAGCAGTAATGAGTTAAAGAAGATTGGCCCTGATGAATTAAACAATAAAAAATCTGAAGAAATTATTTCGAATTTCAATAAAACAGAGTTGGGCCTAGGTCGAAAATCTCCTGATAGGGGTCTAGCTACTTCCATTATTTCAGAGTCATCAAAAACTTGTTCAAACTGTCCAGATCAAGCATTTAACACGAATAGTTTAAATCCACTATCAAACTTCGAAGCTGCGGAGTTGCTAGGCAATGGCTATACTTCATTTACCGAGCTTTTACAGATGGCAAATGATGGGGTGTTAAGTAGTAATCCACAAGCGCCTTTTAACAATAATCAGGTTGATTGGTCCAGCTTTCAGGATAGTTTCATGGATTCCGGTTTTGGTGGAAATTTGTATACTAAACAAGTGAACTCATCAAGGGTAAATGAATCTACCATGCACAATGATCAACTAAAAAGGACTAGCATGATCAAATCAGAAGTTCAAGAAGAAATCAGCAATAAATCCACAGTAAAGATATCATCGAAAGGCAACAAGGCACCCAAAGTTCAAGTGAAGAAAAGGAAGAGTTCGGATCCTTTCGACTGGGATAGCTTGAGAAGAAATATACGCAAAAACCGTGATAAGAAAACGAGGAGATCTGACGCAATTGATTCATTAGATTATGAAGCATTGAGGCTAGCTGATGTGAAAGATATATCTTATGCTATTCGAGAAAGAGGGATGAACGATATTCTTGCTGAGAGAATGAAGGTTTATTGTTATCATTTATCTTAGTATGCTATATGTTGATAAGACTAGATAACATGTGAAATTGAGGAAGCTGCACCTTTTTTCGTTGCTCCATTGTGTGATAATTGAAATTTAGTAGAATTACTCCTAACTGGCCCTCTGAATTCAAATTTAACTAAGGGCTTTACTATGTAAACTTCAAGTAATCATATTGCTTGTAATATATTTCTTCTACATTATTATTTTGGATAGAAGCATGTCATTGTTTAATTGAATTAGTACCAATTATATACTATTATTTTTTATTTTTAGGCTTTTCTGAACCGGTTAGTTGAAGATCATGGAAGCATTGATCTCGAGTGGTTAAGGGACGTACCTCCAGAGAAGGCTAAGTAAGACATTCAATCTTTTTTTATTTTGCCGTCACGAATATTATTCGTATTTATTTTGACATCTCTATCCATGAACAAAAATGCTTACTTTCTGTATGTAATATCTGAGTCCGATTCTTCAATATATGTTTCAGGGACTACCTTCTTAGCATTAGGGGATTAGGGCTTAAAAGCGTTGAATGTGTTCGTCTTTTGACACTTCACCATCTAGCCTTTCCTGTAAGCATTCAAAATTCAAGATTTTTTTTATGAACTAATACTTTCATATTATTATACATCTTTCAAATTTTGCATCTACGAACTAGGTTGACACGAATGTTGGCCGTATTGCTGTAAGGCTTGGATGGGTTCCACTTCAGCCTTTGCCTGAGTCACTTCAGCTTCATCTTCTAGAAATGTTAGCTGTTGCTCTTTTTATTTTTATTTTTTGATTTAACAAATTAATTGTAAACCTTCTTATCTTATTACTATATATAATGAAGGTACCCAATGCTAGAGACTATCCAGAAGTATTTATGGCCCCGATTATGTAAACTTGACCAGGGAACATTGTAAGTTCTTATTTTTTTGGCAAACAAAGTTCTAATTCTTTTTTTTTTTTTTTTTTTTTTTTTTTTTTTTTTTTTGATCTGCATATTTCAAATTATTGCCATGTTTGACTTTGCTAGGTACGAACTGCATTATCATTTGATTACATTTGGGAAGGTAATTCCATGATTTTTAAGATATGACTGTACGCACACACCCACACACACGCACGCACACATGCACACATATAGGGGAAGAATCCACTACCCCCTCCTAAGCTCCACATTTTCAGCCACATGTTCCATTATTATAATAATATAAGTGGGAGAGGAGAGAGAAAGCATTATTATTTAAATAAGTGTGTTACTTATTTGAATATAAATGAGAGGCTGAAAATGAGGTGCATTTGAGATTCTCCCAAAAAGAGGTGCCGTGGAGCATGCCTCTCTCTCTCTCTATATATATATATATATACACACACACATATACATGCATGCATACACATATACATATACATACACATATATATACACATGCGCACGCGCGCGCGCGTGCACACACACACACACACACACACACATATATATATATATATATACGTGTGTGTGTGTGATTAATTTAATCTTGTATAGTGTGTGTGATTAATTTAATCTTGTATAATTTTGAATTTGCATATAGGTATTTTGCACAAAAAGCAAACCTAATTGCAATTCATGCCCAATGAAGGGGGAATGCAAACACTTTGCAAGTGCATTTGCAAGGTGAGTTACTAAACGTAGTTAATTGTAATTTTCTGCTACCGTTGCATGAATAGGGTCAGCTGTGTAAGATGATATTTGTTTTAATTCAAACTTGCATAGAACTTAAGAGTATCAACATCCCTGCTGGGCAATTCATTATCTGAAATTGCATTAAAATTATGTCAAACTCGGGTTATCCTTCAATGAATTATCTCTGTTATTACATACAATATTACGAAAATACCTTAGTAGAGACGTGGGCATATAGCAGAAAGTTCCTGAGTTAGAATACGTTTCCGGTTCCTTTTGGTATCTTGCAACTCATCATTGATAGATGAGAACGGGTATGTCAAGACGCATCTTAACTTTTAACTTTTCAAGTCATCTATGCAATGTTTTTTGCTATGAAGTTTGGCTAAAATACATTAGGATTTAAAGCATTTGTTTCACAAGTGTTCCCGTGGACAGTACAAATTATGAAAACAAACATCGATAATTCCTGGGTTAGAATATGTGTAATTCCGGGTTCCTTTTGATATCATGCAACTCATCATTGATAGATGAGAACAGGTATGTCAAGACTCAAGACACATCTTAACTTTTAACTTTTCAAGTCATATATGCAATGCTTTTTGCTATGAAGTTTAGCCGAAATACATTTGGATTTAAAGCATTTATTCCACAAGTGTTCCTGTTGACTGTACAAATTATGAAAACAAAAATTGATAATTCCTGGGTTAGAAACTTAGAATACGTGTAATTCCCGGTTCCTTTTCGTGTCATGCAACTCATCATCGGTAGATGAGAACAGGTATGTCGAGGCACATCTTAACTTTTAACTTTTCAAGTCATCTATGCAATGCTTTTTGCAATGGAGTTTGGCTAAAATATGGGAATTAAGGCATTCATTCCACAAGTGTTCCAGTTGACATTACAAATTATGAAAACAAACAAAAAAATGAATTCTTTGCGTGTTATTTTTTTAGTGATCTATATTTACACTGGACTACAGAAAGCAGTCAAACCGGTACAGTCGATAGCAACACTCGGATTTTTTTCCACTATTAACTGTATGCACATGTCACTGTTCATAATCTATAACCCGGCTCTCATTGATGCATTAAAATATAAATATGTACAGTGCAAGACTCGCTCTTCCGGGGACTGAAGAGAAGAGAATATTGACTTCTTCCACTGATCTTTCGTCTGAAAAGATGCCCACACCGTTTCCTTTACCCCAGTTTGAATCTAGCATGGTCCCTCAAATGTTGGGCTCGCAAATTCAAAACATATGTAGAAACAGCAAGCCGATCATCGAGGAACCGGCATCTCCTGAGCCAAAAAGTTTAGACTCTTTAGAAAATGACATCGAGGATGCATTTTTATACGATGATCTAGACGAAATTCCGACAATTAGATTAAACATTGAAGAATTCACAGAGAATTTGCAGGAATATATGAAGGACAATAACATGGCTATAGAACATGGTGACTTGTCGAAGGCATTAGTTACTATTGATTCTGAAGCTGCGTCCATTCCCATGCCTAAGCTCAAGAACGTTAGCAGACTGCGAACTGAACATCTAGTGTATGCTCTTACCTTTTATTTAGTTTTTTACGAGGTAAATGAATTTATGTCAGTTGGGTAAAATGCTACCGACTTTACAAAAATACCTAAAGATAGTTGATTTGTCTTATATCACAGAATATGGGGTTAAAAAAGCATCAACCGCGCATATTTTTGTACAATAGCAAAAAGAAATCTTGTGTTAAGACATGTATACATTCTCCTTTAGGTATACAATTCTAATTTCAAACGAACACATTACAAACTGATCCACGTTCAACAATTTTCTGATCCACATATTAAGTTTCCAACAAGTGTTTAATAATGTTTATTCATACTCTAACCATACACAACTCTTTCTTCGTAGATATGAACTTCCCGATTCACATCCACTTTTGGAGGGGGTAAGTGATTCCATAACATGCATGTTTGTTCTAGTTTGAATTAACTTTGCCACGGTTATGCAAATACGTTTCTTTGTAACATGCAACAGTTCGACCGAAGGGTTCCTGATGATCCCACTAAATATCTACTTGCAATATGGACTCCAGGTAAGCACATTTTATATTACGTACGGCAGATGGTTTAAATGAATTTTTTTCGTAACTTGTGAATTGAACACGCATTTGGAAAAAATAAACGTTTTTTATAGGTGAGACCGCTCAGTCCATTGAAGCTCCGAAAGCTTGCAGCAATTCTCGGGAGTCTGGCAACATGTGTGACATGAGCACTTGCTTTAGCTGCAATAGCATAAGAGAAGCTCAAACTCGAACTGTGAGAGGGACAATTTTGGTAATGCTTACATTAATGCTAGCAATTTTAGGAATTGAATTTGATGCTCAGAGTGAATATCAAAGCATGAGTTGATCCAATGTTTCCGAAGGCCTGTTGTCTTTGATTAATGGTGCATGTAGTATATTTAATTCTGCTAATATGCCACAGTTGTCTCGGGTAACTCCATGTAGTCGATTTGTTCAGATTCCTTAATGAACCCCTTTTTTGGTTTCAACCATAGCATGTGATATTAATCTGTAGTTTTACACTACAAAATTTTGACTATTAAGAGCAGATTTTGTAACTGATTATACTTTTAAACAGATCCCATGTAGAACGGCTAATGGAGGAAGTTTCCCACTTAATGGAACATATTTCCAAATCAATGAGGTAAATATGCTATTGCTCATTTTCTTGATACTGAAAATTGAGAATATGTTTATATATGAGTTTGTTGTGTAGGTGTTTGCAGATCATGCCTCAAGCTGTAACCCAATTGACGTGCCTAGAGATTGGATATGGAAGCTGGAAAGGCGAACGGTCTATTTTGGAACTTCAGTGACATCAATATTTAGAGGTATTAAAAAAAACTGAATATTCATTTCTGCTCATGGATCATACTTTATCCCATGCCTTTTGCTCTCGTCAAACTTGACGTATGTAATTTTTGTTGATAGGTCTAACAACTGAAGCCATACAGCTTTGCTTTCGAAGAGGTATTTTACTGTTATCTTTATATAAATCTGAATATCGAATTAGCAGAATCATTATCATATATGATTTAGTCTAATGTCCATTGGAAAGCCACAGAAAATGCCTTATCTAAGCATCTGTTTGTATTATATTCTACTGTATGCGACAAAGAACGGATACATTAATTCTCATTTTAGTTGCAAATCACATACAAAAGAAGCTTTTTGTCTAATACCAAAGTTATTTCTTGTAATCGCCGAATATCAGAAAAAGGTTTACGTTTGGCATATTTTATTTATACGCCATATATTCCTTAACATACACCAATTTCTTTGATTAAATTATATACCCCACGTTTCACTTAACATAAACCATCCGTATTACAAAACTACCTTCATTTTGTTATAAAAAGCATCGATTTCATTTCTCTCTGTCAGTTCTATTAGTCAAACTTAATTTCCAAATTTTCTGAAATTGAATTTGCAAGATTCCAAATTTTAGTTTCTCAATGTCCAACTTATATAATGTGTCCCCAAAAATTTAACAATCAACATAACCTCTTTTTACTGATTCTGATTTTCTAATGTGAGCATGAATATGATTTGAAATTTGGCGATTATTGTGCATTAGTTTTAATTGTAGATTTTTTTTGGATGTTATAGCGAATTTAAAAACTACAGTTATATAAATGTCACATTTAAACTTTAAATTAGGATTTCAAACATTGAATTGAAGTTCTAGTATAAAGTAAACATTAATTCTGATTTAAGTATGGCTAGTTTTCATGTTGAAGTTTAACCTTTGAATGAAAATACTAATTCAAGTTAAAACATCAAGTTTAACTACGAATTTCAACTATTAAAATTTAAAGCTGTCTACACGTGGCATTTAAAACAGTCTGAATGGAATTAAACATTAAATTAAAATTGTTAAAATATAAGTTTGCATTTAAAACTGTTAAAATAGGACAGTTTTGTCATATGTTTAATCGAAGGTCAAAAGTCTGCATTTAAAAACATCAAATTTACCTTCATGTTTTGGGATTAATGCTGTTTTTACTATCAGAGGCATTTTAGGATATTTTGTACAACACTGTCTTAAGGAAGTGGATTTAGTTTCCTGGTCAAATATATGTATACGAGCTGAATCGTCTTTTTTATGTTTTACAGGGTTTGTATGTGTCAGAGGTTATGACCGAAAAACTAGATCGCCAAAGCCTCTATCTGCGAGACTTCATTTCACAGCCAGCAAAGCTGCCAAAAAGAAAAAGCAGGACAATGGAAGGTCAAAGTGAAGTTGTAGACAACAAAGGATATGGCTGACTGTGTCAAAGAGCGAAAAAATTGAAGTCTGGGGAAATTTATATTGTCTGCATTCTTCTATTTGTCTGGGAAAATGGAAGGTCAAAGTGAAGTTGTTAGACATACCTGATTTTTCCCACTGTACTCTTGAATGCTTTGAAAGCTTGTATTTGAAACGTAATTTTGCTGTAAGGTTGTTCATTTTGCTATTGTTTTCTATCCTTTGCTGTTAAAAGTCCTATAAATTTGTGTCAACCCTGAAATGTTACTGGGGCCGACTGGCGTAAGATTCCAACGCCAAGAGTGCGAGCTTGGGCATCCCACTTGATCATGTTCCGAACATCTGGTCTATTTTTTTTTTTTTTTTCTTATTGTTTTATGTTGCTTATTTACTACTATTTTCATTTTATTTAACTTTGTTTAACTATTTTCATTTGATATGGAGCTGTTGTGCCTTTTTTCGACTGAGCATTTTTGGTGCTTTCATTTGATATCGAGATGTGCAATTTTCATCGAGAAAGAAATACATTTGATGTCTTGCAGTTTGGAAGAAACAAAGGTCATCTATCAGAGCAACCATAGGATCAAGTCAGCAAGCATGAGGGTGGAAGATGGAAGAAATGTAAGATAAAATACTATGTCGACAACAAGAGATGCTAGGGACATATGGTAGGAGGATTTATCTGAGTATGCATTTGATGAGATTATTTGACAAATGAAAATGTTAAAAGCTTAAAAGGAAGTGATGAGATGATGTTTCGACAACATTTTCACATCAAGCTGTTAATAAACTCGCTAATTCATGATTTAGCTTTGTTAGTCTTATTTTATCGTTAATTTCTTATATAGAAAATATACTCCGAACTACCATTAATCAGCTATAAAACTATAAATATTTTTACAAAAAATAAACTAGAAAACTGAAGAAAGCTTTCCACTACAACTATTTGCAACTCTATCATTTTAATTATTTAGAAATCTATATAATAACTACATCTCACCTACTGTCCTTAGCTGAAGTTTGCAGTCCTCCCAAATCTCGCTCTTAGGCTGTCTATTATTTTTATTTTTGAAATTCTCTCCCAGAAATATTTAGATTTAGGTCACTCCTCAGTTAAGAGGCAACCTAGATTTTGCGAATTAAAATTTTAAAACAATCGGGTCGTAGCGTCCAGGTTTTCTAGCAGGTCGACCCGACCTCCATAGGGGTCGGCCTATAGGTTGACCTGCCTCTATTGCACGTCGACCCGTCTCTACACCTGATTTACCTTTTAATAACTTGTGAAAAACGCTACAATAACTTTTTACAGCATTAATGACGACGTTATATATCAACATGTTGTAATAGTCATGTTATATCTCATAACTCTAATCTATACGCTATTGTATCAAATATTTTATAGCGCACATTCACTAGCATGAAAAGTTTTACATAGCGTTCGGACTTTGCCATTTTTGTTTTCTTACTAAAATCTCAACTTATTTTTTATAGCGTTATCAATATTTTCATAGCATAGCATACATTCACCGATATGAAAAATGTTTTTCATAGCGGTTTTAATTCTTTTTCCACTATTATTGCTTTTCCCTTTCATGTATAGCGTTCAAACTTTGCCACTTTAAATATCAATGTATTTTTTATAGCGTTATCATTGTTTTCATAGTACATATTCGATGATATGAAAAGGTTTTCCATGCTAATCATAGTGTTTCACCTTTCGTTTCCATAAAAGTAATTCCCCGCTATTAATATTTATAGTATATAGCACATTTTTTTTGGCTACAATCGTGCATTTTATTTAATTTGTGCATAATTTAGATCAAGCAAAAGTTTCATAATACAAAACTGTCAATAGCGAAAAAAACATATACCAAAAGCATATTTAATTTCAATTTCAAAGTCATAGACAATAAGTCTACAGTAAATTGTTAAGAATACATAGTAAATTGTTCAGACATAGTTTCAAAACAAAATCACATGGGAAACCATTTAGTCTTCAGCTTGTAAGCCTATGCAACTTCCAGAACCTACAATTCACACAAAATACAAGTTAGACTCTTATAGCAAAGCAAAATGCAAGCACAGAAGCATAGAGACACACACAGCTATCACACACAAACAAAATCTCCAACTATCATTAACCTTCACACTACCCAAATCTTTCGCATACTACCCCCGCATCATCATCATCATCAACCGCAAGTGCCCAAATACATCTGGTTCTTTGTTTCAAGAGAAATGCACACACAAAATCATTGAGGCAGAAAGCACAGAAACAAAGTAAAATAAGTGAATGCAACAATAGTCAAACATTAGAATCAGAGGGAAAAAGCGAAGACGAAAATGTTTGGAATAAATGCAGGAAAACCAAAAAATTATGTGCAGAAAAAGAACAGTGCAAATGAAAAATAAGTGGAATGCAATAAAAATAACGCAAATCCAAATGAAAATCGTGCAACAGCTTTTTTATATCGAATCTTACTCAAACTGTGAAAACTGTGCAACCCATCTTATCGTATTGAATTTTACTCAAACTATGAAAATTGTGCAATTGCTTTTTTTATTGAATCATAATCAAACTGTGAAAACAATGCAATGCAAGAAAACTAAAGTTGTGTTATTATAGAAGGAAATGGAGAGAATACGCCTTTAAATAATGGTTTGAATTGAGTTGTAAAAGGAAATGGAGAGAATTGTATTGAATTGAATTGTACTTTGAATAATAGTTTGTCTAGACTTTACAATGGTTTATATAGGCAAATATATGGGCAAATATATGCTAGATGGGCCAAGCTCACTAGCTAATACAGCCAACATAACAAAGTGGGTATAACAGACTAAATACTACAGTATGTATCAAATTCTCTAATAACACACAATACTAACGGTAGTTGAATACTACAAATTACAGGAGGTCAGTCAGGGAGTAGTGGAAAAAGAGGTGTACCTGACATTTTGTTTTTTGTATCTTGTTCATCATGGGTGCAATGGTGGTTTTGATTATCTGAACGGAGTTACTGTTATGATCTCTTCCCTTGTTTCTGAGAAGGGAAATTCAGTGCAACCATTTCATGAGCCCCTAATTAGAAATGAAATAATTAGCCATACACGATCAGAAGAGATATCATACGGTGTTAATTATGACAGTTTACCATTGAATATTGCTATCAACTTCCAGAATCATGCTATTGGTATACATTTTTTCCGTTATGGAATTAAAAGCGAAGGCGCCTGATAGGAGTTATGATACCGTATTAAGAATATAGATAGTTAATTCATATCATAAGGTATTGCTATGTTAATGATTTTGTTCACAAAATAATTTATAATTTCTAAATTATAAAAATATCAAGATATGCACATAAATGCTTGGCAAAGTGATTACAGGGAGAAGAAAGCATGTCAAGTCATCATTAATGGAAGTATTATAATGTGTATCTTTCTGTAGTGAATGGTAATGCAGTGGATAGAACTCACTTTGAACATAGATACTGTCATTTGAATAAATTGTATTTGTTCAAATACCAAACACTCATGTTTACAACTGAAGATTAAGAAGAGACCGATGCCAATGGACACGTCAAAAATAAAATGGGTAACTTTATGATTTTCTTTTTTATAATGAGAAAGCTAGCTGACATTTAAGATCTTATTTAAGGAACGTACGCCTTTTAAAAGAAGATCGTCAAATAATAAAGAGAAAAGAAAACAACATCAAATCTTACTAAAACTCATTAAAGAAACCCAAACAATTACACACAAATTTAATGAATACTTCTAAAGAAAAAGGTAATTAACGAATCCATCTCATTAATTTCATTGTGTTGTTTGTAAAATAAAGTGGTTTTGTTCCCCTATTATTAGTGGGTTGTTTGCTCATCCACATCGCTTATAAAGACACAAAAATATAAACATTTTATTAGATGGCGAATATGAAGCTCTGGCTATTATTACATACAACATGATAGCTTTATTTACTTATGTGTCATTTTTGCATAATAATTTTTATTTATATGCTTGACCAGGTTTCGTATGTCTACCTTGTACGGTTAGCTATGGAGTTGCAACTCATATGCCATCATTGGACATTTGGTTAAGGAAAACATGTGTTTTACGTGAAAACTATTATGCTGATAATATAATTTTGCATATAATTCTTTAACATAATATGGTAACATTGAAGTGGTTATTTCAAATACTGTAATATACGTACACTCACGTACAACTATGCATATATATGTGCATGAGTATATACTTGTTTTAGGTTTATACGTATATGCATGTATATTAAAGGCATCATTATAGTCAAAAATTTTCCTAAAATCTTGCTTGAAATAGTTGCTATCTAATAAGAGCACTATTTATAGTTGATTCTAATATCACAAGATTATGCTTAAAATAACAGTTTAAAATAACAGTGTAAGAAGGAAATGAGGTACATCATATTCTTGAAAACCATATAAATAGACAAATTTGTCCTATTTACAGCCAGTTACACGATTTGGAAAATAACATAGTCCGTATATGACAATGTTTGAGATAGGAATGTAACCTCGGTTATAGGATGCACATCAGCCCAATAACGAAGCAAAGAAATCAACTTCAACTCGCAGATAACTCTTCAGTATGCACGGATGAAAAAAATAAACAACTTATGATTAAGTGATGAAAATAATCAATAATCAAAAGTAATACTGGAATTGTATGAAAACAACAACACATAAAAAAATATTATGTTAAATATCTATAGTTTTTTCAATTGTAATTGTTCCACGTTACTAATTTAAGTAGCATACATCACAGAATATCTGGATTTCTGTAGCCTCCTAACAGTTGATATCAGACTCTAACTTCTTTGGTTTATGATTATGCTGCTTGTACAACCATTACCTTACTTATTATAGCTAAATACATTTGAATTTTTGCAACTTCGCCTACACAGCGTACTGTGGTCTTAGCTTAAATCAAATTCGAGGAATTTAATATTAGTCTCTGATGGACCATTCTCGAAATTTTAAGTTTTATGTAATGATAGTTATTGCCGACCAGTTTATGTCCACCAATCGACTGGTGGAATCAAACTTGGAGCTTGATCGAGGTGTGTTTTTTTGCCTCTTTTATTTGTTTGCTCGATTTATTAGGTTTCCAGATTTTGTTTCCAATTTGGAACTCTATGAACTCAATATGCATACACAGTCATAATTGCATGCACATATATTGCATGAATATTAACCATCGTATCACAAATACTGTTGTAGCGACCCGCAAATTCGTACCATTTGAGCTGACTGAATACAACTTGCGTCCAACCCAAATTGCACGAAAATATGAATCATTAATAGAAAGAAGTTAGAGGATGAGAAATAGAAAGATAGAAAATTAGAATAAAAGAAAATAGATAGAAGGTCGGGCTGAATAACAACGTAAAGTCTCACAATTGCAACATAATAAAATATTATATATAAATAATCACTTTGAAATACAAACTGTATTTACACTTACATACATCATCCGAGTACATCACATATACAATACAACGGAAATAAACTCTAAATATCTAACGTTGAAGCCTCATGCTCCAAGCTCCTCCAGATAAATCTGTAAAATCCTGAACTATTGGACTGCGTGTACAAATTTGGGCACCCAAGAATTTAGGGAAAACATTGAAAATAAACTCTGGGCCCGTCATGGGACTGATGTGAGCAAACGATTAAAAACAATTTGATTTTAACTTTCAAAAACCTTTTGAAAGAAAAGATAATCGTAAGACCGACCCACACATAAATATGGATGGTTTTTACCTTACGATAACCCAAAACGTTTTTGAAAATAATATGCTTATGATATTATGATAATGTCTAAATACAAATAAATAGCAATCTAGCAGAATGCTTGCATCTCACGCTCTTCATACATAGTATACAATCAAAACCTGGGCGCTTATTGGATTAGATTCCGACTATGACAAGGTATGAAACCACCTGCTGATAGTGTATCTCTAGAGGGGAATACAATGGGTTCAACAAGAACGTCTTGCAACCCGCCCCACACATGACCGACTACTCATTTCGCTTGAGTGTATTGAATATATTGTCACCGACGGTTGGAAGCTACCCACCGTTTCCCAAAAGGGACAACATCGATAGATTAAAGAAAAAAAAGGAATTTCTCTAGATAGGTGACAATACACCCTAATGGGAGCAACCCACATGGTCATGCTGCGTCCCCGATTTTTGTCATTTCCGGGTTGTGAGGCTTGAAGCTAAACTTACCCTTGGATATTACACGTCTTCATTCACTTTGAGTGCCACATCGTCAAACACGCCAAATCAAAAATTGATTTCCCCAAAATAGCACAGGTATAAAGCTACGAGAAACGAATTCCTCCGCTACCAAACGTATATACGTTTGAAGAAATCAACTTACGCAATTTCTTAGGCATACTCTGTCAGACATAAATCCATACAAGTTGTCCTGGGACTGGACGAACCGAAGGCACTATCCTGTAAATCCATCTTAGGCCAGCCTTGTATAAACTCCGTCTTTAATGGTCTTCAATAAATTCTTTGACTCGCTATATCTCGAATCGAAGTGGAATTTAGATTTCGGTCTCTTCGAAACGATAACGAAAAAGGTTCAAATTTGATAGTCGGTTATTTAACTATTAAAAATAAGATAACCAGATTTATTTCGATTGGATATGCTAAGCCTTATTTAAAAAAAAACAATTTTAAATATTTCAATGCAATATTAACTTTGTTTATATATTCATTTGAAAACATAATTACTAGTTAAACAACAAAATTCTTATTATCGATCTTACGTGAAAATCTCACTCTCGAATATCCGTTTCATAACTAAAATCGATATTCAACTCCAACATTCATTTTGAACACAAACTAATACGATCTATCAGATAATACTGAAATCGTTCAAGTTGGGGTATTTTAATTACCTCTCGGACCTTGAGTCGAAATTATTCTCATCGTCAAGATTCATAGAAGTTTGATATCCAAAATATTCGCCAAACCAGCATTTGTAAATCCAATTGATTTCCAAATCATAAATCAATTCAAACAAACGTTGTTGTTTTGAACCATTCATTAATTTAACTTGATATTAAATCAGGGGAATTAAATCCAAATGATCGACTGGATTTTCTTTTCTCTTTTAAAACTAAATTATCTTCTTCACTTAATTAATTAAAAGGTTAATTAAGTTTGAATTTTTTTTATCCAAAATTAATTTATTATTTAATTGCACCATTATCTTTCCAAATCCATAAATTAAACATTATCAAGTTTTTAAAACAGCCATTTATTAAAAACCCTTAGTTGAAATAAATTAAATAAATAATCAAATTCCCATTCAAGCAGTAGATTTAAATCAACCCTAAACAATCTGATTAACCGATTACGATAAATCCTCCCTTTTAAATTAATTAATAATATAATTAATTTAAAATAATCCATTCAATTTTTTTCTTAAAAAGAACAATTTATATCCGTTTATCAAAACTCAAGTTCATTTCTGGGTTATTTTACAGAAAACGGCTTAGTAGCTCCAACAATATATAGCCGTTATTATAGCAGGCAACATTTAAGTTGTTAACCCAAACTAACAAACAACTATATAAATACAATTCAACATTTATCAATATAATAACTCAACGATATATATTTAATGATAAAATATATCAAACAAATAACAGAAGAGTGTTTATTTCTGCTAACAGGGTGTCCAAATCAATTCAGTTAATTAATTATATAGTGGAACGGTGTTTATTTTCATTAACGGATGTAAATTTTACGTAATTATAACAAGTTAATAAATCAATCAATCAATTGAACATTCCAGTCGGGATTAACTGTATTTATAGATCATTATTGATCCGTAGAGTTTTATGTGTTGATTCAGTTCAGAAGTCAATTTACACTAAATTAAATTTAAATGATATTTATTATTGAAATCATTTTTAATTATTTAATAAATCAATTCATTTAAAACTCGATGACTGCGTCAAGTTATTTATTTTCGTTTGACTCGACCATACACAAACGAATCAAAATTAATTCGAACCTATATTCTCGATCTAACTTATATCTAGGTACATTAATATATCATATATTACATTAAAATTTAAACATAAATAATTATATTTGGTTTACTTTTGGATTTAACTTTAAATCCTTTTGTTCTTTATAATTTATTTAAAATGGGTCGAGCCAAAGAAATCAGCCCATATACATATTTAAAGATATACCCATATACCTTTACCAATATCTAAAATGTTTATATATATGATTAAACTTTAAATTTCAAACCAAATTTTTCTTTCTTTTTATTTTATTTTAACTTAAATTTGGGCTTAACCCAGGCCCATTATTCACAGGCATAGAACCCACGTATTAAAAACATGATGCACTCTTTTCCTCTTCCCATTTCTTTTGCCAGCAGATTAGCTCCCCAAAATAGTGAGT
This sequence comes from Allium sativum, assembly GCA_030737875.1. Lineage (NCBI taxonomy): Eukaryota > Viridiplantae > Streptophyta > Magnoliopsida > Asparagales > Amaryllidaceae > Allium > Allium sativum. The sequence continues at coordinate 234,997,741 of CM060912.1, forward strand.
ATTCTGATCAGATCTACTTTTTACCTTTGCCAATTTGATCGAAATCCAAAACATAGCAATGCGTGTCTGGCACAAAATAAAAGTGGATCAACTTATCTCGATCACTTCTCTTCTCCATGCTCCATTCTTCTCCTTTTTTTGTCTATTGTTTCTTGCCATCTTAACACATAGTGTGCACGGTGTACGTGCACCACCATACTCATGGCCATCTCTTCCCTGATTTCATTGCCACCAACTCCACTCCACCTCCTTAACCCATTCGCCAATGACAGTACTTCCTCCGATAACCCAAATCGAAATCCAGCGTTCAACTCAAAATTTTACCAAAATAGTAGTTTTTGCTTGGCCTCTCACCGCTACCTCCTAAGTCCATTCATCACCAGATTCCGAACATACCCAGCTGATACCTTCCCCACTCGAAACCCCCATGTCCGATCACCTGAAATCCTCCCATGGTGGCACAGTCCTATGTTAACCCTAGGCTTCCAAACTCCATCAAAGCCCTTAATTAAAATGAAATATCTCAGAATACTGAATTAAAAATTCTTATTATGTTTTTCGTGTAATCCCTGATCCTTCGTGCTCCTCTATGTTGAACTTTGTGGTCTTTGATCATCCTAGTTGATCGGAAAAACCCTATGATCAGAATCCAATCATTCCTTGATTCCCAAAGGTCCACACATCTAAAAATTACTGTTAATGTTTTAAAAATCGCCATTTTCAATGACCAACCCAAACGTATACTCGAATTGCGGTTTTATGATGAGAAAATTTTGATTGTTCTCAAAACTTTACTGTATATTCTATAGTTATGTACACACGAAATTTTATTTGAATTGTCTATATTTTAAAGCCAAACTCCAGATACATACGAACAAATTTCTTATGGAACTCAAGTCCTATAACATGCTAGAAATGGGGTTATGGATTTTTGAAATATGGGTGTAATTTTAGCTTCTGTGTTTATGTACATAGAGGCCTGTTTTTCAATTGTTTTACATAGCATAAATCAAATCTCATATCAATATATATACACACACTCATGTGATAAGTGAGGTACTACATATACAAATCCAGCATTTCAAAGTTAAACAACTTGTATGTTTTTCATAACAGTCAAACCAAAAGCAATCAATGTTGTTAAAGTTAGTTTACTCATTCTACTATTTCCCCTGTCTTTATAAATTTGCTTAAGTCTTTGCCAATTTAACTTTCAGTTTTATTTCAAAATGATATATATATATTCCTACATATATATGTTGCATAATGTATGGTAAACAGTGGACAACTTACTCACAACAGTTAGCCATTCCAAGTGTTTTGCCAAAACTGAATATGAATGGATTAATACTGTATATATATATATATATATATATATGTTTACTTATAATATGGGAATATTGTGAAAACAGGGGAAAGGTTTACTCACTATTGTGTATATAGTTTTGTGTCTTTCCAGTCCTGTTTATCATTAGTCTGTTATTCTTATGCAACTTGACTCCATAGGAGATTAATGCATTCATATGAATATTATTATATAGATGTGCAAACATCAATAATAAATTTAATAAGCATAGACTCACCATATGGTTTACTCCTCTACACATTTCCAGGTTCCATATTTTGTGTCTTTTTTCTTGCTCTAATTTCTTTTTCAGATTTTGTTCAGTTTGTATTTACAGTATGAGAACCATATCAACATACTCTTATATGCATCACATATATAGACACATGATCAAATAACAAAGAGGAATTTACTTATCTAGTTTAATCCTTTGGTTTTAGCATATAAGTTCCAGGCTTCTACTCACTTATACTCAATGACTTTAGCATTTCCAGGTTCCACTCCGATGGTGTTCTAGTACCAAGTTTGTTTTCTACCATTACTTTGATTCTAGTTATGGTGTGTGAATGTGCGGGGTTAAACAAGTGTATTTATAGGTAAATAGAAGTATGTAAAACACATTAGCTTGTATAGGCTTTTCAGTATAGAGGTTTGGGGATGTCTAAATGTTTAGTCATTCTACATGTGCTTCCAGGCCTTATAAGTGCACGGCCATATGCAAGAAATGTTTTAAAACCCTTACTTTGATCTTAAGCAATGTATGCTATAGGTCTAGACTTCATTAGACTTCCATATTGATTGAAAGTAGGATTCTTAAGATCATCTGTATATACTTCTTTCAGTATGTGTCACGACCAGAAATGTGTGCACATGCATCTTTGTATTATCATATGAACAAGTCGTGTGCCTAAAAGGTGTCTAAACTAATCCCAGCTAGTGTAGATATAGGACACTTCTAAAGATAAGGCTGCTCATTTGATTGAAATTGAGTTACATGGGGTCTCTTCTATCTAATCCCTCCTAGCTGTATTGTGTATATAGTACAGTCATGTGCAAAATGTACTAATTGTTTAAATATATCTATACTTAGTTTTTAAGCAATATCAAGCCATAATTGTTTGTATACTTGTTCAATTCCAATCAATTTAAATGCTATGTCCTTTTGGAATTTGTATGAGAATTAAATGGAGATTCTCTTATACACAGTCTTATCAATTCTTTATGTAATCCCAAATACTTGTATATTTACATAATTCAAAACAATTTTATATGCAATTCAAAGTTTAAAACAATCATTCACTTGTTCACATATTATATAATAAGTAAAGAAAAATATACACATCGAATCCTAAACTATTGGACTGCCCGTAAAATTCGGGAACCCAAGAATTTAGGGAAAACATAGAAAAATAAACTTTGGGTTAGTCATGGAACTAGTGTGAGCAAACGATTAAAAACTATTTGATTCTAACTTTCAAAAACGTTTTGAAAGAAAAGATAGTCGTAAGACCGATCCACACATTAATACAGATAGTTTTTACCTTACGATAACCAAAAACATTTTTGAAAACGATATGCTTCTGATATTATGATAGTGTCTAAATACAAATAAATAGCAATCCAGCAGAACGCTTGCATCTCACGCTCTACATACATAGTATACAATCAAAACCACGGGCGCTTGTTGGAGATTGGATTCCAACTATGACAAGGTATTGAACCACCTGCCGATTGTGTATCTCTAGAGGGGAATACACTGGGTTTAACAAGAACGTCTTCTAACCCGACTCACACATGACTGACCACTCATTTCGCTTGAGTGTATCGAATATATTGTCACCAACGATTGGGAGCAACCCACCGTTTCCCGAAAGGGACATCATCGATAGATTAAAGAATCAAAAGGAATTTCTATAGATATGTGATAATACACCTAATGGGAGCGACGCACATAGCCATGCTGTCTGCCAGATTTTTGTCATTTCCCAGTTGTGAGGCTTGAGGTTGAACTTACCCTTGGATATAACACGTCTTCATTCACTTTGAATGCCACATCGTCAAACCTGCCAAATCACAAATTGATTTCCCCGAAAATACCATGGGTATAAAGCTAAGAGAAACGAATTCCTCTGCCACCAAACGTAAATACGTTTGAAGAAATCAACTTACGCAATTTCTTAGGCATACTCTGTCATACATTCATCCATACAAGTTGCCCTGGGGCTAGGAAAACCGAAGGCACTATCCTGTAAATCCATCTTAGGCTAGCCCTTGCATAAACTTCGTTTTTAATGGTTTTCAATAAATTCTCTGACTCGCAACGTATATCTCAAATCGAAATGGAATTTATATTCCGGTATCTTTGAAACGATAACGAAAAAGGTTCTGATTTGATAATCAAATATTTAACTATCAAAAATAAAATAACCAATTTTATTTCCATTGGATCTGCTAAGCCTTATTTTAAAAAAAACAACTTTAAATATTTCGATGATATATTAACTTTGTTTATATATTCATTTTAAAACATAATTACTAGTTAAACAACAAAACTCTTATTATCAATCTTACGTGAAAATCTAACTCTCGAATATCCATTTCATAACTGGAATCGATATTCAACTCCAACACTCATTTTGAACACAAACTAATACGATATATCAGATAATAGTGAAATTGTTCAAGTTAGGGTATTTTAATTACCTCTCTGACCTTGAGTCGAAATTATTCTCATCGTCAAGATTCATATCCAAAATATTCACTAAACCAACATTTGTAAATCCAATTGATTTCCAATTCTTAAACCATTTCAAACAACATTGTTGTTTTGAACCATTCATCAATTTAACTTAATATTAAATCAGGGGAATTAAATCCAGATGATCGATTTGATTTCCTTTTCTCTTTTAAAACTAAATTATCTTCTTCACTTAATTAATTAAAAGGTCAATTAAGTTTGAAAAAAAATAATATCCAAAATTAAATTATGATTTAGTTGCACCATTATCCTTCCAAATCTGTTAAATTAAACATTATCAAGTTTTTAAAACGACCATTTATTGAAACCCCTTAATTGAAATTAATTAATTAAATAATCAAATTCCCATTCAAACAATTGATTTATGTCAACCCTGAACAATTTGATTAACCGGTTACGATTAATCCTCCCTTTTTAAATTAATTAATAGTATAGTTAATTTAAAATAATCCATTCAAATTTTTTCTTAAAAAGAACAATTTATATCCGTTTATCAAAACTCAAGTTTATTTCTGAGTTATTATATAGAAAACGACTTAGCAGCTCCAACAATATATAGTTGTTATTATAGCAGACAACATTCAAGTTGTTAACCCAAAATTACACAAACAATTATATAAATACAATTCAACATTTATCAATATATTAACTCAACGATATATATTTAACGATAAAATATATCAAACAAATAACAAAAGGGTGTTTATTTCTGCTAACAGGGTGTCCAAATCAGTTCAGTCAATTAATTATATAGTGGAACGGTGTTTAATTCCACTAACGGATGTCAATAAAAATAATTTACGTAATTATAAGAAGTTAATAAATCAATTAATCAATTGAACATTCCATTCGGGATTTACTGTATTTGTATATCATTATTGATCCATAAAGTTTTACGTGTTGATTCAATTCACAAGTCAATTTACACTCAATTAAATTTAAACGATATTTATTATTGAAATCATTTTTAATTATTTAATAAATCAATTCATTTAATACTCGATGACTGTGTCAAGTTATTTATTTTCATTTGACTCGACCATGCACAAAGGAACCAAAATCTATTCGAACCTATGTTCTCGATCTAACTTATATCTAGGTACATTAATATGTCATATATTACATTAGATTTAAACATAAATAATTAATTTTGGTTTACTTTTGGATTTAACTTTAAATCCTTTCGTTCTTTATAATTTATTTAAAATGGGCCGAGCCAAAGAAATCAGCCCTTACACATATTTAAAGATATACCAATATACATTTACCAATATCTAAAATGTTTATATATATGATTAAACTTTAAATTTCAAACTAAAATTTTCTTTCTATTTATTTTATTTTAAATTAAATTTGGGCTTAACCTAAGCACATTATTCACAGACATAGAACCCAGGTATTAAAAACATAATGCACCCTTTTCCTCTTCCCATTTCTTTTGCCAGCAGACTAGCTCCCCAAAATAGTGAGTATTCTGATCAGATCTACATTTTAACTTTGCCAATCTGATCGAAATCCAAAACATAGCAACGCGTGTTTGGCACAAAAGAAAATTGGATCAACTTATCTCGATCACTTCTCTTCTCCATGATCTATTCTTCTCAACACATAGTGTGCACAGTGTACGTGCACAACCATACTCACGGCCATCTCGCCCTTGACTTCATCACCACCAACTCCACTCCACCTCTTGAACCCATCGCCAACGACAGTACCTCCTCCGATAACCCAAATCAAAATCCAGTGTTCAACTCAAAATTTTACCAAAATAGTAGTTTTTGCTTGGCCTCTCACCGCCACCTCCTAAGTCCAGTCATCACCAGATTCCAACCATACCTAGCCGACACCTTCCCCACTTGAACTCCCCATGTCCGATCACCTGAAATCCCCCTGTGTTGGCGCAGTCCTATGTTAACCCTAGGCTTCCAAACACCGTCAAAGCCCCTAATTAAAACGAAATCTCACAGAATACTGAATTAAAAATTCTTACTATGTTTTTCATCTAATCCTTAATCCTTCATGCTCCTCTATGTTGAACTTTGTGGCCACCGATGTAACAATCCGGAAAATCAGAACCAATTTAAAAATTTTATTTTGGAAATTTTAATGAATTTTGGATATTTAAAATGATTTATTTTAAATAACAACGACTAGAAATTTATTTTTAACAGAATTAGAACGTATATATTTATTTGAATCGAAGTTAGAATATAATTATTTATTTTAATTATAAAAGGAATTGGAAATGGCGCGGTAGTTTGAAAATTCGATTTCAAATTTCAATTGAATGTACAGGATTTAAAATAAACCGGATTATAGTGAAACCAAAAATATTTGAATCTATTTGAAAATATCTTTCCAACGAATCTGAAAGATTGAAATTTCATAGCAGGAATAAAAAGTTATGTCCAGTTGAAGATTCAGAATAGTCGCTATAGAAATATAACCCTTAAAGATATCGATTTTGCAAATGGTCTCCATTTTCGACGAAACTACTTTTGTTGGATCCGGAATGTCAAATTATTGCTAGATTCCAATTTTCATAATTTTGGAATCAATATGTGAGTATGGCGAATTTAAACACGTTTGACCAATTTCAATTTGAATTTAATCGACTGGAAAATAACCGTTTTCCAAACGGTCTCCAAATTCGACGAAATTAGTTTTGTTAGGACTGTATCATCAAAACATAGTCAGGTTTATTGTTTTGGAATTTATGGGGTCGATATGTGACCTTGGTAAATTAAAATGTATGTTTGAATCCAATATATATTGATTTATATTGTAATTTAAAGAAAAACTGATGGTAACAGTCAAATTGGCTTACGAAACATATCCCATTGTGTTCAGAATGAGGGTATTTAGCTAGGGACGATAGTCATTGGATTCGATTCGGAGCTCGAATTCAAAAACGGGTATTTTTGGAACAAAAAATATATATAATAAATAATATATATTAGTCAAACCGAGGTCAAACCCCTCATTTTAATTTCCGCGGTCAATTGAGGAAAGCACCCCCATCTCGTTCTACGGCGATTTTGGCTCAAATCTTCTCCCCCAAATTTCTTCAAATTCAATCAATGATTTCAAAAACTTTATGAACGAAAATGGAAGCTCCTTCCATGATCTCCACATCCAAACTAAATTGATAATTTATAAAGTTGTAAATCAAGAGGAATCGCCATCTGAAGCACTGCCATTCGCATGAGCATTTTTGGCGCTGGGCCCCACCGAGCTCTGCCCCGTCCACGGCGATGGCAGCTCGCTCTAAGGCGGATGACATGGCACCCTCCGATCGACCTCCAACAGCCCTCAGGCGAGTCAATGACGAACCCTAGAGGTTGATCAATGATTTCATCATTCGCAGGAGATTAACAGTGAAGGTTTGATTAATTATAATCCTATTTAATTCAGTTAATTACATTTTTAATTATCAAATGTTTGAATTGCTATATTTTCTCCATACGAAATCAAAATACAGTGAGTTTTTTTTTTATATATAACCATGTTTTTAAAAATATGGTTTTAAAAATATAAATAATATGATTTTTTTAAAATATAAATAGCATTATAAAAATATGATTTTTACATATAAGAATATCAATTTTAAAATGCGATTTTTAAATACATATAGTAGCATTGTTAAAAATATATTTTTTAGTAAGTTAAAAATACGATTTTTATCCATAGAAAAACATGATTTTTAGCTATATAAAGATTCGATTTTTAACTGTATAATGATTCGTTTTTTAACTATATAAAGATTTGATTTTTGATTATATAAAAATATGATTTTTGAAAATATAAAAATATGATTTTTTATTATATAAACATCAAAATAAAAATATGATTTTTATAGCGTAAACATTGGAATAAAAATGTGATTTTTATATATGTAATAGCGATATAAAAAATGTGATTTTTAATATAAATTTCGTGAAACAGATTGCGTTGGAATTAAAACAGCAAATCTGAGCGACAACGAAGCATGGCGGAGTGGATCCCAAAGGTGAGAACTTCTCACTTTAATTTTATTTTCTAGTTAAAATATATATTATGATGCAGACGGTGCTTTGCAGCACCCGACACCGTCGTCCACAGACCATGGACGACTTGTTTGATTTGATTGTGTTGTGATAATTGTTTGTGATGTGAAATGGACTGTATGAAATATTCATGGTTGAAATAAAATATTTTATCATTAAACATATAATTTTTAACGTGTATATGAATAAAACAAATATTTATTTACAAATTGAACGATTTGTTAATGTACACCCATTTGACTGATATTGATTGGGACGATAAATTTTACACATCGCCCAACTGCACAAATAAAATATATGTGTTTATTGACTGAAACCCCACACGAGTGTTGGGATGATATTTGACGTACACTAATCCCAATTGTTAGTGGTATGTCAATCGATTGGTTGACAGGCTGTATAAGCATTAATTATTTATATTTAATGCTTATACAGTTGTAAATTACACTCTGGATGATGGTTGATTGTTTATCATGGTTGTTATATACATGTGTTGTATGAAATCCATATAAATAAAATTATTTGGTAATTGACTGTGTTTGATTCCAGTTCAGAAAGAATGAATATTTAAAAATAATATTCAGTAATGAATCAAAATATGATTTTGATGTCCGATTTGGGATGGACAAGAATATATTGAGATATATGAAGCCGTGTTGATTAGATATGCGCCATTTTGACATGAACGATATTTATAACGATTTTATTCATTTTTATAATGAATATCGATAAGAAAGTGATTTCAAAATCTAATGTTTTCAAAATATTATCATTTATATATTAATGATATGGAATATTCAATTTTGATTTGAAATTGAATATGAAGTTGAAATCGTTTTGAAAATGAATTTAAAACAATTTATAAAATACATTTTAAATGGAAATCGGTGATATATATATATATTATATATATATATATATATATTTAATGGCCTGAATAGAACACGCCGCGCCGTGGTAGTTCGCAAATTTCGACCATTGACTTCGGATGGACATTACGGGAGATCCGATCGTCGGATTCTCCTAAAATTGGAATCGTTGGGTTCGTATCGAAAAGAGCTTTCTAACAAATACAGGAAATTTGAAATCCAATGGTTGGATTTGGAATTATGTCCAGATCAATTTGATGGCCGTTTATGCAAATCGACTGTACGGGCCTTGATAAAATTATTAAAAATATTAATAATTTGTGTAAAATCATAATAAATGGTTTGGAAAGAGGATGAAAAATTCCATATTTGAAAAGATAATTTTTTTTTCAAAAAGGAACTAGTTATGAACTAGAATTATGATCCAATTATTTTTAAAATAAATAAATTGGATTGAGAATGGGTTTTAATATAACCAGAATTTCCAATAAATGAATTGGAATGGATTTGAGTTGAAATTATCTTCAGAATATTTTGATATTGGATTCCGTGATTATATGGATATTGTGGAGGAATTTGGGAGATATATATATATATATATATATATATATATATATATCGTTGTTCCAATACGATATTTGTTGATTTGAAAATTTGATATTGAATATAAGCCGATATATTTTCTATTCAGAGCCTTGTATTTAATGTCAAATTGGATTTTGGGTTTGTCGTGAACAGTGTCTTCATTAACACTGTTCTTAAACCCAAATGAGAAAAGAATAAATCTTTTAAATAAGATTTAAAGGAGTTTACTCATTTAAATGATATTTATTTGGAATTGAATTGAAAGTGATTTTCGGTCTATCGTGGACGGTGTTTTAAATGACACTTGTTATTTAACCCGTTTAACAATGGAATGAGATTTTGGGTTTGTCGTGAATGTTATCTTTAATAATACCGTTCTTAAACCCAATGGAGTTATGGAAATTAGAAACTAACTGGAGATTAGCAAAGTTTAATGGTTTTCTGGGTATTGATCTGATGTTTGTTTCGGCCTTTGGGATTAATACTTAGGGAATTGTTCTCTTAATAATTTATGGTTAGAGACTGATGGGATGGGGTCTTCAGTAACACTGTTCTTAAACGCCGTATGAAAAGAATAAATCTTTTAGTTAAGATGTAGAGAAGAATTACCAATTAATTAACATTTAATTGGATATGAAATGGAATGTGAATTGGTTTATCGTGAATTGTATTTTTAACGACATTCGTTCTTTAACCCGATTTACAGTGAAATGTGATTTGAAATTTATAAATCTTTTAATTAATATTTAATGGAATTTTCCAAAGTAAAGTTTTCCAATTTAACAAAATAAATTGGAATGGGATGGAATCCGATTTGATAATAATCGAAGTGAGTTTCTGTGCAGGAAGACTATTACTATATATGGAATTTAAGAGGCTTTGCCATTATTCCATTTATGTCATCGGTTGGATATGGAAGTTTATATCGATTATATATACATTGATCTGTTTTCCGTGAAGATTCCATTGTTAATGGAATGTGATTTTGGGTTTATCGTGAGCTATGTTATAAATGACATTAGTTCTTTAACCCAGTTAAAGATAAGATTAATTTCTTAACTTTTAATAATCATTAAGTAATGGTTTTTGGAAATTAAAACTGAATTAGAGTTTTGATGAATCTTTAATTAGATTGAAATGTGAATCTGATAACTAAAATTAGCAAATTCAAGAAATGATCGAGAATGGAGTATCACCAGTTTTGCTCCAAGCGATAGTTAAATCTTTAATTAGATTTGAACGTGAAATGGTAATTAATTTTACTGATAACACCGTGGTGTTAGATATGAAGTATTACCAGTTTTGCTTCATGGGATGAATAGGTTAGGATTGGGAAATTAAACAAACTATTACTTCGATAAGGTTCGCTAATCCCGAATAGCTTGGAAAAACCTTAGTTTGGTTTGAATTGATATCCAAAGGAAGAATAAAGAATAAATTTAAAGAATTTATCTTTGATAAACTTAATGGGAACCTTTCCCAAAGCATAAGAATATTTGAATAAAAGAATATTCTGAATTGGAATGAGGCGTATGTTGTGTTTGTGTAGCACATGTTTATTATATATGCGAGTTATTTGGAAAGACCGGGTTTATCCCATTTTGAATAACTGAATCGGCGATGAGTCGACGATGGAGACGGTGGTTGAAGACCGGAGGTCTTCACATCGTTTGGATGATTACCGATGTCTTGATTGAGATGTACACCCAAGACGTGGTAATAAGTGGTGATCGTCCATGGATATTGACCGGCTATGCAAGGACCTCTCTATTGTATCAGACATATGGGACAAGGAATAAGGTGCCTTCGGTTTCGTTCAGACCTAGAACGAACTTGTAAATGGATTTGTGTCTGACATCGGATTTCATTCTGGGTGATTGATAGACATCGGTTGCATAGCGTGAATTGCCTGTGTGGCATGCTGAGATGCAAATGATTAAGGCTTCTGTTGAAAAGCAGAGTCTTGTGGTTGATGATCAAAGCACGTCTTTAATATAACATAGCTTTGTGTATAGCGTTAATTCACGAGCCTCGCACCCCAGTGTGAACCAGAAACGGGAGAGGACATCAGGGAGGGCATGCGTTTCCTTCTAGCTAGGAGAGGTGCCTAGGTTTTGCATGCCTAGATGTTTTACTTATGTGGATGATGGATAGCGAGGCGCCTCGGTTATTTCGGTTTCTGCGGAGCCGATGGATGGTTTGGTAGATATACCGACCAGTTTTACGCCCCATAGGGCGGGGAAACGCAGTGTTCAGGCATTTTAATCCCCTCCTTGTGGACCGGCCCTGATGATCCAAGGGGCGATGCGCTATGACCCTGAGGCTCGGGATAGATAGTCTATAAGCAGTAAGGACGATCCCTTGCCTTGGTTCACAGATGGAATCCAACTTTCAGTACGATATTTTGATTTTAGTTTAAATCCTTTATATGGCGACACAGTGGGATGAGGCGCTCATACCGCCTATGATTGATACATTTATATTTGAAGTTGATTTCTTCACTTATAGTAATAATAAAAGATTAAATTTCACGTATCAAGCATTGTTTGGCTATTATAAGGTAAAACCCTATCCTCCGGCTTGTGTTGCATTGTGTGATGGGACCTGGGTCCTATAATAGCTTCATTTTCTTTAATTAGCATTGCGCTGCTTGTTTTATACACTGGTATTCTTGAAAGGAAACTCGTTCCGTGTTATACGACATGGTCCCTTGATTTGCCCAACTTTAAAATCAGATTAATAATTGTTTTAGTTCTCAAACCAGTCACGTGACTGACCTGGAGTTTATTGTTTTAACCTAAACTCTGGGTGCCTATATTTTCCACACGGGCAGCTAGTAGTTGGGCTTTGCAGATTTGTATTTATAGGATCCTGGTTTACAGCTGGAATGATATCCAGAAAGCTATGTATCGGTGTATCTCTTTCAGTTGTGTTTTGTATTATTTTCCGCTGCATTGTAATTTGTAAATCTTTGATATTTATCAATTGTATAATATTTATTCAAACTCCGCATATTCTTGTGCTTTGATGTAAAGTGTTGTAATAAGAAATGAAATGTTCTTCTGTTTGTGTTCTGATTTGTCATGTTCTCAACTCAATCCGGGCTTTCCTTTACGGGGAAGTTTGGGTTGTCTCATTTGGTATCAGAGCTTTGGTTTACAGTGCTAGAGTATTGGTTTACAGAGCTAGAGAACAAGACACATTAGAACCAACAAAAGAATTCATCATAGGTTGGATTAGTAATATCCAATAAGAATGACTAGTTAGAGATGCAATCAACAAATTTGTTTTAAAGATTTAAACCCTAAAATATGCATTTGAATATTTATTTTATATTGAATTTGGACAATCGAGTACATAAAGATTTTACATATATGTCTGATCCATGTAACAACCCGTATTTTTATAACATGTTAAAACAAGAAATCAAGGAAGAATTAAATTTTAAATTCAAAATCAGCGGAAATGGGTTACGCCATTGCGTTCGTCTCAAATTTTACATGAAATAGAGTCCGAGTTTTCGAAAATCGGAGTCCGGATGAAGAAGTTACGGCCTGTACAAGTTTCAGCAGTTTTCAGGCAGCACTGGACCAGGGGGTCGACCTACCCCCCCCAGGTCAACCATAGGGTCGACCTACCCCCCAGGTCGACCATAGTGTCGACCTCCCCCCCTTACAGGTCGACCTGTTTTGACCCAGAACTCATTTTTGAAGCCCGAGACGTGTTTTGACGGTCCTGATTGGTTCTAGGGTTAATCTAAGGGCCTAAACTAGTTGCTACACCTATAAAAACACCCTTAGACCTAACCTAATTCATATCAAATCATTCTTACACCATTATGCTGCTAAAACACCTCTTGAACCATGGCCGCCGTCTCCAAATCAAAGTACAAACATTCAAACTCGAATCAATTCAAAGAACAAAGCTTCAACAATGATTCAAGATAATAAATCAACAACGCCGCAACATTTATACAACAAATTCAGTTCCTAATTCATTAGCCATGCTCTGTAAGTTCTAGTTGTTTTTAGATTTAAACATTTAATTAATATGTGGCCATGGAATAAAGTGGAATTGGATTTAAGTATGTTTATCGATTCTGATCTATTTCTGTTGCTCCTTTAATCTTGTGTTTTGGGACTTGTCTATCTTTATGCTCATGACAAGTTTATGATCTATTCAGCAGTTTTCTTGATTCGTAATGACGTTATCATCAAGTTGTAATATTTATGCCTATGATGATGTTTTCCTCTGATCTCATTTTTATTCAATTTCTATCTTCCCCAATTTAGTTTCTTTCATGAACCTTGGTTAATTTCGGACCTTGGCCTAAAATCGCGATTTGCGTACGATATGTATACGGGGAAATTATGGGATTATTGCCTATATGAATATGATGTAATAATTGTCAATATGAAATTGGATATTATCATTGTATTTGCAAGTTTGGGCGTGATCTGTAAATTTTGGTATAATCTTGTTATGAAAAATTTGCATAAATATTATATACATGGAATTTGGCAAAAATAGGATCTATGTAATGTAACATGAGATTTGGTATATATAACATGTAAATAATTTGGCATAAACATGTATTATGAACTTGGCCAACTGACATGTACTGTAATAAAAAGGTTATAGTTTGGGATAACTACATCATGAATCATGATTTGGGTTTATTGGGTATGAAACTTGATACATGTAATTTTGGCTAGAACTTGTCATGGTAAAATGGCATAAAATTGGCATACATGTAAAACGACATAAATTGAACATGTAAATTTGGTACGAATTGGGCATATGTAAAATTTACATGTAATCTAGAACTTGGGCATATGTTAATTTTGTAAAATTTGGAGTTGAAACATATGGGAAAATTTATGACTTGGAGAAAGTTTAATATGAACACGCCTAAGTTGGATTTTGGGTAGTTGGTATGTATTGGACATCTAGGACGCATGTAAGCATGCTTATGAACTTGAAACATGAATTGGTTATGAATATGAATCATTAACTTGATAATAGGCATAAGTAAAAACATGAAACTTGACATGAAACTCGCCATGAAACTAGACACAAACTTGACATTAAAACTTGAACATGGACATGACATTAGAATAAACATGAAAATGGCCAACTTAAGGTTGGGTTGAGTTTGTAGTGTAAATCTACCCGGAACCGCCCGGAAAATCCAGTTACTGCAAACAATAGGATCCAATGTGGGTAGTTGGTCATATCGTGCTTGAAACCCGAGGTCAGACTGAGTTGTAGTGTAAATCTGCCCGGAACCGCCCGACATATCCAGTGACCACAACAACAGGTCTGATGTGAGAGGTTGGGGTGCATTAATGAATTAATGCCACATGATAGGGTTAAGTCATGAACCGCTTGAATATACTTAACCAATTTGGCACGATGATTTGATAGGGTTAATTCATGAACCGCTTGAATATACTTAACTAATTTGATACGATGATTTGATAGGGTTAAGCATGAACCACTTGAATATACTTAACCAATTTGACACGATGATTTGATAGGGTTATGTCATGAACCGCTTGAATATACTTAACCAATTTGACACGATGATTTGATAAGGCTAAGTCATGAACCGCTTGAATATACCTAACCAATTGGACATGATGATTTGATAGGGTTAAGTCATGAACCGATTGAATATACTTAACCAACTTGATAGATGATTCGTAGGGCTGAGTCATGAACTTGAACGATAACACTTAGCCAATTTGATATGACACGTAGGCGGGTTAAGTCACGAACTTGAATGACAACACTTAACCAACTTGACATGCTAGACTGATGGGGTTAAGTCTTGAATTTAAATGACAACACTTAACCTACTGGACGGAAACCCTAGTTGCGCGGTCCTTTTCAGCAGTAACCCACTAGATGTATCACGGTACCCTGGAACTAGGCAGGGTGGGGCACGATTGCTGGGCTGATTGTAAGCGACCAGAACGACGGCTGAGTTGGTGCGCCATTGTAGGTTCAGGCGGACTATGGTCGTGCACGTAGTCCGAAGTTGAAAAAGCAGGCATTGGGCACCAGTAGGTTTACACTGTGCGTGCTTGATTCGTGTCGGTGGTTGGCACCCTAGGGCTTGATACACCCTATGGTGGACCTAGCACAGGCGACTACATTTCGTGATTGGGCCGTATGACACAGACACATGAACGAGCTAGGACTTGTAGGGAGCCGATCGATTAATAGATCGTTACGTGGAATTCGTTAGGTAGCATAATCACTAGTGGTCATAGGTGGCATAAACCCTAATCGAATCTAGAAAACGTTCAATAGGTAGCATAATCCCTAGTGGTCCTAGGTGGCATAAATCCTAGTTGAACACGATAGTTCATGATAAGGAAACCTAGCCAGAACAAGGGTGGCGGTCCAAACGATTTCAAGAATGGTGGCACTACGTTGAAGTAGTATAGAAATACGTGATGAAACCCATACGATATACGGCAAGGGACTGTACATATACATGGAAAGGATGATACGGGTTGGGGTACTAGTACAGTTGGTGCAGAGAATATAGGAAATCAAAGAAAATAGTGGAATGGTGAAGCTTAGAAATCTTGCGATGTTATACTTAATAGAAACCTTGCAATGTTATACTTGATTCATCGTGCCTGTAGCTTACCTTGTCATCATGCTTATGTTTACTTTCAGTTTATTCATGTCGTATTATCTTCACCTGTTTTATACTGAAAGCCACTAGGACTTACTCAGTCTTTATGAATGACCCAGTTTGTTTCGCCTCTTTTTCTTTCGTTTCCCCCCCGGTTCGCAGGGTGGGAATACAGCTTAGTTCGGATCTTACCAAGCTCCAAGGCTCTTTCATGTACTACTTGGATTTCTCTTGGCTATGTATTGCTTTGCTGCTTTATTGGGGAATACTACAATTTATTTTCATGCTTCTTTGTTTTTGAGTAAGACAGATTTCGATGTAATGGATTTAGTAGCATTTTGATGTAAAAGGCTTTAGACCTTTCTAGATTTTAAAGCAATGAAATTTGGTTCTTCTTCCGCTGTTTTATATGTTCTGTCTTGTAATATTTCTGTGTATGTTTACCTAGATAATGCTCCACCAAAGCTAGTGCATTCCCTTTGTGAGTGACCCTAGCGGAGGTGGGGTGTTACATTTGGTATCAGAGCAGAAGGTTACCAGACTGGGCAAAGGTTTATAAAACCTTTTGAAATTATTTTCAAAACCATTTACAAAGAAGCATTTTTCAAGAAAAGTTTTGCTTTACGAAAGGCATATTCCCCAAAGCCATATGCACTATCTTTTAATTCTCTCCTTGAGTCTCTTCTCTCTTTCTTTTTCATCATAGTTTGTTGGCATGCGACACATGTCGGAGGGCAAAGTAGTGTCCTACCTCCATCTGTAGCCGCAGAAGTTTTATTTGCGACTAATCTTATCTCAAGCTTTGTAGGGTTGTCGTGCGATGGAAGTAACTTTCGAGAAACTTGTCAACAAGCTATACAAGGATAGTAAGAACGAGGATAAAGAACACAAGCCTAAGGATGAGAAAATTGTTGATAAGGCGTAATCCACGAAGGAGGAAAAGGTGAAAGGGAAGAGGTCAAAGTAAAAGAATAATAAAACCCATGATAAGAAAGAACATCGTTGGTATGGTAAAAACGGACATGTAGTTAAGTATCATAGGACAAGGGCAAAGAACAAGATCGTCGAGAGGGCAATTGTATGCTCTCACTACTAGCATACCTAAGAGAGGTGGTAACGTTTCTGTTAAAAGTTTAGCTTCTCTTTTCTATCATACCGTGGGAACTTTGTTTTTATTCATCGCATCCTTTTAATTCTGCCTCGATAGTCGAGTCTCTGCACCTTATTACTAGCGTAGTAGAGGATCCCATTTTTGTCTCAAATCCTGTTGGGGAATCGGCTCATTTATTCATGACTTGTTTGGATTTGAGAATGTCTATGCTAAGTGTTGAGTTTAGAAGTAAAGCTTATGTTTTTGGGCTATGGGTTGATTCTAGGGATGGAGTGGTTGTCCAGAAATGGTACCATTCTCGAGTATGAAAAGAGGGTAGTTAGACGCTTGACTTGCCTTGGTAACGCCCTCGAAGTCTAGTGTAACCCTTAGGGTTCTGCCATGTTTAGTTACCTAGAATCTCTTGATACATTTATCGATCTGCTCGAGTAGTGTTCACCACTAAGGCGGATGGTTCATTTCGCTTATGCATGAGTTATAGAAAATCACCTTAGTAAGTACACTTGGCAACATGGTTGGCATTTGTTTATTTTTAAGAGATAATTCATTTATGTGGAGTACTTTCTAGTAAGTGAATGAGATCCAAGATTCACTAGTGAATTTTGGAGAGCTTGCATGAAACCATGAGTATGTAGTTATGTTTGAATCGGGTATACTAGAAAGAGAATAAGCGAAAGTGGAAAGAGAGGAGATAGTGGAATGAGTTCCAACTCATATTCTGGGAACAAGAATTAAGGAACTACGAAATTGTGAAGTTAAAGACGGTCAAAGCACAATGGAGTTAAGCTCAAGGAAATACAACTTAGAAGATTAAAGACTAGATACGCGCATCATATCTCTTTTTAAGAGTATATCCTTGATTCCTCTTTTCCTGTAGAGCTTACTTGCATAATCTCTCGGTCCTATTCTCAATCCTATTTCTGTTGCAAACCCCATAGGGAGTATGACTTATTTGTTAGTAATACATGTTGGGGCTTGAGGGTGTCCGTTAGGTTGACTAAACTTTTTGGGTTTTATAGGATATGGGCTGGTGCTTAGGGAGTTCTTCTCCTATTCAGTATATATGTGACGTAGATTTCCAGCTTTGACATTGCCTAATGGGCACAAAGTTTTTACTTGCTTCTATCATTCGGCTATATCTTTAGGTAGGAACAATTGGGTGAAACATGTGTTTGAGACATGTTATGATTGATGGTTGAAAGTGGTTGCAAGTGGTCGCAAGTGGTTGCTCGTGGTTGCATAACACACATTAGGCACTAGATCGGCTCAGACACATTTTCATATTGCATATGCATGAGTGTTTATACTTGTTTATGGATGAAATTGGATGTGTTATCATATGGATGATGCTTATGGATGGACGTTTGTACACACATATAGTGTTTATGTGATTAGGGTTATTTGCATACATGTTGGATTCATGGCACTAAACATATTTTGCATTAAGAAGATCAGTCAGGCCTGATCATTTGCATTAGATAAGGAACATATACACACACTTTCTGCATATGTTCATACAACATTAGAAATCTCTTAAGGACAATGGATGCCTGTGATTGATGATTGAGTAGATGGATGATTGGATGGTAGGACACATTCTTCTTAACTTGAAGATTTCGGGGACGAAATCCTTTAAGGAGGGGAGAATGTAACAACCCGTATTTTTATAACATGTTAAAACAAGAAATCAAGGAAGAATTAAATTTTAAATTCAGAATCAGGGGAAACGGGTTACGCCATTGCTTTCATCTCGAAATTTTACATGAAATAGAGTTCGAGTTTTCGAAAATCGGAGTCCGGATGAAGAAGTTATGGCCTGTACAAGTTTCAGCAGTTTTCAGGCAGCACTGTATCTGGGGGTCGACTATAGGGTCAACCTACCCCCCCCCCCCCCCACGTCGACCATAGGGTTGACCTACGCCACAGGTCGACCATAGTGTCGACCTCCCCTCCTTACAGGTCGACTTGGTCGGCCTGTTTTGACCCAGAACTCATTTTTGAAGCGTGAGACGTGTTTTGACGGTCCGGATTGATTCTAGGGTTAATATAAGGGCCTAAACTAGTTGCTACACCTATGAAAACACCCTTAGACCTAACCTAATTCATATCAAATCATTCTTGTACCATTATGCTGCTAAAATACCTCTTGAACCATGGCCGCCGTCTCCAAATCAAAGTACAAACATTCAAACTCAAATCAATTCAAAGAACAAAGCTTCAACAATGATTCAAGACAATAAATCAACAACGCCGCAACATTTGTACAACAAATTCAGTTCCTAATTCACTAGCCATGCTCTGTAAGTTCTAGTTGTTTTTAGATTTAAACATTTAATTATAATGTGGCCATGGAATAAAGTGGAATTGGATTTAAGTTGTTTATCGATTCTGATCTATTTATGTTGCTCCTTTAATCTTGTGTTTTGGTACTTGTCTATCTTTATGCTCATGACAAGTTTATGATCTATTCAGCAGTTTTCTTGATTCGTAATGACGTTATCATCAAGTTGTAATATTTATGCCTATGATGATGTTTTTCTCTGATCTCATTTTTATTCAATTTCTATCTCCCCCAATTTATTTTCTTTTATGAACCTCGGTAATTTCGGACCTTGGCCTAAAATCGCGGTTTGCGTATGATATGTATACGGGGGAATTATAGGATTATTGCCTATATGAATATGATGTAATAATTGGCAACATGAAATTGGATATTATCATTGTATTTGCAAGTTTGGGCATGATCTGTAAATTTTGGTATAATCTTGTTATGAAAAATTTGCATAAATATTATATACATGGAATTTGGCACAAATAAGATCTATGTAATGTAACATGAGATTTGGTATATATAACATGTAAATAATTTGGCATAAACATGTATTATGAACTTGGGAAACTGACATGTACTGTAATAAAAAGGTTATAGTTTGGGATAACTACATCATGAATCATGATTTGGGTTTATTGGGTATGAAACTTGATACATGTAATTTTGGCTAGAACTTGACATGGTAAAATGGCATAAAATTGGCATACATGTAAAACGACATAAATTGAACGTATGTAAATTTGGTAGAATTGGGCATATGAAAATTTTACATGTAATCTAGAACTTGGGCATATGTTAATTTTGTAAAATTTGGAGTTGAAACATATGGGAAAATTTATGACTTGGAGAAAGTTTAATATGAACACGCCTAAGTTGGGTTTTGGGTAGTTGGTATGTATTGGACATTTAGAAGGCATGTAAGCATGCTTATGAACTTGAAACATGAATTGGTTATGAATATGAATCATTAACTTGATAATAGGCATAAGTGAAAACATGAAACTTGACATGAAACTAGCCATGAAACTAGACACGAACTTGACATGAAACTTGAACATGGACATAACATTAGAATAAACATGAAAATGGCCAACTCGAGGTTGGGTTGAGTTTGCAGTGTAAATCTGCCCGGAACCGCCCGGAAAATCCAATTACTGCAAACAATAGGATCCAATGTGGGTAGTTGGTCATATCGCGCTTGAAATCCGAGGTTAGACTGAGTTGGGGTGTAAATCTGCCCGAAACTGCCGGCATATCCAGTGACCACAACAACAGGTCTGATGTGAGAGGTTGTGGTGCATTAATGAATTAATGCCACATGATAGGGTTAAGTCATGAACCGCTTGAATATACTTAACCATTTTGACACGATGATTTGATAGGGTTAAGTCATGAACCGCTTGAATATACTTAACTAATTTGATACGATGATTTGATAGGGTTTTGTCATGAACCACTTGAATATACTTAACCAATTTGACACGATGATTTGATAGGGTTAAGTCATGAACCGCTTGAATATACTTAACTAATTTGACACGATGATTTGATAGGGTTAAGTCATGAACCACTTGAATATACTTAACCAGTTGGACACGATGATTTGATAGGGTTAAGTCATGAACCGATTGAATATACTTAACCAACTTGACAGATGATTCGTAGGGCTAAGTCATGAACTTGGACGACAACACTTAGCCAATTTGACATGACACGTAGGCGGGTTAAGTCACGAACTTGAATGACAACACTTAACCAACTTGACATGCTAGACTGATGGGGTTAAGTATCGAATTTACATGACAACACTTAACCTACCGGACGGAAACCCTAGTTGTGCGGTCCTTTTCAGCGGTAACCCACTAGATGTATCACGGTACCCTGGAACTAGGCAGGGTGGGGCACGATTACTGGGCTGATTGTAAGCGACCAGAACGACGGCTGAGTTGGTGCACCATTGTAGGTTCGGGCGGACTATGGCCGTGCACGTAGTTCGGAGTTGAAAAAGCAGGCATTGGGCACCAGTAGGTTTACACTGTGCATGATTGATTTAGGGGGGCGATCGATTAATAGATCGTTACGTGGAATTCGTTAGGTAGCATAATCCCTAGTGGTCCTAGGTGGCATAAACCCTAATCGAATCTAGAAAACGTTCAATAGGTAGCATAATCCCTAGTGGTCCTAGGTGGCATAAATCCTAGTTGAACACGCGATAGTTCATGATAAGGAAACCTAGCCAGAACAAGGGTGGCGGTCCAAACGATTTCAAGAATGGTGGCACTACGTTGAAGTAGTATAGAAATACGTGATGAAACCCGTACGATATACAGCAAGGGACTGTACATATACATGGAAAGGATGATACGGGTTGGGGTACTAGTACAGTTGGTGCAGAGAATATAGGAAATCAAAGAAAATAGTGGAATGGTGAAGCTTAGAAATCTTGCGATGTTATACTTAATAGAAACCTTGCAATGTTATACTTGATTCATCGTGCCTGTAGCTTACCTTGTCATCATGCTTATGTTTACTTTCAGTTTATTCATGCCACATTATCTTCACCTGTTTTTATGCTGAAAGCCACTAGGACTCACTCAGTCTTTATGACTGACCCAGTTTGTTTTGCCTCTTTTTCTTTCGTTTCCCCCCTCCAGGTTCGCAGGGTGGGAATACATCTTAGTTCGGATCTTACCAAGCTCCATGGCTCTTTCATGTACTGCTTGGATTTCTCTTGGCAATGGCTTGCTTTGCGGCTTTATTGGGGAATACTAAAATTTATTTTCATGCTTCTTTGTTTTTGAGCAAGATAGATTTCGATGTAATGGATTTAGTAGCATTTTGATGTAAAAGGCTTTAGACCTTTCTAGATTTTAAAGCAATGAAATTTGGTTCTTCTTCCGCTGTTTTATATGTTCTGTCTTTTAATATTTCTGTGTATGTTTACCTAGATAATGCTCCACCAAAGCTAGTGCATTCCCTTTGTGAGTGACCCTTAAAGATAGCGATAAATATTTTTCGTAATTTTTGGAATCAATATGTGAGCATGGCGAATTTAAATGCGTTTGATCAATTTTAGTTTTAATTTAATTGACTGGAAAATGACCGTTTTTCAAACGGTCTCCAAATTCGACGAAATTAGTTTTGTTAGGACCGTATCGTTAAAACATAATCAGATTTATTTTTCTGGAATTTATGGGTCAGTGTATGACTCCGATAAATTAAAATGTATGTTTGAATTCAATATATATTGATTTATATTGTAATTTAAAGAAAAACTGATCGCAACAGTAGAATTGGCTTACGAAACATATCCCATTGTGTTTGGAACGGGGGTATTAGCTAGGGACGACAGTCGTTGGGTTCGATTTGGAGCTCGAATTCAAAAACAGATATTTTTGGAATAAATAATATATATTAGTCAAACCAGGGTCAAACCTCTCATTTTAATTTCCGTGGTCAACTGAGGAAAGTTCCCCCATCTCATTCTACGGTGATTTTGGCTCAAATCTTCTCCCCCAAATTTCTTCAAATTCAATCAATGATTTCAAAAACTTTATGAATGAAAATGGAAGCTCCTTCCATGATCTCCACATCCAAACTAAGTTGATAATTTATAGAGCTGTAAATCAAGAGGAATCGCCATCCGAAGCACTGCCATTCGCACCGGCATTTCCGGCGCTGGGCCCCACCAAGCTCCGCCCTGTCCACGGCGATGGCAGCTCGCTCCAAGGCGGATGACATGGCACCCTCCGATCGACCTCCAGCAGCCCTCAGGCGAGTCAATGACGAATCCTAGAGGTTGAACGATGATTTCATCGTTCGTAGGAGATTAACAGTAAAGGTTTGATTAATTATAATCCTATTTAATTCAGTTAATTACATTTTTAATTATCAAATGTTTGAATTGCTATATTTTCTCCATACGAAATCAAAATACAGTGAGTTTTTTTATATATAAATGTGTTTTTAAAAACATGGTTTTAAAAATATAAATAATACGATTTTTAAAAAATATAAATAGCATTGTAAAAATATGATTTTTACAAATAAGAACATCGATTTAATAATGTGATTTTTAAATACATTTGGAATTTTAAAAATATGATTTTTAGTAAGTTAAAAATACAATTTTTATTCATAGAAAAACATGATTTTTAACTATATAAAGATTCGATCTTTAATTGTATAAAGATTCAATTTTTAACTGTATAAAGATTCGATTTTTAACTATATAAAGATTCGATTTCTAATTATATAAAAATATGATTTTTGAAAATATAAAAAATATGATTTTTTATTATATAAACATCGAAATAAAAATATGATTTTTCTAGCGTAAACATTGGAATATAAATATGATTTTTATAGCGTAAACATTGGAATATAAATGTGATTTTTATATATGTAATAGCGATATAAAAAATGTGATTTTTAATATAAATTTCGTGAAACTGATTGCGTTGGAATCAAAATAGCGAATCTGAGCGACAACGAAGCACGGTGGAGTGGATCCCAAAGGTGAGAACTTCTCACTATAATTTTATTTTCTAGCTAAAATATATACTAGGATGCAGAGGTGCTTGGCAGCACCCGACACCGTCGTCCACACACCATGGATGACTTGTTTGATTTGATTGTGTTGTGAAAATTGTTTGTGATGTGAAATGGACTGTATAAAATATTCATGGTTGAAATAAAATATTTTATCATTAAAAATGTAATTTTTAACGTGTATATGAATAAAACAAATATTTATTTATGAATCGAACGATTTTTATGTGCACCCATTTGACTGATATTGATTGGGACGATAAATTTTACACATCGCCCAACTGCTCAAATAAAATATATGTGTTTGTTGACTGAAACCCCACACGGGTGTTGGGATGATATTTGACGTACACTAATCTCAATTGTTTAGTGGTAAGTCAATCGATTGGTTGATAGGCTGTATAAGCGTTAATTATCTATATTTAATGCTTATACAGTTGTAAATTACGCTCTGGACGATGGTTGATTGTTTATCATGGTTGTTATATACATGTGTTTATGAAATCCATATAAATAAAATTATATGGTAATTGACTGTGTATGATTCCAGTTCAGAAAGAATAAACATTTTAAAATAATGAAAATTTTAAAATAATACTCGGTAATGAATCAAAATATGATTTTGATGTCCGATTTGGGATGGACACGAATATATTGAAATATATGAAACCGTATTGATTAGATATGCACCATTTTGACGTGAACGATATTTATATCGATTTTATTCATTTTTATAATGAATATCGATAAGAAAGTGATTTCAAAATCTAATGTTTTGAAAATATTATCATTTATATATTAATGATATGGAATATTCAATTTTGATTTGAAATTGAATATGAAGTTGAAATCATTTTGAAAACATATTTAAAACGATTTATAAAATACGTTTTAAATGGAAATTGATGAAATATATATAATATATATATATTTAATGGCCTGATTAGGACGCGCCGCGCCGTGGTAGTTCGCAAATTTCGACCATTGACTTCGAATGGACATTACGGGAGATTCGATCGTCGGATTCTCCTAAAACTGGAAGCATTGGGTTCGTATCGAAAAGAGCTTTCTAACACATATAGGAAATTTGAAATCTAACGGTCGGATTTGGAATTATGTCTAAATCAAATTTGGAAAAGGTCGTTGTAAGTGCAGTTCGATGGCCATTTATGGAAATCGACTGTACGGGCCTTGATAAAATTATTAAAAAAATTAATAATTTGTGTAAAATCATAATAAATGGTTTGGAAAGAATTGGGATGAAAAATTCCATATTTGAAAAGATAAAAATATATTTTTATCAAAAATGAAGTAGTTATGAACTAGAATTATAATCCAATTATTTTTAAAATAAATAAATTAGATTGAGAATGGGTTTTAATATAATCGGAATTTCTAATATATGAATTGGAATGGATTTGAGTCGAAATTATCTTCGGAATATTTCGATATTGGATTCCGTGATTATACGGATATTGTGGAGGAATTTGGAAGATATACATATCGTTATTCCAATACGATATTTGTTGATTTGAGAATTTGATATTGAATATAAGCCGATATATTTTCTATTCAGAGCCTTTCATTTAATATCAAATTGGATTTTGGGTTTATCGTGAACAATGTCTACATTAACACTGTTCATAAACCCAAATGAGAAAAGAATAAATCTTTTAAATAAGATTTAAAGGAGTTTACCCATTTAAATGATATTTAATTGGAATTGAATTGAAAGTGATTTTGGGTTTATCGTGGACGGTGTTTTAAATGACACTTGTGCTTTAACCCGATTAACAATGGAATGAGATTTTGGGTTTATCGTGAATGGTGTCTTTAATAATATTGTTCTTAAACCCAGTGGAGTTAAGAAAATTAGAAACTAACCGGAGATTAACTAAGTTGAATGGTTTCCTGGGTATTGATCTGATATTGATTTTGGCCTACGGGATTAATACTTAGGGAATTGTTCTCTTACTAATTTACGGTTAGAGACTGATGGGATGGGGTATTCAGTAACACTGTTCTTAAGCCCCATGTGAAAAGAATAAATCTTTTAATTAAGATGTAGAGAAGATTTACCAATTAATTAACATTTAATTGGATATGAAATGGAATGTGAATTGGGTTTATCTTGAATTGTGTTTTTAACGACATTCGTTGTTTAACCCGATTTACAGTGAAATGTGATTTGGAATTTATAGATCTTTTAATTAAGATTTAATGGAATTTTCCAAAGTAAAGTTTTCCAATTTAACAAAATAAATTGGAATGGAATGGAATTCGATTTGATAATAATGAAGTGAGTTTCTGCGGAGGAAGAAGGTTACTATATACGAAATTTAAGAGGCTTTGCCGTTATTCCATTTATATTATCGGTTGGATATGGAAATTTATATCGATTATATATATTGATCTGTTTTTTGTGAAGATTCCATTGTTAATGGAATGTGATTTTGGGTTTATCGTGAGCATTGTTTTAAATGACATTAGTTCTCTAACCCAGTTTAAGATAAGATTAATTTCTTAACTTTTAATAATCATTAAGTAATGATTTTTGGAAATTAAAACTGAATTAGAGTTTTAGTGAGTCTTTAATTAGATTGAAATGTGAATCTGATAACTAAAACTATAAAATTCAAGAGATGATCGAGAATGGAGTATCACCAGTTTTGCTCCAAGCGATAGTTAAATCTTTAATTAGATTTGAACGTGAAATGGTAATTAATTTTACCGATAACACAGTGGTGTTAGATATAAAGTATTACCGGTTTTACTTCATGGGATGAATAGGTTGGGATTGGGAAATTAAATAAACAATTACTTCCGTAAGGTTCGCTAATCCCGACTAGTTTGGATAAACCTTAATTTTGTTTGAATTGATATCCAAAGGAAGATAAAAGAATAAATTTAAAAAAAATTATCTTTGCTAAAATTAATGGGAGTCTTTCCCAAAGTATAAGAATATTTGAATAAAAGAATATTCTGAATTGGAATGAGGAGTACGTTGTGTTTGTGTAGCACATGTTTATTATATACGCGAGTTATTCGGAAAGACTGGGTTTATCCCATTCTGAATAACTGAATCGGCGATGAGTCGACGATGAAGACGTTGGTTGAAGACCTGAGGTCTTCACATCGTTTGGATGATTACTAATGTCTTGATTGGACTGTACACCCAAAATGAGGTAATAAGTGATGATCGTCCAAACGTACATATAGATCGACCGGATATGCGAGGACCTCTCTCCTGTATTGGACATATAGGACGAGGAATAAGGTTCCTCCGGTTTCGTTCAGACCCAGAATGAACTTGTAAATGGATGAGTCTGACATCAGATTTCATTCTGTGTGATTGATAGACAACGATTGCATAGCGTGAATTGCCTATGCGGCATGTTGAGATGCAAATGATCAAGGCTTCTGTTGAAAAGCAGAGTCTTGTGGTTGATGATCAAAGCACGACTTTAATATAGCATAGCTTTGTGTATAGAGATAATTCGCGAGCCTCGCACCTCGGCGTGAACCAGAAATGGGAGACGACATCGGGGAGGGCATGCGTTTCCTTCTAGCTAAGAGTGGTGTCTGGGTTTTGCACGCCCAAATGTTTTACTTATGTGGATGATGGATAGCGAGGCGCCTCGGTTATTTCGGTCACTGTGGAGCCGATGGATGGTCTGGTAGATATATCGACTAGTTTTACGCCCCATAGGGCGGGGAAACGCAGTGTTCAGGCATTTTAATCCACTCCATGTGGACCAGCCCTGATGATCCAAGGGTCGATGCGCTCTGACCCTGAGGCTCGGGCTAGAGAGTCTCGAAGCGGTAAGGGCAATCCCTAGCCTTGATTCACAGATGGAATCCAACTTCCGATATGACATTTTGGTTTTAGTTGCAATCCTTTATATGGCGACATAGTGGGATGGGGTGCTTATGCCGCCTATGATTGATACATTTATATTTGAAGTTGATACCTTCACTTATAGTAATAATAAAAGATTAAATTTCGCGTATCAAGGATTATTTGGCTATTGTAAGGTAAAAACCCTATCCTCCGGCTTGTGTTGCACTGTGTGATGGGACCTAGGTCTTATAATAACGTTCCGTGTTATACGGCGTGGTCCCTTGATTTTCCCAAATTTAAAATCAGATTAATAACTGTTTTAGCTCTCAAACCAGTCACGTGACTAACCTGGAGTTTATTGTTTTAACCTAAATTCTGGGTGCCCATAATTTCCACACGGGTAGCTAGTAGTTGGGCTTTGCAGATTTGTATTTACAGGATCCTGGTTTACAACTGGAATGATATCCGGAAAGCTCTGTATCCGTGTATCTCTTTCAGTTGTGTTTTGTATTATTTTCCGCTGCATTGTAATTTGTAAATCTCTGATGTTTATCAATTGTATAATATTTATTCATACTCTATATATTCTTGTGCTCTGATGTAAATTGTTGTAATAAGCAATGAAATGTTCTTCTGTTTGTGTTCTGTTTTGTCGTGTTCTCAACTCAATCCGGACTTTCCTTTACGGGGAATTTTGGGTCGTCTCATCCGATCATCCTAGTTGATCGAAAAACGTATGATCAAAATCCAGTCATCCCCTAAATCCCAAAGGTCTACACATCTAAAAATTACCGTTAATGTTCTAAAAATCACCATTTTCAATGGCCAACCCAAATGTATACCCCAATTGCAGTTTTATGATGAGAGAATTCTGAGTGTTCTCAGAACTTTACTGTATATTCTATAATTCTGTACACATGAAGTTTTATTTGAATTATCTATATTTTAAAGCCAAACTCCAGATACATACAAACAAATTTCTTACGGAACTCAAGTCATAAAA
Organism: Allium sativum; assembly: GCA_030737875.1. NCBI lineage: Eukaryota > Viridiplantae > Streptophyta > Magnoliopsida > Asparagales > Amaryllidaceae > Allium > Allium sativum. The sequence goes on from CM060912.1 coordinate 235,026,834, forward strand.
CATGCTAGAAATGGAGTTAAGGATTTTTGAATTATGGGTGTAATTTAAGCTTCTGTGTTTATGTATGTAGAGACCTATTTTTCAATTATTTTACAAATTATAAATCAAATCTAATATCAATATATATACACACACATGTGATAAGTGAGATACTACATATACAAATCCAGCATTTCAAAGTTAAACAACTTGTATGTTTTTCATAACAGTCAAGCTAAAAATCCGTCAATGTCGTTAAAGTTAGTTTACTCATTCTACTAATTCCCCTCTATCTTTATAAATCAGCTTAAGTCTTTGCCAATTTAACTTCCATTTTTATTTCAAAATGATATATATATATATATTTCTATATATACATGTTGCATAATGTATGGTAAACAATGGACAGTTTACTTTCAACAGTTAGCCATTACAGGTGTTTTGACAAAACAGAATATGAATGCATGGATACTGCATATATATATATATATGTTTACTTATCATATGAGAATTTTGTGAAAACAAAGGAAAGGTTTACTCACTATTATGTATATAGTTTTGTGTCTTTCCAGTCCAGTTTATCATTTGTCTTTGTTCTTATGCAACTTGATTCCGGAGGAGGTTAATGCATTCATATGCACATTATTATATAGATGTGCAAACATCAATAATAAATTTAATAAGCATAGACTCACCATATGGTTTACTCCTCTACACATTTTCAGGTTCCAGATTTTGTGTCTTTTTTCTTACTCTAATTTCTTTTTCAGATTTTGTTTAGTTTTTATTCACAGTATGAGAACCATATCAACATACTCTTATATGCATCACATATACAGACACATGATCCAATAACAAAGAGGAATTTACTCACCTAGTTTAATCCTCTGGTTTTAACATATAAGTTCCAGGCTTCTACTCATTTATACTCAATGACTTTAGTATTTCCAGGTTCCACTCCAATGATGTTCTAGTACCAAGTTTGTTTTCTGCCATTACTTTGATTCTAGTTATGGTGTGTGAATGTGTGGGGCAAACAAATGTATTTATAGGTAAATAGAAGTATATAAAATACATTAGCTTGTATAGGCTTTTCAGTATAGAGTGTTGAGGTTGTTTAAATGTTTAGTCATTCTACATGTGCTTCCAGGCCTTATAAGTGCACGACCATGTGCAAGAAATGTTTTAAAACCTTTACTTTGAACTTAAGCAATATATCTTATAGGTCTAGACTTCACTGGACTGCCATATTGATTGAAAGTAGGATTCTTAAGATCATATGTATATACTTCTTTCAGTATGTGTCACGGCCAGAAATGTGTGCACATGCATCTTTGTACTATCGTATGAACAAAACATGTGCCTAAAAGGTGTCTAAAGTGTCCCGAAATTCCGGTCCAATTGGAGCTGACCAAATAACACAAGTCCAACCCAAATTACACTGGAAACCAGAAAATTAATAGAAAGAAAACAGAGGGTGAGAATAGATGAGATAGAAATTCTAGAATAGAAGAAGAAGAAGTACATACAACATCAGAGTAACACGAATCTCACAGCGGAACGAGCAACATATAATAGATAACATATCTTTGAAATAAAATCAGTATATGTATATAGTAACATTATCAGAGTACAACACTTACAACACAACGGAATAAACAATAGCTATATAATCCTGAAGCCTCCTGCTCCAAGCTCTCCAAGTATATCTGTAAAATTCTGACTACTTGACTACCCATACAAAATTGGGCACTTAAGAGTTTAGGGAAAACAAAACAAAATAAACTCTGGCTCAGTAATGGGACATGTAACGACCCGTATTCTATGCATCGAAGGATCGTAGAATATTTATTTCTTTCACATGCGAAGTCGTATGGTCGTGTAACTTTGGGAGAAGACTATTGGGGTCATTTCCCATGTTCACGATTTTTGCCGATTTTTAATTGGCCGTTTTGCCCCTTGCTGATCTTGTTTCGGCCATAACTTTAGATTGGGAATGAGTTTTGACCTAAAACCACTTCCATTAGATCCGGATGATGGTTTACCTTTCCGTAGAATGGTTACATTAGCCAAACGGACTCACCGTTTGGGAGATATGGCTGAAACAAATTTCAGATGGTTGAAAACAGCTTAACCGGGCCTAATTTGGGTGATTAGTGATTGGGCCCATAGCCCATTTCGGGATTAGGGTTATGGGAAGGCTGATAGGGTTAGGAAATTCGGTTTCTATCATTTTCCAGCCGCCACTTTCTGTTCCTTCAAGTTTAGCCATGGCCTCCACTTGCTAAAACACCCCAAATCACCTTCTAATCGCTAATTAAGCCAAATCTGCATCAAATCAAAGAGGATTAGCACAAGAATCGAGGTAGAACTGTTGTATAGCTTTAGGAACAGTGCCAAACAGAGAATCATTTCAAATTTAATATTTTTATTGTGGCTAAGGTGAGTGATTTGCATTGTTTTTCACTAATTATGGCTAATTAGGGTAATTAGCGAAGATTAGCGAAATTATAACTCAGAAAAATCTAGAAAAATTTGTAAAATTCCAGAATATTATTTTTTGCCTTCGATACGTTAATTTGGACTAATTTTGCTAATCCCGGAATTTAGGGGATTAAGGGGTGATTTGTGATAATTAGTGAATTTTTGCATCATAAAAATGTGGAAAATTTTGTAAAATTCTAAAATATTATTTTAGGCTCTGATAGAAATTTGGGTTGATTTGGTTAAGTTTTACTAATCATATCATTATTTTGGCTTAAGCATGCTTAAGGGGAAAATAAGAGTTTTTGGGTATATTTGATCCATTTTGACATATCATATTGTTGTTTTGCTGTTGTGGATGTTTATACATGTTGCTATGGCTGTATGGTATGCTTTGTGATTGTTTAGAACAGTTAGAATGGTCGAAAACGTCGTCGTGTGGCGTAAAACAGTCGCTGCAAAATTGCAGGAAAATATGCAGGAAACCGGATCGGATCGCCCCCTTATAAATGAACCGCTCGTGATGTACTTTGGCCGATCCGAGACGTGATGAACTAGAAGCCTCGTCCCGATCCGATGGAGAGATCATGACCCAACCTGAACTGCCTGCATGAATCTCACGAGCACCAACCACGAACTGCCTGAACAAGCAAGTCACGATCCAATGCTCTGGAGCTGGCACCACGATCCGAACCGATCGAGTGAAGAAGCCCGATCCCGAACCGGAGCATCCACGAACTGAGAAGCTAAACTGATCCGATGTTCTAGAGGCATCATCGCGAGCCACGACCCGACCTGAGGAGGAACTAGCGACCCGATCCGAACAAGGTGGATGACCATGGACTGAATGAGGAGAGGAGGATTGATCCAAACAGAAGCTGATTTCTGAACCGATCCGGAGATGATGACCAAAGCCTGAGATGCAAAGGTAGTCCAAATGGAAAGTTTGTAGTCAGGATCCAGTTGGGAACCAACGAGTTAACTTCACGATTGGTCTTTGCTGCGGGACGTGTGCAAAGGGGTTGTCGGTATTCATAACTTTGGTTCACCACTGAGAGACAGATAGTGGGCTTGTAGTGATAGTTGTACGAGGTTGGACTCCGTCAGGGACCAAACAGTGGATATCGTATGCTTTACGCACTGAGTGAGAGACATGAGGATAGTTGCTATGCTTGATCATTTGCCATCACTATGACATGCACACCCCCTCCCCCGTATCTTTACACCATATGTTAGTGGCACCTTAGAGTATTGTACGGTGTGTAGTGCTAACTCTTTGGTTGCAGGTCCAGGTTCAGGTATGATTGGATTATACCTGTTATTGTTCTGTTTTGTTGTTTCTCGCTCATACCAGACTTTTGTCTGACCCAGAGTTTTATGTCTCTTCTTATTACTTTGGGTGCTCCTAAACGAGCAGACTAGAGACAGGTTAGGTGGTATGCACGAGTAGCTGTATTGGAGACGAGCAGGAGGCTCCCACGTATGATATATAGATATTCTCCCTGTGTTGTTGAAGTTCACTACTTGGGCATTAGTAGTGTACCTCCTTCTTTTACTTTCTTTTGCTTTAGAGACAGTTTTAAAGTTGTAATAATGATGTTGGATCATAAGCTGTATTTTGGATTTCCGCTGCTATGATGATGATGGTTTTAGTTTTCAGCTTATGCACTGTCTCGCCTGTTTTATGTCAAATATGTTACTATTATATTTTATTCCATGCGCTGTGAGACATTCTACAGGTTTCTTTGTTAGTTCTTTCATCTTCTTTCCTTTCTTTGATGACCGTCCCGTGCTAGCGGACATGTGTACAGCGCACTTTCGGAGGAAATGTCGGTTAATGCAGGGCGGGCCGTCACACTTGGTATCAGAGCTCTAGGTTGCGTAGTTAACCTAGGGAAGTCATAAGGGAGAGATAGTACACGTATATAAGAGCGCGTATGTGTGATTAATTTGGTTTTCAAAAGCTAGCTATATGTATACTATTAGTATATGTAGGGATGAGGTTGCAATGCACTGACACCACAAAGAAGATGGTTAATCGTTTTCTGTGTACAGATTGAACGATGAGCCGATATATGAGGGGTACTAGTAGAGGAGCCAATAATGGGAATGCTCCTGATATGAGGACTATGTTCACTGACTTCATGAGAGAGATGCTTAGGGATGCTCGGGGAGCAGTTCCTAATGCTGCTAACGGTGGTGGTGCAGTAATGCAGGCGCCTAGGGCCAATTTCGCCAAGCGGTGCAAGGATTACACTAGTCTTGGTGGGAAGCCATTCCACGGAACGGAGTCGGCTACATAATTTCAAGATTGGCTAGATAGTTGTGAGCGCATCGTCGAAGATTTGGGAATCGAAGACGCAATGAAGAGGAAGCTAGCATCGCTTCAACTACAAGGACGAGCTATGAATTGGTGGAATGCTATTAAGGCGGTTACTCCTGAGGATCAAGTTACTTGGAATCAGTTTAAGACTCGCTTTTGTGATAAGTTTATTCCAGCTGTTCATAAATCTGAATTGTTCAGGAAGTTCTTGGAGCTTAAGTAGAATGGTAGAGCAGTCTCGGAGTACATCGCTAAATTCGACACTTTATCGAAATATGGATTGTCCCTTATCGATGTAGTCGAAAAGAAGAACGAAAAGTTCATAACTGGTTTAGATGGGTACTTGGGGGAGAGACTTATAAATCATATCGATGAGACGTTCGAGTCTATTGTAGGAAAGGCATTAAGGTCAGAGTGCTTTTTCCTTAAGTCAAAGACCGAAGTTGCTATTGCATCTACAGAGGAACCAAAGCCGCAAACAGGCAGTGAAGGCAAGAAGAATTCTCAGAACAAGAGGAAGCAGAACCCGACCAAGGATGGTCAGAATAAGAAGAATAAAAATGGTGGCGAGTGCTTTAGTTGTGGCAATATGGGCCACTATGCCAGTGATTGTTGAGAAAAGCCTGGGGAAAGGAAGTGCTTTAACTGCGGTCAGGCGGGACACCACAAGGATGATTGTCCACAACCTCCTAGGGAGAAGCAGATTGTGAAAGCGTATGCTATCAACACTGTTCCTTCTTCGTCGAATGCTCCAACTGCGGCGCAGAAGGGAAAAGGCGTTGTTATCAAAGGTATGCTTTCTATTTAAGATGTTTCTATTCGAGTATTGTTTGACAAACCCGAGATAATCGATAGACCTTTAGTAGTGACGAACCTGGTTGGTGGTTCGACTAGCCTTAGTATGATTTGCCGTAAGGTTGTCTTATCGAGTCATGGATGTATGTTTGTTTGTGATTGCTTTGTTTTGGGTTTTACTGGGTTTAGCATTATTTTGGGGAGTTGATCTACTCTAAAGGAATAGGGTGGTATTAGGTACCTACCTAGTGATGGCGATAGTAACTGGAGTTAAGGAAGCTGAGAGGTTATCGTTGTAATAAGTGCTAGTTGTCTCTGGGAGGCAAATGAGTGCTCCAGTGCTTAGTTTTTTTTGCTAGTATCACCTCACGTGGATTGTCCGAATTCGGAGGAGATGTTCCTTGGGTGCTTGTCTGATATTGGTTTAGGCCTTTGGGGCTTGTGCTTGGGGAATGTCGAGTTCGACTAGGATGGTTTGCGTGAGAGATAAATAGTTGTTGCAATTCTTCATTGGATGATATCTTGGGTTACTCGAGGAGTGATGGGCAGCCGTGACATGATAAGACTGTTCAATGGTATAGATTGCCCTGAGTTAGACTCGCTAGGGTTATGAGATGGCTCGACTGGGACTCGGAAAAGATGCAAAGTAATGGATTGTTTAGGACCATATGCTGATGTTCTCTTTGGATAGTAGAACTTTGAAGAAATAGGATGTGTTCGTTGATTATGGAAGATGCAACGAAGGTTAGGACGATTCAAGTTGGACTTGAACTCGTTAAAGAAAATGGGTGTTCGTTGATCTTGGAGATGCAACGAGTAGGGAGACGACTCATGTTGGACTAGTGTTTGTCGGTGATGGATACTCAAGACTGGGTCTGAGTAATAGATTGACTCGAGTTGGACTCGAGAAGGCTGCAAGGAATTGGATTTGGCTCGAGTTGGACTCGAGAGGGCAGCAAGATAATGGATAGACTTGGGTTGGACTCAAGTATTTTAGGCAAACTTAAAGCAGGGGTATCTGGGGACGCCCGTTACCTTGGATCCGTTGGACGTGATCTAGTTATCCTTGGAGGTTAAAACGTACGTTAGACGTACGGTAGTCCGTTTGGAGGCTGGGCTTCCATTAGTTCTTGATGTTGGTTGGACCAGGCATACAAGAATCGACATATTGGGATTGGTTAGACCAGTCATGTAGGTGTCGACGAGTTCATGGCTTTAGCAGGTGATAGGTAGGACTTGTTTGATGGATGTTATGGTTGCTATATTTGTCCCTATCTTTCTTCTCTTGAGTAGACTATCACCTGTAGGGTTCTAGCGATGGGGAACAAAGAGATGGTAGTATAGACGGGCCTTAGGCTATGTATCAGTGCAGTGGGGTAGTCATTACTCCATGGGTAAAAGTGATCGTAGCAAGGTTATGAGCCAGTGCAGTGAAGTTGTCATGACTTCATGGGGCAGAGTGGACATAGCAAAGGATTTAGGTGCGGTAACAGTTGCATTGAGTAGGAGGCATGCCAGTCTAGAGGTTATGTTTCTAGGTTGGAAGCAACTAGAGTATATCACAAGATATGATTTCAGACCCAAGAGTGAATTGGATTCAGAAACGCTAGTAAGCTTGACGATTAAATCGATTTTGATTGAGTGGATTGGTTCTAGTTAGAAGGACGATGCTAACCTATTGGAAATCATCTCTAGGGTAGAGATGGGTATCGATGGAAAGAGAATGATCAAGCAAGGATTTGATCGAGAAGGATGGCTTCGAAAGAATGGGGGACTAGTTGTACCCAATGTAGACGGACTGAGAGATGAAGTGCTTAGAGCATATCATCACTCGAAACTGACTATACATCCCGTTGGTAACAAAATGTATTGAGACATGGATCAGACCTACCACTGGGAAAGGATAAATAAGGACGTTGGGAAGTTTATGTCTAAATGCATGAATTGCCAGTTAGTTAAAGCTAAGCAAAAGAAGTCTAGTGGGTTGTTACAACCATTAGAAATTCCTAAATGGAAATGGGAACAAGTCTCAATGGATTATATTGATGGTTCACCAAGGACTAGGTCAGGTCATGATGGTATTTGAGTGAATCGTATATTAGAGGATCTTTTGAGAACTTATATGCTGGATTTTGGAGGGTCGTGGGATGACCATTTGTATCTGGTTAAGTTGTTGTTATTAGCCCATTATTGGTATCGTTCCAATTGAAACTTTGTACGGAAGACCGTGCAAGGCACTATCATGCTGATTGGAGAATGGTGAGAAATTTGAGCTTAGACCAGAAATAATAAGAGGGACTTCAGGCAAGATCAAGGTTATCCAACAGAGAATGAAGACTACCTAAGATAGGCAGAAGACTTATGTCGATAAGAGACGAAGAGATTTGGATTTCTTCGTTAATGACTTGGTGTTCGTCAAGGTCTCTCCGTTGATGAACGTAATTCGTTTTGGTGGGAAAGGTAAGTTAGCACCAAGGTTTGTTGGTCCATTCTCAGTTCTTGAGCAAATTGGGAATTTGGCATATAAAGTTGAATTACCAGACAAGATGGCAGGAGTTCACAATGTGTTTTATGTTTCCCAGTTAAGGAAGTTCATCCACGACCCAGATGTGACTATTTCACCTGATCAGTTGGATGATATCGAAGTTGAACCCGAGGCGGTTGGGAACCGCAAGCCTATGCGTATTGTTGGGAATGATACGAAGCAACATCGAAGGAAAGCTGTGAATCTAGTCAAAGTTCAGTGGGGCGAGAATGAGAATGACTGTACTTGGGAGACAGAGGAGAGCATTAGGAAGACGTATCCAGAACTCTTCGCCTATTAAGATTTCAGTTTCGATTTAATCTTTCTGCGTGCTAGGATAGGTTTGTTTTATTTGTATTGCATGTTTGATTGTTGTATATGATTGGTAGGCATGCGGGATCCTTTATATGTTTTTGGTTAAGGAATTTCAGGGACGAAATTTCTTGAAGGGGGGGGGGGGGGGGGGAGGAGTAACAACCCGCATTCTATGCATCGAAGGATCGTAGAATATTTATTTATTTCACATGCGAAGTCGTATGGTCATGTAACTTTGGGAGACGACTATTGGGGTCATTTCCCATGTTCATGATTTTTGCCAATTTTTAAATAACCGTTTTGGACCTAGCTGATCTTGTTTCTGCCATAACTTTTGATTGGGAAGGAGTTTTGACCTGAAACCATTTCCATTAGATGGTTTACATTTCCGTAGAGTGGTCATACTAGCCAAACGTACTCACCGTTTGGGAGATATGGCTGAAACAAGTTTCAGATGGAGGAAAACAGTTTAACCGGGCCTAATTTGGGTGATTAGTGATTGAGCCCATAGCCCATTTCGGGATTAGGGTTATGGGAAGGCTGATAGGGTTAGGAAATTCAGTTTCTATCATTTTCCAGCCGCCACTTTCTGTTCCTTCAAGTTTAGCCATGGCCTCCACTTGCTAAAACACCCCAAATCACCTTCTAATCGCTAATTAAGCCAAATCCGCATCAAATCAAATAGGATTAGCACAAGAATCGAGGTAGAACTGCTGTATAGCTTTGGGAACAGTGCCAAACAGAGAATCATTTCAAATTTAATATTTTTATTGTGGCTAAGGTGAGTGATTTGCATTGTTTTTCACTAATTATGGCTAATTAAGGTAATTAGCGAAGATTAGGGAAATTATAACTCAGAAAAATCTAGAAAAATTTGTAAAATTCCAGAATATTATTTTTTGGCTTCGATACGTTAATTTGGACTAATTTTGCTAATCCCGGAATTTAGGGGATTAAGGGGTGATTTGTGATAATTAGCGAAATTTGCATCATAAAAATATAAAAAATTTGTAAAATTCTAGAATATTATTTTAGGGCCCTGATAGAAATTTGGGTTGATTTGGTTAAGGTTTACTAATCTTATCATTAGTTTGGCTTAAGCATGCTTAAGGGGAAAATAAGGGTTTTTGGGTATGTTTGATCCGTTTTGACATATCATATTGTTGTTTTGCTGTTGTGGATGTTTATACATGTTGTTATGGCTGTATGGTATGCTTTGTGATTGTTTAGAATAGTTAGAATGTCGGAAACGCCGTCGTGTGGCGTAAAACAGTGGCTAGAAAGTTGCAGGAAAATAGGAAGGAAACTGGATCGGATCTCCCCCTTATAAACGAACCACTCGTGATGTACTTTGGCCGATCCGAGACGTGATGAACCAGAAGCCTCGACCCGATCCGATGGAGGGATCACGACCCGGACCGCCTGCATGAAACTCACGAGCACCAACCACGAACTGCCTGAACAAGCAAGTCACGATCCGATGCTCTGGAGTTGGCACCACGATCCGAACCGATCGAGTGAAGAAGCCCGATCCTGAACCAGAGCATCCACGAACAGAGAAGATGAACTGATCCAATGTTATAAAGGCGTCATCGCGAGCCACAACCCGACCTGAGGAGGAACTAGCGACCCGATCCGTACAAGGTGGATGACCATGAACTGAATGAGGAGAGGAGGATTGATCCAAACAGAAGCTGATTTCTGAACCGATCCAGAGATGATGATCAAAACTCGAGATGCAAAGGTAGTCCAAATGGGAAGTTTGTACTCAGGATCCAGTTGGGAACCAACGAGTTAACTTCACGATTGGACTTTGCTGCGGGACATGTGCAAAGAGGTTGTCGGTATTCATAACTTTGGTTCACCACTGAGAGACGGATAGTGGGCTTGTAGTGATAGTTGTACAGGGGTTGGACTCCATCAGGGCCCAAAGGATTAGGTGACCAAATAGTGGATATCGTATGCTTTACGCAATGAGAGAGATGTGAGGATGGTTGCTATGCTTGATCGTTTTCCATCACTATGACATGCACACCCCCTCCCCCGTATCTTTACACCATATCTTAGTGGCACCTTAGAGTATTGTACGGTGTGTAGTGCTAACTCTTTGGTTGCAGGTCCAGGTTCAGGTATGATTGGATTATACCTGTTATTGTTCTGTTTTGTTGTTTATCGCTCATACCAGACTTTTGTCTGACCCAGAGTTTTATGTCTCTTCTTATTACTCTGGGTGCTCCTAAACGAGCAGACTAGAGACATGTTAGGTGGTATGCACGAGTAGCTGTACCGGAGACGAGCAGGAGGCTCCCACGTATGATATATAGATATTCTCCCTGTGTTGTTGAAGGTCACTACTTGGGCATTAGTTGTGTACCTCCTTCTTTTACTTTCTTTTGCTTTAGAGACAGTTTTAAAATTGTAATAATGATGTTGGATCATAAGCTATATTTTGGATTTCCGCTGCTATGATGATGATGGTTTTAGTTTTCAACTTATGCACTGTCTCGCCTTTTTTATGTCAAATATGTTACTATTATATTTTATTCCATGTGCTATGAGACATTCTACAGGTTTCTTTGTTAGTTCTTTCATCTTCTTTCCTTTTTTGACGACCGTCCCGTGCTAGCAGACATGTGTACAACGCACTTTCGCAGGAAATGCCGGTTAATGCAGGACGGGTCGTCACAGCACTGGTGTGAGTAAACACTTTAAAACAGTTTAGGAAATAACGATATCTCATAAGACCACGCCGTATAACGGAACGGGTTTTTCCCTTATGAGAATCCAAATCAATTTAATTTAACTTTCAAATCATTTTGAAGGAAACAATGATCTTTTATATCAAAACTCTTTTGATATTATAATAGTGTCTATCAACCAAAATATAATAATCATCTTGCAGAACGCTTTCATCTCACGTTCCACAGATATAGTATACAATCAAAGCCGCGAGCACTTATTGGGTAATGGATTTCCAACTATGACAAGGTATGGAACCACCTTCCAATAGTGTACCTCTAGAGAGGAATACACTGGGTTCAACAAGAACATCTTGCAACCCAGCCACACATGACCGACCACTCATTTCGCTTGAGTGTATCAAATGTATATCACCAACGGTTGGGATCAACAACCGTTTCCCGAATGGGACAGCATCAAATAGACTAAATAATGAAATGAATATCTCTAGATAGATGATAATACACCCTAATTGGCAGCCAACCACTTAGCCATGTTGCCTGCCCGATTTTTTGTCATTTCCCAGTTGTGAGGCTAGAGGCTACGCTTATCTCTGACAGATCACACAATTATTCACTTTGAATGTCACATCGTCATACCCGCCAAATCACAAATTGATTTTCCAAAAAATACAACGGGTATACAACTAGGAGAAACGAATTCCTCCGCCACCAAACGTATATACGTTTGAAGATATCAACTTATGCGATCTATTAAATATACTCTGTCAGACATTCTTCCATACAAGTTGTCCTGGGAATGAACAAACTGAAGGTACTATTCTGTAAACAGGACAACCCTTGCATAACTCCGTCTTAAATTTTCTTCATCATATTTGATTCGCAACGTTAATGCCCATACGGAGTGGTTTTCAGACAATGAATCTGATCCAGGTCTCTTCGTATTGACAGTGGAAAAATGGTCAAAAACTTCGATAGTCGGTGAGTTAACTATCAAATAAAACACGTATGTAAACAACGGTCGTATTTCCAAATGGAAATCTTACCGATCAATCATCAATCAACTTTTTCTCTTTTTAAATTAATTTATCATTAATTTATTCAGTTACCCATTTCCATATCTCCATAAATTCTTATTTACTAAATTTAGAAAATATACGTATTAACTATTGGAAAACATTTCCATTTCTTGTTTTCTATATTATAAAACATTACTGATTCTTATTTGGAAAACATTTCCAAAACTCCTTCATTGGATTTAAACAGATGTTTAAATCAAACATCGCTATGCCAACTCAAACCATTTTACTCGTTAACTACATTCACTTAACCAACCTTCACTATTGAACCTTAACCATTCCTTAGTTAAAAACGAAGCCAATCAAGTTGGGGGTATAACTACCTCGCAGACCTTAATTGAACAACATTTCTAACCTTGAAATAGACAAAGTTCACCCTTTAAATCTTTAACAAACTTCCTTACGTAACTCTCGAATTATATTTATGAATCCACTTCTTTATTGAAAAACACTGATTATAACTATAGCGTTATAATCGCTACTTCTAAAATATCTAACTCCAAAATATAACTCAATTAACTCAAATCAATTAACCCTAACTCCATTCACTTTAACTCGATTAACTTTAATTCATTAACTCTTATCACTTAACTCCTTTCGAATAAACTATATTCAATTAACTCCTTTCAAATAAACTATATCCGATAACTCCTTTAACTCTATTCAAATAAACTATATTCGATTAACTCCTTTAACTTTATTCGAATAAACTATATTCGATTAACTCCTTTAACTCTATTCGAATAAACTATATTTGATTAATTCCTTTAACTCCATTCGAATAAAATATATTCGATTATCTCCTTTAACTATGTTCGAATAAACTATATTCGATTAACTCCTTTAACTCTATTCGAATATATTATATTTGATTAACTCCTTTACAATTAACTAATATTCGGAAAACTCTTATTCAAATAACTAATATTTGATTAACTCTCTTCAAATAACTAATATTCGATAACTCTTTTCGAATAACCAATATTCGATAACTCTTTTCGAATAACCAATATTCGATAACTCTTTTTGAATAACTAATATTAGATATCTCCTTTCGAATAAACTATATTCGATAACTCCTCTTTGAATAAACTATATTCGATTTATTCTCTTCTTCGAATAACCTTATTTGATAACTCTTTCTTCTAATAAACTATATTCGAATAACTCTAATCCGACTAACTCTAATTCAATTAACTCTATTTGAATAACTAATATTCGACTAACTCTAATTCAATTAACTCTATTCGAATAACTATATTCGACTAATTCTTGTTCGATTAACTCTATTCGACTAACTCTAATTCAATTAACTCTAATCGATTAACTCCAATTCGATTTAACTCTATTCGATTTAACTCTTAATTGATTAACTCTAATTCCTTTTATAATCCTACTTACTTTCCAAATATTTCCTTTTAATGATATCTTATTTATTTTCTAAATAAATATTCTTTTTTTATCCTTCTATTTATTCTCCCAATATATATTCCTTTTATTTTTCTATTTATTTAACAAATAAATATTCCTTTTCAATTCTATTTGTTCAACAATTATTTCCTTTGCAATTCTATTTGTAAATGTTTTACAAATATTCCTTTTCAATTCTATTTGTTAATGTTTTACAAATATATCCTTTTCAATTCCATTTGTAAATGTTTTACAAATATATCCTTTTCTATTTCTTTTACAAATATATTCCTTTTATATTTATTTCACAAATATTTTCCTTTTATAAAACCCTTTTCCTTTTATACATAAAATCCATTGATTTTATATGAATACTTTATTTTCAAAATACACTTTGAAAATCCCCTTTTCTACATCCCAGTATTTCTTACGGTATTTAAAATACCAATTCACAATGATCGATATCATTCAAACACACATAATCAACAACATATCATATATCACATCATATATTACAATATATGAAAAGAACAGTATTATAAATATTGAGGAATCCAGTTGGATTCCTCCGACCTGTTTCCCTGCATCCACAGATGTTAAACAATATAATTAACATCAACTTCATTGCAATATGAACTATTCTGATAAATAGAATCAATATAAAATTAACGATATATATATATTTATATATATAATTTCAACCAACTGACTAGCAGTTCATCCAAACAGTCAACACACAGCAATCAACTAATATTTACTAGTTCTATAAATATGTTATAAAAATATGAACTGATAGAGTTGGTGAGTTTTACTCACATTGGACGATCATCGTTAATAACGATAACCATAGCTTGATTCAGACAGACAATTTATTTTGCAATAAATTGTCACGAATGCCAATTCACTCTCAGTCAGTTCCAGTTTGTAGGCGTCGTCCGTACGATCCTAACGGATCTAGTTTTGTTGAATTCTTACATCGTATGCACCCGTATGAGATTCATAAGTCAATACATTACAAACTTAACATTTTAAATTTTAAAAATAAAATAAATGGGCCTCACATTCTCTTATACTTGCCCATTTCCCTCAAATGCCCATGCCCGCCTAAAACAGTGCCGTGTCTTCTTCACCGAACTAAATCCGCTCCAGAAGAACTTCGAACCCACTTCTGTTCATTCCCGTGAATTTCCCCCCTACGGTTCTCCCTCACCAAGCCATTTTCTCGTCGGACACCACAACCGACCGCACCATCGTTTGTCTCTCCCCAATCTCCTCCTTCCCATCATCGCGAGATCAAACTCGCGCCTCAACTAAACCCGCAACTTCAAGAGCTCCAGAAATTTCCTGCGAGACTTTCTATTCCCAAATCGCACCAAAAATTCACAAACCCTTCGATTCTCGGCATTGAATCCCAATATGAACTCGAAATCAGATATTAATGCCTTAATCGATCCAAATGATCAACCCTAGCTACAACACGAGTTTCCAGCAACGAGAAAAATGATATCGAGCTTCATAAAAATCATATTGAAATGAAGTGCTTGTGATTCCCTTTCCATACATATAAGCCGTTTGATTTATAGATTTATATACAAATAGTTTTTATTTTTCTAAACCCTTGGTTTGCTGCGTTTTTTTTGATTTTGTGTGGAGGCTGAGAAAATGTTGACCACGGGAGGATTGTATAAGGGTTTGGAGGATGTTAGAGTATTTATAGGAAGGTTTAAATATTTTTCTATTGATTATTTTATTCGATTTTAATCAATCGCTATCTGTCTTTGTCTTCTAAAAATCTGTATGATTACATTCGATACCCAAAAAATCACAAAAATTGGCATGCAGCTACAGTTTGACATTACAGACCCAACGAAACTTGTTTCGTCGAATTCCGACTTCGTTTGCTCACACAACGTATTTTTAACCGTCAAAATACTGACTGTTCTTCACATTAAAATCCCGTACGGCCACATATTGACTTCAAAAATCACGAAAATTGAAATCTAGCAATAATTTAATATTGCGGATCCAACAAAATTAGTTTCGTTGGAAACGGAGGTCGTTTGCAAAACTGGCTATTTTTAAAGCTCTAATAAACCATTTTAATATATAAATAAATTTAAAAATAATTAAATTAAACATTTATAAATAAATATTATCGTATATATTCACAATAGAATATCATACAACTCAAATTAGATTTATAACTCGATATTCCAAATCCAGTGTTACATCGATATTTTATTTATATTAAAAATCCATTTCAAAATATATATAAATCGATATAAATTATAAAGGAATTCCATAGCGACTATTTGAAAATTTGATTTGGAAATAAATCAAAATCTACACAATGAAATCCCGAATTTTCTCTTCCATTAGAAAAATATACTTTACCAGCTCCGACGTTTCTTATTTCACAGAAATCTGATTTAAAACAGACCCTGTATATTTAGTTGAAGTTCGAATCGCCAAATAGCGAACTGCCGCGCCATTTTGAGCTCAATTATAATTATAATATAAATTATACATTCAACTGTCGTTCAAATAATATATTCGTTATTCTAATTCAAGTTCTAAGCTGAATTAAATATTTTAAATTGTCCAGTTCACATTATATTGTCAATTCACTATTTCCGACTATTTCGGAATTAAATATATTATTATATTATTTAAATTAATTAAATATTCAATATTATTTAATTAAACAGCACTTTAATTCTCTGAATCACTATATAATTAATTAATTATAATGCTGTAAAAATATGGGTCGTTACATTCTCCCCCCCTTAAAATAATTTCGTCCTCGAAATTGCTAAGGTAGAAAACAAACCCTATTGACTGGGTAATTTATTTGCTTACTTCTTTTTCAGTTTCAACTGAACCAATTAATTTCAATTAAAATATTAATTAATTCCTACCTACGAAAATTTTCAAAAATCCTGAAAATTTTCTAACACCCGAAATTTTCGACAAATTTCGCCAGCGCCTCCTTTATACTGGTCAATAGCTCAAACTCCAACTCGCCTCTCTAGGCCCTCTTTAACCCAAAAGAAAATCAAACATCCAAGCGGCTTGCCAATTCGGCTCATCAAAATCTCAAACCCATATATAATATAAATTGTTACCTTTTTGTCGGTTATATCATTATATCCTTTGCACTTGCCTCTACTCAATACTTGATGATCATATATCCATCTATACCAATTGATTTTCAATCAATTTCAATCAACTAAATCTCAACACAATTATTCGCTTATATCAAAGCTCAATTTCATTCCAACCCAAATCACAAATTCCGAACTCTTTACTTATCACTCAATTCCATTCCCGATTATTTCATAATCAAATCCAGATTCTATTTAACTTATTTTAAGTTAAAATATAATTTATATATTCACCTTTTCAATTTGAATCTATTTAACTTCATAAGTTAAACTTTAATTTCAAATTCAGAAATTAAATTTCTAGGTCTTATTTCAATCAAAATTGAAATCATATATAGTAACAACAATTCAAACATTTGAATTTCTAAACAACTCATTTCCTCAAAACAATTCGAAAACAAAATCTTTGGTAGTAATCCATCACTTTAGAACTCGAAAATGAACACCGATGATGTCCGGATCAACATCGGAATTTATTTTCCAGCGACCGAAGTGAGTTCAATACTATATCACTTTTTAAAACCATTTCTAAACATTTCCACTTTGAAATCACTTTCAACATATCCTTCTCAATGTTTATAAACAATTTAAAATCTCTTAGGATTTTAAAATTCTCATATATTAATTTCAACTCCATCTACAAACACCTTTCCAAATTTTGGAAATTTCAATTCCAACTCTGATTTAAATTTCAGATTTAATTCAAATCATAACACTTATCTGAATTCTGATTGGTTATTTACATAACCATTTCACTTTTTATAATCTTACTCGATTATAATAACAACCAATATATCCAATAATAATTCCAATATAAATTCTTTACATCAAAATATAATTTTGGGTAAAATTATTTAGTTTACCCTCTTTTCAAAACATAGTGTCAGTTCATCATATTCGAGTGTTTATAAATCCCTACCGATACAGTGGATCAAACTGATCGACCAGAACCCATAATCAACTCAATTAATAAATCTGCACAATATGAAACCAAATTATATTGAACAACAAATACGTGCTCATATATACACGCTCAACTCAATCAAGGGTATTGCTAACCCCATCTCTACTGAGTTACACCACAGAGCCAAGGTATTAACTTAACCTTAAGCTTTGATGCTAATTGTAGTGTCCTGAAATTCCGGTCCAATTTGAGTTGACCAAATAACACAAGTCCAACCCAAATTACAGTGGATACCAGAAAACTAATAGAAAGAAAACAGAGGGTGAGAATAGATTAAATAGAAACTTTAGAATAGAAGAAGAAGAAGAACATGAAACATCAGAGTAACACGAATCTCACAGCGGAACGAACAATATATAATAGATAACATATCTTTGAAATAAAACTAGTATACATGCTCCAAGCTCTCCAAGTATATTTATAAAATCCTGACTACTTGACTGGCCATACAAAATTGGGCACCCAAGAGTTTAGGGAAAACAAAACAAAATAAACTCTAGGTCATTCATCGGACTGGTGTGAGTAAACACTCTAAAACAATTTGGGAAAATCACGATATCTCATAAGACCACGCCATATAACGGAACGGGTTTTCCCTAATGAGAATCCAAATCAACTTGATTTAACTTTCAAATCATTTTTAAGGAAACAATTATCTTTTATATCAAAACTCTTTTGATATTATAATAGTGTCTATCAACCACAATATAATAATCATCTTGCAGAACGCTTTCATCTCGCGTTCCATATATATAGCGAACAATCAAAGCCGCGAGCGCTTATTGGGTAATGGATTTCCAACTATGACAAGGTATGGAACCATCTTCCGATAGTGTACCTCTAGAGAGGAATACATTGGGTTCAACAAGAACATCTTGCAACCCGACCACACATGATCGACCACTCATTTCGCTTGAGTGTATCGAATGTATATCACCAACGGTTGGGATCATCAACCGTTTCCCAAATGGGAGAGCATGAATATATTAAAGAATGAAATGAATATCTCTAGACGGGTGATAATACACCCTAATTGGCATCCAACCACTTAGCCATGTAGCCTGCCCGATTTTTTGTCATTTTCCGGTTGTGAGGCTAGAGGCCACGCTTATCTCTGATAGATCACACAATTATTCACTTTGAATGTCACATCGTCATACCCTTCCCCAAAAATACGACGGGTATACAACAAAGAGAAACGAATTCCTCCGCCACCAAACGTATATACGTTTGAAGAGATCAACTTACGCGATCTATTAAATATACTCTGTCGGTCATTTTTCCATACAGGTTGCCCTGGGACTGGACAAACCGAAGGTACTATTGTAAACAAGACAGCCCTTGCATAACTCCGTCTTAAATTTTCTTCATCATATTTGATTTGTATCGTTATTGCCCATACGGAGTGGTTTTCAGATAATGAATATGCTCCCGGTCTCTCCGTATTGACGACGGAAAAATGGTCAAAAACTTCGATAGTCGGTGAGTTAACTATCAAAGAAAACACGTGTGCAAACAACGGTCGTATTTCCACATGGAAATCTTACCGATCAATCCTCAATTAACTTTTTCTCTTTTTAAATTAATTTATCATTCATTTATTTAGTCACCCATTTCCATATCTCCGTAAACTCTTATCTTCTAAATTTAGAAAATATACGTATTAACTATTGGAAAATATTTCCATTTCTTGTTTTCCATATTACAAAACATTATTGATTCTTATTAGGAAAACATTTCCAAAACTCCTACATTGGATTTAAACAGATGTTTAAATCAAACATCGCTATGCCAACTCAAACCATTTTACTCGTTAACTACATTCACTTAACCAACCTTCACTATTGAACCTTAACCATTCCTTAGTTAAAAACAAAGACAATCGAGTTGGGGTATAACTTCCTCTCAGACCTTAACTGAACAACATTTCTAACCTCGAAATAGACAAAGTTCACCCTTTAAATCTTTAACAAACTTCCTTACGTAACTCTCATATTATATTTACGAATCCACTTCTTTATTGAAAAACATTGATTATAACTATAGCGTTATAATCCCTACTTCAGAAATATCTAACTCCAAAATATAACTCGATTAACTCAAATTAATTAACCCTAACTCCATTAACTTTAACTCGATTAACTTTAATTCGTTAACTCTTATCACTTAACTCCTTTCGAATAAACTATATTCGATAACTCCTTTAACTCTATTCGAATAAACTATATTCGATTAACTCCTTTAAATCTATTCGAATAAACTATGTTCGATTAACTCCTTTAACTCTATTTGAATAAACTATATTCGATTATCGATTAACTCCTTTAAATCTATTCGAATAAACTATATTCAATTAACTCCTTTAAATCTATTCGAATAAACTATATTCGATTAACTCCTTTAACTCTGTTCGAATAAACTATATTCGATTAACTCCTTTAACTCTGTTTGAATAAACTATATTCGATTAACTCCTTTAAAATTAACTAATATTCAACTAACTGTTATTCAAATAACCAATATTCAATTAACTCTCTTTGAATAACTAATACTCGATAACTCTTTTCGAATAGCCAATATTTGATAACTCTTTTCGAATAACCAATATTCGATAACTCTTTTCGAATAACATATATTCGATAACTCCTTTTGAATAAACTATACTCGATAACTGCTCTTCGAATAAACTATATTTGATTAATTCTCTTCTTCGAATAACCTTATTTGATAACTCTTTCTTCGAATAAACTATATTTGAATAACTCTAATCCAACTAACTCTAATTCAATTAACTCTATTCGAATAACTAATATTCGACGAACTCTAATTTCATTAACTCTATTCGAATAACTAATATTCGACTAACTCTTGTTCGATTAACTCTATTTAGTTAACTCTGTTCGATTAACTCCAATCGATTAACTCTAATTCGATTAACTCTAATCGATTAACTCCAATTCGATTTAACTCTATTCGATTTAACTCTCAATCGATTAACTCTAATTCCTTTTATAATCCTACTTACTTCCCAAATATTTCCTTTTATGATATCTTATTTATTTTCTAAATAAATATTCTTTTTTATCCTTCTATTTATTCTCCCAATATATATTCCTTTTATTTTTCTATTTATTTAACAAATAAATATTCCTTTTCAATTCTATTTGTTCAACAATCATTTCCTTTGCAATTCTGTTTGTAAATGTTTTACAAATATTCCTTTTCAATTCTATTTGTAAATGTTTTACAAATATATCTTTTTCAATGCTATTTGTAAATGTTTTACAAATATACCCTTTTCTATTTGTTTTACAAATATAATCCTTTTATATTTGTTTCACAAATATTTTCCTTTTGTAAAACCCTTTTCTTTTTATATATAAAATCCACTGATTTTGTATAAAGATTTTATTTTCAAAATACACTTTGAAAATCCCCTTTTCTACATCCCAGTATTTCTTAAGGTATTTAAAATACCAATTCACAATGATCGATATCATTCAAACACACATAATCAACAACAGATCATATATTCATCATATATTACAATATATGAAAAGAACAGTATTATAAATATTGAGAAATCCATTTGGATTCCTCCGACCTGTTTCCCTGCATCCACAGATGTTAAACAATATAATTAACATCAACTTCATTGCAATATGAACTATTCTAATAGACAGAATCAATATAAAATTAACGATATATATATTTATTTATATATATAATTTCAACCAACTGACTAGCACTTCATCCAAACAGTCAACACATGGTAATCAACCAATATTTATCAGTTCTAAAAATACATTATAAAAATATGAATTGATAGAGTTGGTGAGTTTTACTCACATTGGACGATCATCGTTAATAACGATAACCATCGCTTGATTCAGATGGACAATTTATTTTGCAATAAATTGTCATGAGCTCCAATTCACTCTCAATCAGTTCCAGTTTGTAGGCGCCGTCCGTACGATCCTAATGGATCCAGTTTTGTTGAATTCTGACATCGTATGCACCCGTTATGAGATTCATAAGTTAATACGTTACGAACTTAACATTTTAAACTTTAAAAATAAAATAAATGGGCCTCACATTCTCTTATACCAGCCCATTTCCCTCATATGGCCATGCCCGCCTAAAACAGTGCTGTGTCTTCCTCACCAAACTAAATCCGCTCTAGAAGAACTTCAAACCCACCTCCATTTATTCCCGTGAATTTCTCCCCCATGGTTCTCCATCACCAAGCCATTTTCTCATCGGACACCACAACCGACCGCACCATCGTTTGTCTCTCTTTAATCTTCTCTTTCCCATCATCACGAGATCAAACTCGTGCCTCAACTAAACCCGCAACTTCTGGACCTCCAGAAATTTCCTGCGACATTTTCTATTCCTAAACCACACCAAAAATTCACAAACCCTTCGATTCTCGGCATTGAATCCCAATATGAACTCGAAATCAGACATTAATGCCTTAATCGATCCAAATGATCAACCCTAGCTACAACGCGAGTTTCCAGCAACGAGAAAATTGATATCAAGCTTCGTAAAAATCATACTGAAATGAAGAGCTTGCGATTCCCTTTCCACACATATAATCCGTTTGATTTATAGATTTACATACGAATAGTTTTGATTTTTCTAAACCCTTGGTTTTCTGCGTTTTTTTTGTGATTTTGTGTGGAGGCTGAGAAAACGTTGACCACGGGAGGATTGTATAAGGGTTTGGAGGATGTTAGAGTATTTATAGGAAAGTTTAAATATTTTTCTATTGATTATTTTATTCGATTTTAATCCATCGCTATATGTCTTTATCATCTAAAAATCTGTATGATTACATACGATACCCAAAAATCACGAAAATTGGCATGCGCTACAGTTTTACATTACGGACCCAACGAAACTTGTTTCGTCGAATTCGTTTGCTCACACAGTGTATTTTTAACCACCAAAATACTAACTGTTCTTCACGTTAAAACCCCGTACGGCCACATAATGACTTCAAACATCACGAAAATTGAAATCTAGCAATAATTTAATATTGCGGATCCAACAAAATAAGTTTCATTGGAAACGGAAAACTGGCTATTTTTAAGCTCTAAATAGACCATTTAAATATATAAATATATTTAAAAATAATTAAATTAAATATTTATAAATAAATATTATTGTATATATTCACAATAGAATATCATACAGCTCAAATTGGATTTATAATTCGATATTCCAAATCCAGTGTTACATCGACATTTTATTTATATTAAAAATCCATTTCAAAATATAAGTAAATCGATATAAATTATAAAGGAATTCCATTGCGACTATTTGAAAATTTGATTTGGACATAAATCAAAATCTACAAAATTAAATCCATATTTTTCTCTTCCATTAGAAAAATATACTTCACTAGCTCCGAACGTTTCTTGTTTCACAGAAATTCGATTTAAAGCAGACCTTGTATATTCAGTTGAAGTTCGAATCACCAAATAGCAAACTGCCGCACCATTTCGAGCTCAATTATAATTATAATATAAATTATACGTTCAACTGTCGTTCAAATAATATATTCGTTATTCTAATTCAAATTCTAAGCTGAATTAAATATTTTGAATTGTCCAGTTCACATTATATTGTCAATTCACTATTTCCGACTATTTCGGAAATAAATATATTATTATATTATTTAAATTAATTAAATATTCAATATTATTTAATTAAACAACACTTTAATTCTCTGAATCACTATATAAATTATTAAATTAATTAATTATAATGTTGTAAAAATACGGGTCGTTACATAGCTAGTGTAGATATAGGACAGTTCTGAAGATAAGGCTGCTCATTTGATTGAAATATAGTTGCCTGGGGTCTCTTTTATTTAATCACTCCTAGCTGTATTGTATATATAGTATAGTCATGTGCAAAATGTACCGATTGTTTAAATATATCTATACTTAGTTTCTAAGCAATATCAACCCATAATTGTTTGTATACTTGTCCAATTCCAATCAATTTAAGTGCTATGTCCTTTTGGAATTTATATGAGAAATAACTGGAGGTTCTCTTATAAATGTTCTTATCAATTCTTTATGTAATCCCATCTAGTTGTATATTTACATAACTCAAAACAATTTTATATGCAATTCAAAGTTTAAAACAATCATTCACTTGTTCACATATTATATAATAAGTAAAGAAAAATATATACATCAGATTTTATAAATATTATTCGAATTTGCAATAATATTCAAAAATCCAACATTACCTAGCTATTTTTATACAAAATTTAAAAACATACAACAATTTAACAAAAAATTATTTACTTATCTACATAATATTTATAATAAGTAAATTAATTACCAAAATAATCAATAATAAATTATACTACCAAATCAGTCAAAAACCAGGACATTACAACTGTAGTGCAAAAAACAGTGGTTTGGGCAGTAGAAGCAGAACACCCAATAATCTAGCCTTTCGACAATCTCAAAAATGCCAATCCAACAAAGTTGATATAGAAATACAAATGGCTTAAATTATAGAGAGAAACAGAAATATGAAAGGGAAAGAACACACCGATATAATGAGGTTCGGCTATGCCTATGTCCACGGACCCAACAACCTTTTATTTATCTACTTCAAAAGTAGGTACAATATGAGACAAAATATACAACTCAATACAACTTCTCACCCTATAATAGAAACAGAAAATTGGGATCTTATTGAAGATAATATATGGAGAGAGATTTTCTTCTTGTGTGTGTAGAAAATATGAGCCAATGACTTCTTATATATATAGAAGGAAGGATGAAGAATGCTCCAGGGATAAGGAAGAAATATTTCCTGATTTATTCCACCATAAATCCAGCGTAATTTTAAATTGTTTCCACCTATACCAATATTTGATTGATTCCTCAGATCGAATATATACCTTCCCCATATTAGTATATTATCTTCCCGTTTTGACTTGGTTACGAGAGTCGATTAATATGGTGTTAAATGGCTTTGAGGCTTGGATTTTGGTTGAGTAGATCTCAATAAATTAAGCAAGTATGCTCAATAGCGCTCGTAAAAGGTACGCCTACGCGAAAATATAAAATTTTGGTTTTTGATTTTGATTTTTCAACCATGTGGGTCGATGTATATATATTTATTAATCCTGCGATATCGCATATGTCACTCCATATAGGGGAGACTCTACCGAATTTTTCCAAGAATTTAAAGTGTTAGATAATTTTCGATATTTTCTAAATTTTTATTTGCAATAACGAATTGGTTTTCAATGTAAAATAAATTGGATTTTGAAATGGATGGGTTCGTAACATTTTTTCTACCTTAGCAATTACAGGGACGAAATTCTTTTAAGGGGGAAGGAATGTAACGTCCTGTATTTTTAGTGGCCTGATGTTTAAATTATTTTATTATTTTAAATATTTTATTTGGAATTATAAATAGTGTTATAATATATAATTCGATTATATAACGAATTTTAAACATTAAATTTATATATAAATATAAATCGAGCTTGTAATGACGTGGTGGTTCGTAATATTGAGTTTTGAACTTCAGTTGAATATATAGGTTCCAATATAAGTCGGACTTCCATGAAACGAGAAACATCTGAATCGATTTGATTATAAATTTCCAGTGAAAGAGAAAAATGGAGATTTGATGTTATGGAATGTTAGTTATATCCAATTAAAATTTTAAAATAGTCGCTATGAGATTATTTATAAATTATTACGTTTTATTTAATAAATTTAATTTGATTTGAAGAGAATTTATTGATATCTTGATATAAAAATCGAGTTAAGCCACGAAACCAATTATGTTGGATTCGTATTGACATTTAGATTCAGGATAGATATATTGTTTATTATTTTTGGAGTTTGGTGTCCAAAATAGCATTGTTTTACACATAAAATTGAATAACGAATATGCAAGCGATCTCCGTTTTCAACGAAACTAAGTTTATTAAATCCGTAATGATTAATTTTAGTTGTATTTCAAATTTCAAGTTATTTGGATTTATTTTGTGATCGTGGAAAATTTAAATGCGTGTTTTTACTGGTGAATTATAAAGGGATTTTCACAAACGACATCGAAATTCGAAGAAACCTATCCCATCGTGTCCAGAATATTCTAGATAGGATTAGGAGTTTCATCACGATCGAGAATCATATGTAGTAGTGTTTTTACACGTTACTTCATAGTGAAGTTTCAATTAATAATTTAATAATATAACCAACCCATATATATATATATACCCCTATATAACAGCCTAACCCTAATTTTCTATACTGTGTGGTCAACGTACTGAAATATTTTCCACCCTCCACCCTAAAACAAAATGAACGAACCAAAGTTTCTCCTAATCCCTCCTCATTTTCAGTAAATCCATTCATTATCTTGCAAGATGTTCAAAGAAATCTTGTAGAGGAGTTCGAGTTCTTGTTAGTGAACGGTGGAGATAAGGTATTGAGGATGGCACTGGCAGGAATCATGACCTGAAGCCACGACATTTGGGGGAAATTATTTGGCAATCGGCTCAGCCGAGCTGGACAAAACCTAGGACGAAGGAGGGGGAGTTGGCATGCTCCTTTCGGTGGTGTCAGATGAGTGGATGATGGAGTGGGGGTTGGTGTAGTGATCGTTTTTGAATGGTAAGGTGTCGATGTGTGGAAGTCGCAAGGGGTACGCTAGCAGGAAGAAATAAAGGGTGTTGGCAGAATAAATGGTGATCGGGTTTCAGTAAAAAAAAGTGGAAAGTAAGGAAGTTTTCAAATGGGACAGAATACTTTGGGATGGGTATCATTTTAAGCAAAGCAACGTAGTGTAAAATGTTTTTTTTTAACGATGAAGCATTTTCAAAACATAATAATGCCTTCATCATGAAAGCACACAGAGGAACGAGAAGGTGTATTCACGATGGAGCAAAAGAAAACATTAAAGTAACATGGATCAACAACTTTTGTTGTAAGGTGATCATGCAGAACAAACGAATGGCCTGAAATTTGAGGAGGTTTCTCGTGGTAGGAGATTTGAATGCGTGAAGGCACGAAAAGCATCCAACATAATTGGTAGTAGGGAACCAAGGGAAGAGACTGGCTCATTTGTTTCTAGAAGCAGAGATTTTGAGTTGGCAGAATTAAACAAAACAATGTAGTGGGAACGAAGGTACTATTTGAAACAAAATGGAGTAGATGTAATAAAAAGTTGGGCACAATTATACAAACCAGCAGATAAGAATTTGTTCTGGAACGAAGACGAAGAATTGGCAACAATGAATTGGGCTCGTTTATTTTAACACGTAAACAAATATTTTAATTTAGTTAAATAAGATTTAATTTGGGATAATTAATTTTATAATTTAAATCATACGTCATAGCTTGAATAACTTTTTATACGGTGAACAGAACTTAACAAAACAATTGCACCAGAATCATGGTGACAGATGCTACATTATGGTACTAACATGGACAGTGAGGAGACGACTGGAATTCACAGTTAAATTAAACGAATGTTTTATTTAAATATTACCGAACCATTTCAGAATTAAAAGAAACCAAAGTGAATATAACTCACTCAATTTTTACCCACTTATATTTTATATAAGTCAGGATTTAATTTTTGTGTTATGGTTAATAATTGTTTGTTGTGTGCTAAATGTTTATATACATACATATATATATATATATATATTTATATATATATATATGTATTGGTTGAATTGGTTGGTTTAAACGTTCATTTATTTTAAATGAAATCTAATCGTTATTTTAGCGATTATTTCCAAATAAGGTAACTTACCTTGTTGGTTACGTTTATAATAATATAAACGTATTAGTTTATGATACGGATGCTTGGATTACTGTTATTTATTTATTGTTGAATATTACATATGATTATTAAATATTATTATTTGAAGTAATGTATTTGGATGCAGGGAAAAACAGGTTGGAAGGATCCAATTGGATTCCTCAAATTTATTGTTTATTTTCAGATTACCATTATATGAACTGTATGACCAACCTAATTAAATGATTAATTTGTTTATGGATTGTTGAATCGTAAATCAACGTTTGTTGTGATATTAACCAATGGGCTGTATTGGTTGAGTAATTGGCATTAGATGGCTTGATAATCATTCGTTTTGGAAATGTTGATTTACCATCAGGTGAATCGATAGAAATGAAGTTATAAAATTTATTTTATAATTGAAGATAGATTTTGAAATCTATTAATTTGAATAAAAGTTTGGAATCTATTAATTTGAATAAAAATTTGGAATCTATTAACTTGAATAAAAGTTTATCAAAAAGGAAATTTATATTTATTATTTAAGTTTATAAATAATTATCAAATGTTTTTATAAATCAAATTCTTATGTTAATTAGATTTATAAGCAGTTGAGCAAAAATTAAAGTAACGGTTAAAAATTGATTAATTGTTTCTTAGAGACAATTAAATGAAATTATTTAAATTAATTATATTATTAATTAATTTAAAGGGAGAATTAACTAGAATTGGGTAACAAGATAACTGTGTTTGAGTTGACCAAGCCAACCGCTTTAACTGGGGTTTGACTTTTAAGTTAAATTAGTTTATTGTTAATGAATATATTGAAATAACTTAACAAATATTTGTTTAAATTTTAATAAGAGTTAAAAAAGGAAATTTATTATTTATTTTGTAAATAAAGGGATTAAAAAATTTGGCAATAGTTAATGTTGAAGTAAATTATTATTTTAAATAATAATAATTTAAGTAATTACCTTGTAAATGGAATTCATCAAAGTAAAGAAAATCGAAGAATGAATTGGAGTCTAATTTAATTGTGTAAGAGGTATATGAATAGGTTTTTATTTAAAACATGAGATATAAAATGATGTTATAAAAAGAGGTTTTAGGCAAACACGATCGCTTAAAATGCATGTTTATTTAACATTAAATTAAGCAAAAAGGAAATCGATACAAAAGTCTTTTATATTAAACCAGAATGGCTAAACGAGGTTTATGAAAAGGAGATGTGAAGTCGAAGCGTTGATTTTAAATTAGCGATACTTAATAATGAGATTAATTGAATGAATGAAATTGAAATGAGATTTTCAAAGGGAAAATGGTCGGACGAATTAGAAATGGAATAGTATGGGTTGATAACGAGTTAAGATAAGAATTGGAACCTAACTGGAGAGCGGTTGAGTTGGGTTATTTTCTAAATATTAATCTGATGTTGATTTTGGTCTACGGGGTTGATACTTAGGGAATTGTTCGCTTATCAATTTACGGTCAGGGACTAATGACTATCGAAGTATTGAAATGCATGAATAAGTAACAAGCATGTTTCCACCTATGAAATAAAGAATTTGAGGATATAATTTGGAATTTCTGAAATAACGGAAACAAAAGGAGATTGCATGAAAATATAACGACACTTTCCAGGTAAAAAGGAAATGAGAAGTTGGGTTTTGAAATAGGTTTTCTATAAGAATAAGAGTTGGTTATTGTTTTCAAATAATGAAACAAAAGAGATTTTTGTAACGTTGTTTATGAGTGATAAGTTGAATTGATTTCCCAATTATAGATAACGAGTAATAACGTGGCAAATGTTTTGAAAAGATAATGAAATAGAAAATTTGATATGAGTATCGAATATTTTCCTAAGTATTAGATTTAAATAGTTTTGAGAATAATCTTATGTTAAATAAGAAGTGGAAAGTTTTGTTCGAATTATCAAAAAGATTTTTAGGTTTTTAAATTAACCATTTGTTTAATTATTTTAATTAAAGAAGCCAAGTGATGTTGAATACCGGACTAGTAAGTCTATTTGTATTTTTATGATTGAAGGGTTGTTCATTTGATAGTTAAATAACCGACTATCAAATTTGGGCTATACGATTGTTGTTACAGAAAGACCGGGATCGATTTTATTTTCGAAAAACCATTCCGACTAACAAATACGAATGTTGAAGATATTAGATACTGGTCAAGATGGAGCAATTGAAGACCATAGATCTTCATAAAACGATAAAATTACTTAAAATCTCTAGTTTAGCGGTCAGAGATATACTGTAATCCTATGGTGGTTGAAATCTATGGATCGCAAGGACTACTCGCTACTCATATATGGGGTAATTCCTAGGATGTGGTAGGAGGGTGCCTTCGGTTCATCCTGTTCCTGGATGACTTGTATGGACGAGTGTCGGGCAGAGTATGCCTAACAGATCATATGATTGATCGCTTCACAACTATGTTTGGTGGCGGAGAAATTCATTTCTCTTAGCTTTATACCCGTGGTATTGGGGAAATTAGTTTATGATTTGATGGGTTTGACGATGTGGCATTCAAAGTGAAAGGTGGCTAGATGTCTAAACAAAAGATTTAAACCTCAAACCTCACCAAGCGGGAAATGGTATAAATTCGGGTAGGTCGCATGGCTAAGTGGGTCACTCCCAATTAAAGTGTATTGTTGCCATCTAGAGAATATTCATATTTGTTACTTCTTTTCATTTCTATATCTTCCGGGAACTACGGTGATCGCGACAAAAAGCCGTAAGGTGACAATACATTCGGTAGTCTCAAGCGAAGTGAGGCGCCGGTCATGTTTAGCCTAGGTTGCAAGATATTCTTGTTAAGCCCAGTATATTCCTCTCTAGAGATACACTGTCGGTAGGTGGTCCCATACCTTACCAGGAAATCCATTCTCCAATTAAAGCCTGTGGTTTTTATTGTATACTATATATGTAGAGCATGAGATGCAAGCGTTTTGCTAGATTGTTATTTATTTGTATTTAGACATTATTACAATATCAGAAGAGATATGAATTTCAAAATGTTTTAGGTTATCGTAAGGTAAAAATCATTCGTGTTTATGTGTGGATTGGTCTTACGATTATCCTTTTCTTTCGAAAAGATTTTGACGTTAAAATCAAGTTGGATGATACCTTTAAAATTTGTGTGTTTTCTCACTCTGGTTCACTAAACTGATCCGGCATTTGTAATGCTCGTATTTAACCGGGTTTTATAGGTTCGGGTTATCGGATACTGTGAAGAGATGAGCTGGAGCAGTTCAGGCGTATTAGTTACTATTTCGTTGTGTGTTATATATGATGACATGATATTATAACTGCCTAAATATATTGATGTACTCGGATGATTGTTAGTTTTTTTAAGCTCTCAATGAAAATTTACTTCTATACTATACTTTGTTCTGCTGCGATGTGAGACTCTTGATGTGTTGGTTTCTCTTCTTCTATTCTAATATTCCTTTCTTTCTTTTCTCACCCTCTAATTTCTTTCTAATAACTATGTGGTGTTTTCGATAATTGAGTTTTGGCAAGTAATACGGGTTTATGTATTATTGTCAGAATTCGGGCACCGATTTCTCTTGCCGGGTCGTTACAGTTTTAATTGTAATCTATGTATTTAGACGCAATATATGGGTACCAACATCTTCTAAGATTTATACATTTACTGCCGAAAGTGATTTCCACACTATGCACTAGTAATAATAAAAGAGACCTTCGCGTATCAAGCATATTTGGTTATCATAAGGAAAAACTTGCTCCTCTGGTTAATGGGATGCAAGTCTTATGGTAGCCTTATTTTAAAAAAGAAATGCGAGTAGTTTTATGATTGGTATTCATGATGGGAAACCCGTTCTGTGTTATACAGTTTGGTCTTATGACTTACTTAACTTTAAAATAAAGTAAATAACTGTTTTGGTTCTCACACCAATCTCATGACTAATCCTGAGTTTGTTGTTCTTCCACCTAAAATCTAGGTCCCCATATTTTCCACACGTGTAGCTATTAGTTTTTATTTGCAGATATTTTGTAACGTAGGTGCTGGATTGAAGCTAGAGCTGTGTCCAGAGCATTTTATTTTTTCCGTCGAGAGTTTATGTTTTACTTTGTGCATGTACTTATTATTGTACTCTAATGTAAAAGCTATTGCAGTGATAATGAATTTTTTTGTTCGGTTCTTATGCATTGTATACCCAAAGGCAATACGTCTTGTTGATCAGTTTAAGTTGGTTCAATTATCGGTTTTAACCGGGCAAAAAGGCGGGTCGTCACACTATATGTCAATACAAATATTTTCTACGGCATTTCATAACTTGCCATAGAACATATACATAGAATGATACTGCTAAAATTAATGACGTTATTTAACTGTTATAATACGTTGACATGCTAGTTTTTTATAGCACTAAAAATGCTATAGAAAAGTTCATGACTACCTTCTATAACATCGTTTGCCTGTTATGAAAACTGTTCACAGTGCTAGTATAATGCTAGAGTATATGAAAACTTAAAAAATAGTGTTTTCATAAAATGATTGAAACTCTATAAGTATTTATCATTATAGATTGCAATAGACATTCAAGGTTACAATTTACAAATCTACTAATATATTATAAATTTCAAAAAACCACAATTATGACATTATAATGTACGTATCAAATGAAGTCAAAAGCCAAACCCATATATATATATATCCATAATTCTTCGTACATAGTTTCCAACATATAAATATTTGTGTCCAAAAAGTAACAGAAAATAATCTTAGCTAGCCAAAACAATACATACTAAAAACGATGAATTATGAACGTCGATACAAAATACATTAATGCAAGCATTAATGATTTGAAGAAGAAAGAGTGCAACAAAATAATTTTTCTGCCTTCCAACTTGCTGTGTAACAATCCGAATTTTTAAGCGAATTTTATTTAATGATTTAATTTAAATTTTGATTTTTATATTTAAAATCAATTTATTTTAGATTTTATAAAATGAATGAACTTCATTTTGATGCAAGTGTAATTTACAAATAGGAATCAATTTTTTTCAATTCAAAATTTTGTTACTGAACATATTAAATCAAGATTATTACTTGAATTGAATTCATTCTTAAAATTTTAATTTATTAAACTTGTATTATTGTATAAATTGCCTTTCAAAACTATTAAAATGGAAATTATTCTATAAAAGTCAATGTTAATCAGTTTAGTTAATAATTTAAATTTGAGCTGAAAATTTAATGTTTTAAGAATTCGAAATTATATTTTTTTATTAGTCTATACTTAATTTCAGTTATTCGGCAATTTTCATTTCATTGAAGTCTAATTTCGTTTACTTAAAATCCATGATGTATCCTAAAAAAACATGTGTTATTGACGACATATTTGTGTGTATTTCAACCCCTATTTTCTTTGATTTATGGACCGGATATAACGTATAGGCCATAAGATTTAGGTCGTACTTATTGGGCTTGGTTGAATAATAATGGTTAAGTGGGTTATTTACATTTAATATCTAAAGGGTTCCTCTTATAGGAATAAATCACGTAATCTTCCTCTTCCTTTCTCATTCTTTTTCATATCTCAGATCTCTTTCTTCTTCCTCTTTGAATTTCTCTGCAAAACAAATTCCTGCAAAATCTAAAAAATTTAGTGTTTTAAACTATTTTTCTATTTCATTTTTTTTCTCTCTTTTCTTTCTAAAACCAAACTTTAATTTTTAATTTCAAAAATCTAAATATGTCTTTCCATGAGTTCAAATCTATTCAATTTTTCTGTTTCCAACCTAACGTTCCATTGTTTTTACAATTGTAAGACCCAATTTTGAATTAGCAACCGTCTCGTCCTTTTAAACACCGGATCTTGTTTTTACATACCTGTTCATTTTTATTTTCTCACCGAATGATTCATTCCCTTTGTTTAATTCAAAGTCTTCATTCTTTTCTTTTTTTGTTATTTCCACAATTGTTACATTTTGTCTGCCTCCTAACCATCTTCGATTTTGTGTCGCCTTCACCTTGGTTCGCTTCTGACTTCATCCACCCCCGACAATAATTCATACCGCCACCACCGACACCTTCCTAGCTACACTTTGTCCGTCTCTGGTGTGCCGATCTACTTTGCTTCTCTCTAAACCCCGACCTCTCCTCTTTTCAAAACCCGACATGGCAATACTAAGACCCAAACCCATCAGCAGCCCTCCACCTCGCAACTAGGTCCCTCCCACACATGTGCTTGTGCTGCTACTACCCTTTTTCCACTTGCAGACCGAATCCACATTCTACCCAAACCCATTACCCACCCAAAACCCATGTTGAGCCCTCCCCGCCTCCGTCCTTCACAACTTGGACCAGAGCCCACCATGCCCGAGTCCCTCTCCGACCTGGTTGCGTTCGTTAGGGTTGTATTGGATGATGTGAGTTTTGTGCGTTGTGTTGTTTTCTAGGTTCCTATCATTTATATATATATATATATTACATGTCAAAAACGTGTAGAAGATTTTTTGTGTGGTGTGTGTTTGAATTATGTAGTGTTGCGTTTATTTTGTGTGGCATGTGTTGAGTTGGAAAAAAAGTATATATTATTGTTATATTTTAGGTGTTGATTTCTATCTTATATATATATTGTATAAAATGGAACCGTTTGTCCTGTTGTTTTGCTAAGAAGTTTCTCCTCTTCTTATAGAAATAAAATGCTGAGATTATCGATCCATAGTTGTGCTTGGTGTCGTCATTCCATTCCTTATCCATTCGTTTGTCGTCTCCATTCAGAGCTACGAAAGGTAAGTTTCTCTCACACTTGACTTACATTTTTTATAAAAGTGAAATTCAGTGCATTTGAAATGCTATAAAATCTATAGGATTTTTTAGAAAATTTCATTATATGTTGTACACAAATGACACACATTTATTACAGGATAGATATATGTGATATGGATGTGCACATCTGACTTGTACACTACAACAAAATGACCCTATTACAACGGTGGAACACCATTGTAATATACATTTTACAACGGTGGGCAAACCGTCGTGTATTAAGAAGTTGTAATAGACTAATATCTTTTACAACTTTTTTGCACTGTTGCAACACCGTTGTAATATGCATATTTTACAACTTTTTTCCACCGTTGTAATAAACTTTATTACAACAGTTATGCACCGTTGTAATAAAATCTACTACACTGTTATACACCGTTGTGATTGACATTTGGGTTTTTAAAAAAATAAACATCGTTTGCAACTCAAAGGAACAATACACTAAATATAGCAATACTCCATAAGCAAATCCGATATTACAGTTATTTGCAAACTAATTTATTAAAATACTCAAATATTCAGTATTACAAACAATAAGTTTTAGACAACATTCGTACATTATTACATATTTGACCGTTATAAAGCAACTTAGTACAAGCACAAGTTATCCACAAAAAATTGCATATCCTACGAGAGTACACTAGTCAAAGACAAGAAAATCTTTACGCCATTTATCTTTTTGTTGCAAGTTCACTGCAGTGATCAAACCTATTGCATAAGAATATATCTGTTGTTAGAAAAAAGAACAAAAAGTGTTTTTTTAAGCGAACAATACAAAAACTTAACAATAATGCTTAACGTACCTGATAGCATGAACTGCATGTGGTCCAAAGCCTCTTTTTAAACAATTGGATGTTGCACAACTTCTAAAAAAAAGAGCATCTGCACTTGGACTTTTAGAAAACAAATTAGCAGATGATAATATTGACATGGTAGCTAAATACGTTAATAAACAAAGTAGTTCATGCTAAGTCCATTAATGAACACAATTACAATGTTTATTACTATTACTACCTAAAGTTTCTTCTAAATGTAAAATAACTTGAATACTAAGAAGACTTGAAGCTGTTCTTGTATTGCATCCAATATATACAGAGGTGTAGAGCCAAAGTAATGTTAAATATTATCGAGTTTATCCTGAACTCGTCTTTGCCTTTTATTATTTCAAGTTGCACTGCAGTTTTACATAGTTTATGATTGTTGCTAATCCTATTTTATATCCTAGAACTAGAAAAAGAAAACAACTTCAACACAAGAAATCTTTTTTGTTATTGTAGGATACATACTTTAATCATTATAGCATCCTTCTTCTAATTTCAACTATAAATCAAGGAAGATATCAGAAACTGCATTACTTTTATTGACTCCAAATTTCAACTGCTTATGATCCTCATATTTTGATGCAACAAAAATTAATTCAGCGAATAATTCTGAATGCGTACCTGAAAAGGAGGAGCAAAGATATTTCCAATTTGATGTGTACTTCAATGAATGCAACTTCAAGAATATTATATAAAGTGAACCAGTCCAGGTAAAAGCATGTGTAACTGGACTTGGTAGGGAAAAGACATTGTCCTGAGTGACATAATGTTAATATATGTAGCAAATATTGTATTATTGATTTTCAGGATTATTATAGTTGCAGTGTTGTCGCCTGCTCAGTCATATATTGATATATTCTCAATCATTCATACTTTTCAATATTTTTATTTTTTAAATTAATTGCCTGTTATTTCATATGTGAGATTTCAAGTAAATCCGCCATGCTAGTTGTTCTGAAGGAAACTGCCAAGCCCCAATACATCAAGTAAAGCAAGACAAATTCCGAGCCAAACTCATAAGGAAACTTCCATTGAATCATTAATACCCTAGCTTAGCCACGATCATCGATAATTCCATCCGGTAACCAATACCAGTTAAGGTTGGTCTAGCTATCTAGGCAGCAAGGCCGGCCCTGAGTCCTGCGAGGCCCAAGGCGACATCATATTAGAGGCCCATTACATGAAAAAAGGGTAAAAACTAAATGATTCAATGACATTACTTAGATAAGTTACAACACTACTTAGATAAGTTACCCAAACATCCATCTGCCTACATTTTCATTGGTTTGTTTCACCATTCAAGTTTCACATAACATATTTTTACACACCTATAAGATTTTAAAATTAAATACTTGAACTGGCGTTTGAACCCAGATATAGAACATGGTCACAAAGGCAAGCACACGCTGCATACGGTCCACAACACTAGCAAGCCGACATTTCCAATTTTCCAAACCCACATACAACAATCAAGTATCTAAATTGACAACTGAATATTTGAAAACACCTCTAAGTTCTAACATCTACCTTTACAAAAATAAACAAGCTGAATTAGATTGTTCAGCCTGTTTTCCCAAACCATCAATCCAAGTTGTTGAGGTGCGTTGCCTTCGAGTTGCAGTCGCCGCCGTCCGTCCCCTTCCGATCGCGGTGGCTGTAGCAATTTAGGACGCGATTTTTTTTTAAAACGTGGGATGTCGGCCCTAAATCTTGCATTGTGAAGCTGCTGCTCATCTTTTCCAGAAACAGAAATTACAAAGGAAAATTGAATCGGAGAGTAAAAAAGATAGTGGAGGATGCTATTAACTTAGAGCATACTAAATATGGTGGAGGCACTACTAGATCTGAGGCGGAGACGAAGGGTTACTGATAGGTTTTTACAAAGAGATCGGTTGTTACAGCAGTGAGGATGTGGAAAGGTGATGAAGAGATCAAATTAAGTAGGATAAGAAGAGAGGTGGTGGTGAAAAAAAATCGGATTAGGGTTTGAAGGTGAGGCGAGGTTTCTTATTTTGTTTGGATTCGGGGGGAGAACATTTGAAGATGAGTGAAATTAAAGATACGATGGGAGAGGAGAGAGTATGCCCGTTGATTAATACTGAAAAGTAATTTGAGAGCCAAAATTTTGATTTTGGAGCCTAAAACAAATCTCGTTTCAGAGCCAAAATTTCAATTTGGAGCGAACGAAAATTTGTCTGCTCCAACAAAAAGCATGGTATTTACTGCTGTTCATGTGCAAAAATACAACATATGGAATATGTTAGAGCCAAAATTTCAGTCTTCTACTTAAATTTTGTATTTTGCGTTGACATAAACAACCTATTTTCTTTCAGAGTCAGTTTTTTATTGATTATAATGAAAATTTCATCCAAATTTATAAAATCAAAAGTTAGAATTAATAAATAAGAACTATACTAAATATAATATGAATTACTTGAGAATTATATTTTATTTAAATAATAAATATTACTTATAAACAATAGCTATAATTAATTATTACCTATTTCTTCAAAGTTATAATTGAATTCCAACTATTAATTAAAAGTTAATTATTTTGTAAATGTTATTAATTATAAACTATTAAATATTTAATAGTAATTTTTAAAAAGTAACTATTATTTATTAATCATCAATCAAGCGGTTTTTATCTAATCTAATAGTAATTAATAGTAATTGGATTTAATTTGTAAATTTATTATTGAATATGAATTATTCTTAAATGTTAATATTACTAATTATTAAATATAAGTTGTTATTAACAGGTCTCTAATACAAGAAATAGAAAAAAGAGTTACTAAAAATAAGTTTAAACAACTTTCTAATTTAATTATTAATTATCAGAAATTAATTAGTATATATTAGTTATTACAACAGACAAAAAAGAAAAGTTGTGATATATATGTTTATTACAACAGTGATTTTTTCACAGTTGTAATAAACATTTATTACAACAGTGCGTTTTGCACAGTTGTAAAAAAGCATTTATTACAACTGTGCTTTTCGCACAGTTGTAAAATTAAAGTTGTAATATGGTGTTTTTGTTGTAGTGGTATTATTCCATGTATATGTTTGACTTGCTAAGCTTATTTATATTGTTTATTTATTGATCTCATATTGCAACTCCCTATGGTTGAAATGATACATACCCGAATCACTGTATAGATTTGGGAAATGAATTAAATTGACTTGGCATGCGGCTTGAAATGATATATACCCGGGATTCGAATTTTAAGTTATGGCGTGAAATGATACACATTCGTGTCACTTGACCTAGGTAGAAAATTATATATGGACATCGTTGGTCGATTTTGAAAATATTTTTCTAAGTTAATTATATTTTGACTAACGTAGGCATTTTAAATATAATTTCATTTTTAAAATTTAAATAATTTAAATTATTTTATAAGTAATTCAATAAATATTTTATTATTCTTTAACATTATTTAATTTTTATAATTTAATATACAAGTATAGATTTTTATAAAAATAAATATTGATTTTCTTAATACTTTACATTAAGGAAGGTTTAAAAAGAGATTTGGAATTTAATCATAAATTAATGTATTTAATAACTGAACAAAAATGAAATTTCAAAATTAAGCTAAATTGATTTAAAATGTGATTTAAAAAATGATGAAATGAGTTTCATATGAATTTTTTTAAGATAATGGAACTAAATAAATCGATTTGATAATAAATGGTTAAGTAAATATTTTGAATCTAAATATAATCGAAGTTAACTATTTAGAATTGACTAAAGTTGGAAATTTGGTTTAATTAGTTTGAAATTGTTAAAGTGATTTTTAAAGTAAATTTGAAATTTTAAGAATTTGATTGAAGTAATAAAATTTGAACCCTGAATAATATCTGTAATATATTAGAATTAGAATATACTGTTAAGTTGTAATTAATTTGAAGTGACGTTTGATAGCTGAATTAATTATAAGTTGAAACTGAACATATGGATGTATAGTTCAGATTGGATTATTTTTTAAGCTAGATTTTTAAAGCTGGTATTATTTTATACAAAACTAATTTAGATTATTTTATATAATTATTATTTTATGACTATATATTAATTTAACTATTAAACATCTTATAACTATAAAAAATATTTTGTTTAGATATTAAACTATTATATATATTATATAATTATTTAACCAATTATTTTATATTGTATTTATTTTAAATTAAACTATTTTATATTATATTAACCATTTTGGATAAAAGTTTATTTACCATTCGAGCTATTAGATCTGGAATGTTTAGTATGAAGATTTTTGAATAACGATAATTGTAATAGAAATTTGTAATCGAACGTAATTCTAGTTAACGAACTATTTGCAAAAATGAAATCTGAAATATTGAATGGAATCAAATAATGAATCGACTGAAATACAATTTATGATATTTGAATATTTGAACTTAGGTGTTTAAATATAAACCAATATTTGAAGTTTATTAATTTACAATATTTTATAATATGGTTTTGAATATAAATAACCACGGTGTGAAATAAGCGTTTGGTTGGTAAAGGGACCGAAGTTCAGCATTAACATACTATTTGTCAATACTGATACCACTTTAATAATTGTGCATGCGGTGCCAAATCCAAAATAAAATATGATGGATTTGGAGGCGGTTACTAGATTTAAAGAAAGAGAATGACGATGGATGTCCTCGACCTTCGGGTCATAATTAAAATAACTAAAACAGGTGCTATATCGTGATTAAGTGAGGTCGCTCCTCCTATCAAACACACTTCTTTGAACCAAATCTAATACTTTGTGATCTGAATGGTGGATCCATCCTTGATAATGGGAGTGTGTTTCGGGGTAGGCGGTAGTCACGGTTATGTGTTAACACTGGTCTGGGAGTGCAGCTGATAGAATCCTACCCTGGTATTCCTCGTGTGCCTTGTCATATTATCTTGATCGATCCCCCTATGATTTGGATTTAACGTTGTCGTATAGCGGCACATTCCTATCCACCGATGACTTACTGGTGTTTTATATGCAATATTTACGATAATGTATAAACAATGTAAGGTTAAAAATGTAGTCCCACTTACGTTATTTTCAATATTATATATAACCATGGACCCTATTACAATAGTATATTGTATTATATGATACATATTTTTACAGATCCTTAGAGGATAAAATTCCAAACATCCTTTAAGTTATTGGTGCATTTCATTGAATATTTCACTTAAGTTGATTCATTTATATAAGAATGTTAGTTTTGATCCAAGTTGTTTTGTTTGGCATTATTTCTTGGGTCAGATCGAGTATTGCAGTATTGGGATTTCACCTTTCGAAGCTGGAGACTATTGAAGACATCGTCTCTATCTATTGAGTCTGGTTATTTTTTCTTTGTGTTGAAAATTCTTGTACTTGGACTTCCATTGTATTTGATTATGTAACTCTGATATCATGTATAAGTTTGAATTT
Source organism: Allium sativum (assembly GCA_030737875.1). Lineage (NCBI taxonomy): Eukaryota > Viridiplantae > Streptophyta > Magnoliopsida > Asparagales > Amaryllidaceae > Allium > Allium sativum. Next base: position 235,067,467 of record CM060912.1, read on the forward strand.
TATTTAGTAGCTTCATGAACTACCATTGTATTTTATTCATTCCGCTACGAGATATTTTGTTATTATGTGTCTGCGATTCTGTGATTTGATTTATTAACCTCCATAGTTAAAACAATCTGCTTCTTCAAATGATTTGAGTTGGTTTTATTATCGACTTAGATGTTAAGAAAAAGCAGGTTGTTATAGGGTATCAGAGCTTTAGTTTAATAAATATTAACTTTTAGGGTTTAAAACTCATTAGAGATGGTGTAGCGATACCCTAGAATGAGTATGAATCAATTACAAAATCAGTCTTGAGAGAGCATATTTTGAAAACTATAAAGAGTTTTGAAAATGGTTTTAAATGATTTTAAAGTATTTTTGAATTAAAAGATTGTTTTAAAATTTGAATTTTTCTAAGAGTTCTTTCTTTTTTACTCTAATTATTTGAAAGGTCACTCTTAGATTAGGATTTCCTAAATCTAGATCATGGTCCTTATTCTAAATATATCTTAGAAATTTATAATAGTTGGTTTCCAAAACCTTAAATATTCTTCAATTTGATCTAACTAGGGTATCCATTCTTCGTAGATTCCTGTTGGCTAAGCTCTCATGGCTATGTTCTTTGATCATTCCGTCCTTAGTTCAGGTTTAAAATTATTTTGACCTAACTTGATTGATGATGAAAAGTGATTTCAAATATAACTCATGTTATAGTTAATGGAAACATAATGTGTTAATAAGTAGGGTCAAAATTTATTTACTTTATTAACTGGAATAATAGGGATTTGGAAATAGTATATGAATTTAAAGTTGGTTTTTTAAATTTATAAGATGATTTATAGTAAATATAAGTAATTATAAATTCTTATGTATTTATTTTAGAAAGGAAAACATGTGATTTCATGATATTCAATAATGGCTTAAACATGTTGTGACACCTCAAAGTTTAACCAACAATAATTATGTAAGGGATATTAATAAAATGAATATTAAGCAATAAAATATTTAGAATTGGGTAAAACTAACTTTACTGTTGTGTTCGTTACGAATTCTAAGTTAGACAAACTTTCGGTTTACCTAAATCGGACTAAGTATGAATAAGTTATGACCAGAAGAAGTTCAAATTAAAAATAAAGTAATATATATAATATAAATAAATTAACGCAGAGAAACAATAGTCACTAGGCGACCCGGCCGTACATGGGTCGACCCATGCCGAAGGTGGCTCGACCCACCCATGAGCATGTCGTATTCTTACAGCTGAACCTGGATGAGTTTTATGGTAGGTTCTTTGCTGACTCAGCGTGCGGTGTATGGTTTGATTTGAAAACCTAATATCCTATAGTTTATGTTATCCTAACATATCTATAAATATGCTAGCAACCTCACCATTTTCTTACACAAGCAATTCTTCATCTCCTTCCTCCTCTAAGTTATGTTATGAAATAAAAATTAAGAAAATGTCGAGGTGCTACCAAAATATAGATTGAAAGGATGATTCTTCTACAACTATTTCAAAGACCTTCCCTGGATCTATTGCGTATCACTGTGAGTTCTACGTTACTTTTTAAATAGTATTCTAAATAAAAAGGGATCATTGGTAGTGAATTATGTTGAATCTAAAAGTTAGTACTTGTATGTTCATCTTCAACGTATTATCATCCATGTTAATTACTATCAGTAACCTATTCCCTTTTTAGTTATCATCAGACTATATGTACATCTTTCTTCCTTATACCTTTCTGTCATAGTTTTATTTACAGTTTTATTATTATGCCTATTTGTTCATTTCTGGGTTTGGATCCGTTCTCCTTTTTCTTTTACTTTGTGCTAAGCCTAGGCCAACGAGAGCCTAGGCCTTTACAGTTTGGATTGCGTAAATATTAGGATAATTTGTGTTAATAATAAAAAAGGGATTTTGGCATATTAGAAAGTGTGAACCTTGGGATGCATAACAGGGATAATAAAAAAGGAAGAATATGTTAAAAAGGTGAACATAAATAGGTTGTAATTAATTAGATATTAAGTGAGCATGTCATGAGGATTTAGGAAAAATGTACTAAATTATTCGTTTAGTAAAACATGTAATTGTACATTAAATGACTTGGTAATAATGTAAAAGATTGTAGATTACTTTCACTAATTACAATCTAGAGAATAACATGTTATAAGCTTATTAACGAACTTAAACGGATTAAGTTAGAAACTAGATTAACAAGATAGGAAACGGGATTGTAGATTACTTTCATTAATTATAATCCAAGGGTATAAATATTGTAGATTACTTTTGTTAATTACAATCTACGGAATCACATGCTATAGGCTTATAAATGGACATAAACGGGTTAAGTTAAACACTGGATTAATAAGCTAGAAAAAGTGGTTGCAGATTACTCTCATTAATTACAATCTGAGGATATAAAAGATTATAGATTACTTTTGTTAATTATAATCTATGGGATAACATGTTAGTATGCTTATTAATGAACTTAAATAGGTTAAGTTAAACACTGGATTAATAAGCATGAGAAAGGGGTTGTAGATTACTTTCATTAATTATAATCCAGGATATAACATGCTATGGGCTTATTAATGAACTTAAACGAGTTAAGTTAAAACATTGGATTAATAAGCTTGTGGAAAACCTAATTAACATGGGAGCCAAGTCTCGGGGAGGCTTGTGTCATATGAATTTTTGTATGGGATGCATATCAGTTACTATTCCTTGCTTATCAATGGGGCCTCGCATTAGATAGTGGTCAAGACACACTTATGTTGAACTAGGTTGTAAGAGGTCCAAACGTGAGGTGGGTACGGGGGCTTTCCGACAGATTCATGAGCGTGCATGAGTTCGAAAGTGGAAGATAAGACGTTGTAATGCCTGTGATTAAGGCTGTATCTCTCTTAGTCGATGGGTTCGGGAGTGATAACCCCGTATGCCGTCGCTGGCACAGATTATTCACATCTTGTTCAATTAGCCGATCACTGGGTTGAAATTGGGAAAGGCCAAATCTTTACGATATTATAGTTGGCATAATTTTTTTGGGAAATGAATGAGAAGCTTATCTTATCTTACCTTATTTTCCATATTCCATATTTTTACTGTATTTTCATATTCAGTATTGTCTTGATACTTCTTTATTTCAATTGCTTATGCTTAAAATCACCGGAACTCGCTAGACATTATACCTGACCTATTTTGTTTTTCTTCTCTCTCTCTTCCTTTCCTCCTAGGTTCTCAGGGTGAAGCATTACAACAGTGATCGTGATTCTTTGATTCAGCTTGGACTTGGACTATTTCTTACTCCATATGTTGTTTCAATTTTTTTCGATAATTATTATTATGGCTTATGAGGGACATGATTTTTATGGTTTTGTAATTGTACTCTAGTGGTTTATGATTCCATGAGACAGATTATTTATGACTTTGACTTTATGGTATTTGAAAATGTAATGTTGTATTTTGTTTGATGATAAAAGTTTGGAAATTTTCCGCTGCATTTTACATTCCATCTTGTACATTTTAGACATTTTAGCCTCTGTGTTACTACTTTATACCTATTGCGCTCCATAAAACTTAATGAATCCTTATATGGGAGACATTAAGGGATGTAGGGTGCCACATTTGGTATCATAGCCTAAGGTTACAAGATCGAAGATTTTTTTTTTGAAAAAGTACTATCAAAGTAAAAGATTTTCAAGTAAAAAATATTTTTGAAAAATATATCCCCTCAAGTTAATTACAATATTCCTTCGGTCTCTTTCTAAATCTTCTTCTCTTTTCAGCATGCCTAGGGCTCCTAATTTCCCTAAGGGAATTCTCATTCTGACATGGTTTCATAGATACGTAGAGGCTATGACACCTGGAAGTGCAAGGAAATGTCCTACCCCAAGCTGCAGCCATAGTAGTTCCACCCAATCCGATACTAAACTTCTCTGATCCATGTAAGGATTCCTATACGATGGAAGGCAAGCCAATTCGACGAACGTAGAGTTACCCGGAGGCTCACTGTTGGCTTAGAGAGACGGATAATGTGTTTGGAATGATCGAGCTAGAGGATAGGAGAAAGATTCAGTCGGCCGCTTGGCAGATGAAGGAAGAAGCATCTTATTAGTGGGAGCTAACCCAGGTAGGACAAATGGTGGCTACATAGGATGCGTTTAAGAATAAATTTGAGATAAAGTTCTTATTAGAAGTTGAGGAAGGAAAGAAAATGGAGTTCTTAAGTCTGAAACAATGAAGTATGACCGTGAAGGAATATGTAAATAGCTTTAATCAATCGGCAAGATTTGGCTTGGATTTAGTAAACATTCCTCACAAGAATGCTTTGTGGTTCATGAGAGGATTGAATCAATCTCTTCAAGGACGGACAATGACGTATATCCCTAGAGGAAATACATTTGAGAGATTAGTGGATATAGCCTTGATGTATGAGGATGGGAAAGAGGAAAAGTAAGAATCTAAGACTGAAGAGGGAAAGCCCAATTCTGGGAAGAAAAAGTGGTGGCCTAAGAAGGGTGCAACAAAGGAAGGTGGAAAACCCGAGAAAGCACAAATCAAGACAGAGGTTAAGTGTCATGGCTACGGGAAGGCGAAACACTTTGCTAGAGATTATAAGATGTCAAAGAATGCTTGTTTCAATTGCGGATAGAAGGGGCACTTTAGCAAGCAATGCCCTCAGAAACAGGGTCGGGGGCCAGGATCACCCGGAGTGCAAGTACATGTACTTGAGGATGGTAGCCAGGATCGAGTTAGGAAAGTCATCATGCAAGATTCTGGTGCTTCTCATTCATTCATATCCAATTCTGTTGTTGATAGTCTTCACCTAGATACTTGTATAGTTTCTGATCTGGTAGTGGTCTCAAATCCCATAGATGGTACGGCTCGCATGTCTTTGACATGCAGGGGTTTGAGAATTTCTATTCGTGGCGTCAAGTTTGAGTGTGAAGAATATATGCTAGGCTTTATGGGTTACGGGCTTATTTTAGGAATGGATTGGCAAGCCATGTATGATGTCATCCTTGATTTTGAAAGGAGTGATGTTAGGCTTCTGACATGCCACAGTAGAACTCTCGAGATTTCTTGTGACCCACAGGGGTCGGTTATGCTCAGTTTTCTAGATTCCTTTGATGCTTCTGGTTATGATCTTAGATCGATACCCATATCAGAGATTTTTTAGACATGTTTGATAAGGTGAGAGGATTGTCTCCCAGACGAGAGATAGATTTCCGTATATAACTAGTGGAGAATGTGAAACCTGTCGCTCTACTAGTGCGATACATGGCTCCTAGGAAGCGAAGGGAGCTCAACAAGAAAATAGGTGAGTTATTCGATAAGGGATTCATTAGACGGGGGTATTTCCGAGTGAGGGCACCAGTTATCTTTGTGACCAAGGTAGACGGCTTTTTCCGTTTATGTGTGGATCATAGGGAGTTGAAAAAGCTCACTAAGAAGAATATGCACCCACTCCAACGGGTTGATGACTTGTTTGACCAGTTAGTGGGCGCTTTGGTTTCTCACAGTTGGATCTAGCCACGGTTTTTCATTAGTTGAGAGTAGCATATGATAGTACCGACAAGACTACTTTTAGGACTCTAGATGGATTTTTTGAGTGGTTGGTCATGCTATTTAGGCTGACCAATGCACCCACATACTTTGTGGATTTGATGAGTCAGATGTCTAGGGAGTACCTTAACAAGTTTGTTGTGGTTTTCATGGATGATATTATGATTTTCTCGAGGAGCGAGGAAGAGCATGTCGTACACTTAGAAGACGTTCTCCGCACAATCAGGTCACATTAGTTAAAGGCTAATTTTTCTAAGTGTCATTTCTGTCGAAAGCAAGTAAGGTTCTTAGGGCATGTTGTCTTCGTGGATGGAATAGCGGTGGATCTCGCTAAAGTTATCGTAGTTCAAGATTGGAAAGCCCCTAAGAACGCGACCGAGTTTAGGAGTTTCTTGGGGTTGGCAGGTTACTAGAAAAAGTTCACTAAAGACTTTGCATGGATCTCAGCTCTGCTTACCCGTCTGACGAAGAAGAATTTGGTTTTCGGTTGGAGCATAGATTGCGAGGATGTATTCTAGAGGTTAAAGTGGGCTCTGACATTAGCCTCTACTCTGACTCTTCCTGATGGAAGCAAGCTGTTTACTATCTATAGGGGCACTTGCGGCAAGGGTTAGGTGTTGTGTTGATGCAGAAAGATAAGGTAGTATTCTATGGTAGTAGACAACTGAGGGTTCACAAGAAGAACTACCACACCCACGACTTGGAGTTGGCTGCAATAATGTTTGTACTTAAGTCTTGGTGACACTATCTACTTGGTGAGAGGTTCGAGCTCTATATGGGTCACAAGTCGCTCAAGTATTTGTTCTCGTAGAAAGATCTAAATTAACGTCAACAGTGTTGGATGGAGTTCCTTGCGTCCAATGATTCTGAGATAGCTTATACCCCATGCAAGGGGAATGTGGTGCAGACGCATTGAGTAGGCAGAGGATGACCTTGAGTCCTCTATTCATAGAGATGAAGAGCTTGGATTTTATCTCGTCCTTTGACTTTAAGCCGTCTATATATTTTACGCCTGGTTTGTTGGCACCATCAGAGGTGCGACTTACTCTTATGGAGCGCACTGGATCCGCGCAATGAGAGTATCAATAGTTAGTGGATATTATGGATATACTTAGTAGAGGGGAAACCTATAACCACCTAGCTATATATTCTATGGACTAGAAGGGGTGGCTACGTCGATATGGGAGATTGTATGTTCACAAAGTTAGAGATTTGTTGAGATCGGTTTTTGAGGAGGCTCATCACTCTTGGATGACTATCCATCCGAAAGGTGACAATATATACCGAGACATGAAGAGAGTTTGTCATCGTACTGGTATGAAGAAGGAGGTTTCAGAGTTTGTGGTATGATGTTTGGCTTATCGGCAAGTGAAGGATGAACAGAGGAAACCCGGTGGGTTACTTTGGTCTTTAGGTATTTAACAGTCGAAGTGGGAGAGCGTCTCTATAGATTTTATTGATGGTCTGCCCAAATCGAGGAAGGTTAACACCAGTATGTGGGTTATAGTAGACAAATTAACTAAGAGCGTTCACTTTATTCCAGTCAAGAGCAAGAGGACGACATCTTGGCTAGCATCGGTATACCTTAGAAAGATTGTTTGACTTCATGGGGTACCCTCCAACATTGTTACTGACTGTGACCCCATCTTTACGAGTGAGTTCTGGAGGAGTTTGTAGGAGGCACTAGGTACGCAGTTACGACTTAGCACAACCTATCACCCAAAAAAATGGACAGACTGAGAGGGTCAATAGGGTCCTTGAGGATTTATTGAGACTGTGTATCCTAGACTTCGGAGGGACTTGGGAGGAGCATCTCCCATTAGTTTTATTTACCTACAATAATAGTTATCATTGAAGTATTGGTATGGCTTCCTTTGAGGCACTTTATGGACAACCCAGCAGATCACCTACATGTTGGTGGGGGTCTATGGATAGACTTCTACTTGGGCCTGAGATGTTTAGAGAGACTTTAGAGAAGATAGACCTTATCGCAGATGGATGAAGGCAGCTTATGACAGGCAGAAGTCATATGCATATTAAAGGAGGACTGACTTACAGTTCGAGGTAGGAGATACGGTCTTCTTCAAGGTGTCACCTTTGAGGAACGTTGTTTGCTTTGGCTCGGTAGGAAAGTTAACGCAAAGGTTTGTAGGTTCATTCCCCATAGTTGAGAGGATAGGTCAAATGGCCTACAAAGTTAGACTACCAGATAGACTAGCATGAGTTCATGATGTGTACCATGTTTCCCACTCGAGGAAGTGCCTACATGATTCTACAAAGGTAGTAAAGCTGAGTACACTTGAGGATATTGAAGTCGAGAAGGAGGCATCAGTCAGAAAAGTTCCTACTCGTATACATGGATCGGAAATTATGAAGTTACGCAACAAGGAGATCAAGCTAGTGAAGGTGCAATGGGGAGAAGAGCATGACAACACAGAACGGGAACCCGAAGACAAGATTCACGCTTCTTACCCTTTTCTCTTTGAGAGTACGTTCTTAATTCCTCTATAAGCTTTTAGGTTTGAATCTATTTTTCTTATCATTTGAATTTCAATTCTTAGGTAGAAAACTATGGATGGTAGTAATGGTTGGAAACATGTGTTTGAGACATGTTACGTTTGATGTTTGCAAGTGGATGCAAGTGTTTGCTAGTGGATGCAGGGGATGCATATACACACACTAGGTACTAGATTAGGGATCGGGTTAATTAAGAGCTCTTACATGTTGCATATGAATTTGTGCGCTTTTTAATTTTTTATGGATGAAAATGATTGAATCATTACTTGGATGTTGCATTGTGGTGAATGGTTGTTGCATACATATAGAATTTATATGTATTATTTGGATTCTTTTACATACTTAGTGAATACATGGCACAATTATAATTTTGCATTAAGGAGGTCATTAGACCTTCTATTTTCGCACTAGCTTAGGGATATATACACAACACCTTTGCATATGTTCATACAAAGCATTAGAAACTCTAAGGATAATGTATGCCAGTGGTTGATGGATGGGTAGATGGATGTAGGTAATGATCGTAACATTAGTAACATTTCCCTTCACTTGAAGATTTCGGAGACGAAATCCCTTAAGGAGGGGACAATGTAACAATACAAATTTTAATCAACAATAATTATATAAGAGAGATTAATAAAAATGAATATTAAATATTAGAATATTCAGAATTGGATAAAATAGACTTTACCATTGCATTCGTTATGACATTCTGAGTCAGATAGACTTTTGGTTTACTTAATGCAGGCTAAGTATGAATAAGTTATGACCACAAGAAGTTTGAATTAAAAATAAAGTAATATATATATATAATATAAATAAATTAACATAGAGAAACAATGGTCACTGGGCGACCCGACCATACATGGGTCGACCCATGTGTTAGGGAATGAAGCATGGATCATTAAGGCAAAATTAACACTAGAGGAGGGGTGAATAATGTTTTTGAGGAATTTAACAAAATCTAAAACTTATATATATGAATCACACACCACAGAGATAATCACAGACAAAGAATCAAACATAAACATAGAAATAAACAAAAATAAAGTGCAGAAAAGGAAAGAACACACCGGATTTTATACGAGTTTGGATTACTCCTACGTCTAGTCCGACGCAACGCTGGATTGCGTAGAGTTTTATTACTATATCAGTATCCAAGTACAACACCCATGATTTCACAGCCACAAGGTTACCACCGATTCCAAACACCGTTGATCAAGTATATTCCCCTTGATTTCCCCGATTACAAGTTTACCACTGTTTCCTTCCTTGATTTCACGGCTACAAGGAACACACCGTTTCCAAAAATATCCCAAATGATTACAACAACCATATAATTCTTCAATAGCACTTCGATTCAGAGAGTAATGAGTAGAGAGTGAGAAGAGAAGAAGTTTCATATAATTAGACTTGAAATCGGTAGAATAGAAGTGTAGAAATCATAAAATTATGATATAGTAATGGTGTAATGAAAGGAGATGAAGATGGAGAAGAAGAATGATTAAAAAATTCGAAATCAACCCCTATTTGTAAGATTTGAAAGGTTGCAATGCTTCTGGAACGTTACAAATGGTGAAAAGATACTTCCTTACAAAAATGAAAATATGACAGTTGTATGTCGACATACCCATGTATGTATGTCGACATATCAACCATATTTTTTATTTTTAAAGCATTTTTAAAGTATTTAAATCAATATATATATATATATATATATATATTCTGGAAATCTCTAAAAAAAACTAGTTGTTAAAACATTATTTTTCAAGTATAAAAACATAAGCAAATATTATTTAAACATATGATTAAAAAATTATATATATGTGATATGAAACTATATATAATATAATTATAAACATATATATATATAGAAATTTATAAAGAGATCTTTATAAACTATATATATAAACAAAAAGGTTCTATGAAACTTAGAGTTTAAATAAGAGTATTATAATCAAATATAGATTTAGTAATATATATATATAATTTAATAAAACTAAAAATAAGAATACTTATAAGTTAGGAAATATATAAATTATTTTGAGAAAAGTTTGAAATCAATTTGAAAATAGTTTTGAAACTAATTTTGAAAAGAGATAATTTAAAAAAACAGAGTTTGAACCTGGAGTGCCATTCAGAGTCTTACACATAAGCTAGACTCTATTACTATATTTTTCTTGAACTCTTGAAATCTTGATAGCTTGATAACTCATGAGTCTTGAATATCTTCTGAATCCTGAATCTCTCGAAACTCTAAAACTATACAGTCTTCAATATTTAAGTCCTGTATACAAATCCTACATATATATATATATATATGTATATGTATGTGTATATATATTTTAGGCAGAGATGTTAGTATATATACTTTATAATCAATGATAATTGAAATAAGGTTGTTGTCATCAAAACTCCATTCTCCAACACCATGGGTCGACACTAGTGTTGACCCCTGCTGAAGGTGGATCGACCTACTTGTAAGTAGGTCGTATTCCTGAGCCTTAACTTGGATGAGTGTTTACGAAAGGTTCTTTGTTGACTCAGCGTGAGGTGTATGTTTTGATTTGAAAACCTAATATCCTATAGTTTATGTTATCCTAACATATTTATAAATAGGCTAGCAACCTCACCATTTTTTTACACAAACATTTCTTCATCTTCTTCCTCCTCTAAGTTATGCCCTAAAATAAAAAATTAAGAAAATGTCAATGTGCTATCAAAACATAGATTGAAAGGATAATTATTATACAACTATTTCAAAGACCTTTTATGGATCTATTGCATATCACTGTGAGTTCTACGTTACTTTTAGAATAGTAATCTAGATAAAAGGGATCGTTGTTAGTGAATTATATTGAATCTGAAAGTCGGTACTTATTTGTTCATCTTTAACATGTTACGTAACACCCCGCATTTTTAATATAATTAAAATTATGTAAAAATATGTGTATATGCATAGATAGGTAAGTAATGGTGATGTATAATGATTTAAGTAATATACGGAATAGAAGGAAAAATTAATTCGATAACAGTGTGCGTAATGGAAAAGATAATAAAATAAGGATACTTAATTTAAATATCAGGAATTAAGTAAAACTTACATTACCATTGCGTTCATCTCGAAATTTTGCTTTGAACAGAGTCCAAGTTTGCGTATATCGGACTCTGTATGAAGGAGTTATGACCTTTAAAAGATTCAACAAAAATTCAAAACAGTTCGAAATTCGACCCAGGCAGCTGGGCGGGAAATTTCCCGCCAAAACCAGGCAGGACGACCAGGGGGTCGACCTACCCCTAGGGAGGTCGACCTGGGGGTCGACCTATCCCCAAATCTAGGCGATTTCAGTTCCTGTGACGTGTTTTGATGTCCTATACAGGTCAGATGGCTTCTAGGTCAATCTAAGGGCTCTAAAACACTCTCTACACCTATAAATACATAGCAATACCTAACCCTAACTCATAACAATTCCTTAAGACGCCTCCATGCCGCCAAACTTCAACCAAAAATGGCCGCCGCCCCAAAAATCTAAATTGTATTGCAAGTTCTTCATCAACTTTGGACTTTAATCAAATCAAGTAGCAAAGTTCTTCATCAACAATTCATGCTCTTCCCCAATAATCAAATAAGAAGATTAAATTAGCGTTCTACTTCAACGAAAAATCGCTTATTTCTCCAATCCAGTCAAGGTGAGTGGAATTATAATAAATTTGTTGTATAATAGTATTATTATCGTTCATCATTCCCCAGTTATAAATTCAATGCAAGATTTATGTTATAATAATTGTTCTTTTATTCTCCTTCCCTTTTTATTTTTGGATCTAGGTTATCTCGAACCTAAACGAAATCTTATTATACATACGTACGATTGAAGTATGGGAATATTGGGGCATAACTTATTTTATGCAATCGAGGAATATAATCTGAAATTTGGGGAATTGTGGCATAGCAATTATTATTGCAAATATTGGGACAATTGGCGGAATTTGTTTGTGACTTGAAATTAAGCCTAAAAGGTGAATTAGATTATATGTATAAACGTGGGGAAATATACTAGGAAAATTTTGATTTTATGAAATTGGGTACAATGGGATTTTGGAAATTGGCATGTTTGGATATGAATAACATGGAATTGGTGAATTTGGCTATAATTGAGTAATTTGGGTAAAATGATTATTTCATGAATGGTTGTATAAGCAAAGAAGAAATGGGTTAAGTAGCACTTGACATATGAATAAACTTAACCAACCTATGAGGAATGATAGTAACCTGTTAGGAACACATGTACGGAAAAATTGGAATAATAGGTATAGCCTATTAATGGGATTATAAGCATGAACATAAATTGGGGTTTTTGGGTAAAGCTTGAATTTGAGACTTGGATATTGGATATTCCATTAAGATCCTAGAAACATAATTAAAAATGGAATATGTTGGACACACCATGTTTTTATGTAATTATGGAACTCGACTCATGACATGAAATTGATAATTGACATATGACATCTAGAATAAACACGAACCTTCTTGTGAATTGATAATTAGCATATGACATCTAGAATGGACATGAACTAAACATGAAACATGGCTAACTCGAGGTTAGAATGAGTTTGCGGTGTAATCCTACCCGGAACCGCCCGACACATCCAGTGACCGCAAACAATAGGTTTTAATGTGAGAAGTTAGTCATAACGTGCTTGAAACCTGAGGTTAGATTGAGTTGTGGTGTAATCCTTCCCGGAACCAACCGACACATCCAGTGACTGCAACAATAGGTCTAATATGAGAGGTTGGGCATTAAAAATTAATTAATGCTAATGACACATGCTAGTATGGTAAGGTTAAGTCAACATGAAATACTAGACAACACTTAACCAATTTGACTCGATATATGGGTGGGTTAGATCATACCTACCAAATTACTTATTTTTAATTTTCATTTTTATGAAAATATTAAAAGTAAAAAGATTAATGTAAAAAAAAAAAAGTGAGCCACTAGATAACACTTAACCAATTTAACATGACATATAGGTAGGTTAAGTCAACACGAACTGATAGATAACACTTAACCAATTTAACATGATATATGGGTGGGTTAAGTCAACGTGAACCGCTAGATAACACTTAACCAATTTGACTCAATATATAGGTAGGGTAAGTCAACGTGAAGTGTTGGATAACACTTAACCAATATGACATGACGCGTGGGTTGAATTGAATACGTGATTGGGGGTTAAGTCAACTTGGACACATGGCCAAACTTAACCACTCAAAGCAAGGAAAAGTGGAGAATGATAAGATTAAATAATAGATAAACTTGTCCTAGGGATAAGAAATGAATATGACTTAAGATGTGATACAAGACTCGAAGGGTGGGATGATTTATACCATGAAATAAGTTAATCTAAGCTGAAAATGTGGGAGAACACCCATGCGCTATCATTTGATAAAAAGAACTTAAGTCATGCTTGAATTCATAGGTAAACCTTAGTTAAAAGGAACTGAGTAACAAACCTTAGTTATAGAGAACTAAGTGACAGAAACTAAGTATCAAACCTTCGTTAAGAGAACCAAGCAATAAACCTTAGTTTAGAGAACTAAGTAAATAACGAGAAAGAGAACTAAGTAGTAAACCTTAGTCAAGAAAACTAAGTAGAGCATGAGGAGGAGCGAACATCCATCTGATCATGGAGAAGGCTCCAACGGTCTGGGTTTCAAAGCATGCGGCTTCAGGGGTGATGTGAGGGTACTCTTGGTATCCCTCTGTGAGGTTGCAGATGATCCTCCTGGGCTCATAGAGGTTAAGGTCTGCGTTAGAAGAACCAAGAGTATGCCTTGGATGCAATATAAGCAACCTAAAGACTAGGATGGACCAGCGTGATGCGGCGATATCTTGTTTAGCACTGTGATAGCACGTCGTCGTCTGCCTACCATCTTGAGTCAATCGAGTACGTGAAGCGGAAAGGCGGAGAACTCCAAAGGACCATATACTTGTTATCTAGTTATGGGTGAGGTTGGTCAATAGATTTGTGGGGCATAGCGGGCCTGCGTACAGTTCTCATTCTTGATTTTCTTGGGTGCCTTTCATTAGTTGAGGGAGGGGTCGAGTGGGACCATAACCACACACAGATAAAAACAAACCTTAGCATCTGCATCGGAAGATAACTTAAAGCTCCCGACCGAGTTCCATGCTTCTTGATTAGCCCTGCCATGGTGTAGCAACCCGGAAAATCTGAACTAGTTTGAAAATTTTAAATTAGCTAAAATAGTGAATTTTAAGTATTTAAAATAAATATTTTAAATAATAATGATGAAAAGCAAGTTTGAATCGAAGTTGAAAATAAATATAATTACTTTGAATTATAAACAAGGCCAGAAATGGCGCGGTAGTTTCAAATTTTCATTTCCAACTTTGACTAACTGTACCAGGTGCAAATTAAAACGGATTTTAACGAAACCAAAAATATTTAAGCCTGTTAGTGAATATCTTTCTAACAAATCTGAAAAATCGAAGTTTCATAGCAGGAAGCAAAAGTTATGGCCAAACGAATTTTCAGAAAGGTCGCTATAGAGTTTATATAGCCCGTGAAAATGGCCATTTTGCAAATGACCTCGGAATTCGACGAAACCACTTTTGTTGGATCCGGGATGTTAAATCATTGCTAGGTTTCAAATTTCATAATTTTTGAAGCTAGTATATGAGTATGGCAAAGGAAAATGTGTTTGGTCGATTTCTATTAAATTGGATCGACTAGAAAGGGCCATTTTTCGAACGGTCTCAGAATTCGATGAAACTAGTTTTGTTGGGACCGTATTATCAAAACATAGCTAGATTTATTTTTCGGGAATTTTTAGAATCAGTATGTGGCCCCGGCAAATTGAAATGTATGTTCAAAATAAATATTGAATGTAATATATTTTAAATTGAAGGAAAACTGACTGAAACAGTCGAATGGCCCTACGAAACATATCCCATTGTGTTCGGAATTGGGGTATTTAGCTAGGGATGACTGTCATTGGGTTTGAATTGGTGTTCGTGTGTGACAAGGGGTATTTTCGCATTTTTAAAATATATAAATTAATAAAAAAATCCTATTGGTCCACGCATTCTTCTCTCTCCCCGCTTAAGCTCCAGGCAATGGCGGAACAGCTTCAAACCTTCTCTCCTCGATTTCTCCTCCGTCCCACAACGAAATCGAGTGCCACCACCCTCGTTTTAAAGCCCTCTCCTCCCTCTTCAAATCCATACTTGATTCACATCCCCTCGCTCCGCATTTAGCTCGCATCGACCTCGTGAAGGTTCAACGTTCGAGCTAGAATTCCTCCTCCCTGGCGCGCGTGAGTTCGGGGAGGTGGTACCCTCCAGAGGCGCCGTCCCTAGCTGTACATCGTGGTGCAACCCGATCTCGGCAACACGCTTCGGATTAGAAGAAAAATCAAAACCTAGATCTGAACATTTCTGAAAAGGTACGGCTGTATTGAATTAAAAGGAAAACAACATTTAAAAGTGTTGCGAAATAGGTTAATCTAATAAAAATCATATCTTTTTCATGTTTGATCGAAATTCAGTGAAATAAGAGACTGTGGACTCGTGTGGACGTCTTCAACATTCTAGAAGAGACCGCATATTTTTCTGAGCCTTCTGCTATTTTTGGTGGAGTGGAACCCAATGTGAGATTTCTAAATTATAAACGATATGGAAAACGACGATGTATAAATTATATAGTCGATGTATGAGTTATATAACCGTTGTACACCTTATGTATAAGCGTTGTATAAGTTGTACGTTCGATGTATAAGTTATATATGCGTTGTAAAAATTATATATGTGTTGAATAGAAGTGAAATATACTTATATAAATAAATAAATATATAAATATATGCCCCTCTTCCACAAACCATGGACGATATTTATTGGTTGTGATTAGTGCGAAAATTGGTTGATAGCGAATGGTTGATTTGAATTGTTTGTGGTTGAAATTGATTGATTGTGGTTGAAAAATACCTGTTTGTGGTTAAGAATTATTTGGTTGAAACCACATAGGATTAGTTTGTGGAAAAGAAAAAAATATACATGCCACTTGCTTGCGAACTAGATGCATGAAATCCCCATTGTCAAAAGCTGCGAGGCTTTAAGGTAGAGCGAGGAGTCGTACAAGGGACGACCCCGGTTTTAACTACCCTGCCGTTATGCTGCCGAAATTTTGAATAATATTCATGTGTTAGAATTATTTTCATGTGTTGAAACTATATTCGTGTGTTGAATAGAAATTCATGTGTTGAACGACGTTTATGTTTTGAAATAAATTGTTTTATAATAAATGTCATATTTTTATCATCTATATGAACTATATAAAATGGTCATGTTTTGAAATAAATTGTTTTAAATATAAAAATCACCTTTTTATTGTATATATATAAACTATAGAAAACATTCATGTGTTGAATAGAAATTCATTCGTTGAATAGAAATTCATGTGTTGAATGGTATACGTGTTTTAAATAAATTGTTTTAACAATAAAAATCACATTTTTATTTTATATATACGAACTATAGAAAACCTTCATGTGCTGAATAAAAATTCATTCGTTGAATAGAAATTCATGTGTTGAATGGTATTCGTGTTTGAAATAAATTGTTTTATAATAAAAATCCTATTTTTATCATCTATATGAACTATATAAAACAGTCGTGTTTTGAAATAAATTGTTTTATAATAAAAATCCTATTTTTATCATCTATATGAACTATATAAAATAGTCGTGTTTTGAAATAAATTGTTTTACATTAAAAATCACATTTTTATTATATACGTGAATTGTTAAAATAGAGAAGTGTTGAAATAATTGTCGGTTAGATAAAAATATCATTTTTATCAAAGGTATGAAAAGAATATGGTTTTGAAATCGAAGAATAGATTATATATATATATAAGTATAATTAAAATAAGTCGAATAACGAAGCTGCAGTTCGTATTTTGAAACCGTGATTTCAAACGATTAGTGCGGGAGATCTGACCATCGGATTTTCCCGAAACCGAAACCATTGGGTTCGCTTTGGAAATAACTTTCCAATGACGCTAACTTTGTAAAGATCCAACGGTTGGATTGTATGGAATGTTTAATTCAAATCTAAAGAACAGCACCAGAATCGATTATATATATATATAATTAAATTAAATCGAATAACGACGCTGCAGTTCGTATTTTGAAATCGAAACTTCAAACGATTGTACCGGGAGATCCGACCGTCGGATTTTCCCAAAACTAGAACCTTTGGATTCGTTTTGAAAAGATCTTTCTGATGATATAAATTTTGTGAAGATCCAACAATTAGATTTCCATATATGTGTAAATCAAATCTAAAGGAAAACAGCGCCACGGCCGCGTTATGGCCTGAAGCGTCTTTTGAATAAATTGGCCATTTTTAATTAAATAAAAATAGCAATGAATCGTTATAACATATTATAAACGATATGGAATGTGAAATTTAGAAACTAACTGAAGGTCACCTAAGTCGAATGGTTTCCTGGGTTTTGATCTGATGTTGGTTTCGGCCTTCGGGATTAATATTTGGGAAATCGTTCTCTTACTGATTTACGTTTAGTGACCAATGAATTGGAATAAGGCGTATGTTGTGTTTGTGTAGCACTTGTTTATTATATACGCGAGTTGCTCAGAAAGACCGGGTTTATCCCATTCTGAATAACTGAATTGACGATAAGAAGTCGAAGATGAAAACGGTGGTTGAAGACCGGAGATCTTCACCTCTTTTGGATGGTAACTAATGTCCTGATTGGGAGGCATTCCGAAATATGGATAATGAGTGGTGATCGTCCAGACGTACGTGGTGATCGATGGTTATGCAAGGTATATAGTGCCTCCGGTTTCGTACAGACCCAGAACGGACTTGTAATTGGACTGTGTGTCTGACATTGGAATTCATATTGTGTGATTGATAGCCATCAGTTGCACGGTGTGAATTGCCTGTGTGGCATGCTAAGATGCAGTGATCAGGGCTTCTGTTGAAAAGCAAAGTCTTGTGGTTGATGATCAAAGCACCGCCTATGTGGCGTAGCTTTATGTATAACGTGAATTCGCGAGCCTCACACCCTGGTATGAACCAGAAACGGGAGAAGACCTCAGGGAGGGCATGCGTTTCCTTCTAGCTAGAGGTGGTGTCAGTGCTTAAACTGGCTGACATTTATATTTATTTTCACTTATGTGGTTGTTGCTGTTGCGAGGCACCTCGGTTATATCGGTCGATCCGGGACCGATGGAGTCATTCGTTGGCTCATTTACGCCTCCAAAGGGCGGGAAAACGTAGTGTTCAGGCATAATAATCCACATCGGTGGACCGACCCTGACGATCTAAGGTGCAGTTGCGGTTGTTCCTGAGACATGGGCTAGATTGTCTCAAAGTCGGTTAGGACTATCTTTTGCCTTGGTTCATGACGGAAATCCAATTTCCAAATACGTGACTGTGCGGTTTTGATTGTATACCTATATATGGCGACATAGTGGTATGGGGCATTAATGTCGTCTATGATTGATACTTATGATTTGAAATTGCTTTTGAAACATATAAACACTAGTAATAATATCAAATTCTTTTGTTTTATTCGTATCAAGCATATTTTGGTCGTTATAAGGTAAAAACTCTATCCTTCGGTTTGCGTTGCATTGTGTGATGGGAACTGAGTCTTATAATGGCTTCATTTTTATAAAAGGCATTGCGATGTTTATAAGAATTACTTGTTTTAAAGCACTAGCAATCCAATGGAGTAAACCCTTTCCGCGAAAGTGGCGTGGTCCTGTGATTAGCCGTATTATAAATGTGTTAGGTAGATTTCTCATACCAGTCCCATGACTGACTCGTAGTTTGTTTCACTTGCAAACTCGGGTGCCCCTTTTCCTACACGGGCAACCTTGTGTTCGGATTTTAGCAGACTCTTTCTGGATAGCTGGAGCTGAAGATGGATTCTATCATTTATCTCTTTTTATGTTGTTCAGCTCCTATTGTACATATTATGTTTGTTTCCGCTGTAGACATTTATGTATAGCTGAACTGTATTTGTACTAAGTATGATCCTGTATACTGTGTAACTCTGATGATTACGTTTATCCAGTGTATTATTTGTTCATTATCTGGTGTATTTATTTAATTCTGTTCTACTATTATCTGTTTATGTGTTATATTCCAAATATTACCCTTAACACCGTCGTACGGGTTTTTGGGGTCGTCACATCGTGGTATCAGAGCTTTGATTAAGCTTAGTGCTGGAATATAACATATTAACGAACTCATCAGAAATAGAACCAGTAGTGTTCTAGGATGAATAACTCATTACAGATAGGATCAGTAATATCCTAGTATGAGTAAAGCAGAATGAAGTACACCCCCGATAGACACATTTACATTCAAGTATATGTTTCTATGTTTTAAAATATCTTTTTTGTGACCTGACACTTGATCTTCTATTTGCAGAAGTACTAGAAAATGAGTGTCAGAAATAGAAGGAATGCAAAAACAGATATATAGGCCCTATTAATTAAGTATCGAAATATGGGTGGAATACCGTTCTCGGGCGAAGAATATTTTATGAAAACACAAGCTTTGATTCGTTCTGCTGAGAAAATCTTTGACGGTTTAAAGCTGAGAGATGACCAGAAAAGATTACTGTCATCTTGGGCACTCAAAGACGAAGCCATGTTCTGGTGGGATTCGGTTATTGAGAATAATCCAGAAGGTGATATCACCTGGGATAGATTTAAAGTGATTTTCCTACAAAAATTTACTCCTCCTGAAGCAACTGAGCGGTTATGTGATGAATTCTCTTATCTGATACAAGGAGATATGACCATTCCAGAATATCATAAGAAATTCAACAAACTCTCTCATTTTGCCCCTCATCTGATTAATGACCCAAAGAGGAAGAATTTGAGGTTTATTCATGGCCTACAAAGAAAATATCAGAATAGTATAATGAGGAATGTGAAGCTTCCTTTTTCGGAAATGATATACATGACCGGTATGAGGATCTCGACAAGAAAGGTATGTTGTGCTACGAAGAGGAAGTCTGTTCTAGTAATAAAGGTGAGTCTGAAACTGATAATCCTGAGGCCAATACGATGTCTGAGGTCAGCAAGAAGACTAAAGTCAATCAGAAAAGGGCCAGATCTGAAAAAGAACCAGCAACGACTGCCATATGCAATAACTGCCATAAGCAAGGGTATTTGCAAGGAAATTGCAGATCTCTAAAGAAACAAAAGAATGATGTATCTGGCAAAAAGCTTCAGGAAAGTAGAAAATGCAATCTCTGCCATCAGGTTGGTCATGTAAAGCAAGATTGCTGGCTGTTAAAAAAGACCAAAGAGGCTCAGGTAAATGAAGTGGTAGAAACCTCAGCACCCTCAGCTATTCAGGAAAGGCCAGATGTTTTAGAAGGCACGCTTACTGTCAAAGATATTCCATTTAAAGACTGTTTGATACCGGCGCGTCGCGATGCTTTGTTGCAAAGAATGCGGTTAAGAAACTGGATTTGAATTTGAAGAAGCTCAAAGAACCAATGACTGTCCATAATCCGGTTGGGGGCTCCCTCGATCTCAGTTGGGTTTGTGGGGGTGCCGATTTCTTTTTCTCATTGCCGGTTCCCTAACATCGCGGTCATCATGAATTTTACAGAATTTGATCTTATCTTGGGGTTAGACTGGTAGTCCAAATATGAAGCTGAGGTTAAATGCGCCGACAGAGTCGTTAAGGCGAAGATTAAATCAGGTGATTATATAACCATTCCCTGTGAAGGTCAGAATTCTAATAGAAAAGACTTCTGGGCTGCTTTGGATGTTTCTCCTTCTCAAATAGAAAATATCCCTGTAGTCACAGAGAATGTTCCAGACCTCATCAAAGATATTCTTGTCGTAAAGAATTATGCGGATGTGTTCGAAGAAGTTGTCAGCTTACCTCCGCAGAGAGAAATTGATTTCAAGATCGCTTTAATTCCGAACACAAGGCCAGTAGTGCACGCTATTCGGAGAATGACTCTAAAGGAGAAAGAAGAACTAGACAATCAAACTCGATCAGACCTAGTTTCTCTGATTGGGGAGTAGCAGTGGTGTTTGTCCCAAAGTCTGATGGTACTCTACGACTATGTGTGGATTATCGTGATTTGAACAAGCAGACAATAAAGAATAAATATACATTGCCGTGAATTGATGATTTATTGGATCGTCTGAATGGAGCACAAGTATTTTCAAGGATGGACCTAGCTACAGGTTTCCATCAGCTTCGTATTGCCGAATACTGTGTTCCTACGACAGCATTCAGAGGTCCAGACTTATTCTATGAGTGGTTAGTAATGTCGTTCGGCTTATGTAACGCTCCTGGCTATTTTGTCGATCTGATGAATCGAGTGTTCAAAGGAGTCCTGAATAAGTTTGTTCTGGTTTTTATTGATGATATTCTAAGCTTCTCTAAGTCAAAAGACAAACATGAAAAACATTTGGATCAAGTTCTAGAAATTCTGAGAAGGAATGTGTTAAAAGCCAAACTGTCCAAATGTATATTATGGCAAGATGAAGTGAAGTTTCTTGGCCATGTCGTATCAAAGGAGGGAATTGCTGTGGATCCAAGTAAAATCACCGCTATTCAAAATTGGAAACAACCTAGTACTCCCGCAGAAGTCCGAAGTTTTCTTGGATTGGCTAGTTATTACCGGAAGTTCGCTAAAGATTTTTCGAAGATATCTAGTCACTTAACAAAGCTTACAAAGAAGCACTCAAAATTCAAGTGGACTCCAGAATGTGAGGAGGTTTTTGAGGAGTTAAAGTTAAGATTAACAACTGCTCCAGTGTTAACCATTATCGACGGCAATCAGGAATTGAAAGTCTGGACAGATGCTTCTAGAGAAGGCCTTGGTGCAGTATTAATGCAAAGAGGTCAAGTGGTTGCTTATGCTAGCCGTCAGCTGAAGCCGCGCGAGAAAAACTACGTCACTCATGATCTTGAGTTGTTGGCTATTGTATTTGCTTTGAAAATCTGGAGGCACTATCTTCTGGGGGAGAAATTAGAACTGTTTACAGATCACCAGTCGCTGATGTATCTGTTCACCCAGAAAGACTTGAATCTGAGGCAACAACGTTGGCTAGAGTTCCTTGCAGCATACGATTTCGAGATTCTATACACTCCAGGGAAAGCCAATGTCGTGGCTGATGCGCTAACTCGAAAGAATGTAATGATTGCCAGGCTGCTGACCAAGTCGATTTCGTTAAGAAATGATTACTCGTCGCTCAAAGCCGACAGAAGAGCTATGCCGATAAGAGAAGAAGAGATATATCGTTTGTTGTTGGCGACAATGTATATTTGAAAGTATTGCCGATGAGAAGAGTTATCCAGTTCGGTAAAACAGGGAAATTGGCGCCCAAATTCATTGGTCCGTTTCCTATTCTTGAACGGATTGGAACTCTTGCTTATAGGGTTCAATTGCCTGATTGGTTGCCTAGAGTGCATGATGTATTTCACATATCTCAACTTCGAAAGCACGTTCATGATCCAGACTTGATCGTGGAAGAAGCAGCGCAACAGGATATTGAAATTACTCCAGAACTAGCTGTGAGAAGAGAGTCGCTCAAGATTATCGGCAAAGAAACCAAAGAGCTGAGGAACAAGAAGGTTCACTTAGTCAAAGTGCAATGGAGTGGAGATCCGTGAGATTGTACTTGGGAAACTGAGGAGAGCATTCAGAAAGCCTATCCTAAGTGTCGAGTGGATATCTCTGATTGTCTCCGGTGCAAGGTACATTTACCGGTCTTTGCATTACCATTTTGTTCTCTACTTTGTTGTTATTTTCTTTTCATGGATGTGAACTTTTAGTTCTATAGTCTGAATGTTTTAAAAAGAGTGTATGAACTAATTAGTGTATTTTTGAAAAGTTAAAAATAAAATTGATTGTTGTTTGTGTTGTGTGATAGTGGATTTGATTAATTAAATTATTAGAACGATAGTTAATTTAATCAATAAGAGAATGAATGGTAGAATTTATTCGATTAAATCACACATTGAACTGAGTTAGAAATAGATAGAAGTACATACATGTGCATTATATATGTTTCAATAGGTAAATGGATTAGCTGTTGAGTAAAGAATTTATTTGCGTGCCCGACAAATAGGTAAACCTTAATGAGTTGGATGCGCAATTTTATTATTATATCAACTCCTGTGAATGCCATTAGATGCGGAGTGCTGGTTGTTCTATGTGTAATAATAAATGTCGCCATAGGATAGTAACAATTAATTTTGAACTACACTACATTGCATACTTCTTGAAGATAGGCATACTTCAACATATACCACATAAGTATTTGGAGCTTGCGTGACGAGGTTGAAGATTTACCATACGAGCGAGAGGCTTGTATGGCGATGACTATATATTACAGGTTGAACTGATGACTGATATGACCATATAAATTTGTAATGATAAATTGCCAGATTAATAAAAAACCCACACGGGTCTGGAGTTGACAATAATCACGTCTCTCTAGTTATTAGATACGGCACATGGATTATTTATTTCCCACACGGGACGAGGTGACGAGAATTTATTCTCTGGAGTAATTAAAAATACGCACTCCCTCAGGCTTTGACAAGGTGACGAGAATTTATTCTCTGGAGTTATTATCTATACACACTCCCTTGTAAACACCAGAATGTATCAATATAAATATGTGTATGCTTTATAGGATTTATTGAGTACCTAATACGGCCCAATAAATTTCCAAACCCCTCCCCGTATAAAGGAGGTTATGGCGAAATTTTTCGAAAATTTAGGGTGTTAACCAAATTTTTGAAGAATTTGAAAATTCTCAGAAATTGAAAAGTTGGAGAATAGAAGCCAGATTGAAAGGAGAGTTGATTAATCAAACTACTTTCGACTTTGTTCCTCTTCGGGGACAAAAAGTTTTAAGTGGGGGAGATTGTGATAACCCGGTAAATCTGAACTAGTTTGAAAATTTTAAATTAGCTAAAATAGTGAATTTTAAGTATTTAAAATAAATATTTAAAATAATAATGATGAAAATCAAGTTTGAATCGAAGTTGAAAATAAATATAATTACTTTGAATTATAAACAAGGCCTGAAATGGCGCGGCAGTTTCAAATTTTCATTTCAAACTTTGACTGACTGTACCGGGTGAAAATTAAAACGGATTTTAACGAAACCAAAAATATTTAAATCTGTTAGTGAATATCTTTCTAACGAATCTGAAAAATCGAAGTTTCATAGCAGGAAGCAAAAGTTATGGCCAAACGAATTTTCAGAAAGGTCGCTATAGAGTTTATATAACCCGTGAAAATGGCCATTTTGCAAACGACCTCGGAATTCGACGAAACCACTTCTGTTGGATCAGATATATTATTGCTAGTTTTCAAATTTCATAATTTTTGATGCTAGTATGTGAGCGTGGCAAAGGAAAATGTGTTTGGTCGATTTCTATTAAATTGGACCGACCAGAAAAGTGCCAATTTTCGAACGGTCTCAGAATTCAAAGAAACTAGTTTTGTTGGGACTGTATCGTCAAAACATAGGCAGATTTATTTTTCGGAAATTTTTAGAATCAATATGTGGCCCCGGCAAATTGAAATGTACGTTCAAAATGAATATTGAATGTAATATATTTTAAATTGAAAGAAAAATGACCGAAACAGTCGAATGGGCCTACGAAACATATCCCATTGTGTTCGGAACGGGGGTATTTGGCTAGGAACGATAGTCGTTGGGTTTGAATTGGTGTTCGTGTGTGACAAGGGGTATTTTCGGATTTTTAAAATATATAAATTAATAAAAAAATCCTATTGGTCCACACATTCTTCTCTCTCCCCACTTAAGCTCCAGGCGACGGCGGAACAGCTTCAAACCTTCTCTCCTCGATTTCTCCTCCGTCCCTTAACGAAATCGAGCGCCACCACCCACGTTTTAAAGCCCTCTCCTCCCTCTTCAAATCCATACTTGATTCGCCTCCCCTCGCTCCGCATTTATCTCGCATCGACCTCGTGAAGGTTCGTCGTTCGAGCTGGAATTCCTCCTCCCTGGCGCGCGTGAGTTCGGCGAGGTGGTACCCTCTGGAGGCGTCGTTCCTAGCTGTACATTGTGGTGCAACCTGATCTCGGCAACGCGCTTCGAAATAGAAGAAAAATCAAAACCTAGATCTGCACATTTCTGAAAAGGTACGGCTGTATTGAATTAAAAGGAAAACAACATTTAAAAGCGTTGCGAAATAGGTTAATCTAATAAAAATCATATCTTTTTCATGTGTGATCGAAATTCAGTGAAACAAGAGACAGTGGACTCGTGTGGACGTCTTCTACATTCTAGAAGAGACCGCATATTTTTCTGAGCCTTCTACTATTTTTGGTGGAGTGGAACCCAATGTGAGATTACTAAATTATAAACGATATGGAAAATGACGATGTATAAATTATATAGTCGATGTATGAGTTATATAACCATTGTACACCTCATGTATAAGCATTGTATAAGTTGTACGTTCAATGTATAAGTTATATATGCGTTGTAAAAATTATATATGTCTTGAATAGAAGTGAAATATACTTATATATATATATATATATATATATATATATATATATATACACGCCCCTTGTCCACAAACCATGGACGATATTTATTGGTTGTGATTGGTGCGAAAATTGGTTGATAGCGAATGGTTGATTTGAATTATTTGTGGTTGAAATTGATTGATTGTGGTTGAAAAATACCCGTTTGTGGTTGAGAATTATTTGGTTGAAACCACATAGGATTAGTTTGTGGAAAAGAAAAAAAATATACATGCCGCCTACGTGCGAACTAGATGCATGAAATCCCCATTGTCAAAAGCTGCGAGGCTTTAAGGTAGAGCGAGGAGCCGTACTAGGGACGGCCCCGGTTTTAACTACCCTGCCGTTATGTTGCCGAAATTTTGAATAATATCCATGCGTTAGAATTATTTTCATGTGTTGAAACTATATTCGTGTGTTGAATAGAAATTCATGTGTTGAACGACATTTGTGTTTTGAAATAAATTGTTTTATAATAAAAATCATATTTTTATCATCTATATGAACTATATAAAATAGTCGTGTTTTGAAATAAATTGTTTTAAATATAAAAATCACCTTTTTATTGTATATATATAAACTATAGAAAACATTCATGTGCTGAATAGAAATTCATTCGTTGAATAGAAATTCATGTGTTGAATGGTATTCGTGTTTTAAATAAATTGTTTTAACAATAAAAATCACATTTTTATTTTATATATACGAACTATAGAAAACCTTCATGTGTTGAATAGAAATTCATTCGTTGAATAGAAATTCATGTGTTGAATGGTATTCATGTTTGAAATAAATTGTTTTATAATAAAAGTCCTATTTTTATCATCTATATGAACTATATAAAATAGTCGTGTTTTGAAATAAATTGTTTTACAATAAAAATCCTATTTTTATCATCTATATGAACTATATAAAATAGTCGTGTTTTGAAATAAATTGTTTTACATTAAAAATCACAATTTTATTATATACATGAATTGTTAAAATAGAGAAGTGTTGAAATAAATGTCGGTTAGATAAAAATATCATTTTTATCAAAGGTATGAAAAGAATATGGTTTTGAAATCGAAGAATAGATTATATTTATATATATATATATATTTAAAAAAAATCGAATAACAAAGCTGCAGTTCATATTTTGAAACCGTGATTTCAAACGATTAGTGCGGGAGATCCGACCAACGGATTTTCCCGAAACCGAAACCGTTGGGTTCGCTTTGGAAATATCTTTCCAACTACACCAACTTTGTAAAGATCCAACAGTTGGATTGTCTATAATGTTTAATTCAAATCTGAAAAAAAACAGCGCCAGAATCGATTATATTTTTATATATATATAAATATAATTAAATTAAATCGAATAACGACGCTGTAGTTCGTATTTTGAAATCGAAACTTCAAACGATTGTACCGGGAGATCCGACCGTCGGATTTTCCCAAAACTGGAATCGTTGGATTCGTTTTGAAAAGATCTTTCTAATGATATAAATTTTGTGAAGATCCAACAATTAGATTTTCAGATATGTGTAAATCAAATCTGAAGAAAACAGCGCCACGGCCGCGTTATGGCCTTAAGCGTCGTTTGAATAAATAGGCTATTTTTAATTAAATAAAAATAGCGATAAATCATTATAACATATTATAAACGATATGGAATGCGAAATTTAGAAACTAACTGAAGGTTAGCTAAGATGAATGGTTTCCTGGGTTTTGATCTGATGTTGGTTTCGGCCTTCGGGGTTAATATTTGGGAAATCGTTCTCTTACTGATTTACGGTTAGTGACTAATGAACTGGAATAAGGTGTATGTTGTGTTTGTGTAGCACTTGTTTATTATATACGCAAGTTGCTCAGAAAGACCAGGTTTATCCCATTTTGAATAACTGAATCGACGATAGGAAGTCGAAGAAGAAAACGATGGTTGAAGACCGGAGATCTTCACCTCGTTTGGATGGTAACTGATGTCCTGATTGGGAGGCATCCCGAAATATGGATAATGAGTGGTGATCGTCCAGACGTACATGGAGATCGATGGGTATGCGAGGTATATAGTGCCTCTGGTTTCGTTCAGACCTAGAACGGACTTGTAAATGGACTGTGTGTCTGACATTGGACTTCATTCTGTGTGATTGATAGCCATTAGTTACACGGTGTGAATTGCCTATATGGCATGATAAGATGCAATGATCAGGGCTTCTATTGAAAAGCAAAGTCTTGTGGTTGATGATCAAAGCACCGCCTGTGTGGCGTAGCTTTATGTATAACGTGAATTCGCGAGCCTCACACCCCGGTATGAACCAGAAACGGGAGAGGACCTCAGGGAGGGCATGCGTTTCCTTCTAGCAAGAGGTGGTGTCAGTGCTTAAACTGGCTGACATTTATATTTATTTTCACCTATGTGGTTGTTGCTGTTGCGAGGCACCTCGGTTATATCGGTCGATCCTGGACCATTGGAGTCATTTGTTGGCTCATTTACGCCCCAAAGGGCGGGGGAACGTAGTGTTCAGGCATAATAATCCACATCGGTGGACCAACCCTGACGATTCAAAGTGCAGTTGCGGCTGTTCCTGAGACATGGGCTAGATTGTCTCAAAGTCGGTAAGGACTATCTTTTGCCTTGGTTCATGACGGAAATCCAATTTCCAAATACGTGACTGTGCGGTTTTGATTGTATACCTATATATGGCGACATAGTGGTATGGGGCATTAATGCCATCCATGATTGATACTTATGATTTGAAATTGCTTTTGAAACATATAGGCACTAGTAATAATATCAAATTCTTTTGTTTTATTCGTATCAAGCATATTTTGGCCGTTATAAGGTAAAAACTCTAACCTCCGGTTTGCGTTGCATTGTGTGATGGGAACTGAGTCTTATAATGGCTTCATTTTTATAAAAAGCATTGCGATGTTTAAAAGAATTACTTGTTTTAAAGCACTGGCAATCCAATGGAGTAAACCCATTCCACGAAAGTGGCGTGGTCCTGTGATTTGCCATATTATAAATGTGTTAGGTAGATTTCTCATACCAGTCCCATGACGGACTCGTAGTTTGTTTCACTTGCAAACTCGGGTGCCCCTTTTTCTACACGGTCAGCCTTGTGTTTAGGTTTAGCAGGCTCTTTCTGGATAGCTGGAGCTGAAGATGGATTCTATCATTTATCTCTTTTTATGCTGTTCAGCTCCTATTGTACATATTATGTTTATTTCTGCTGTAGACATTTATGTATAGCTGAACTGTATTTGTACTAAGTATGATCCTGTATACTGTGTAACTTTGATGATTACGTTTATCCAATGTATTATTTGTTCATTATCTGCTGTATTTATTTAATTTTGTTCTGCTATTATTTGTTTATGTGTTATATTCCAAAGATTATCCTTAACACCGTCGTACAGGGTTTTGGGGTCGTCACACACGGGACTCGGGCCGCACATATAGAGGACATGTGCAACTAGACATCGATAACGATTCACGACATGTACGTGGGGAAAGTCTAGGAACATATATCGCTCTGGGTAGGTTGTCTTAGACTAGGGGACATCGTTCGATAGGTAGCATATTCCCTAAGTGGACCTAGATCGCGTAAACCCTAAATCCGAGAAGCGTTCAATAGGTAGCATAAACCCCAGTGGCCCTGGGTAGCGTAAACCCTGGTTGAATCCAGGAAGCGTTCGATAGTAAACCTTAGATTAGATCTAGATGATACACGGAATCTAGCAAGATCGAGAGTGGCAGTCCAAACGATTTCGAGAACGATGGCACTACACTAAAGTAGTATAGATTTACATGATGAAGCCCGTATGACATACGGCAAATGACTGTATATATACATGGAAAGGATTAGACGAGTTGGGGGAATCTACATATACGTTGTATTAGGTTAACCTACTAGTGGGACATGAGTATAGCCTAGAGAGCTATTATCGCGAATAACCTAATAAGCAAGAAAATATAAATGAACGGTATATGTAGGATTATACAGAAGTTTATTCTAAGTCCACTCACATAGAACTTATGTTCTGACCCCCTCCTCATTTCATACTTCCAGGTTAGGTTCATGACAGAGATGGTATAGCTTTGGATATTGGTTTAGCAGTATTGTTAATAAGGTAAAGCAATATTTGAATATTATACTTTATTTCCTTCCGCTGTGAGATGCTTTACGAGTTCTGACATGTTTCTTTATCTCTGTCTTTTTCTGCAGATACCAGAGCACCCAACTCGAGTTTCGATAGATGGGATTTTTGAAAAAAAATTCGGTCTGTCGGAATCCGAGTTGTTACATCTGGTATCAAAGCTTCGGTTTAGTGATCTTAAGGAGATAATGAGTGAACGTATTGTCATTTTCTAAAATATAAATATATTATATATAAAAACCTAAATCCATATAGTAGCCCAATAGACATGAAAAGAGTTAGGATATCTAGTTTATACACTCAAGGAATGAACATAGGAATTTGGAAACCATTAGGTGGTTGGGAAAGTGTACAATATGACTTGAAGCTAGAGAAAGAAAATATCCCATATGATGGAAACTGAAATGTTTGTATTTCAGAGTAATGGTTTTAGAAGTGTAACCTTAGGAACTAGAAAAGGTTGAAAAATGAAAAATGGATTAGGAATATATATAGTCGAGAGAATTGAATTTGCGAAAGTGCCTAGGAAAGCCTAGTGAGTTGAAGACCCGCTTTGAGTCTAACCCAATGATAAACTTTTATGAACTTGGATTTGAAAAGGATTTGTGGTATTTTCCAACATTTAATCTTAAAAGTATTTTGATAAATGCATGTTTGGTTTTAAAGTAAAGTGAAGTATATTTTGTAAAACAATGATTTCTTGTTTTAAAAGAATTCTCTCGTAAAAAGGTGCATATTATGTAGCATAAATACTTGCTAGTTTTCATATATGAAAAGAAGTTTTGAAATTCTATTCTATTGCCAATAAATTTTGATTATTGATTTACGAAGAATTTTGTTGGGTGTACAAAATAAGTTGTAGGAATAGAATAGATGTCTGCACCTTATAGCGAGTAGTTAAATTAACATTGTAATTAGAAACAATGTAAGCCCGATAGTTATCCTTGTCTACTCCAGCTTTGTGATTTGAAAAAAAATGTTTTGCATTTTTATATTATGACATGTTTTTATGGTTTGGCGAAAACAAGTTTTGGAGAAGAAAATAAAGTTTTAACACTTTTAGTTTTTTTGAAAAAAAATGTAACGAAAAGAAAGGAGGCCAAACCATGTTTTAAAAAGAATGGAGTAGGTAAGGATTAGTGCCTAGAATAGAACAAGAGAAAGTTAAAGCTTTGAATTAGACAATTGGAACCAACTAGAGATTGGTTGAGTTGAGTGATTCTCTGAGTGTCAATCTATGTTGATTTCGGTCTTCAGGGTTGATATTTAGGGAGTTACTCTCTTGCCAATTTACAGTCAGGGGTTAGCTAATATTAAACTAATGGAAAATTTCCCGTAGAATGCATAAGCATTGAGGAACCTAGGTTTGTTGCTGGAGAAGAAAAAAGGATAGGCTAGTAATACACAGCAAGGACTAGTAGTGACTACTAAGTAGTAAAGGGCAAGTAAGTGGGTAGATCCTGTTGCGTGGACCCACAATTATCTGAGATGATAAAGTCCTAAGATTCTTGGCCCATAGTAGTAGTTGTATAGGATGCTGTTTGAGTTGAAAACAGAAAAAGCTTATTTGAAATAATAAACTTAAGTAATTGGATTAAGTCAAATAAGCTAAGAAATAGAAAAGCCTACCTAACAAGAAATAATAAATTCTGTAAGGCAACAAATGTGATGGGAAAAGAAAATGGAAATCTTAAGAAAAAGATGAATAAATATGAAATTTTTCCAAGATAAGTGGAAAAAGAGAAGAAATTTTCTTATGTGGTTGTGCTTGGATAGGAAAATAGGAAATCTTCATAGAATAGTCATATAAAAATCCAAGTACGATTAGAAAAGAAAAATGGAGGATGTGAATTTTTCCGTTTTATATCTTTTCGTAACATAAGGAAATCGAATTTGGAAAATTAGATTTTTCTAAATTTCGAATTTAATGATGGATGGTAGGGTTTTGGATGCGACAATTGGGTGAACTATGCTCTTATTCTATAAGAGTGTGGGAAACTTGGATGAAAAATATTTTGTTTTTTCAAGAATATTGCATTCATATAGAACTGCAAGTATATTTAGGATGTGAGCATCATGTTTTGAAAGAGTTTCTAAAATTTGCATACATACAGGTGGATCCAAATTAGGCATACATACTTTACTACGATGTATCTCACTTTGCACATGTGCATAATGTTTGCAACAATTGGATGCACACTTGATGGATGTATATTGCGAGGGATTATCTATTTTTACTCTTATCGAATTTCGGGGACGAAATTCTTTAAGGGTGGGAGAATGTAACACCCCGCATTTTTAATATAATTAAAAATATGTAAAAATATGTGTATATGCACAGATAGGTAAATAATGGTGATGTATAATGAAAATTAATTAATATATGGAAGAGAAGGAAAAATTAATTCGATAACAGTGTGCGTAATGGAAAATATAATAAAATAAGGATACTTAATTTAAATATCAGGAATTAAGTAAAAGGACATCACCATTGCGTTCGCGTCGAAATTCTACTTGGAATGGAGTCCAAGTTTGTGTAAATCGGACTCCGTATGAAGAAGTTATGGCCTTTAGAAGATTCAACAAAAATTCAAAACACTTCGAAATTCAACCCAGGCAGCTGGGCGGGAAATTTCCCGCCAAAACCAGGCAGGTCGACCTGGGGGTCAGGTCGACCATGGGGTCGATCTACCCCTAGGGAGGTCGACTAGGGGTCGACCTATCCCCAGATCTAGGCGATTTCAGTTCCTTTGACGTGTTTTGATGTGTTGTACGGGTCGGATGGCTTCTAGGTCAATCTAAGGGCTCTAGAACACTCTCTACACCTATAAATACATAGCAAGACCTAACCCTAATTCATAAAAATTCCTTAAGACGCCTCCATGCCGCCAAACTTCAACCAAACATGGTCACCGCCCCAAAACTCTAAATTATATTGCAAGTTCTTCATCAACTTTGGAGTTTAATCAAATCAAGTAGCAAAGTTCTTCATCAACAATTCATGCTCTTCCCCAATAATCAAATAAGAAGATTAAATCAGCGTTCTACATCAACAAAAAATCGCTTATTTCTCCAATCCAATCAAGTTGAGTGGAATTATAATAAACTTGTTGTATAATAGTATTATTATCGTTCGTCATTCCCCAATTATAAATTCAATGCAAGATTTATGTTATAATAATTGTTCTTTTATTCTCCTTCCCTTTTTATTTTTAGATCTAGGTTATCTCGAACCTAGACGAAATCTTATTATACATACGTACGATTCAAATATGGGAATATTGGGGCATAACTTATTTTATGCAATCGAGGAATATAATCTGAAATTTGGGGAACTGTGGCATAACAATTATTATTGCAAATATTGGGACAATTGGCGGAATTTGTTTGGGACTTGAAATTAATCCTAAAAGGTGAATTAGATTATACGTATAAACATGGGGAAATATATTGGGAAAATATTGATTTTATGAAATTGGGTATAATGGGATTTTGGAAATTGGCATGTTTCGATATTAATAACATGGAATTGGTGAATTTGGCTATAACTGAGTAATTTGGGTAAAAAGATTATTTCATGAATCGTTTTATAAGCAAAGTAGAAATGGGTTAAGTAGCACTTGACATATGAATAAACTTAACCAACCTATGAGGAATGATAATAACCTGTTAGGAACATATGTATGGAAAAATGGGAATAATAGGTATAGCCTATTAATGGGATTATAAGCATGAACATAAATTGGGGTTTTTGGGTAAAGCTTGAATTTGAGACTCGGAAATTAGATATGCCGTTAAGATCCTAGAAACATAAATAAAAATGGAATATGTTGGACAAACCATGTTTTTGTGTAATTATGGAACTCGACTCATGACATTAAATTGATAATCGACATATGACATCTAGAATAAACACGAACATGCTTGTGAATTGATAATTAGCATATGACATCTAGAATGGACATGAACTAAACATGAAACATGGCTAACTCGAGGTAAGAATGAGTTTGCGGTGTAATCCTTCCTGGAACCGCTCGGCAGATCAGTGACCGCAAACAATAGGTTCTAATGTGAGAAGTTAACGTGCTTGAAACCCGAGGTTAGATTGAGTTGTGGTGTAATCCTGCTCGGAACCAACCGGCACATTCAGTGACCGCAACAATAGGTCTAATGTGAGAGGTTGGGCATTAATAATTAATTAATGCTAATGACACATGCTAGTATGGTAAGGTTAAGTCAACATGAAATACCAGACAACACTTAACCAATTTGACTCGATATATGGGTGGGTTAAGTCAACGTGAACCACTAGATAACGCTGACCAATTTGACATGATATATAGGTAGGTTAAGTCAACACGAACTGATAGATAACACTTAACCAGTTTAACATGATATATGGGTGGGTTAAGTCAACGTGAACCGCTAGATAACACTTAACCAATTTGACTCAATTTATGGGTGGGTTAAGTCAACGTGAACTGCTGGATAACACTTAACCAGTTTGACATGACGCGTGGGTTGAATTGAATACATGATTGGGGGTTAAGTCAACACGGACACATGGGCAAACTTAACCACTCAAAGCAAGGAAAAGTGGGGAACGATAAGATTAAATGATATATAAACTTATCCTAGGGATAAGAAATGAATATGACTTAAGATGTGATACAAGACTCGAAGGGTGGGACGACATATACCATGAAATAAGTTAATCTAAGATGGAAATGTGGGAGAACACCCGTACACTATCATTTGATAAAAAGAACTTAAGTCATGCTTGAATTCACAGGTAAACCTTAGTTAAAAGGAACTAAGTAACAAACCTTAGTTAAAGAGAACTAACTAACAGAAACTAAGTATCAAACCTTGGTTAAGAGAACCAAGTAATAGACCTTAGTTTAGAGAACTAAGTAAATAAGGAGAAAGAGAACTAAGTAGTAAACCTTAGTTAAGAGGACTAAGTAGTAAACCTTAGTTAAGAAAACGAACGATTCAGGAAACTAAGTAGTATACCTTAGTTAAGAGACCTAAGTAGTAAACCTTAGTCAAGAAAACCAAGTAGAACACGAGGAGGAACGAACATCCATCTGATCATGAAGAAGGCTCCAACGGCCTGGGTTACGAAGCACGCGGCTTCAGGGGGACGTGAGGGTACTCTTGGTATCCCTCTATGAGGTTGCAGATGATCCTCCTGGGCTCACAGAGGTTAAGGTTTGCGTTAAAAGAACCAAGAGTATGCCTTGGTCGCAATATAAGCAACCTAAAGACTAGGATTGACCAGCATGAGGCAACGATATCTTGTTTAGCCCTGTGATAGCACGTCATCGTCTACCTACCATCTTGAGTCAATCGAGTACGTGAAGCAGAAAGGCGGAGAACTCCAAAAGACCATATACTTGCTACCTAGATATGGGTGAGGTTGGCTAATAGGTTTGTGGGGGCATAGTGGGCCTGCGAAAAGTTCTCATTCTTGATTTTCTTGGGTGCCTTTCATTAGTTGATGGAGGGGTCAAGTGGGACCATAGCCACACACAGATAAAAACAGACCTTAGCATCTACGTCGTCAGATAACTTAAAGCTCCCGACCGAGTTCCATGCTTCTTGATTAGCCCTGCTACGGGACTCGGGCCGCACATATAGAGGACATGTGCAACTAGACATCGATAATGATTCACGACACGTGCGTGGGGAAAGTCTAGGAACATATATCGCTCTGGGTAGTGTGCCCTAGACTAGGGGGCATCGTTCGATAGGTAGCATAATCCCTAGTTGGACCTAAGTCGCGTAAACCCTGAATCCGAGAAGCATTCAATAGGTAGCATAAACCCCAGTGGCCCTAGGTAGCGTAAACCCTGGTTGAATCTAGGAAGCGATCGATAGTAAACATTAGATTATATCTAGATGATACACGATATTTAGCAAGATCGAGAGTGGAAGTCCAAGTGATTTCGAGAATGGTGGCACTACACTAAAGTAGTATAGATTTACATGATGAAGCCCGTACGACATACGGCAAGGGACTGTATATATATACATGGAAAGGATTAGATGAGTTGGGGGTATCTGCATATACGTTGTATTAGGTTAACTTACTAGCGGGGCATGAGTATAGCCTAGAGAGCTAATATCGCGAATAACCTAAAATATAACTGAACGGTATATGTAGGATTATACAGAAGTTTATTCTAAGTCCACTCACACATAACTTATGTTCTGACCCCCTCCTCGTTTCATACTTCCATGTTAGGTTCATGACAGAGATGGTATAGCTTTGGATAATGGTTTAGTAGTATTGTTAATAAGGTAAAGCAATATTTGAATATTATACTTTATTTCCTTCCGCTGTGAGATGCTTTACGAGTTTTGACATGTTTCTTTATCTTTGTCTTTTTCTGCAGGATACCAGAGCACCCAACTCGGGTTTCGATAGATGGGATTTTTGAAAAAAAATCAGTCTGTCGGAATCCGGGTTATTACATGTTATTACCCATGTTAATTACTATCAGTTACCTATTCCTTTTTCAGTTATCACCCGATTATATGTACATCTTTCTTCCTTATACCTTTTTGTCATAGTTTGATCTACAGTCTTATTATTATGCCTGTTTGTTCTATTCGTTCATTTCTAGGTTTGGATTTGTTCTCCTTTTTCTTTTCTTTTTTTACACTAAGCCTAGGCCAATGAGAGCCTAGGCCTTTTTACCATTTGGATTTCGTAAATATTAGGATAATATGTTTTAATAATATAGAGGGGATTTTGGCATATTAGAAATTGTGAACCTTAGGCAGTAGAACTAGGATAATTAAAAAGGAAGAATATGTTAAAAGGGTGAGCCGGAATAGGGTGGACTTAATTAGATATTAAGTTGATATGTCATGAGGATTTGGAAAAAATGTACTTAATTATTCATTAAGTAAAACATGTAACTAGACAGTAAATGATATCGTAATAATTTAAAAGATTGCATATTACTTTCCTCAATTACAATCCAGGGAATAACATGTTATAAGATTATTAATGAACTTAAACGGGTTAAGTTAAACACTGGATGAATAAGCTAGGAAAAGGGATTGTAGATTACTTTCCTTAATTACAATTTGAGGGTAGAAAGATTATAGATTACTTTCCTTAATTACAATGTTGGGAATAACATGTTATAGATTTATAAATGGACTTAAACGGGTTAAGTTAAACACTGGATTAATAAGCTAGGAAAAGAGGTTGTAGATTACTTTTGTTAATTACAATCCGAGGGTATAAAAGATTGTAGATTACTTTTGTTAATTACAATTTAGGGGATAACATGTTATTATGCTTATAAATGAACTTAAATAGGTTAAGTTAAACACTGGATTAATAAGCAAGAGAAAGAGGTTGTATCTTACTTTTGTTAATTACAATCTAGGGTGTAACATGTTGTATGCTTATTAAAAAACTTAAACGGGTTAAGTTCAAACACTACATTAATAAGCTTGTGGAAAACCTTGTTAGCTTAAGGACCAAGTCTCGGGGAGGTTTGTGTTATATGCATTTTTGTGTGGGATCTGTATCAATTAGTATTCCTTAGTTATCAATGGGGACTTGCACTAGGTAGGGGTCAAGGCATGCTTATACTAAACTGCGTTGTAAGAGGTACAAATGTGAGATGGGTATGGGGGCGTTCCGGTAGAGTCATGAGCGTGCATGAGTTCGAAAGTGGAAGATAAGACACTGTAATGCCTATGATTAAGGTTGTCTCTCTTAGTCGATGGGTTCAGGAGTGATAACCTTGAATGCCATGGCTGGCACGGATTATTCACATCCTATTTAAGAAGCCGGTCAATGGGTAGAAATTAGGAAAGGATTAATCTTTACGATATGATAGTTGGTGCAGAAATTCTGGGATATGAATGAGAAACTTATCTTACATTATTTTCCATGTTCCCCATTTTACTGTATTTTCATATTTAGTATTATTGATATGTCTTGATACTTCTTTATCTCATTGCTTATGCTAAAAATCACTGGAACTCGCTAGACTTTATGTCTGGCCTATTTTGTTTTTCCTTCTCTCTCTTCCTTTCCCCTTGCGTTCTCGGGGTAGTGGATTATAACAGTGACTGTGATTCTTTGATTTAACTTGGACTTGGACTATTTCTTAATCCATGTATTGTTCGATTTCTATTCTATGATTATTGTTATGGCTAATGAGGGATATGATTTTTATGGTTTTGTACTTGTACTCTGATGGTTTATGTTTCCACGAGATAGATGTTTTATGACTATGACTTTATGGTATTTGAAACTGTAATATTATATTTGGTTCGATACTAAAAGTTTGAAAATTTTTCGCTGCATTTTACATTCTGTCTTGTATATTTTAGCCTCCGTGTTACTACTTCATACATGTTGCGCTTCACAAAACTAAATGCATCGTCATATGGGTGACATTAAGGGATGTGGGGTGTCACATATGGTATTGTGAAATGTTAAATTTAATAAGTGTAAAATATTTATTTGATTTAAGTAGATCTAATAAGGGTATTAGTATGATTTTTAAGAATGTTATGATATAAATAAATAAAAATTACTTTATGTTAACATGTAAAGTGTTTACATAAGAATTGTGATTTTTAGTATATAACATAAGTTAAACTTGTATGGATTATTTGGACTTTGTAAGTACGATTTTATGTGAACTATAGTTTATAAAAATATGTAAAGCTTATGAATTTATTTTAGTTTAAGCTTAGCCATTTAAAAAGGTGTTTAATTTGGAATGAAGTAAATAGTTTAAAAACTTTATAAGGCTATCAGAAATATTATTGTTGTGAATTTGTTTTAATAAAATAGAGTTAGATATAAATCAAAATTATTCGTGACATAAACTTGAACTTAGGTGGTATTTTAAATAATTATGAAATTAAAAACTTGTAATATGAGAAGTTAGAATTAGAGAGAGTTTATTTCATCTCGTTTACATTATATCATTTATTTCTTTTATGTAATACTGGGCTAATTGTATTCGAAGGCCCATTGTTCTTTATCTTGACCCAACATGCTTGCATGGCCTTGTTACCATTTTAAATATTTTTCCATCTTTGTTTTGGGAACCCTAATATATGAAATTAGTTTCAAGTGCATCTGAATTTTTCTCATTTATATTTCTAGTTTATTTCTAATTACATGGTATCGGAGCGTTCGATATAAGGCCTTGGTGGTAATTCAAGATCATCCTGCGCTTCCTCATCTCTGTTTAAAGTTAGATAGCCATGGCTGAAAATAAGGGTGTCGACGTAATGACAATGATGTCGAAGATCACTGATTGGAAATTAAATAGTTCCAATACTATGAATGGAATAAGACAATTCGCTTGTATATCAGGAGTATGGATAAGAATGATCACTTGATTAGTGAACCCCCGAAATTAGATTAAAAGGATAAAGATGATCAAAATTGGCATTGTGATGATGCTCGTCTATTCTTACAAATTCGAAATTCTTTAGATCTGAAGTAATTGGACTGATTAATCACTGTGAAATGGTGAAGGAGCTGATGTAATATTTGGAGCATTTATACTTTGGTAAAGGAAACTTAACACGAATATATGATGTATGTCAAGCATTTTACAGGGCAGAAAAAAGGATATGAGCTTAATGAACTACTTTATGACATTCAAACAAACGTATAAGGAATTTAATATGTTATTGCCAATGGGTAATAATAAGGTGCAGCAAAGACAGAGAGAACAAATGGTCATCATGAGTTTTTGGTGGGATTATCACCTGAGTTTGAAGGAGTGAAGTCACAAATTATTGTGAATACTGATCTTACACGTTTG
Organism: Allium sativum; assembly: GCA_030737875.1. Classification (NCBI taxonomy): domain Eukaryota; kingdom Viridiplantae; phylum Streptophyta; class Magnoliopsida; order Asparagales; family Amaryllidaceae; genus Allium; species Allium sativum. Next base: position 235,107,112 of record CM060912.1, read on the forward strand.
CATGAAGTGTATAGTAGAGTACTTAGAGCTGAAACTGTTTCAAGTGCACATAATACAAGTGGTACCTTTGGTAATAGTGCATTTATGGGTAGTAGTAGTAACGCTGTCTTGAATAGTCAGTCAGATGCAGGTAGAGGCAATACACAACAATATGTACAATCATGGAGGCCACAAAGACCACCTAATGCGCAAATGTGGCGATCACCAAGACCACCTAGAAGGTCACAGAGGCCTCCATGGAGACCATTAATTAATCAAAGCAAAATGTGCAATTACTGCAAGAGAATTGGACATGTAATGGATGAATGTAGAAGTCTACAATGGAACCAGAAAAATACAAATCCATCTAATATCAAAACAGTGCTCATGATAGCTGATGAATTTGACAAATGCTCAAATTTATAGAAATCAATGCACGATAAATCAACTGATTCTGCCACTATAGCAACAACTACCTCTGTGGCAAACACAAGTACGGGATCATCTACCTCAAAGTGGATCATTGATTTTGGAGCTTCTGATAACATGACAGGTAATCAAAATCTATTTACAAGGTTGGAAGCATGTAGTGCACCACATAAAGTATCTCTTGCTGATGGCTCACAAAATTATGTGAAAGGAATTGGTGATGTTATTTCAAACTCTTATCTTCCTATGACATTAGTACTAGACTTACCATCATTATCATTCAGTCTACGGTCAGTAGGTCAAATTACGCATAATTTAAACTGCATTGTTACCTTTATCCCCCATCATTGTGAATTTCAGGATCTTGTGACGAAGCGAACTATTGGTAGAGGAAGTAAGTCCGGTGGATTATATACTCTCGACACACAGTCCAAACCTATAGCTTTTTCAATCATAAATCCTTCTCTCATAGTTCGTTGCCAGCTTGGTCATCCATCACTTTCTTTATTCAAACAACTTTATCCACAGTTTAGCTATATATCTACAATAAATTGCGAAGCCTTCCAGTATGCAAAACATCACAGAAGTAGTTTCAACCTAGAGGTAATAAAAGAGCTAATAATCCATTTGCATTAATCCATTCTGATATTTGGAGACCTTCATCAATTGTAAACAAACCTAGTTATAGATATTTTGTAACTTTTGTCGATGACTACACTCATTTAACTTGGCTGTTTCTGATGAAATCTAGAACTAAATTGTTTTCTATATTTTGTAAATTTCATGCTGAAATTAAGACACGGTTTAATACTCCTATAAAAACACTTCGTAGTGATAATGCCAAGAATATATTTCCAGTGAATTCAACAAATTTTTGACTCAAAATGGTATTATACACGAGACTTCATGTGTGGATACATCATCTCAAAATGGTGTGGTGGAGAGGAAAAATCGACACTTGTTAGAAACGGCCCGAGCTTTGTTATTCCAAATGAGTGTGCCAAAATCATTTTGGGATGATGCAGTGTCAAATGCTTGTTTCCTGATCAATAAAATGCCATTTACTATGCTTAACAATGAAATTCCTTATCAAGTTCTGCAACCAAATAAAGCTATGTTTCCTATTAAACCCAAAGTGTTTGGATGCACATGTTTTGTGAGGGATGTCAACCAACAACTGAGTAAACTTGATCACAAGTCATTAAAATGTATATTTTTGGGTTATTCCAGACTTCAGGAAGGATACAGGTGTTATTGTCCAAGCTTGCAAAAATATATAGTGTCTATTGATGTAACATTCATGGAAGACATACCATTTTATTAACCAACCACATCCCAGTTTCAGAATGGCAATGAAGAATTCCTTGTGCATTCTACTATACCTAATGAACCTTCTAATGTGAGTAACACACAAGGTGCACCTATAGAAGATACAAATGAAGATGATACAAGTCAATCTGAGGAGGATAAAAGTTTGAATTTACCTATTGCTCTTATGAAAGGAAAGAGGGAGTGCATATACAAAGTTTCTTCATGTGTAGCATATAATAGACTTCCACATAAATCATGTGTGTTCATTTCAACATTGGATTCTGTCTCTATACCAAAGATAGTGGGAGAAGCCATAAAATCACCTGAGTGGCTTGAAGTAATGATGGAAGAAATGAGAGCTTTAGAACATAATGATACCTGGAAGTTAGTGAAATTACCATCAGACAAGAAGGCAATAAGGTGTAAATGGATTTTCTCCATCAAAATGAATGTTGATGGTAGTGTGGCAAGACTCAAAGCTCGTTTGGTAGCTAAAGGATATGCTCAAACATATGGAGTTGATTATGCAGAAACTTTCTCCCTTGTAGCCAAAATGACATCTATTAGGTTATTTATATTTATGGTAACTAGGTATGATTGGAAGCTTCATCGATTTGACATTAAAAATGCTTTTCTACATAGGGACTTGTCTGAAGAGGTACACATGGAGCAACCACCAGGGTTTGTTGCACAAGGGAGACAAACCTAGTGTGTAAATTAAGAAAATCACTATATAGACTCAAGAAAAGTCCAAGGGCTTGGTTTGGCAAGTTTAGCTTGGCCATTGAAAAATTTGGAGTTATGAGACGCAAGTCTGATCACACTCTCTTTTATAAAACCTCAGACAAAGGTATAATATTATTAGTTGTATATGTGGATAATATAATAATAACAGGGAGTGATGAAGGTGGTATTCTCAAACTTAAACACTTCATACACAATCATTTTCAGGCTAAAGACCTTGGAGAGCTCAAATATTTCTGAGGGGTTGAAATTACAAGGAGCAAGGAAGAGATATACTGTAATACCCCACGTCCGTTAGTGTCACTCACAAAGGGAATGCATTAAGTTCTGTGGAGTATTTTGGGTAAAAAATGCAGATAAATTACAAGACAGACAAATATTAAACAACGAAAAATTGAACTTTGCTTTATTGATAAAATAGTTTGTACAAGATTCTTTTACAATATCAGAGTATCATCTGTCTTTACAAAATAAAGAAGCATAAAACAACATTTTATATTCCCCAATGTAGCAAGAGCCAGCCATAGCATCTGAAAGAGAATCCAAGGACGACTTCGTCAAATCTTCAAGCTGGGGAAAGAGCAACGGCCCAATCTAATCCTGAGTTATACTATTCCCTCCTCAACTACCTAGGGGGGGGGGAACGGAAGAAAAGAAGCGAAAGAAAAACAGAGTCAGACATAAAGCCTGAGTAAGTCAGTAACTTCTAGCATGTGAACAGGGAAAAATGAAACGACATGAATTAACTGAATACAAGGCAATACCATGATGATAGGGTCAACAGGATAAGATAAGATTACCACAAGATATACTAAGGCAAGATAAACTGGATATACTTTAATACTTTCTCTGTTTCGCTATTACCTTATTATTCTGGTTTCTATATCTCTGCACCGCCTAACTAGTGTCCCTACTAGTAACGATAACGTGATCCCAATCCCTGTAGTTTCCGTCGCCTTCAGGCATCCATTTATTATTTAATTACCTAGATCTAATCTAGGGTTTTCTATCAAGTGCCATCTAGATTCAACTAGAACTTACGCTATTTTTCTGAATGCTTCTTGGATTCAGGGTTTATGCCACCTAGTTCCAAACTAGGGATTATGCTACCTGTCGAACGATGCCCTTTAGTCTAGGACACACCACCTAGGGTGGTACATGTTCCTAGACTTTTCCCACGCATGTATCACGAATCGTTATCGCTTGTCTAGATGCACATGTCCTGTAATGGCGGTCCGAGTTCCACCGTCAGGGCTACTCTAGAAATACGGAATTCGGTCGGGAGCTTTCAATATCTGCCGATGCAGATGCTAAGGTCTGTTTTTCCAGTGGCTATGGTCCCACTCGACCCCTCCCTCAACTAATGGAAGGCCACCCTTGTAAAATGAGAACTGTATGAAGGCCCCTATCTGCCCCACTAATTCTATGGCCAACAACACCCCGCAACCACAACTAGATAGCAAGTATGTGGTCCGTATGAGTCCTCCAGCCTTCCCGCTTTACGTGTCTCGCTTGACTGAAGATGGTAGGTAGACGACGAGTTGCTATCACAGGGCTTCCGTCTTCTCGCCGAATCACGCTGGTCCATCCTAGTCTTTTGGTTGCCATATATTGCAACCAAGGCATACCCTTGGCTCTTCTACCGTAGACCTTAACCTCTGTCCGCCCAGGCGGATCATCTGCAGCCTCATAGAGGGATACCAAGAGTACCCTCACGTCCCCTCGAAGCCTCGGGCTTCGTAACCCAATTCGTTGGAGTCTTCTTTAAAATCAGATGGACGTCCGCTCCTTCGTGTTATACTAAGAATTGCTACTTAGTTCTACTAACTAAGGTTTACCACTTAGTTTCCAAATTCCTTGTTTTCTTAACTAAGTTTTACTACTTAGTCCCCTTTTCAACTGAGGTTTACTACTTAGTTTTCTTTCTCGCCAGGTTGGATTGGTTAAGTGTCTTTAGTCGATTCAAGCTATCTTAACCCTCTTCCCTTATCCTGTTAAACTGGTTAAGTGTTATCCCTTTATTCTTTTTACTTAACCCTATTCATTTATCATATTCTGATGGTTAAGCGTTCAAGTTTACTTAACCCTATGGTCTAGTCCAGCTAACATATTAAATTGGCTAAGTGTATTACTTAACCCCAACCTCTAGTCTAATTAACATGTTAAATTGGCTAAGTGTATTAACTTTACTTAACCCCAACTTCTAGTCTAGTCAACATGTTAATTTGGCTAAGTATTCCCATGGACTTAACCCTCCCATTCTAGCTTTAACTGTGCTAAGTTCGTTAAGTGTTCCTTAACCTTCCCATTCTAGCTTAACTGTGTTAAGTTGGTTAAGTGTTCCTATGGACTTAACTCTCCCATTCTTGTTCTAGCTTTTATTAATAAATTAAAGCCGCAACCTCTCACATTAGACAGATATTGCTGCGGTTACTGGATGTGCCGGTCGGTTCCGGGCAGGTTTACACCGCAACTCAGTCTAACCTCGGGTTAGGCATATTCATGTTTTTTTAAGTTCAAAGGGTTTTTGATTAATTTCCAAATATGGTTTTGAAAACAACCATCCCGTCCTTCGGATCAGTTAGGGATAGCCAGGGAGGGCAGGAAACTTGTATTTTCCAAACCCAAGCCTAGACACTATCCTCTCTGTCACCCTAGAACTTTCAGGTGTATGTGTTACTCAAAGAGAAAACCTTTCTTTTGTCCATATATAAATTGTCAACAATTTATCTTCAAAGTCCATTTTCCCTTTTTAAATAAACTTGGCCTATACCATTTTCATTTTGTCCTGCCCACTAGTATACTTATATTCTAGGCCCAAGTCCTAACCCAACTTGCAGTTCATGCCATTTCCTATTTCATTGCCAAAACTAGATTAAATATCCTAGTTTATAATTTATGGCCAAAACTTTACCTACATGCAAGTTACATATTTTGTGGTAAATGAACAATTTATCATTTATGACAAATTCTATAAGTAAATTTACTCCTAATTTACTTATTTCATTATTACACTTTTAATGTACATTGTCACATTTATTATTATGGCCCGTTCCCTCTTATTTATCATATTTATACTTTTTGGTATGTAAATTATACCAAATTAAGTGTCACTAACCATAATTTATTCTAAACACGACAATTTCTCACAATTATGGCTAAATTCAAAATTGTGCTAATATACTTATTCCAAATCTTTAATTAACACAATTTTGATTTAACATTCCTAATTCACAGTTTATGGTAAGACTAGAATTATTATTCTAGTTTACATTTCATGCCTAAAATTTAGCTTACTTGCTAATACTAAATTTAATATGTCAAACTTGTCCAATTTGTATTCCTATGAACATGCCATAATACATATTCCCAATTTATGCCAATTTCCAAGCTTATAACTACATTTATGTTCATTTTCATATTTTCCCTAAATTGCATTCCCACCGTTCGTATAATCGTGATTTAACCTAGATTGTAAATAAATCTAGATCCGTAGAAAATAGGGAATGAACGAAAGATGCTATGAAAAGGGATAATAACTGGCATAAAAGATTTGGATAACGACGTAGGTTCAAGAATATGGGTAGACCTAACTTAATAGATAAATTCCCACGGTCTAAAACCAATAGATAGAATAGGTTCAAGAACATGGGTCGACCTAACTGAATAGATAAATTCCCACAGTCTAAAACCAAAGAAAAACAAGGAACAGATAAAATAGATAATCGGGTTTAGACCCAATTTCACAGCCACAAAACTTTAGCAACAATTTTCCTAATTATGTATCATAGGCAAAGTTCATAGTTATAGGCAATGTTCATAGTCCAAAAGGGAAAATAATTCCCATAGTCATAAGTCATTGTCATAGGCAATGTCATAGTCATATGTTGTATGTCCCAAATCAAGGTTCATGTTCGTAATTCAAAGGCAATAGGTTCGTGGTCATAGTTCTCATAATCATGATCATAGGCATATCCTCTTTGTTCAATAGTCATAGGCCGTCCATCAAAGTCATAGTTTGTTCTGGGCCATAGTCAAGAATTAGATCCAAAAACTTAAATAAACACAGATCCAAATGAAGAGATTAGGCATTTTTCTTATATCCTTTTAATTTCATGTCACAAATAAAAAATAAAACGTTCAAGTCTAGAAATAACCAACTTACAGAAATTAGATCTAGAATAGAAGAACGACGATGCTAAGATTCGTATGTCGTTGCTCGGGGTTTGTTGATTTAGCCTTTGAATTCTTCACTTTGATTTGAATCTTCTCTTAAACAGATTTGAGCAGCATCTCCATGTCTTGAATTTATATGTTATTTTAATTATTTAAGAAAATTTAGAGGAGGGGAAGAAGCCATGAATCTTAGCAGTATAATGATAGAAGAGAATTGGTGCAAAGAGAATGAAGACTAGGGCTGTTTATATAGCTGCTCAAGACCTTATCGTACACGCAGCGCTGAGTCAGCATTGAACCCAATTAAGAAAATAGTCCAGGTACGTAGATGAATCTAGCAAAACCTTATCATACACGCAGTGCTGAGTCAGCATTGGGTCCCACAAGCTATTTTGGCGTAGAAATTTGAATTTCGAATGAATTGTTTTGGCGTAGAAGTTTGATTTTCGAACTTTTGAATTTCTAGAATTTATTTAACTGTTTTATTCACATGAAATATTCTTATATGTATACAATTCCTCTAACGACTATTTTACGCGTATATATATACGCACAACTTTCATTTTATTTTCAAAATTCAAATGATGTTGCCATATTTCATTGACTGTAGCCTTATCTTGAATTTTATCTTTCGTATACATATATTTTTGCATATATATATTTATATTCTCATATGTATATATATATATTTTCTTTATTTCCTTATATGTATGTTCTTATCCTTTCAAATTTTGAATTTGTATACGTACATATATTTGCATGTTCAGTTGGCCCTCTCTAAAACAAAGATAAAAAATTATGCCACCGCTGGGGTTCGAACCCCCGACCTCCATGCTACAAATCCAATGCCTTAACCAACTGAGCTACAGAGGCTTTTGTTAATAAGTCTTAGAACAATAATAATTATTGTTCTCTCCTTACTTCTCTTTTTCATGTTAGTTACAATACTTAAATTAAACAACTGCATGGATCTTTTTCTTTTAATTTTTCTTTTAAAAATTAATTATACTTTAATTTGAGAATCTTAATGTCACAGAATTACGGGGTGTTACATTCTCCCCCACTTAAAAGGATTTCGTCCCCGAAATCTTCAAGTTAGGAAGAATGTGTCCTACCATCCAATCACCCATCTACTCAACCATTCAATCACAGGCATTCATTTTCCTTATAAGATTTCTAATGCTTTCATGTTCATATGCATAGTGTGTGTATATGTCTCTATCTAATGCAAAATCAGGCGGTCTACTGATTCAGTTGACCTCCTTAATGCAAATCATGTTAGTGCCATGCGTCCAATCATGCATGCAAACATCCCTAGTCATGTAAATACTACATGCGTGCACAGCCATTCATCCATATGCAATGTCCATATGATATTATATCAAGTTCAATTTATAAACAAATGCATATATGTAAATGCAATATGAGAGCGTCCGAACTTGATCTAGTGCCTAATGCGTATGCATATGCATCCACGAGCAACCATTTGCAACCACTTGCAACCATTCAACCATAACATGTTTCAAATACATGTTTACATCCATTGGCTTCTACCTAAGGATCGAAGATACGACCTAGGTGATATACTTTGGAAAGAGAGAAACAATTATGCGTAAAGCTCCTACAAAAAGAAATCAAGGATGTACCCTAAAGAAAAAGGGTATGATGCGCGTATCTAGTCTTCAGTCTTCTAAGTCGCATCTTCTTGAGCTTCACTATTCTGTACCTTATCTAATTTAACTTCACGATTGTGAAGTTTCTGACCTCCATTTCCAAAATAAACAGATGTCAACCATGGTACCAAGTGTATATATACTAGGATGATCAAAGGTCTCTCCTCCTAGCTTATCCATCATGCCATAACTATGAGGGTCAAAAGGTCACTACGTACTTTTTGCCTCTCTTAAGGTTAGTCTCTGTTTTTTTTTCTATTTAGAGTGCCTGCCACAACTATCCATCTTTCACGCAAACCATCCTAGTCGAACTCGACATTCCTCAAGTACAAGCCCCAAAGGCCTAAACCAATATCAGACAAGCACCCAAGGAATATCTCCTCCGAATTTAGACGATCTACGTGAGATGATATAAGCAAACTCGATAGCTACTCTCAAATCCCTACTAACCAAAAATAAATTGGTCGAACCACTAATTGGATTTGAGACTCTAGTGGGATCTTTCTACTATACAAGTACTAAGGTGCAGAGACTCAACTATGGAAGTAGACATGAACAAATGCGAAGCGCTAAATCCGAACAGAAAAACTAGATTCTTCCAACAGAAACTTTTACCATCTATCTCCTAGGTACGCTCAGCATGTACTTTCCCTTCTGAAAATCTTGTCCTTTGTCCTTAATTATATGCCCTATCATACCATAGTAAAGATACTTCCTCTTTTATAATTTTCTTCCTCCTTCGTGAGCTAAACCTACATCCATGATTTCCTCATCCTGGGGTTGTGCTCCCTTTTGCCAAACTCCTCACCTTTTTCTGTGTATAACCATGTTGGAAAATCCCTCGAAAGCTGCTTCCATCATACCGAAGACCCTACTAAGCTTGAAAGAAGACCGACCGTAAGTGAAACAACTACGGCTATAGATGGAAGTCGGGCACTACTTCGCCCTTCGATGAGGTTATCTCCCAGAAAGCCAGGAGCCCCAGAGAGACAAGAAAGAAGGAGACAAGAATTCAAACAGAGGAAGAAGAGACAATGCGTATGGCTTTGGGGAATATGCCTTTAAAACAAATCCTTTCTTTTAAAAATGCTTCTTTAAAAACCGTTTGAAAATAATTTTTCAAATCTTTTATCTGATCCGGTAACCTTCAGCTCTGATACCACGTGTAACACCCCACGTCCGTTAGTGTCACTCACAAAGGGAATGCACTAAGTTCTGTGGAGCATTTTGGGTAAAAGATGCAGATAAATTACAAGACAGACAAATATTAAACAGCGGAAAATTGAACTTTGCTTTATTGATAAAATAGTCTGTACAAGATTCTTTTACAATATCAGAGTATCATTTGTCTTTACAAAATAAAGAAGCATAAAACAACATTTTATATTCCCCAATGTAGCAAGAGCCAGCCATAGCATCTGAAAGAGAATCCAAGGACGACTTCGTCAAATCTTCAAACTGGGGAAAGAGCAACGGTCCAATCTAATCCTGAGTTATACTATTCCCTCCTCAACTACCTTGGGGGGGGGGGGGGGAACGGAAGAAAAGAAGCGAAAGAAAAACAGAGTCAGACATAAAGCCTGAGTAAGTCAGTAACTTCTAGCATGTGAACAGGGAAAAATGAAACGACATGAATTAACTGAATACAAGGCAATACCATGATGATAGGGTCAACAGGATAAGATAAGATTACCACAAGATATACTAAGGCAAGATAAACTGGATATACTTTAATACTTTCTCTGTTTCGCTATTACCTTATTATTCTGGTTTCTATATCTCTGCACCACCTAACTAGTGTCCCTACTAGTAACGATAACGTGATCCCAATCCCTGTAGTTTCCGTTGCCTTAAGGCATCCATTTATTATTTAATTACCTAGATCTAATCTAGGGTTTTCTATCAAGTGCCTTCTAGATTCAACTAGAACTTACGCTATTTTTCTGAATGTTTCTTGGATTCAGGGTTTATGCCACCTAGTTCCAAACTAGGGATTATGCTATCTGTCGAACGATGCCCTTTAGTCTAGGACACAGCACCTAGGGTGGTACATGTTCCTAGACTTTTCCCATGCATGTATCGCGAATCGTTATCGCTTGTCTAGATGCACATGTCCAGTAATGTGCAGTCCGAGTTCCACCGTCAGGGCTACTCTAGAAATACGGAACTCGGTCGGGAGCTTTCAATATCTGCCGATGTAGATGCTAAGGTCTGTTTTTCCAGTGGCTATGGTCCCACTCGACCCCTCCCTCAACTAATGGAAGGCCACCCTTGTAAAATGAGAACTGTATGAAGGCCCCTATCTGCCCCACTAATTCTATGGCCAACAACACCCCGCAACCACAACTAGATAGCAAGTATGTGGTCCGTATGAGTCCTCCAGCCTTCCCGCTTTACGTGTCTCGCTTGACTGAAGATGGTAGGTAGACGACGAGTTGCTATCACAGGGCTTCCGTCTTCTCGCCGAATCACGCTGGTCCATCCTAGTCTTTTGGTTGCCATATATTGCAACCAAGGCATACCCTTGGCTCTTCTACCGCAGACCTTAACCTCTGTGCGCCCAGGCGGATCATCTGCAGCCTCACAGAGGGATACCAAGAGTACCCTCACGTCCCCTCGAAGCCTCGGGCTTCGTATCCCAATTCGTTGGAGTCTTCTTTAAAATCAGATGGACGTCCGCTCCTTCGTGTTATACTAAGAATTACTTCTTAGTTTTACTAACTAAGGTTTACCACTTAGTTTCCAAATTCCTTGTTTTCTTAACTAAGTTTTACTACTTAGTCCCCTTTTCAACTGAGGTTTACTACTTAGTTTTCTTTCTCGCCAGGTTGGATTGGTTAAGTGTCTTTAGTCGATTCAAGCTATCTTAACCCTCTTCCTTTATATTGTTAAACTGGTTAAGTATTATCCCTTTATTATTTTTACTTAACCCTATTCATTTATCATATTCTGATGGTTAAGCGTTCAAGTTTACTTAACCCTATGGTCTAGTCCAGCTAACATATTAAATTGGCTAAGTGTATTATTTAACCCCAACATCTAGTCTAATTAACATGTTAAATTGGCTAAGTGTATTAAATTTACTTAACCCCACCTTCTAGTCTAGTCAACATGTTAATTTGGCTAAGTATTCCCATGGACTTAACCCTCCCATTCAAGCTTTAACTTTGCTAAGTTCGTTAAGTGTTCCTTAACCTTCCCATTCTAGCTTAACTGTGTTAAGTTGGTTAAGTGTTCCTATGGATTTAACTCTCCCATTCTTGTTCTAGCTTTAATTAATAAATTAAAGCTAGGGCTGTCAATGGATACTTTCGGATACGGATAGTGCCATATCTGTATCCGCATTCGAAACCATTTTCGAATATCGGATATCCATATCCGCGGATACGGACGGATATCGGATAATTATCCGCTCCGCCAACGATCGATAAATCAATGAATATAAATGAATTTTTTTAGCTTAATATTAAGCTTTTTCAACCTAATTGATTACTAAAGTGCTAAAAATAAATAAATTTGATGATAATATATAATTTTGAGCAATTAACATGAATTTAGTAGACTTTTAATTTTGCAGATTAATAAATTAGTATATTTAATTATGTTAAAATACACATAATTTAAGCTATAATCGGAAAACAAAGCGAACGGATAATTTTCGGATGCGGATATGCCTATATCCGCATCCGCTTTCTCGGATATCGGATATTCATCCGCTTTTCAGATACGGATGCGGACGGATTTCGGATTTTTCGGGTATCCATTGACAGCCCTAATTTAAAGTCGCAACCCCTCACATTAGACAGATATTGCTGCGGTTACTGGATGTGCCGGTCGGTTCCGGGCAGGTTTACACCGCAACTCAGTCTAACCTCGGGTTAGGCATATTCATGTTTTTTTAAGTTCAAAGGGTTTTTGATTAATTTCCAAATCTGGTTTTGAAAACAACCATCCCGTCCTTCGGATCAGTTAGGGATAGCCAGGGAGGGCAGGAAACTTGTATTTTCCAAACCCAAGCCTAGACACTATCCTCTCTGTCACCCTAGAACTTTCAGGTGTATGTGTTATTCAAAGAGAAAACCTTTCTTTTGTCCATATATAAATTGTCAACAATTTATCTTCAAAGTCCATTTTCCCTTTTTAAATAAACTTGGCCTATACCATTTTCATTTTGTCTTGCCCACTAGTATACTTATATTCTAGGCCCAAGTCCTAACCCAACATGCAGTTCAGGCCATTTCCTATTTCATTGCAAAAACTAGATTAAATATCCTAGTTTATAATTTATGGCCAAAACTTTACCTACATGCAAGTTACATATTTTGTGGTAAATGAACAATTTATCATTTATGACAAATTCTATAAGTAAATTTACTCCTAATTTACTTATTTCATTATTACACTTTTAATGTACATTGTCACATTTATTATTATGGCCCGTTCCCTCTTATTTATCATATTTATACTTTTTGGTATGTAAATTATACCAAATTAAGTGTCACTAACCATAATTTATTCTAAACATGACAATTTCTCACAATTATGGCTAAATTCAAAATTGTGCTAATATACTTATTCCAAATCTTTAATTAACATAATTTTGATTTAACATTCCTAATTCACAGTTTATGGTAAGACTAGAATTATTATTCTAGTTTACATTTCATGCCTAAAATTTAGCTTACTTGATAATACTAAATTTAATATGTCAAACTTGTCCAATTTGCATTCCTATGAACATGCCATAATACATATTCCCAATTTATGCCAATTTCCAAGCTTATAACTACATTTATGTTCATTTTCATATTTTCCCTAAATTGCATTCCCACCGTTCGTATAATCGTGATTTAACCTAGATTGTAAATAAATCTAGATCCGTAGAAAATAGGGAATGAACCAAAGATGCTATGAAAAGGGATAATAACTGGCATAAAAGATTTGGATAACGACGTAGGTTCAAGAATATGGGTAGACCTAACTTAATAGGTTAATTCCCACGGTCTAAAACCAATAGATAGAATAGGTTCAAGAACATGGGTAGACCTAACTGAATAGGTAAATTCCCACAGTCTAAAACCAAAGAAAAACAAGGAACAGATAAAATAGATAATCGGGTTTAGACCCAATTTCATAGCCACAAAACTTAAGCAACAATTTTCCTAATTATGAATCATAGGCAAAGTTCATAGTTATAGGCAATGTTCATAGTCCAAAAGGGAAAATAATTCCCATAGTCATAAGTCATTGTCATAGGCAATGTCATAGTCATATGTTGTATGTCCCAAATCAAGGTTCATGTTCGTAATTCAAAGGCAATAGATTCATGGTCATAGTTCTCATAATCATGATCATAGGCATAGGCATATCCTCTTTGTTCAATAGTCATAGGCCGTCAATCAAAGTCATAGTATGTTCTGGGCCATAGTCAAAAATTAGATCCAAAAACTTAAATAAACACAGATCCAAGTGAAGAGATTAGGCATTTTTCTTATATCCTTTTAATTTCATGTCACAAATAAAAAATAAAACGTTCAAGTCTAGAAATAACCAACTTACAGAAATTAGATCTAGAATAGAAGAACGGCGATGCTAAGATTCGTATGTCGTTGCTCGAGGTTTGTTGATTTAGCCTTTGAATTCTTCACTTTGATTTGAATCTTCTCTTGAACAGATTTGAGCAGCATCTCCATGTCTTGAATTTATATTTTATTTTAATTATTTAAGAAAATTTAGAGGAGGGGAAGAAGCCATGAATCTTAGCAGCATAAGGATAGAAGAGAATTGGTGCAAAGAGAATGAAGACTAGGGCTGTTTATATAGCTGCTCAAGACCTTATCGTACACGCAGCGCTGAGTCAGCATTGAACCCAGTTAAGAAAATAGTCCAAGTACGTAGATGAATCTAGCCAAACCTTATCATACACGCAGTGCTGAGTTAGCATTGGGTCCCACAAGCTATTTTGGCGTAGAAATTTGAATTTCGAATGAATTGTTTTGGCGTAGAAGTTTGATTTTCGAACTTTTGAATTTCTGGAATTTATTTAACTGTTTTATTCACATGAAATATTCTTATATGTATACAATTCCTCTAATGACCATTTTACGCGTATATATATACGCATAACTTTCATTTTATTTTCAAAATTCAAATGATGTTGGCATATTTCATTGACGGTAGCCTTATCTTGAATTTTATCTTTCGTATACATATATTTTTGCATATATATATATTTATTTATATTTATATTCTCATATGTATATATATATTTTCTTTATTTCCTTATATGTACGTTCTTATCCTTTCAAATTTTGAATTTGTATACGTACATATATTTGCATGTTCAGTTGGCCCTCTCTAAAACAAAGATAAAAAATTATGCCGCCACCGGGGTTCGAACCCCCGACCTCCATGCTACAAATCCAATGCCTTAACCAATTGAGCTACAGAGGCTTTTGTTAATAAGTCTTAGAACAATAATAATTATTGTTCTCTCCTTACTTCTCTTTTTCATGTTAGTTACAATACTTAAATTAAACAACTGCATGGATCTTTTTCTTTTAATTTTTCTTTTAAAAATTAATTATACTTTAATTTGAGAATCTTAATGTCACAGAATTACGGGGTGTTACATATACTTGTCACAAAGAAAGTATACATTGGATTTATTAAGAGAAACTTGAAAAATAGCAGTCAAGCTAAGTAATACTCCTATGACTCCAAATCATGGCTTCAGCAAAGAAGGTGAACTAATTTGTAACACCCCGTATTTTCTGTGAACATAAAAGTAACAAATTAAAGTGTAATTAATTTTTAGGAGAAGAATTAAGGGAAACGGGTTGCGCCATTGTGTTCGTCTCGAAATTCTTCTTGAGATAGAGTCCGAGTTTGTGTAAAACGGATATCGTAGAAGATATGGACGAACGAAGTTGGGCAGAAAAACCGGAAATAGGCCAGAATACACTAGCGCACTTGTGAAGTGCGCCAGTACAAAAATACACTGGCGCACCTGCCAAGTGCGCCCATACCAATCCAACACAGAATTCTGGAGTGTTCTTTGATGATGTGTCTTCTTCTGAGTGGCTGGATGACCTGTCTTCGATCTGGGTGGTTCTGATGACTTCTGGACTGATCTGAAGGCTCTAAATCATCCTATTCTCCTATAAAAACACCCCCCAAACCTCACTTTCTTTCCACACAATTTCATTCTGCCTATACTCTGCCTCTATTCTAACTAAAATAAAATAATGGCGTCGCTACTCTGCTGAAATCTAAGCTAGAACTAGTGCATCTTCTTCCAATCTGAATAGAATTAAGAGATAACAACTATTTTCTAATCTAATCGATAGTCTACGCCAAAGGAGAGCTATTCAGTGTCTGAATACAGATTCCAGAATGCAAGAATCGTTCCCTTTTTGTGAGTACAGTTACTTTCGGATATGAACTTTAATTATGATCTTGACATAGCTATAAATCTGAATCTGAGGTTATGCATATTCTTATCTATCAGATCTGTTTTTCTGTGACTATTCTCTTTTTTTCTGTACTATAGCCAGGCCACTACGAGCCTGCACCAAATCTCATAAGAGATTAACGCACGAACGCTAAATTTTGGAGTAAATAATGAATAATGCATAATTGGACATGACTGATCTGTGACTGATTTGAGAAAAGGACATATGTTGTAAATTAGATCTAGATCTGTGCATACTCTGTGATTTGGAAGAAGAGGAATCATTGAATGATAACATATGACTTGAAACTTGGGGACATAATGCATATAAAATTAAGATCTGATTTTGAGAGGATATAATTTAAAGATCTAGATTTTTGGGTATATTTTATATAACGATTCATGACTAGAAAAATGAATATGAAACTTAGGCGTAAGGACCTATATTACAATAGGACAACTATTAATGTGAACGCGCCTAAATATGGATTTTTGGATATTGGCATTAAAGGCTATAATTTGGCATAATTCATATCATGATTTGGGGCTTTTAGAGAGTGTTCTATACTATGCAAAGTTTAACGAAAATTTGGGGGCATATATTGTATTATGAATTATGACCATGATTTGAGCATGTAAATTTAGGCTTAATTTATGATTAGGCAAGATATGTAAATAGAATTTTTAAGAAATGTTAAATTTGCTAATCTGCTGAATTGCTTAATCTGCTAAATCTATTGAAATGCCTATTCTACTAGTCTACTAAATTGCCTAATCTGCTAGATCTGTTATCTACTATATCTGTTGAATTGCTTAATCTGTTGAAAGCTAAATAATTGTAATTTGGAGGCTCAATCTAAAATTGAGCAAAACATGTTAATAGAACTTTGGATAATTTGCCGTAACTTGTAAAGAAGTTAAATCTACTAAATGGACATAATTATTCTGATATTTTCTGTAATGGAATAAAGTGGCTATGACATGAGGTTAGACTCCGTTTGCGGTAGAAGCCTGCCCGGAACCAACCGGCTTAACTAGCGACCGCAAACTGTCAGTCTAATGTGAGAGGTCGTAGGCATAACTAAAATATGCTTAGACACGAGGTTAGGTCTGGCTTGTGGCAGAAGTCTTCCCGGAACCGCCCGACATATCCAACGGCCACAAGCTACCGACCTAATGTGAGAGGTTTGTGCATTAATATTTAATTAATGCAAATCTGAGATAAATATGATGTCTAAAACGTGTTGGGTGGATAAGGTTAAACCAATTGGACTGATGAATTTAACAAACCCGTTTCGTGAATCTGTAGGCCCAATACAAAGTTAGAAAATCTGTAAGTCTGTTAAAACTATACATCTGATCCGTTATCTGAAAACTTGTTAACTTGATTGTCTGATCTGTAAACTAGTAAATCTGAACTCTATATTTCTGAAACTTGTAAACAAGTTAATCTGAAATCTTTTGGTCTGGGGACACAAGGTTAGGAGGGGAAATACTGTGTCATCTGTTATTTGGGACCCATATTAGCCAGTAACCCTTTCTGGTATAAAAAACTTTGACCCCACGCTATGTAGGGGTCCGGGCACGCTTACTGAACTAATTATAAGCGTTTCATTATGATAATGGCGAGGGGTGTTGATGGTGCATTCCAACCGGGTTATGTGTGTGCATGGATCCGGTCTGCTCTGAGGAAGTAAGACACTGTGACATCTGTAAATAGGTCTGTGCCAATAGGTTGCCACTTTAGGGAGTGATACACCCTACTGTGAGGATGACCCAGGGTATTTATGTATTAGGGAGCCGATCGCTTGGGGTAGGACTTAGGGTACACTTAACTATTTCTGTTGGTACCGTCTATTTCCGTTGGGGTGGTAACACTTGTCTGTTTCTGCGTGGTACCGTCTATTGGGGTGGTAAAGGCCCATTACTATTGTACACCTAATTCTAACATTCTGTTTCCATAGGGATTATTGTGTTTCCGTCTCTAATTTCGTTTCTGATTCTGTTTCCATACCTTCTGTCTGTTGGGATAGTTAAGGCCCATTATTTGGGTGGTAAAGGCCCATTATTAGTATTCTGTTTCCGTACCTTCTGTCTATTGGGGTGGTAAAGGCCCATTATTAGTATTCTGCTTCTGTACCTTCTGTCTGTTGGGGTGGTGAAGGCCCATTACTAGAATTATGTTTCTGTATAGTTTATTCTGTTTCGATTCTGTTTCAGTTTAGACATTAGGGTAACACCTAACCCTGTTATACTAGTATTAGTGCAGAGAAGTAAGATGTAAGTAAGGAACATAACTTGGTTTACCTCATTTTGTTTCTTCTGTTAACTTAAAGTATATCTGTTATTCCTATTGATGTAATCTCTCATCCAGCTTTATTTACATGTCATGATAATATTATCTGTTTATATGCTGGAAGTCACTGGACTCGCCATACTTTATGTCTGACCTCGTTTGTATTTGCCCCTTTTCTTTTCGTTCCCCACCAGGTGCTCAGGGTGGAAACATAGGAGCTTGATTCTGATTCATTCTGCTTGAAATGCTTGGAGTATTGCTTGGCTTTGACTCTATCTTTTCATGGCAGTTTATGTTGGGGATTATGGCTTTGAAACTTTACATTCTAAAGGATTTTGTATAAGACTGATAATTGTGTACTTGAGTTTTGGTATTATGATTTAGAAAGATGTAACCAAACTTATTTCTGCTTCTGCTACAATAAAGTTATAATTTTTCAAGTACTAATTATCTGTCTTGTAATATTATGTTCTGTCTACTAAAACGCTCCATCACAGTTAAGGCATTCCGTTTGTGAGTGACCTTAACGGAGGTGGGGTGTTACACTTGGTATAAGAGCTGAAGGTTACCAGATTTGATAAAAAGTATTTGAAAACTATTTTCAAAAAGCTTTTAAAAAGGAAGTATTTTCAAAAGTAAAGTTTATTTTGAAAAACATAATCCCCAAAAGCCATATATCTATCCTTTCTCCATTTTGAATCCCTTTTCTTTTTCGCTTCAGTATGTCTGGGGATCTTAACCTTCCAGAGGGCGTACTGGTACCTAGTTGGTTTAGAAGGTATCTAGAAGCTAGGGCTAATGATGCGGGCCCAACAGACATCCCTCCTCCCCCAGCTGCAGCGGTTCCTCCTCCTCCTCCGCGCGTGAATACTTTCCCGAAGATATGTAGAGACTTTCGAGCCATGGGTGGGAAGAACTTTAATGGAACTAAATCATTCGTGGAGGCAAGGAACTGGCTTAAAGAAACTGAGGATTTGTATGTTATCTTCGTGGTGGACGATAGGCAGAAGATACAGTTGGCGGTATGGTTTCTCAAGGACGAAGCTCTTTTTGGTGGGAGGTCACAAATGGAGAGCGTCCGGTAGAGACATGGATGGATTTCAGGCATAGGTTCGAGATGAAATTTCTCTCACAAGCGGAAGAGAATCTATACGTAGAGAGGTTCTTAGCGTTGAAGCAGGGGGATTTATCAGTGAGAGAGTACATCAATAAGTTTAATCAATTGGTGAGATTCGGCTTAAGTTTGGTAAATACACCGCATAAAAAGGCACTGAGTTTTGCTAAAAGTTTGAATGAGCCGCTACACGAATTAGCGATGTCCCACATTCCTAACCTTCGAGAAATTGGTGGACATGGCGTTAATGCATGAAGAGGAAGTCGAAAGTAAAAAGAAAGAGAAAAAACTCGAAGGACCACAGAACAAGAAGGCAGGGCCCAAAAAGGAAACACAAAAGAAGGATGAAAATTCTGAAGATAAGAAGGAGAAAAAGTGCTTTACTTGTGGAAGCTTGACTCATCTGAACAAGGATTGCAGAAAGAGGAAGGGCACTTGCTTCAACTGTGGTGAGATGCGACACTTCACTAGGGAC
This sequence comes from Allium sativum, assembly GCA_030737875.1. NCBI lineage: Eukaryota > Viridiplantae > Streptophyta > Magnoliopsida > Asparagales > Amaryllidaceae > Allium > Allium sativum. The sequence continues at coordinate 235,126,762 of CM060912.1, forward strand.
TGCCCGAAGAATCGAGGGCAAGGCAGAGGACAGGAGAACACCCTCGAGGCTGGTGGATAGGATAGAAATAGGAAAAAAATTATGTAGATGGTTTAATTTCCTTATCTGATTGTTGAGTTAAAACTCTTTCTGATTCTAGCATTTTTATTTTGTAATTGATACTCTGCACTTTAATACTAGTCTTGTTTCTGATCCCGCTGTAGACTCAAACCCATAAGGGTTATGACTCATCTGTTTGTGATAGGTTGGGGTTTGAGGGTATCTGTGTTAGGCGTTAAGTTGACTATGATGCACACATTTTAGTTTTTGTGGGATATGGTAGGGTTTTATCATGCTTATTTCCTAAGTATCATTTGATAATCTGATCTGTACCAGTAGTTTGTAAGTATATGAATATTTCTGATAAGGTTAGGGGTTTTTACTCGAAGCGTGGAGTAGATTTCCCGTTTGGCATTGTTTAATGGGAGTAATTCACTGGGTGTCAATCTGATGTTAATTTCGGTGTTCGGGGTTGATACTTAGGGAATTATTTTCTTAACCAATGTCTAATAGGAACATAGCTCTTGTTTTAATCGTACTTGCTTCTATCACTCAGCTGTATCCTATCGATCGAGTCTTCGACCTTTAGGTAGAAAATAATGGGTGTAAACATATGTTTGAGACATGTTATGTTTGATGGTTGCAAGTGGATGCAAGTGGTTGCTAGTGGTTGCAATTGGATGCATATACACACACTAGGCACTAGATCGGCTCAATAACACTTTCATACTGCATATGGATGTGTGTGCATTTTTCAATTTTTGTGGATGCAAAATGATTGACTCATCATATGGATATTGCATTTGGATGAATGGTTATGCACTCATATAGAAATGAAGCGTATCAAATATTGCATACATAATTGGACTCATGGCACTAACATAATTCGCATTGAGGAGGTCAACTGAATCAGTAGACCGCCTGATCTTTGCATTAGATAAGAGACATATACACACACTTTTGCATATGTTCATACAACATTAGAAGTTTTCTAAGGATAATGGATGCTTGTGGATGTTGGTTGAGTAGATGGATGATTGGATGGTAGGACACATTCTTCTTAACTTGAAGATTTCGGGGACGAAATCCTTTAAGGAGGGGAGAATGTAACACCCCGTATTTTCTGTGAATATATAAGTAACAAATTAAAGTATGCTTAATTTTTAGGAGAAGAATTAAGGGAAACGGGTTGCGCCATTGCATTCGTCTCGAAATTCTGCTTGAGATAGAGCCCGAGTTTGCGTAAAACGGATAACGTATGAAGAAGATATGGACGAACGAAGTTAGGCAGAAAAACCGGAAACATGCCAGAATACACTGGCGCACTTGTGAAGAGCGCCAGTACAAAAATACATTGGTGCACTTGCCAAGTGCGCCCATACCGATCCAGCACAGAATTCTGGAGTGTTCTGTGATGAGTGTTGTAACAACCCGTATTTTCAATAACCTGTTATAACATAAATCGAGGCAGAATTTAATTCAAAAATCTGAATCAAGGGAAACGTGCTATGCCATTGCGTTCGTCTCGGAAAATTACGCGAAATAGAGTCCGAGTTTTCGAAAATCGAAGTCCGTATGACCCAGTTAAGGCCCATTGAGGTTTTCAGAAATTTCCATGTTAAAAACAGATTTAAATTTCAAATTAAAAACAAGGATTAGGGCTAATTGGCGTCAGGCGGGAAAACTCCCGCCAGGGCCCCCATGTCGACAGGCATGTCGACAGGGGTCTTAGGGTGTCGACTGCCCTGTCGACAGCCCTGTTGACACGGGGTGGCCAGGCAGTTTTGCCTGGCGCACCATTTTGATTTGGGCTTGGTCTTGTGGCTTGGTTCTAGAGAATTCCTAAATCTAACGGACCTAAACTAACCTAGGGTTAATCCTAGGGCTAAAAACACTCTAATCTTCTATAAATAAGCCCCTAATCCTACCCTAAAGCCTCATTATTCAATCTAGCAACCAAACTATGTCAAATTGAATTCTCAAATGGCCTCCACCTAAGAACCCTAGCCTCCACCCTCTTCAAAAATCAATTCTAAGAAGATTTTGATGTTCATACAAGCTTTTCTAAGTTGTATGAATGATCATTAGCTTGCATACATCATCAAGTTGCAAGCTTTATTTGCTAAGCTAGAGTTTTTGGGATTTTTGTTAATTGGTGCTTTGTTTTGGGTTTTTATATGCTTGCATAAAAGGGCTTCTCAATCTTTATTAGTAGATTTGTGTCTTCATAATATTTGTAAGCCCTCTTACCTTCATTTTAGAAACTCTAAAGTTAATATGTGATGAAAGTTGAGATTTATGCATGTTTAATAAGTTATGCATGCTTATGCGAGTTCACTATGCTATGTTATGCATGTTTAATAAGTTATGCATGCTTATGCGAGTTCACTATGCTATGTTATGCATGTTTAATGAGTTATGCATGCTTATGTGAGTTCACTATGCTATGTTACACATGTTTGATAAGTTATGCATGCTTATGCAAGTTCACTATGCCATGATTTGCAAGTCTAACAAGTTATGCATGTTTATGCAAGTTCACTATACCATGATTTGCAAGTTTGACAAGTTATGCATGTTTATGCAAGTTCACTAAGTCATGATTTGCAAGTTTAACAAGTTATGCATGTTTATGCAAATTCACCATGCTAAGTTATGCAAGTCCAACATGTTATGCATGCTTATTATGATATGTAAGATTTATCATGTATGTTGTGCCAAGTTCCCTCTTTCTATCCTTTATGCGTTATGACGAATATGTAAGCGATAGAATGACGTTGGGTTTTTTTTGGGTAAAACTTAAAATACATGAAAATATAAGATTGGGAATTTACCTATTAAGTTAGGTCTACCCCTTGGGAATTTACCTATTAAGTTAGGTCTACCCAAGTTAAACTTGTAATTATGTTTGAAAATAAAGTGGACATGACACTTAGAAAACATGTGTGGCCAACTCGAGGTTGGGTTGAGTTTGTAGCGTAAACCTACCGGAACCGACCGGCTTAACTAGTTGCTACAAACAATAGGACCCAATGTGAGAAGTTGGTCATGTGTACCTTGGACCCGAGGTTAGACCAAGTTGTGGTGTAAAGCTACCCGGACCCGCCCGGCTTAACTAGTAACCGCAACAAAGTCTAATGTGAGAGGTTAATGTACAATTAAATTAATGCCTCATGATTAGGGTTAAGTCATGGCCCACTAATACTTAACCAATTTTGGGGATGCGAGGGATTAAATGGGGTTAAGTGGTGAACTGTTGGTTACACTTAACTAATTTAATCCATGATTAGTGAGGGGTTAAACCACACTTAACCCTCTTAGAAAACCCTAGCAACGTGGTCTGTTCCAGCAGTAATCCCAGTTTGGTATCATTCACAACCCTAGAGGCTAGGCTAGGGCGGGGCACGATTACTGGACTGATGTAAGCGACCAAAGCGACGGCTGAGTGGTACAGCGGTGCGGGTCCAGGCGGGCTACGGACGTGCACGTAGTTCGGTGTTGGACAAACTCGAGGCACGGGTACCAGTAGGTTTAGACTGTGCATTATTGCTTAGGTGTCTGGGGTTGACACCCGAGGGCTTGATACACCCAAAGGTGGACCCAGCACAGTCTGACTACAATCATATGTGGGCCGTATGGACACCAACACTTGACGTGTTAGGTTTATAGGGAGCCGGTCGACTAGACCGTTGGGCTGGACCTTGTATTAAGGTCACCTCATGCTATTGGGCCAAAGTTTGGGCTGAGGGATCAATACCTGTTATGTTAGTTTGCTAGTACATTGTGGTGCAAAGCTTAATCTTCTTTATGTGATGACACCTTTATCTATTGCCAGTATATTCATCTTAGTTTCCATCATGATGTTAGCTTTATTAGTTTATAGACTGATCGTAGTAGGGCTTACCAGTCTTTATGACTGACCTGTTTTCTTTCGCTTCTTTTCTTCCGTTCCCCCCCCCCCCAGGTTCTCAGGGAGGGAACAGTGGTGCTTAGCTTGGATCACTTGCTTGTTCGCTGGATAGCTCATGTATGTCTGGACATTGAGCTCGCTATGGTTTATCACTTTTATTTTTGGGGATAGCACCATGTATTTCGGTATTTCTGTTTATGTTGTACTAGACATATTTATTTTGGCAGATGACTTTATGATGTACTAGACTTGTTTTGAGATGGTTTGAGATATTCCGCTGTTTTATTCTCATTTACTCTGTTTTACATATATATTTATGTTCCTGTTCTGCCTTGATATATCATTATGCATGCTTACCCAGTTCTAACGCCCCCCAGAAGCTAGTGCCCCCGAAAGAGTGACCCTAGCGGAGGTGGGGTGTTACAAATTTGGTATCAGAGCATATGGTTTACAAGAAAGGACAAAAAGTTTTTAAAAGACTTTTGAAAAATTATTTTCAAAGCAAGTATGAAGTATTTTCCAAAGAAAAGTCTAGTATTTAAAAAAAAAAAGAGGGCTATTCCCCAAAAAGCCATTAGCGTTATCCTTCGTTCCCTTGACCTAATCTTATCTTATCCTTCGTTTCAGTATGGCTGAGGATCTTGCCATCCCCGATGGAGTAAATGTGCCACTCTGGTATAGGAGACTTCTAAAAGCTAGGGCGGCAGCCGGCCCCGCAAACCCTACTCCCACTCCTCCTCCTGTAGTTGAGAATCCTCCCCCTAATGTCCCTTCCCCGGTGGTCCCTCCATTGGTTAATATTCCTCCTCCCGTTGCTAATGTTCCTCCCCCTCATGTTGCTAAGGCTCCTCTTCCTCCTCCTCCTCCTCCCCCTCAGCATCCTCAGGTTGAGTTCACGAAGGTTTGTAAAGACTTCAAGGCGATGGGAGGCAAGAATTTCCTAGGCACGGAATCTTTTGTTGAGGCTAGGAATTGGCTGAAAGACACTGAGGACCTGTTTGCTATCTTTGGGATTGATGATGAGAGGAAGATCTTATTGACAGTGTGGCTTTTGAAGGATGAAGCGGCCTATTGGTGGGAGGTCACCAATGGGACGAGGCCCGTTGAGACTTGGGCCGATTTGAGGGCTAGATTTGTGGCCAAGTTTCTATCTTCTGCTGAGGCGAATTTACAGATGGAGAATTTCATTGCATTAAAGCAAGGTGATATGTCTTTTAAGGAGTATGTGAACAAGTTTAATCAGCTGGCCCGTTTTGGTTTGGATATGGTAAACACTCCTGAGAAGAAGGCTCTTCGATTTGCTAGAGGGTTGAATGAGCCGCTGCAGGGTTTGGCGATGTCACATATTCCGCATGGGGCTACTTTTGAGAGTTTGGTCAATATGGCTCTACTTCAGGGAGATGGAAAGAAAGAGGTCAAGACGAGTGATACTCAAGCAAAGAAGACTGATTCTCAAGGCAAAGGCAATCAAGGTGGTCAAAGCAGTCAGGGGAATCAGGGCAAGAACAAGAAGGGGAACAACAACAAAGGCAAGGGAAAGTGCAATTACTGTGGTGTGCCTGGACACTTTGCTAAGGATTGTAGGAAGAAGAAAAGGAAGCTTAGTGGTGGATGTTTTTCCTGTGGTGAGGCTGGACACTTCAGCAAGGAGTGCCCGAAGAAGAAAGGACAGGCTGGACCTTCGGGAGGGCAAGTTCATGCTCTCAATACCGCTCCAGTTCCCGATCGAGGTAGTGTTTCTGTTGAGAACCTTCTTTATGTTTCTGATCTTCCAGTTCGTACCTTGTTTGATTCTGGTGCATCACATAGCTTTATTTCGTCTGATCTTGTTGATAGCTTGCACCTTAGTACTAGCTTAGTGGATGATCCCGTTTGTGTTTCGAATCCCATTGGGGGTTCTGCTCATCTATCTATGATATGTGAGGATCTGAGGATCTCTATACTCAGTGTAGAGTTCTTGTGTAGTGCATATGTTCTTGGTTTCAGGGGATACGGATTGATATTAGGCATGGATTGGCTGTCCCGATATGGAGCCATTCTTGATTGTGAGCATAGGGTTGTGAGGCTTGTAACTCGCCTTGGCAACACCTTAGAGATTTCATGCAATCCGAAGGATCCCGTCATGTTGTGCTATCTTGAATCTCTCGACTCGTCAGAGGAAGCCCTTCAGTCTGTAAGGGTGGTCCGAGGCTATCCAGATGTTTTTGAAGAAGTTAAGGGGTTGCCCCCTAAACGAGAGATTGATTTTCGCATTTATCTGGTGGATAATGCTAAGCCTGTTTCTTTGCCCGTTCGGCATATGGCTCCGCGTGAGAGACGGGAGCTCAGAAAGCAAGTAAAAGAGTTGCTTGAAAAGAACTTCATCAGACGAATTATATCCGAATGGGGAGCGCCTGTGGTGTTTGCTACTAAGGCAGATGGTTCTCTTCGACTCTGTGTGGATTATAGAGAATTGAATAAGCTGACTAAGAAGAACAGACACCCGTTACCGAGGATCGATGATCTCTTTGACCAGCTTGTTGGTGCTTCTGTTTTCTCTCAGCTTGATCTTGCTACCGGATTTCATCAGCTCAGAGTGGCTGAAGATAGCATAGACAAGACTGCATTCAGAACTCCAGATGGATTCTTTGAATGGCTTGTTATGCCGTTCGGTTTGACGAATGCACCCGCATATTTTGTGGACTTGATGAGTAGGATGTTTCGGGAGTTCTTGAACAAGTTTGTCGTGGTCTTTGTGGATGATATTCTGGTTTTCTCCAAGGATGAAGAAGAGCACGCGAGGCATCTTGTAGAGGTGATGGATACGCTTAGAGCACATCAGTTAAAGGCCAAGTTCTCCAAGTGCCACTTTTGGAGAAGGGAAGTCAGATTCCTTGGGCATATCGTATCCAAGCAAGGCTTAGCGGTGGATCCCGCTAAGGTGGTTGCAGTTCAGGATTGGAAGACTCCAAGGAATGCAACCGAGGTGAGAAGCTTTCTAGGCCTTGCGGGTTTTTACCGGAAGTTCATCAAGGACTTCGCGAAGATATCCGCCCCTCTTACTAAGTTGACTAAGAAGAACTTAGTTTTTGCTTGGGATATGGATTGTGAGCTTGCTTTTCAGAGACTCAAGAGAGCCCTTACCTCAGCACCAGTTCTAGCTTTACCGTATGGTGGTAAGATATTTACCGTGTACACTGATGCTTGTGGCACGGGATTGGGCGCCGTTCTGATGCAAGAAGGCAGAGTCATATGTTTTGGTGGGAGGCAACTTAAGGTGCATGAGAAGAATTATCCCACTCATGATCTAGAGCTGGCAGCGATTGTATATGCACTCAAGGCCTGGCGTCATTATCTTCTGGGAGAGAGATTTGAACTGTATACCGATCATAAGTCTTTGAAGTATCTCTTTTCGCAGAAGGATCTGAACTTGAGGCAGCAGAGATGGATGGAATTCTTGGCGTCCTATGATTTTGATATAGCCTATACCCCTGGCAAGGGGAATGTTGTAGCGGATGCGTTGAGTAGAAAAAGGTTGACACTAAGTCCTCTATTTGTTGAGATGAGGAATTTAGAGTTCTTGGCAACCTTTGATTTTTCTTTGACAGTTGAGTCGATGACCGATTCCTTAGCATCTCTAGAGCTCAGGCCTACCCTTCTGGATCAAGTTGGGGCTTCGCAGAAGGAAGACCCTCAGATAATTGAGATCACGGATAAGCTGATTCGAGGGGAGACATCTAGTCACCTTGCTCGATATTCTATAGACGATAAGGGTTGGCTGAGGAGAGACGGAAGGCTTTGTGTTCCGATGGTGGAAGACTTGGTGAGGAAAGTCCTTGAGGAAGCACATCGCTCCAAGTTGACTATACATCCAGGCGGTGATAAGATGTATAAAGATATGAAGCGCATTTTATTCTGGCCTGGAATGAAGAAGGATGTGGCCGAGTTTGTCTCTAGATGTGTTATTTGTCAGAGAGTAAAAGCTGAGTCGAAGAAGCCCGGTGGGCTATTGCATCCTCTAGAGGTCCCGCTATGGAAGTGGGAGAGTATTTCTATGGACTTTATTGATGGGCTTCCAAGGTCAAGGAGAGGGAATACGAGTATATGGGTCATTGTAGATAGGCTTACGAAGAGTGCTCATTTCATTCCAGTGAAGAGCAAAAGGACCGCATCTGGACTAGCATCAGTATATCTTCGTGAGATAGTACGACTACATGGAGTCCCTTCCAGCATAGTCAGTGACCGAGACCCCATCTTTACTAGTCAGTTCTGGAACAGTTTGCAGGAAGCTATGGGCACGAGGTTGAACCTGAGTACGGCCTATCACCCACAAACGGACGGTCAGACAGAAAGGGTGAATAGGGTACTTGAGGACTTGTTGAGGCTTTGCATTCTGGACTTTGGAGGTACTTGGGAAGACCACCTTCCTCTTGTTGAGTTTGCATATAATAACAGTTATCAGGCAAGCATAGGGATGGCACCATTTGAAGCTTTATATGGGAGGCCGTGCAAGTCACCTACATGTTGGTGGGAGACTACAGATAAGCTTATACTTGGACCTGACATGATTAGGGATACATCCGAGAAGGTCGAGTTGATTAGAAGACGGATGAAGGCGGCCCAAGACCGACAGAAATCCTATGCTGATAAGCGGAGATCCGATTTGGAGTTTGATGTTGGGGACATGGTTTTCGTAAAGGTTTCTCCTTTGCGGAACGTGGTCCGATTTGGAGCTGTGGGGAAGTTAGCACCAAGATTTGTTGGACCCTTCCCTATCATAGAGAGGATTGGGAAGATGGCTTATAAAGTGCAATTACCCGAGAAGCTGTCCGGAGTGCATAATGTCTTTCATGTCTCGCATCTCCGAAAGTGCCTACATGAGTCCGCTGAGGTGGTTGAACCTAGCATTCTTGAAGACGTGGAAGTAGAGAAAGAGGCAACTTTGAGGAGAGCCCCGATTCGTATCTTGGGGACGGAGACCAAGAAGCTAAGGAATCGAGAGGTCAGGTTGGTAAAGGTTCAATGGGGTGAAGCCGAAGAAGACGCAACTTGGGAAACCGAGGAGAAGATGCGAGGGCTTTATCCATTCCTTTTTGAGGGTACACTCTCAATCTCTTTCCTTTGTTTAGCATATCTTTCTCTTTGCTATCCATGTTTATCTAGTTATCGTGCTAATCTTGTCATGAGAACCTTAGGTAGAAACCCTTTGGATGAAACATGTGTTTGAAACATGTTATGTTTGATGGTTGCAAGTGGTTGCAAGTGTTTGCAAGTGGTTACTCGTGGATGCATGATACACATTAGGCACTAGATCGGCTCACACACTCCTCATATTGCATGTGCATGAGTGTTTATGCTTATTCTTGGATGAAATTTGTATGCAATCACATGGATGTTGCATATGGATGTATGATTGAGCACGCATGTAGATATTATACATTATGTTAGGGATTTGCATACATATGGATACATTTCACTAACATATTTTGCATTGATCTTTGCATTAGATAAATACATACACACACACTTTTGCATATGTTCATACAGCATTTAGAACCTTTTAAGGACAATGATTGCTCGTGGATGATGCTTTGAGTAGATGGATGATTGGATGGTAGGATACGTTCTTCCTAACTTGAAGATTTCGGGGACGAAATCCTTTAAGGAGGGGAGAATGTAACAACCCGTATTTTCAATAACCTGTTATAACATAAATCGAGGCAGAATTTAATTCAAAAATCTGAATCAAGGGAAACGGGCTATGCCATTGCGTTCGTCTCGGAAAAATACGCGAAATAGAGTCCGAGTTTTCGAAAATCGGAGTCCGTATGACCCAGTTAAGGCCCATTGAAGTTTTCAGAAATTTCCATGTTAAAAACAGATTTAAATTTCAAATTAAAAACAAGGATTAGGGCTAATTGGCGTCAGGCGGGAAAACTCCCGCCAGGGCCCCCATGTCGACAGGCATGTCGACAGGGGTCTTAGGGTGTCGACTGCCCTGTCGACAGCCCTGTCGACACGGGGTGGCCAGGCAGTTTTGCCTGGCGCACCATTTTGATTTGGGCTTGGTCTTGTGGCTTGGTTCTAGAGAACTCCTAAATCTGACGGACCTAAACTAACCTAGGGTTAATCCTAGGGCTAAAAACACTCTAATCTTCTATAAATAAGCCCCTAATCCTACCCTAAATCCTCATTATTCAATCTAGCAACCAAACTATGTCAAATTGAATTCTCAAATGGCATCCACCTAAGAACCCTAGCCTCCACCTTCTTCAAAAATCAATTCTAAGAAGATTTTGATGTTCATACAAGCTTTTCTAAGTTGTATGAATGATCATTAGCTTGCATACATCATCAAGTTGCAAGCTTTATTTGCTAAGCTAGAGTTTTTGGGATTTTTGTTAATTGGTGCTTTGTTTTGGGTTTTTATATGCTTGCATAAAAGGGCTTCTCAATCTTTATTAGTAGATTTGTGTCTTCATAATATTTGTAAGCCCTCTTACCTTCATTTTAGAAACTCTAAAGTTAATATGTGATGAAAGTTGAGATTTATGCATGTTTAATAAGTTATGCATGCTTATGCGAGTTCACTATGCTATGTTATGCATGTTTAATAAGTTATGCATGCTTATGCGAGTTCACTATGCTATGTTATGCATGTTTAATGAGTTATGCATGCTTATGTGAGTTCACTATGCTATGTTACACATGTTTGATAAGTTATGCATGCTTATGCAAGTTCACTATGCCATGATTTGCAAGTCTAACAAGTTATGCATGTTTATGCAAGTTCACTATACCATGATTTGCAAGTTTGACAAGTTATGCATGTTTATGCAAGTTCACTAAGTCATGATTTGCAAGTTTAACAAGTTATGCATGTTTATGCAAATTCACCATGCTAAGTTATGCAAGTCCAACATGTTATGCATGCTTATTATGATATGTAAGATTTATCATGTATGTTGTGCCAAGTTCCCTCTTTCTATCCTTTATGCGTTATGACGAATATGTAAGCGATAGAATGACGTTGGGGTTTTTTTGGGTAAAACTTAAAATACATGAAAATATAAGATTGGGAATTTACCTATTAAGTTAGGTCTACCCCTTGGGAATTTACCTATTAAGTTAGGTCTACCCAAGTTAAACTTGTAATTATGTTTGAAAATAAAGTGGACATGACACTTAGAAAACATGTGTGGCCAACTCGAGGTTGGGTTGAGTTTGTAGCGTAAACCTACCCGGAACCGACCGGCTTAACTAGTTGCTACAAACAATAGGACCCAATGTGAGAAGTTGGTCATGTGTACCTTGGACCCGAGGTTAGACCAAGTTGTGGTGTAAAGCTACCCGGATCCGCCCGGGTTAACTAGTAACCGCAACAAAGTCTAATGTGAGAGGTTAGGGTACAATTAAATTAATGCCTCATGATTAGGGTTAAGTCATGGCCCACTAATACTTAACCAATTTTGGGGATGCGAGGGATTAAATGGGGTTAAGTGGTGAACTGTTGGTTACACTTAACTAATTTAATCCATGATTAGTGAGGGGTTAAACCACACTTAACCCTCTTAGAAAACCCTAGCAACGTGGTCTGTTCCAGCAGTAATCCCAGTTTGGTATCATTCACAAACCTAGAGGCTAGGCTAGGGCGGGGCACGATTACTGGACTGATGTAAGCGACCAAAGCGACGGCTGAGTGGTACAGCGGTGCGGGTCCAGGTGGGCTACGGACGTGCACGTAGTTCGGTGTTGGACAAACTCGAGGCACGGGTACCAGTAGGTTTAGACTGTGCATTATTGCTTAGGTGTCTGGGGTTGACACCCGAGGGCTTGATACACCCAAAGGTGGACCCAGCACAGTCTGACTACAACCATATGTGGGCCGTATGGACACCAACACTTGACGTGTTAGGTTTATAGGGAGCCGATCGACTAGACCGTTGGGCTGGACCTTGTATTAAGGTCACCTCATGCTATTGGGCCAAAGTTTGGGCTGAGGGATCAATACCTGTTATGTTAGTTTGCTAGTACATTGTGGTGCAAAGCTTAATCTTCTTTATGTGATGACACCTTTATCTATTGCCAGTATATTCATCTCAGTTTCCATCATGATGTTATCTTTATTAGTTTATAGACTGATCGTAGTAGGGCTTACCAGTCTTTTTGACTGACCTATTTTCTTTCGCTTCTTTTCTTCCGTTCCCCCCCCCCCAGGTTCTCAGGGAGGGAACAGTGGTGCTTAGGTTGGATCGCTTGCTTGTTCGCTGGATAGCTCATGTATGTCTGGACATTGAGCTCGCTATGGTTTATCACTTTTATTTTTGGGGATAGCACCATGTATTTCAGTATTTCTGTTTATGTTGTACTAGACATATTTATTTTGGCAGATGACTTTATGATGTACTAGACTTGTTTTGAGATGATTTGAGATATTCCGCTGTTTTTTTCTCATTTACTCTGTTTTACATATATATTTATGTTCCTGTTCTGCCTTGATATATCATTATGCATGCTTACCCAGTTCTAACGCCCCCAGAAGCTAGTGCCCCCGAAAGAGTGACCCTAGCGGAGGTGGGGTGTTACAAGTGTCTTCTTCTAAGTGGCTGGATGACTTGTCTTCGAGCTAGGTGGTTCTGATGACTTCTGGACTGATCTGAAGGCTCTAAATCACCCTATTCTCTTGTATAAACACCCCCCCAAACCTCACTTTCTCTCCACACAATTTCATTCTGCCTATACTCTGCCTCTATTCTAATTAAAATAAAATAATGACGTTGCTACTTTGCTGAAGTTTAAGCTAGAACTAGTGCATCTTCTTCCAATCTAAATAGAATTAAAAGAGAACAACTATTTTCTAATCTAAACGATAGTCTACGCCAAAGGAGAGCTATTCAGTGTCAGAATACAGATTCCAGAATACAAGAATCGCTCCCTTTTTGTGAGTACAATTATTTTTAGATATGAACTTTAATTATGATCTTGACATGGCTATAAATCTGAATCTGAGGTTATGCATATTCTTATCTGTCAGATCTGTTTTTCTTTGACTATTCTCTTTTTTTCTGTTCTATAGCCAGGCTACTACGAGCTTGCGCCAAATCTCATAAGAGATTAACGCACGATCGCTAAATTTTGGAGTAAATAATGAATAATGCATAATTGGACATGACTGATCTGTGACTGATTTGAGAAAAGGACATATGTTGTAAATTAGATCTAGATCTGTGCATACTCTGTGATTTGGAAGAAGAGGAATCATTGAATGATAACATATGACTTGAAACTTGGGGACATAATGCATATAAAAATTAAAATCTGATTTTGAGAGGATATAATTTAAAGATCTAGATTTTTGGGTATATTTTATATAACGATTCATGACTTGAAAAAGGAATATGAAACTTAGGCGTAAGGACTTATATTAAAATAGGATAACTATTAATGTGAATGCACCTAAATATGGATTTTTGGCTATTGGCATTAAAGGCTATAATTTGGCATAATTCATATCATGATTTGGGGCTTTTAGAGAGTGTTCTGTACTGTGCAAAGTTTAACGAAAATTTGGGGCATATATTGTATTATGAATTATGACCATGATTTAAGCATGTAAGTTTAGGCTTAATTTATGATTAGGCAAGACATGTAAACAGAATTTTTAAGAAATGTTAAATCTGCTAATCTGCTGAATTGCTTAATCTGTTTAATCTGTTGAATTTCCTGTTCTGCTAATCTGCTAAATTGCCTAATATGCTAGATCTGTAATCTGCGAAATCTGTTGAATTTCTTAATCTGTTGAAAGCTGAATAATTGTAATTTGGAGCTCGATCTAAAATTGAGCAAAAGATGTTAATAGAACTTTGGATAATCTGCCATAACTTGTAAAGAAGTTAAATCTGCTAAATGGATATAATTAGTCTGATATTTTCTATAATGGAATAAAGTGGCTACGACACGAGGTTAGACTCCGTTTGCAGTAGAAGCTTGCCTGGAACCAACCGACTTAACCAGTGACTACAAACTGTCAGTCTAATGTGAGAGGTCGTAGGCATAACTAAAATATGCTTAAACACGAGGTTAGGTCTGGCTTGTGGCAGAAGTCTGCCCAGAACCGCCCGACATATCCAGCGACCACAAGCTGCCGACCTAATGTGAGAGGTCTGTGCATTAATATTTATTAATGCAAATCTGAGATAAATATGATGTCTAAAACATGTTGGGTGGATAAGGTTAAACCAACTGGACTGATGAATTTAACAAACCCATTTCGTGAATCTGTAGACCCAATACAAAGTTAGACAATCTGTAAGTCTGTTAAACTGTACATCTGATCCGTTAGCCAGAAAACTTGTTAACTTGATTGTCTGATCTGTGAACTAGTAAATCTGAACTCTGTATGTCTGAAACTTGTAAACAAGTTAATCTGAAATCTGTTAGTCTGGGGACACAAGGTTAGGAGGGGAAATACTTGTGTTATCTGTTGTTTGGGACCCATATTAGTCAGTAACACTTTCTGGTATCAAAAACTTTGACCCCACATTATGTAGGGGTCCGGGCACGCTTACTGAACTAATTATAAGCGGTTCATTCTGATAATGGCGAGGGGTGTTGATGATGCATTCCAAACGGGTCATGTGCGTGCATGGATCCGGTCTGCTCTGGGGATGTAAGACACCGTGACATCTGTAAATAGGTCTATGCCAATAGGTTGACACTTTAGGGAGTGATACACCCTACTGTAGGGCCAACGTAGGGTATTTATGTATTAGGGAGTCGATCGCTTGGGGTAGGACTTAGGGTACACTTAATTCGGTTTGTTTCTGTTGGTACCATCTGTTTCTGTTAGGGTGATGACACCTGTCTGTTTCTGCGTGGTACCGTATGTTGGAGGTGGTAAAGGCCCATTACTAGTGTACACCTAATTCTAACATTCTGTTTCCGTAGGGATTATTGTGTTTTTGTCTCTGATTCCGTTTCCGATTCTGTTTCCGTACCTTATGTCTGTTGGGGTGGTAAAGGCCCATTAGTTGGGTGGTAAAGGCCCATTATTGTTATGTTGTTTTCATACCTTCTGTCTGTTGGGGTGGTAAAGGCCCATTATTAGTATTCTGCTTCTGTACCTTCTGTTTGTTGGGGTGGTGAAGGCCCATTACTAGCATTTTGTTTCTATATAGATTATTCTGTTTCGTTTCTCTTTCAGTTTAGACATTAGGGTAACACCTAACCCTGTTATACTAGTATTAATGCAGAGAAGTAAGATGTAAGTAAGGAACATAACTTGGTTTACATCATTCTGTTTCTTCTGTTAACTTAAAGTATATCTGTTATTCCTGTTGATGTAATGTCTCATCCAGCTTTATTTACATATCATGATAATATTATCTGTTTATATGCTGGAAGTCACTGGACTCGCCAGACTTTATGTTTGACCTCGTTTGTTTTCTCCGCTTTTCTTTCCATTCCCCCCCCGGCTCCAGGTGCTCAGGATGGAAACATAGGAGCTTGATTCTGATTCTCTTTGCTTGAAGTTATTGGAGTATTGCTTGGCTTTGACTCTATCTTTTCATGGCAGTTTATGTTGGGGATTATGGCTTTGAAACTTTACATTCTGAAGGATTTTGTATAAGACTGATAATTGTGTACTTAAGTTTTGGTATTGTGATTTAGAAAGATGTAACCAAACTTATTTATGCTTCTGCTATAATAAAGTTATAATTTTTCAAGTACTACTTATTTGTCTTGTAATATTCTGTTCCATCTACTAAAATGCTCCATCAAAGTTAAGGCATTCCCTTTGTGAGTGACCTTAACGGAGGTGGGGTGTTACATAATTCAAGACCCAGAGAGGTATAGGCGTCTTATAGGTAAGTTAAATTACCTATGTGTTACTAGACCTGACATTGCATACTCTGTAACTGTTGTGAGTCAATATATGGCACAACCCACAGTGGACCACTGGAATGCACTTGAGCAAATCCTATGCTATCTAAAAGGCACAGTATGGCAAGGTCTTATGTATACAAATAATGGACATATGAATATTGATAGCTTTAGTGATGCAGACTGGGCAGGACCGACGGTGGATAGAAGGTCAACTACTGGATTAAGTGTATTTGTGGGAGGTAATTTAGTATCATGGAAAAGCAAGAATCAGACTGTAAAGTATCGTTCAAGGGATGAATCAGAGTATCGGTCCATGACTAATGTAGTGTGTGATATCATGTGGACACTGCGCTTGATGGACGAGTTTAACCAGAAGATAGAGAAACTAGTGAAACTATGGTTGTGATAATCAAGCAGCTATCCATATAGCTTCAAATCCAGTATTCCATGAACGTACCAAACACATGGAAATAAATTTTCACTTCATCAGAGACAAAATTCAAGAGGGAGTAATTGAATCTGGGTTCATTCGAACAGGGGAGTAGATTGCGGATTTGTTCATAAAAGCTTTGAATGGTGGACGAGTGGAGTACTTTTGTAACAAGTTGGGAATGGGAAACATCTATTCTTCAACTTGAGGGGTAGTGTAATATGAGAAGTTATAATTTGAGAGAGTATAGTTCATCTCGTTTACATTATATCATTTATTTCTTTTATGTAATACCGGGCTAATTGTATTTGAAGGCCCATTGTTCTTTATCTCGGCCTAACATGCTTGCGTGGCCTTGTTACCATTTTAAATACTTTTTCCTCTTTATTTTGAGGCCTTAATCAATGAAATTAGTTTCAATGGCACCTGGCTTTTTCTCATTTATATTTCCAGTTTATTTCTAATTACAAAACTAAATTATGATGTAAGTTGATGTGAACTTCAATATGGAAATAAAATTGAATTTGGTAAGTGTTAGCCTACTTTGTGAACTAGGCAACACAAAGTCAAGAAACCAACCATTGAAGAGTATTTTAAGTTATAGGACTTCGGTTCGGATTGGAAGAAAACACCACAATTCAGATGGATAGCAGCATATTGGTTCGGATCGGATGAGAGTTCTCTGTTCGGATCGGATGTCTCTTACTGGATAAATTGGTAAAGCTTATCTGATCGGATCGGCAGATGGATCGGAAAGCCATCTGCTTGCCACGACGCTGGAGCGGAGCGAAGTATGATTAGAGAAGGAGAGACGTCCAAGCTACTCCGGTTCGGATCGGGTATTCCGATCCGAGCCCCCAACCTGCACGTCTCCGACCCGCACCCATGATCCAGGAAAATCTCCTATAAAATAGCCTGGAGAACCGGACCGGCTATGACTGATTCCTACCCCTAACGTTCATCTCTTTGATGTGTTGTCAACTTGATAGTTCATTCGAACCCGAAGAGAGTGCGATGGATGACACGTGTTCCGACCCGGATTGAATTTCAGGCAAATTCACACCTATAAATACCCCATCTAGAGACAAAGAGAAGGATCTTTTTCAGCACTTTTGAGAATCCAAGTACCTCCATCATCCGAACTCCTTTACTCCCGGAGAATCCAAATCATCTTTCATTTCTTGTTTTAATCATTTGAGTGAACAAAAGTGAGTTGTGAGTGAATCTTACATTGCATTTGTAACTGAATTACTGAATATAGTGAAAACTAAGTGGACGTAGGCATTTCTTCGCCGAACCACTATAAATCTTGTGTGTTCATTTTTATTTCTGTTTTATTTTATCTTGTTTCTAATCAATTTGGGTGTTAGAACCACATTTGGGTCTAACATTTTGGTGCTTTCACTGAGAACCCTCATCTAAATTCTTTATTTTCCGGGATCTCTTTCTACTTTTTGGACCGTTGAGTTCAAAGAAGTGAATCCTTAAGTTTCTCCGCTTTTTTGCATTCGTTGAAGTAATTGTCAAAAACTCATGGCCAAAGGAAAAGGCAAGGAAGTTCAGTCTGTTCAAGGAAATGGAGCTGGCGAAGATCAGCAACATGCTGTTGTAACAAGGTCTCGGGGGCAGAGTTCAGCAGCAGGAAGAGTCCATGCAGGAAATCCGAACCGACAGCAAGGGGAGAGCTCCGATCCGATCCGGGTAGGAGACTCTGAAGCAGTGCACTCGCCCAATCTGAACCGACCCGAGTTGCTCGCTGCACACCGATCCGACCAGGCACCCCAGCTCCGATCCGACCCGACTTCCTACCTCCGATCCGACCCGATGCTTGGTGAAGCTGGAACATCTACTCGAGTCCCCACGAACGCTCCAATTCCAGCTGCCAGGGTTGGAGATCAGGTCAATCCATCTGCTCCCATCACTCAAGGAGATTTCTCGCGCTTGCTTGATATGCTTGAGAGCACGAGGGAAGCTATGAGAGTTCATGAGCGCACTAATCTCATGATGCAGGAAAATATGAGGCTCATGAGTCGGGAAATCAATGAGCTCCGCCGGCAAAGAACTCCATCACCGGTTCGTCACACACCCGTAGATCAATCTTCATCTTCCGAGGAAGAGAGGCCCCATGAACGAAGGCCACTCGAACGACCTCAGAACGTGGAGCAGCTAACGTTTGGATCTTTGGGATCTCGCGAGGATATCGCACGAACATTAGGAAACGATAGCCCCACTCGGGGGCAAAGACTCCAGTCCCCTCTTCCCGAGATCGACCGGGAACACAGGGAAAGGAATCGAGTAGAGGCAGCTCGAAGAAGAAGGGCATCTCCTGAGCAAGAGCCCCGAAGGAACTCAGACACTAGGGCCAGGGAACCAGAGCAGCCCCTAACTAGTGCCGATGTGCAGGCAATGGTTCGCCGAATTATGTCCGAGAGCCGGAATTATACAAATGAAGACTATGGCATTGAGCGAAGCCATACTCCGTTCACTGACGATATCCTAGACTTCCAGTTTCCCCGACGCTTTAACTTGCCACAGATGGACAAATATAACGGAAGGACTGATCCGGGACAGCATTTGATGCGGTATTCGTGGCTCATGAACGCCGCTGCTGCCCCTGACGAAGTGAAGTGCAAAGCATTCCCAATCTATCTAGAAGATGTGGCATTATTCTGGTTTACCCGACTTCCTCCTCGTTCAATTTCTAATTACAAAGAACTAAGCGAGCGTTTCATGAACCAGTTCCGACTACATGCCCGAAAGTCCAAGAGTGTTATTGAATTATCGAGGATCAAACAGGCACCGGGAGAGTCTTTAAGGGCATATTTAGATCGTTTTAACCAAGCTGTAACTGAGGTCAGTGACCCGCACGAGCCCACTATTCTGATGGCATTGAAGGAAGGATTCGATCCTGAATCTGAGTTTGGAGACTACCTTTCTGGGAAGACACCCCCCACAAGGGCGATATTCTACGAAAAAGCCGATATTTATTTAAGACGAGAGGAGGCCAGGGCAAACCGGAAGAGAAAGTCTGAGATAGCTTCAAAGGAGAATGTGCAAAGTAATATTGCCGTGAAGCAGTCTGGGGAAAGTTCTGGCAAGGTTGAAGTAAATGTAGGAAACAAGGGTGGAAACAGCAATACTGGAAACGGGGGAAACAACAACAACCGTAATTCGAACGGTAACAGGAGAAACAGAAATAGGGGAAGCGACCCTAACAAAAGGCCCCGATTCCAGAACTACGAGAACTATACACCATTGAATGACACCCTGGAAAATATTTACCTGGATACGTACAATGTGTTGCAGTACAAAAGACCGCCACCTCGTGATTCGACCGAGAAAGAAATGGCGACAGGGAAATTTTGCTTGTTTCACGGAACACATGGACATTCGACCAATGAATGTCGGCATTTGAGGGATGTAATTGAAAAGCTGCTGCGTGAAGGAAAGTTGGATGAGTACAAGGTTGCCCCGAGGGACAGGGGGCAAGGAGAGCAGGCTCCAAAACAGATCCTACCTGCTCCTAAGCCTACCACGCAGCAAAAAGGTAAAGGGATCGTCATCAACTCCATAGTAGGCGGGCCTCACCCGGCAATCCGAAGTTTTAGGTCAATGGACCAATATGTGAATGCTGCCAAGCATCTAGATGTGAATGAAGGTGACGATTTGGAAGATGTCACCCCCATAAAACAACAAAAAACCATGTTCGATGACGTGGTATTTCGCAGCCGAGACAACACGGGGATACAATCTCCCACCAATGATCCGTTGGTTATTACTACCACTATTGGGCCGGCCTTGGTCCATAAGGTATTAGTAGACAACGGAAGTTCCGTTAATATTTTGTTCAAGAAGTCATTTGATCAGATGAAGCTTGAGCCCGAAGATCTGAAACCTTGTGAAGGATGGATTAGAGGCTTCAACGGAGCGACGACAGCTCCCATGGGATATATAGAGTTGCCCGTGACCCTAGGGCAAGGAGAACGTAGAAGAGTGCGAATGCTTCAGTTCGTAGTATTGGACGTAGATTCACCATATAACGCATTTTTAGGGAGACCTGCCCTCGCTGAATTTAGAGTCTGTATCGCCCCTTGGTGCTTGTTACTAAAGTTCCCAACCGAAGCCGGGACTGGAGTAATAAGAGGGGATCAGGTTTCTGGACGGGCCTGCTATGTGGCCGAACTGAAGATGTTGATGAAAGGGGTTAATGCTGAGAGTAAGGATGCCTCATCTCCCTCAAAGGGGGACTCGGCATAGCAATTAGAGAGATTGAACCCAAGGGAGTTGCCCAAAGGAACGCCTGAAGACCTGGATCCTAGAAAAGACGAGGAACCAGAGGCTAGGAATGCAACTCCTAATGAAGCGACAGTGGAAATTCCTGTTGATAAAGCTGATCCGACGAAAGTTTTGAAGATTGGTTCCCAATTGGATCCACGTCGTGCTGAAGAGCTGACAGACTTCTTGAAGGCAAACTTAGATGTGTTCGCCTGGACCCATGCTGACATGTGTGGGATATCGCCTTCCATTATCAGTCACAAATTGAATGTAAATCCGAAGCATCCGCCTGTGAAGCAAAAGAGACGCATGCTGGGCCCAGAGAGGTCGGCTGCTCTCAAAGAGGAAGTAGAGAAATTGAAGCAAAATGGATTTATTCGAGATTCGACTTATCCCGACTGGATATCGAATCCTGTCTTGGTGAAAAAGACAAACGGAAAGTGGCGAACTTGTATTGACTTTTCAGACTTAAATAAGGCTTGCCCAAAAGATAGTTTCCCACTTCCCAGGATTGACCAGCTTGTAGACTCGACAGCAGGTCATGAACTTCTCTCTTTCATGGATGCATACTCTGGATACAATCAAATTCCTATGCATGTACCAGACCAAGAGCATACAAGTTTCATTACGAATTTGGGGTTATATTGTTATGTTGTAATGCCGTTCGGATTAAAAAACGCTGGAGCTACTTATCAGCGGTTGGTAAATAGAATGTTTTATGATCAAATAGGAAAAACTATGGAAGTTTATGTGGATGATATGCTTGTTAAATCAAAGCAGTCCTCCAGTCATACGCAAGACTTAGCGGAAATGTTTGGTATCTTGCGAAAATACCGTATGAAATTGAATCCTTTAAAATGTTCATTTGGGGTGGCGTCGGGAAAGTTCCTTGGCTTCATTGTGAGTTCCCGAGGAATTGAGATCAACCCTAGCCAGATAGCGGCGATTAGAAATATCGAAGAACCAAGGAGAATTAAAGACGTCCAAAGTCTGGCAGGGAAGGTAGCGGCGCTGAGTAGATTCATCTCCAAAGCCACCGATAAATGTGTTCCATTTTTTGATTTGATAAAAAGGGGAAAGAAAAACTTCCAGTGGACTCCCGATTGTGTCGAGGCCTTTCAAAATCTGTTAGAGCTGTTAGAGAAACCACCAATCTTATCAAAGCCCGTAGATCACGAAGAACTATTTGTTTATCTAGCAGTCTCGGCTCACGCTGTCAGCACAGCTCTGGTTCGAGAAGAAGACAAAGTACAAAGGCCAGTATACTATGTGAGTAAGAAATTAGCAGCGGCAGAGCGCAACTACCCAAAGATCGAGAAGCTTGCTTACAGCCTCCTGATTGCATCCCGAAAACTTCGTCACTACTTCCAAGCCCATCCAATAACCATATACCCCGATCAGCCGTTAAGACAGGTGTTGCAGAGACCCGAAGCGTCGGGAAGGTTGATTAAATGGAACATAGAACTAAGCCAGTTTGATTTGAATTTTCAACCACGAAAGTCAATCAGGGGGCAAGCTCTAGCAGACTTTATTGCGGAGTTCACCATTCCAGAGGAAGAAATAATCGATGACCGAGTGGTCAAATCCGAGGATAAGCTAGAGATGAATCCGTGGAAATTATATACAGATGGAGCTAAAAACGACCGAAGATCCGGAGCTGGAATTGTCTTAGTCACTCCCGAGGGACGGTCGTTATATTACGCCCTGCGATTAGAATTTTCGGCAACAAACAATGACTCTGAGTATGAAGCCCTGATTGCCGGGCTGAAACTCGCTAAAGACCTCGAAGTAAGAACGATGGACATATTTTGTGACTCTAAGATTGTTGTTTGTCAAGTGCGAGAGGAATTCACGGCTCGAGGACCTCGACTTGTCGCTTACCTCAAGAAAGTGAAAGAGCTATTAAATAGCTTAGAGCGGTACAATATAACACATATTCCCAGAGTAGAAAACCAGAAAGCGGATAGACTAGCAAAATTGGCTAGTTCTGACAATCCAGAAGAGACTGAGGTAATTCCAATTGAAACGTTGGAGTCGCCAAGCTTTGAGTCAATGGAAATTGAATTCGTTCTTGAAGCGGAACCAGAGAAGGAGTCATGGATGACTCCAATCAAGAGTTTTCTTAAGAATGGGGCACTCCCATCGAAGAAAAGTGAGAAAAGAGCTGTAGTTCGCAAAGCTGCCAGATATGTTATGCAAGACGATACTCTCTATAGACAAGGATTTTCTATGCCCCTGTTACGATGTATCGCACACGACGACATCAAGCGTGTACTGAGAGAAGTGCACGAAGGTGAGTGTGGAGATCATACAGGAGGTCAAACTTTAGCAAAGAAAATATTGCGGTACGGATACTTCTGGCCTACGATCAACAAAGATGCAGCTGATTATTCACGACGCTGCGATAAGTGCCAGAGATTCGCCAAAATCCCCAGGGCACCGTCAACCCAGCTTAAATCGATGGTGAGTCCTTGGCCATTTGCCACATGGGGAATCGATATCATTGGAGTTTTACCAATTGCTAAAGGAGGGGCTAAGTATGCCATAGTAGCCGTGGATTATTTCACAAAGTGGGTGGAAGCTGAGCCCTTGACTAAGATCACCACAAGAAAGGTGATAAGTTTTGTGGTCAGAAATATTATATGCCGATTCGGGATCCCAAGGACGATTATTACTGACAACGGGACCCAATTTGATAGCACTGAATTCAGAAATTTTTGCCAGAAATATAAGATAGACAAACGATATACTGCAGTTGCCTATCCACAATCGAATGGGCAAGTAGAGGCAATAAACAAGGTAATAAAGTCCATCCTCAAGAAGCGATTAGAGCGTGCAAAGGCAAAATGGGTTGATGAATTGCCCCTAGCCTTGTGGGCATATCGAACAACGTTTAAAACGGCTACCGGTCATACCCCTTTCTCTCTCTCCTTTGGCTCAGAAGCAGTAATTCCAGTTGAACTGGAAGTTCCTTCCCACAGGGTGACGTATTATGACCCGATGACGAATCGGGCGCTTTTACTTGAGTCTCTTGATGAAGTCGAAGAGAAAAGAGACGAAGCAGACTTGCGTGCAGCAAGACATCGGCGTCAGATGGCACACTACTATGACAAAAAAGTTCGCCTTAGAACTTTTGAACCAGGAGATTTGGTGCTAAAGAGAGTTTTTCCATCTCTTCCTCACCTCGGCCCAAAATGGGAAGGACCCTTTGTCATCCAACGGAAACTTGATAAAGGAACATTCAAGTTAACGACCGTAGATGGCGAAGAAGTCCCTCGAGCATGGAATGCCCAACACTTAATGCGATATTTGGATTAGAAATGCTATACTTTTTGTTGTTCTTCCTGTAAACTCTGTAATAAGGCACGACTTGCCTTGGGAAAATATGACGATATGAATAAATGACTATAAAGTGGATGTAGGCTATGACTTAGCCGAACCACTATAAAAATATTGTGTGTTATTTACTTTTATGCATCTACATTCATTAGTTGTTCTGTTATGATTATGAAATACAGGATAACTCAAAGCCTAAAAAGGTTGAAAACAGTTTGGACATAAAAAGAAGCACAATGATTATTTGTGCAATAAGACATAAAAGCGTCTCCGACTGAGCGCTGAAAAAGAAATTCTATTCTTAACTCTAACTCTCCAGAGAAAGAGAGAGAGTATAAAAGCGTCTCCGACTGAGCGCTGAAAAAGAAATTCTATTCTTAACTCTAACCCTCCAGAGAAAGAGAGAGAGTATAAAAGCGTCTCCGACTGAGCGCTGAAAAAGAGATTCTCCTCCGAACTCTAACTTTCCAGAGAGAAAGAGAGTATAAAGGCGTCTCCGACCGAGCGCCGAGAAAGAAATCTTTTCCCGTTGAATGACCGGGGAATAAACAAATAACTGAACTCGAACTCTAACTCTCAAGAGAATGAGAGAGAGTATAAAAGAAATGCCAGGAAAAACAACAGGTATTGATGACACAGGAAATGCTATCCCGTTAGAGAATCGGGAGCATTCAGATTGCATGGTTAAGCACTGAATAACTTATGGAGATTAACTGGGGACACCTATACATACACATATCTCCCCTCTCCACAACTTTGTTTCATAACTATAGATATGCATTTTTACATAAGTGCAGAACTGCTAACAAATAAACATTGCAAAAAGTGAATTACTTTTATTTACAAATGAATGAATTTGTACAGGGAAATAACTGAAAAAGAAAGTACGGAAGTTGCTGGTGTAGCAGCACTTATTGGTTTACAAAGATGCTAAAAAGATACAGGGGAACCCACTATTTAGGTTTGGGATGAGCCTTCGATTTCTTGGCAGCTTTTTCCGCATCCTTTGCTTCCCTCTCGGCTTCAGTCAAGATTCGCTTTGATTTCTTTTTCCCTGAAGGTGTAGTACTGGAGCCAGCAGACTTCTTCCCGGAGGGCTGGGCACTGGAATCAAGAGAAGATTTTTTAGCAAGTTCTTCGGTAATAGATCTAGTTGAGAGCTTAACAACTAACCTTGAACCTGCATCCACAACTGCGAGGGGCTTGAGGACCTCAGGGTCTAATTCTTCAGCCTTTAATTGCAAGCGTTTGTCTTGATCGGCCTTCATGGCCGCCAAGGTAATGTCATCGGCGCTTTTTGACTCCCTGGTTATTGTAACCTCCGGTTCCTCATCATGCCCCTCATCTCCTCCGTCGTCTTTTAAAGCTGCAATCATTTCTTCATCATGGGGAGTAGTGACCTTAGTTGGCTCACTTCTTTCCCCCAGGTCTGTTGAAGCAGCCTTGTCTTCCCCTTCTTTGACCCTATCAGCGGGTTGTGTCCCAGCGGTAGCTCCTTGAGCTACGTCTGTCTTCGTGGATGATTCAACGCCTACAAAATGAGAAACATTGGTTATCAACTCAGGCGAGAGCAAAGGATTTCTCATCGAACGTTCGGTTATGTAGCCAAAGGTAGTAGTAGCCTTGACAAATTGAGGAGAAAAGATAGGGATACCTTCTGAAGACTTTTCAGCGGGGGTGACTACTACCTCTGGAGTTATTTCAGGAATAGGAGATAGCAAAGTGGTTCGAGGAATTCCCGGGTTTTCGGGATCATACCCCTCTACTTCGGGAGTTACAGGAGCAGAAGAAGAAGAACCAGCTTCAGGGACGGTTTTCTGTTTAGACTTCCGCCTCTCTTCTTCCATGGCCTCAGCAATTAGACGGCGCCCTTCAGCTAGGCGCTCCGGTTCGTCGTCTCTCAAATATTTCTCCATCAGCTTATCTTCATCAAGGGAATCGACCTTAAGTTCTTCTTTTTCCCACTCGATGATTTGATTCCACACATGAACCAAAGTGGATGGATAGTCCTCGATCCAGGAAATGTTTCGACGACGAATAATGTGCGCAAAGAATTCGATCATTAGCTCGCCGAAGCCCTGAATATCGGCCTCCGCCTCTGATAGTTGTTTGCGGGTTTCCTCCGCAGATTTAATAGCGCATTCCACATTGCCCTCAGCCAGAGCAGCCCTGTTTTCCGCCTCTAACAATTTTGAAGCCAAGTCAGCGTTTTTCTTTTCTAACTCAGCACTCCTTTTCGCTAACTCGGCGTTTTTCTGCTCAAGCTCAGCATAAGCAAGACGTGTTTCAGCGGCCTCTGATTTGGTTTCGTCAGCTTGCTTCTTCAACTCAGAACGCTCCTGAGTGTGGGATTCAAGCAAATCATGATAGCGCTTTTGCATGTCCTCGAATTGTTGTTTGAAGTTAGAAGCTTTCTTTTGAGCGACAGCTAGTTGAGCTTGAGTGTCTTCTAAGTTTTTACCTAAAGTTTTTAAGGCCTTAGCATCCTCCTCTGCGGTCTTTTGCATTGAGTCAGCATTTGTCATTAAAGTGCGGATGATTCTAGAAAGAGTGCGGGAATACTTGAACATCTCGGTATATTGTTTTTCCACCAAATCAATCTTAGCTCTGGCCTCCTCTGCCCAATTAGAAGAAATAGGTTCAAGGGAAGGTAGAAAGGTCAGAGTCTCGAAGTAGTGCTCGGGAAATTGCTCCTTTAAATATGCCAGCCTTACTGCGGTTCCCGCATCTGGTGGAGGAGGGGCGAGGATTGTTAGTTCAGTGTCCCTTCCAGAAGAAGATTCTGTAGAGCCCTTGTCTGTCCGAGGTCGCTTAGTAGCAGGGACTTTTTGCTTACTTCTAGACCCAGTTTCCTTTGGAGGAGTTTTCTCTCTACTCTGCTTTTCATGGGAGGAAGTGGAATCCCTAGATTGTGGTCTATCCTCCTCCCTACGACCTTGATAGCTTTTGTATTTCTCTTGTTCCGGTCGAACTGGTGAGCGGGAGCGTGAGGGTCGAGATCGATAAGGATCATAGGGTCTTCTCTCCTCCCTACCACGGTCATCCCGGCGATTATACTCAGCATCCTGAGGAGGATTGGACATGCTGCGGCGAAGGTTTCTTATATCATAAGAGGATCGAGACATTGTACCTGCACGATAAATTAAACGAAGTTTAGAATCGACGGATCCATGGAGAAAGAAGTGCAATGAATGCTAGTGCTACAGTGTAAAGTGCATCCTAAGTGGTGTGTGTGTGTCCCCCCCCAACCAACCCGAGTCTGAAGCTAGACTGGTGCGGGCAGGCTCTTTGGCCTTAGCAGGAGTAGTTTCTTCAGAAGAAGTGAAGACTAAAGGGTCCTTTCTGAAATCTTCTGAAGTATATATAGTCTCGGGTAAGGGGAGATCCCCCAAACCCTGAAATATGTGCTCGTCGGTGCTAGGAACATCCCCTTCGGAAGCGTGAAGTGGCGACCCTTGGGGAGATTTTGATTTGTCTAGCGAGGTAGTTTCCTCGGGGGCAATATACCCTTCACGATGTTTTTTGGCCAGATTAGCCAGTTCATCATCTTGAGTGGAAGAGGGAGAGGGTGAAGTTTGAAGAGGAGCTGCAGGAATTCCCGAGCCTTCTCCTATTTCTGGAACTGTTTCCACTGGAGGAATATATGCATAGGGAACCGTCCCATGACCGATGCTACGGAAAACGGATAGCAGCCCGTGAAAATGAAGGTACTCATCTTTAAGGACCTCGTCAATAGTAAGGAATTTTTGGTCGCCGTTGAGAAGACGGTGCATCCGATCAAAGAATACTTGGTCTGATATCTGTTTGGGATTGTCGACTGCAAACAAAAAAGGAAAACAGGTCAGAGTGATGATTCAAGTGTATAGAGTCCGGGTTCAGAAGATCAGTGCTTTACTTGATTTTGTCCATCTCCTGGCGCATCCAGACTGTTGCTTTATATAGAACCACTCTAGTCTGGAATCTCCAGCTTTACTGCTAAACGGCGTAGAGATTATCTTCCTCTTTGGGACTGATTCAAAGTAACAGAAAGAAGGGGTTTCTCTAGTCCGATGTTTGAAATTATAGAAGAAATGAACATCGTCGAACGTGAGCTCCACGCCTAGAATTTCACGATATGCTATGAATAAGGTATGCAGATAGGCATATGAATTGGGATGCAGCTGCATGGGGGCAATCCGCATTTGTCTTAGGAAGTCGACGATGAAAGGCGAGAATGGAGGAATGGCGCCAACCATGCACATCAGTCGAGTAACCGTCATATATCCTTCTGGAGGGTTATGGGGACGGTCAGAGCGTGAGGGCACTAAAGTGTCCCTTTTCATTATTCCATACTTCAAGCAAATTCTCACAAGTCGGTCATTGTCAATTGTCGATTCTACGGAATCTGGAGGTGGCTCCAATATAATGGCTGAGTCAAATTCATCGGGTGCTCGATGGTCACCAATCCCTCCTTCCTCCTCAAAGCCTAGGGAAACTTCGCTTTCTGAAGACATTTCGTCGCTTTCCCGATGACCAACTCCGTAATCCGGACCCTCACTGTCCCATTCTGGGTCAGATGAAGAAGATATATCCTCGAGAGTGGTTTTGTTGGAAGTTTCCGGAGCTTCTTTCCTCTCAGCTAGACGAGAAGAGCGTCTGGGCCTCATTGTCATGGAACTATTGAAGAAGCAATAGCACGGATTAGAGTAAATTATCCTGTGTTCCCCTTTTTGTATGTGTGTGAACTAAAGTGTGTGCAGCAAATGTGGGAAATACAAAATAAAAATACGGCAATGTAAGACGAAGCTTTAAAGAGAAGGCGATAGTCAGAGTTGTTCTTAATTCTCGTTTATGTTCACAAGGCACTATCCTAACTGTCCGCGAAGCATATTCGTCTAGAGTAAGTGTTAGTTGAATTGGTTGAGTATTCTTTATGTGCCAAGTTTGATGCGTTCGGTTCGGTTCGGATATGCATATGATGATTGGCTCAATACAAATACAGAAGGCAGTCGGTTCGGGTGCTTCAGTAAGGCAAGGTTAGTTCAAGACAAGGAAGACAGTGGGTTCGGAAGTAGGACTGATCTGATCGGATCGGGTGACCCGATCCGAACCGAACTAGCATCACTCAACCAGTCCGTTCATGTCAGCCTCTTATCTCGTTCTCATCTCCGACCCGAGCCGACATTTTCCTTCCTCCCATCTTTCTAAAATGTGCAATCCGAGCCGATCCCCTTTCCTTCTCCTTCCTTTCTTGGTCCTCCGTCTTCTAACCGAACCGACTCCAGTTGGTCACCACGCTCCTCATCTTCTTCTTCTTTCCCCCCTACTCACAAACGAGTCCGTTTTACCACCAAAGCTATCGTTAAGGGCAGATATTTGCCCTCTCCAGCCTCGCGACGCCTCGAAGTGACGGCGCATCCACCAGTAACGACGTGGAGTTCAAGCGAAGCTCTGTGGCTAAACCATTCCAATCGACCGCAAATTGAAATCAAGTACGTTTACTACGATGTTATTCGAGATTAAAAAGCTACCTATGTGCTTGATTTGAGAAATCTACAAGGAATGATTTCGGAGTTTTGGAGTTTTTAAAGTTTTCAATGCTATGGTTGGGAGCGGCAGCAAAAAAGAAGAAGGAAGGAATGAAGACGGTGGTGAGTTTATAAAAGGAATGGTGTTGACTCCTCGTCTTCCTATTTTGTCTCACCCGCTCGGACCGGAATGAAGGCCCAGAAGCGCAACTCTCTCTGAAGGCCCAATGTCTAAGAGCTGAATCCACGAAAACGCTTCGGATCGGAATCCGAACCGAGTGGAAATTTCACACGCTAATTTAGCATCCGACTCGAATTGAAGAGAAGGAGAGTAAAGGAGGAGTATACCTGCGAGAAGCATTACATGGCAAGAAGAGTTCCCAAATTTGCTCAGAAATGAAGAAAACGTGCTCGGGTCGGACGCCGAACCGAATGGAAATTTGTGCATTACTCCTGACTGTTCTGATTCAAGAATTAGCATTTAAACAGCGTCAAAGCACGCTTTGTACAACAGAAGCATCCTTTGAGGGGGCAAAATGTTAGCCTACTTTGTGAACTAGGCAACACAAAGTCAAGAAACCAACCATTGAAGAGTATTTTAAGTTATAGGACTTCGGTTCGGATTGGAAGAAAACACCACAATTCAGATGGATAGCAGCATATTGGTTCGGATCGGATGAGAGTTCTCTGTTCGGATCGGATGTCTCTTACTGGATAAATTGGCAAAGCTTATCTGATCGGATCGGAAGGCGAATAAATCTCAGATGGATCGGAAAGCCATCTGCTTGCCACGACGCTGGAGCGGAGCGGAGTATGATTAGAGAAGGAGAGACGTCCAAGCTACTCCGGTTCGGATCGGGTATTCCGATCCGAGCCCCCAACCTGCACGTCTCCGACCCGCACCCATGATCCAGGAAAATCTCCTATAAAATAGCCTGGAGAACCGGACCGGCTATGACTGATTCCTACCCCTAACGTTCATCTCTTTGATGTGTTGTCAACTTGATAGTTCATCCGAACCCGAAGAGAGTGCGATGGATGACACGTGTTCCGACCCGGATTGAATTTCAGGCAAATTCACACCTATAAATACCCCATCTAGAGACAAAGAGAAGGATCTTTTTCAGCACTTTTGAGAATCCAAGTACCTCCATCATCCGAACTCCTTTACTCCCGGAGAATCCAAATCATCTTTCATTTCTTGTTTTAATCATTTGAGTGAACAAAAGTGAGTTGTGAGTGAATCTTACATTGCATTTGTAACTGAATTACTGAATATAGTGAAAACTAAGTGGACGTAGGCATTTCTTCGCCGAACCACTATAAATCTTGTGTGTTCATTTTTATTTCTGTTTTATTTTATCTTGTTTCTAATCAATTTGGGTGTTAGAACCACATTTGGGTCTAACAGTAAGAATGAATTGGTGTATTAAACAAATTTTAACTTAAGTGAATATGTTAATATAATATCTTGTTTTGAAATATGTTGAAATATTGTATGATTTACATTTACTATAGGTTGATAATATTTATTAAAAAATAAAAGTTAAATTTCAATAAATAAATGAGTGGGGGAGAGATATAATTTCCCTACTTGAAATTTATAATAAATAAATGACCTGAAAGATGTTATATATATACATTTGGAAATTTTTATACCTATTCCATTTTAAAAAAAAATGTTTTGAGCATTTTCTTTGACGTTAAGATTAGACTACCGAGTATTTGGAGATTTTGGACATATGCCTTACTAACGTACGTACTAAATCCTGAAATGCACCAAATAAATATAAAACAACACTCTAGTCGCTTGGAAATAATTATGGTGATGATTTCAATAGCACTAACATTTATTTTCGGGTTTCGAAAGTGGGATGGGTATACAGTGCTAATCAAGACGTCGAGTGAATATTTAAAACTATTTTGAAGTACGTGATAAATGCTTTACCTTTTGATTTATGTATTTCAAATGTATACAAAAGTAAGACGATAGAAGTGAACTATTTGATTATAAATCTATATAAAATTATTTAATTACACTTCCTTTTGTCATTCCTTTTCGGGGACGAATAGGTCTGAGTGGGAGAGATTGTAACAACCTGAATTTTTAAGTGAAATTTATTTAACGATTTAATTTAAATTTTGATTTTTATATTTAAAACTCAATTTATTTTGGATTTTATAAAATGAATGGACTTCATTTTGATACTAGTACAAATTTAGAAACAGAAATCAATGTTTGTCAATTCAAAATTTAATAATTAAACAACTTAAATCCAGATTATTATTTAAATTTGAATTCATTCTTAAAATTTTATTTTAATTCATTAAACTTGTATTATTGTATAAATTGTCTTTTAAAACTATTATAATGGAAATTTTTCTATAAAGTCAATGCTGAATAATTTAGTTAATAATTTAAATTTGGAATGAAACTTAAAAGTTCTAAAAATTCAAAATTATACTTTTTTTATTAATCTATACTGAATTTCAGTTGTTCAACAATTTTCGTTTCATTGAAATCAAATTTTTTTTGCCCAAAATCCACGATTTACCCTACAAAACCATGTGTTATTAATGACGTATTTGTGTGTGTTTCAACCGATATATTCTTTGATTTATGGACCGGTATATAATGTATTAGGCCATAAGATTTGGGCTGTACTTATTGGACTAGGGTTGAATATTAATGGTTAACTGGGTTATTTATGTTTAATATCTGAAGGGTTTCTCTTACGTGAATAAATCACATAGTCTTCCTCTTCCTTCCTTATTCCTTCTCATATCACAGATCTCTTTCTTCTTCCTTCCTGAATTTCTTGGCAAAAAAACTCATGCAAAATCTAAAATTTTCAATGTTTTAAACTATTTTTCTGTTTTACCTTTTTCTCTTTTCTTTCTAAAAACCAAACTTTAATTTTTAATTTCAAAAATCTAAACATGTCTTTGTATGATTTCAAATCCTTTCATTTTTTTTTTCTTTTCCAACCTATTATTCCATTTTTTTATGCAATTGTAAGACCCAATTTCAAATTTGCAACTGCAACAACCCATATTTTGACAGACCATTTTTTTTTCAAAAATCCCAATTTATCAAAACTCGAGTCGGCTTGTCCGGTACCCTGCAGAAAAGACAAAGATAATAAACATATCATAGCTCAGTAAACATCTCATGGCGGAATGGATAAAATACAATATAATCAAATATAGCCTTACCGAGGTAATAATACTGCCTAACTAGTATCTGAAGCTATCATATCTCCGCCACAAACCTAACCTGCGAGTGTGTTAGGAGGAGTGAGTCAGAACATAAAATGTTCTGGTGAGTGGAAAAATTATATATTTTTAAATAACCGTATGCATACCATTCAGTTGTGTTTTCTTATTTATTAGGTTACTTGGGTTAACAACACTCAAGGCTTTATACTCACGTCGTACTCATCTACTCCCCAATAGATTAACCTAATATAGTATATATGTAACTGCCCCCAACATATCAAGGTACTCCCCATAGTAACCTCCTCGCACAGTCTCCACCGTCACACCACGAAAGCATATGAAACTCACATTCTACACCAAACGACATATGGATATTCATATTACTACGCCATGTTTCCACACATAACCACCATCGTTATGCCAGGAAAGCGTACAGATCGTTGTATCCGAACTCTTAGGTTGAATCAAACCTCAACATAGAGTAATGCCCTCATGTCTATAATACACCACATAATGCGTGCATCTAGACCCTTACACGAATGTTCTGTCTACTGTACACCAAGTCTCATAATAGGTTTGCATCCAACACATGAAACTCGGTCAGGGGCTTTCCATATCTATAAAGGTCTGCCTCATAAGGATACAGTAAAGATATCCAGAGTATGGTCTGCATTTTCCCGGTGGTTATGGTCCTACTTGACCCCTCCCTCAACTAGTGGAAGACTACCTCTAGAGCTAAGTGGCGTGCCCCTAACAAGCAATCTAATCATTCAATTTGGCATTTCCCTCAACCAATGTCTCGATAGTGAAAGATCAGTGGTCTCCTGGTTTAGCTCTAGTCTTTCAGTATTCCACTGACTGCCGTTGACAGGTAATCGACGATTACTATTTTGTATTGGTCCTGATCCAGCCTCTTCCCGAGGCAATCGCCGAATCACCCAATGCCATCCGCCACAGCCTTCTGACTGCCAAGTTATAGTTGCAGTCAAGGTATACTCACTGAGTGGTACTGCGCAGACTAAACATCTTCAAGTACAGTGCAACAAATAGGGATTTTCGACCCTAAAAATCAACACAAAACATGATGTCGGTTATTCAAGCATCGGAAATACCGGATCATTAATAGAAAGAAGTTAGAGGGTGAGAAATAGAAAGAAAGAAGATTAGAATAGAAGAAGAAGAACACAGCAGAGTAAATGCGAATCTCACAGTGGAATGAACAAAATATATTATATAGCTTAACTTGGAAATATAAAACTATATTTACTTACACTCATTATCAGAGTACATCACAGGTATATCACAACAGAAATAAACTCTTTATATATTTATAACTTTGAACCCTCCTGCTTCAAGCTCCTCTAAAGGTACATGTGAAATCCCGACTACTTAACTCCCCGTACAAATTTAGCACCCAAGAGTTTAGGGTAAAACAAAACAAAATAAACTCTGGGTCAGTCACGGGACTCATGTGATTAAACTCCAATCATTCGACTTAACTTTTCAAAATCCTTTTCAAAAGAAAGGATAATCGTATGACTGATCCACACATAAACACGGATGGTTTTTACCTTACAATAACCCAAAACATTCTTCTAAAATAATACTTTTCTGATATTATAATAGTGTCTAATATAAGTAAATAGTAATCTAGCAGAACGCTTTCATCTCACGCTCTACATATATAATATACAAGCAAAAACCCTAGGCTCTTATTGGGTAATTGATTTCCAACTATGACAAGGTATGGAACCACCTTCCGATCAGTGTACTCTAGAGGAGATACACTAGAGTTCAACAAGAACATCTTATAACTCAGCCACACACGACCGACCATTCATTTCGCTTGAGTGTTCCGAATATATTGTCACCTTACGGTTGGTATACCAACATAACTATTCCCGGGAGATACATAATTTAAAGAAGTAACAAACATGAATATTCTCTAGATGGTGACAATATACCCTAATTGGGTGCGACCCACTTAACCATGCTACCAGCCTGATTTTTTTCATTCCCCGGTTGATGAGGCTTGAGGTCATAACTTATCTTTGACAGGTCACACCTTCATTTACTTGGAATGCCACATTGTCATACCCGTCAAATCACAAATTGATTTCCCCAAAAATATCACAGGTATAAAGCTAAGAGAAACGAATTCCTACACCACTAAAGGTAAATACGTTTGAAGAGATCAACTTCCTCGATCTATTAGATATACTCTGTTAGACATTCAACCATACATATTGTCCTGGGACTGGACAAACCGAAGGCACTATTTTGTAAATCCATCTTAAGCAATTTCTACCTAGGATCGCCAGACCAGTCCTTGTATAAACTCCATCTTCAATTGTCTTCAGTATTTGATTCGCAATGCTAACGCCCAAACAGAGTGGTTTTCAGATAATAAATCTGATCCTGGTCTCTCCGTATTGACAAAGGAAAAAGGGTTAAACACCTTGATAGTCGATAATTTAACTATCAAAGAAAAACATCCATACAAACAATAATATTATTTCCAAATGAAAATTATATCGATCAACCAACAATCGCACTGAGCTTCTTTAAATAGATTTATCAATAATTATTTCATTTCCCAATTTCCCTTAAATATTTTTACCCAAATATTTTCCTAACTCGCTTAGCCTCTCACGATTCCTTGGAAAACGTTTCCATATATTCCCACTCCTTATTTCCTGTATTTCAAAAATGTACGTTATTAACATTGGAAAACATTTTCATATCTTATTCACACATCACTATTCATCGGTCCCTAATCGTAAACCCGTAAGAGAATTACTCCCTAAAGATCAACCTGAAGGCCGAAACCAACATTAGATCGATACTCAGAAGCTATTCAATTTAACTAATTTCCTGTCAGTTTCTAATTTTATTAACTCCATTCTTAACTTCAAAATCATTTCATTCTTATACTTCGAAAACTTCTCTCAATATATTTGGGAAACATTTCCAAAACCCATTTATATAGATTCAACGAACGTTGTACAAACATTTTGTTATCACGATAGCGTTATAATACCAGCTTCCAAAATTTAAAAATAAAACTTTGATTCTTTATTCGAATAAATAAATAATATTTAATTAAATAAGTAATCTTTATTAAAAGCAGAAGGTAAATAGCACCTTCCTAAATTCGATATAATCGAATTTCACCGTATAACTCTCTTTCAGATAAACTGTATTCGATCAACGTTCTGAATGACGGAATAAACTCACCATTTTAGATTAACTCAATTTCTAATCTCATTTTGAACTTATCACTTCAAATACTTACCAATTTCCTTTTATAACCAATTAAATATGTAAAATGTTTGCTTTTAAATCATTATACACATTAAAACGCGAATATTATTCCTTTACCGAAAATTGGACTTGTTATATCAAATCAAATCCTGATTTATATTTATAAATAGCTGTTTAGGTTAAAATTCCATATATCGAGTTATTTCATAAATTCATATTCATATCCTACTTCATAAACTCTATTTCCAAGTAATCTTCTTGTTAATTATAAATCAAGTTTATAATTAAATCTCGGCTTCATATCCTATTATAATCTATTGGTTCTAAACCAAATCTTAATTATCTTGTCCAATTCCAAATTATATAAAATATAAATTCTAATTATAAAT
This sequence comes from Allium sativum, assembly GCA_030737875.1. Taxonomy (NCBI): domain Eukaryota; kingdom Viridiplantae; phylum Streptophyta; class Magnoliopsida; order Asparagales; family Amaryllidaceae; genus Allium; species Allium sativum. The sequence continues at coordinate 235,162,996 of CM060912.1, forward strand.
CATTTTAATAACGTTCGAATTATAAATACAAATCCTTATGGTTTTAACTTTATTCACATTTCGAGTATCGAAATAAATCTCATTGTCTTTCTTTCTAACAACTACCCCTTTTCTATTTCTCATTTTTAAATTAACATTCACGAATTATTTAATAATTATTATTTAAGAATAATTATTTTATTCCATTTAAAAATATCACTAATAAATCAAACTACTTGTTTTATTATGATTAAAACAAGTTATTAAAACCCCAAATCATTTCGAATATATTCGAATATATTTTACGGTATTTAACTACCAATTATTTCAGGTCAATTTTATTTAACACCCCAACACACTATAATCAACACAAGATTATTTGTCACATAATATAATATAATACATGGAAAAACAACAATAAAATTGTTGAGGAATCCAGTTAGATTCTTCGAGTTATGTCAAATTCAAATTTTCATATAGTCGCTATTGAATTCATTTATAAAGCATAACGGTTTATTTAATAAAGTAAAAGGAATTTTAATATATTGAATATCAATTTGACTTGAAATTCAATCCGAACTAGTTTATTTCGAAACCATGTAAAAATTTATTTGGATAATATATTATGAAAAGTATTTTTAATTTAATAGGATTTTCCTATAAATTTTTATTTTGGAAGTAAAACAAATTTTCGTTTAAAATATTTTGCACCCTATATGAGCGTTTTGTGGGAATTTACAAAACAAGCTATCTTGTCTAATTTATTATCATTTTGTAATCGTGGCACATCACAGTATACGATAGTACTTTTATTTTTTCCATTAAAGGTTCATATGTAAATGGAATTTTACGTTACAGGGCACCCTATTTTATTACCTACGTTAATCAGCTTATATCGTCTACCACCCATCTCCATCTATACACTTTCCTTTCAAATAAATGTTTCTGACAACATAAAATATTTCTGCACTTCTGTTAAAAAGAAAAAAAAATCTCTGTTCACAATACGTGTGCACACATGCTTCTATTGCTTGATCGCCAAGGAAAATTCACCTATGCTTTAACCTTATGCCTCATTTTCTTCCTATAGCAGCTCGAAACAAACTCCTTCGCTCTCTTATTTTTTTTAAAGAAAAAAAGAGGGAAAAAAAAAAGAAATCTAACCCCCTTTTCGAACCCTTCAACTTGGCTTAACGGTGTTTGGTGGGTCCATGGGAATCAACTTCGTGTCCCTTATATTGCATGCGATGGCTATGTTTTGAGGCAACATGTGTGCAGTCTGGTCATGAAGGCGGAGGAGGCGTATGTACAAGAAGGGAGGGATGCATGTAACAGACACCACATGTGCTCAGTAATGGGACCTGTCACTGATATAGCGGCGCAGAGGTGGAGATCAACTTCGTAGTGTTAGGTTGTGTCAGGATCGTGATGGCCAAGGAGGCGTCAGAGCGGAGGCTATGATGCTTGTGTGGGGGTTGGTGAAGAAAGGTAGTGTGTGGGATGGCCGTTAGCAATCCAGTTGTGCATTGTACAAAGAAGCAACAGTCTGTCTTTTTTTGAACGAAGGAGGAGAATAGGGGGAAGGGCAGGCTGTATGGAGCTGCGTGCTTCGATCGTATATGAGCTTTGGCTTCGATCGAGTATGTGGTTTGTTGCTTGTCAAAAATTAGTGTTATGGCTTCCTCATCGTCTCCATCATCAATCCCTCCTCTTCCTCCTCTTCTATCTCGCTTTCCGTCCAAATACAAACCTTTCCTTCATCCTCATTCATTGTTTCCATCCTCCTCTTCTTCTTATCGTCCTCAATCTTCTATTCGTCCCCAATCTCCTCGTCAAGCTCCATCCTTAGTTCATTATGCTCCAGCGCACCATAATCAGTCAACTTCGACTGATTATGGCCATAATCGTCCTCCTATCCGTCCAAATCATAATCCTTCTTATCTTACAGCTTCATCAAATCGATTTTCTGCACTTTCAGACCTGCCATCTGAACCTCCGCCTCTCCTAGCCAACCAGGCTGATCTTATGCCCAAGTGGACAGAACTCCACCACCTACTGAGCCGCCAAAACCGCTACTGAAGAGACCCAGAAACCCGTTACCAATTTTTAAATCCATTTTTCAAACGACTAATTTTTTGAAAAATGAAAAATGTTGTTTGCGACATGCATGTAAAGGACACGTGACAAAGAATTGTAGGGAATCAACAATATGTTATTATTGTGGTTTTTTGGACATGCAGCTCCACGTTGTCTAAGCAAAAATAGACGCAAGCACGCTTCGTCTTCTGAACAACATCAAGGCAAAATGAATAATGACAGGAAAGTAAACTGAATCCCAAGAAAATATGCTTAAAATGCAGAGCCGTCACACCATGCATCTCCTCGAAAAGCCACCGGTCACCATTATTAACACAACTTTTTAAATCCTAACCCTAAAACATATGTTAATCATCATTCTCCATAGTCTTTCTCCTCAGAAACTAAAGCTCCAATTCTTTATCATATGGCGGATTCCACTAAATGCATCATGGCCACTGTCCTCAACAGAAAATGGAGCATGCCTCTCCATTATTCACTTGAAAAGACTTTGCATCATGAATACTGGCCAATGACGATGATTAGCAACAATTCCTTCCTTGTTCATTGTCCCTTTTACCTATCACGTGACCACGCTCTTCACCTTAAGATCCTCACTAAACCTGGAGCTGCAATTAGTTTGGATGCTTGGGATGATAGCATAAGTGAACCAAAACCAGCTCTAGAGGCTGAATCTTAGGCTAAAATGGAAGGTATACCCGAATTCCTAAAACATAATGAAGATGCGGTGGCAGAGACACCAAAGCCCATTGGAGAGTCCTAGCATTTGACGATTGTGATTGGTGCCATATGGATCATCGCCAATTTCTAGTCAAAAATCAATTTTTTGAAGGTATTGGTGCAATAAGCTCCTTTGCAGCTTATTTTAACAACAAAATCCACATTATTAAGGTGAAAAGATGCAACCACTCGCACCATGGCACAAGACCTGATCAAATGTTCCTGGGTAACGATGATGAACATATTGTACCGTGCATACATGTAAACCTCACCAATGGACATTGAAGAAAGATTTGATGCTATGATCAATGAAGCAGCCATGCTCCCCCCTCTTCCATCTTTTTTTCATGAAAATATGTTCAATGACTTTTCCAACCCAAATCCACCTGATTTTGAATCCCACGAAGTCAATCAACCAGACCCTATTGAAGTTGATCAAGTAATGGAGGACAACCCAAACATGCCTCTAAACCAACTTATTCTCTTTCCATCTGATACCTTTGCTCCGCCATTTAACTTCGCTATCCTTCCCATCCAATCCATTCCACTAGTTGAAATTCCTCCTCCTCTATCTCCACAGCAGCAACACTAGATGGATGACCAAGATTGGCCTCAATATCTTTCTCCAATCCTCATTCGTCCCAGAGCTAGACATAAGAATCCCAACACATCTTGTAGCTTTTTGACACATGTTGTTTTTTCATCATCTAATAAACGTTTAAACAAAAGAATTGCAGGTAGTATGGGTGTGAGTTTGTGTGACTCACATTATGATGCCATCCATGCATTAGAACAGGAGCGTATCAATAAGCATCAATGAAACTAGTCACGTGGAATGAACGTGGTTTGGGCGACCACTCCAAATACCATGCAATTTGTAATGGCCCGCAAATCTGTACTATTTTAGTTGACTAATAACACCACACGTCCAACCCAAATTGCACAGAAATACGAATCATTATTAGAAAGAAGTTAAAGGATAAGAAATAGAAAGAAAGAAATATTAGAATAGAAGAAAATGAAGATCACAAACTCACAGCGGAACGAATAAAATATATTAAATAACATAACTTTTGAAATACAAATCAGTAACTGTATATACATACCATTATCAGAGCAGAATAGTTATTCCTGGAACAGTTATAAAAACCTGTTTCCAGATACAGCAAAGTACACAGCGGAAATATGATAGTCTATAGCTGACCGGTGAAGCCTCCTGCTTCCAGCTTTTCCAAGTGAATCTGAAAAATCCCGACTACTTGACTGCCCATATAAATTTGGGCATCCAAGAGCTTAGGGAAAACAAAAACAAAATAAACTCTAGGCCAGTCATGGGACTGGTGTGAGAAAACTCCAACCATTTGTTTAACTTTCAAAATCCTTTCGAAAGAAAGGATAATAGTAAGACCATCCCACACATAAACATGGACGGTTTTTACCTTACTATAACTCAAAAATATTTTGATATAAAAATCCAGTGATATTATAATAATGTCTACAGCAAATAAATAGAATCTAGCGGAACGCTTGCATCTCACGCTCCATATACAATATAAAATCAAAAACCGCAGGGTACTTATTGGAGATTGGATTTCCAACATGACAAGGTATGGAACCACCTTCCGATCAGTGTACTCTAGAGAAGATACACTGGGGTTCAACAAGAACATCTTGCAACCCAGCCCACACATGACCGAGCACTCATTTCGCTTGAGTGTATCGAATGTATGTCACCAACGGTTGGGATCAGCAACGTTTCCCGAATGGGCAGCATCGAATAAATTAAAGAAGCAAATGGAATTTCTCTAGATAGGTGATTTTACACCCTAATGGAAGCGACCCACATAGCCATGTTGCCTGCCCGATTTTGTCATTTTCCGGTTTTTGGAGGCCTGCGGCTACGATTTCTTATCATTCATTGATAGCACAATCACCTTGAATTCCGCATTGTCAGATCTATAAATCATTAGTTGATTTGCATAAATATAATCTGGATATTATGCTAAGAGAATAAATTCTCCGCCACCATATATATTTGTACAGAACAATCTATGCGATCATTGGAAATACTCTGTCAGACATTCGTCCATATACGTTCGTTCTGGGACTGAATGAAACCGAAGGCACAAATTCTATTAATAGAAAAAGTCCTTGCACTTTACTCCATCTTCGATTATCTTCGTATAATCTGATTCGCAATGCTACTGCTAATACGGAGTGGTTCTCGGATAATAATCCAACCGGTCTCTCCATATTGACAACGATATTGGTA